>OY986435.1:51562570-52762570 GCA_963920525.1 Dichetophora obliterata
GCTTGACATGAGTTCGACAACTTTTTTGTTGTTGTTATGAAGTCAATGTTCAAAGTAGTACGCGTCTATTGACTGCAGCTACTAAGAAACGCGAGGCACTTGTTCTTTGTAAAGCTTGAAAAGTTCAATATTGATTTTTTTATCATTGTCAGAATTAAATTGAATGATTGCTTTAACACGTTTTTGCACTTATATTATTTCGTGCTAAGGTTGTTCGAAATCTTATTTCTACGTTATTGCCGTCGATGCACAGTGTTATGCGAATGGACAAAATTAGCTTAAGAAAAAGTCGTTGGAAACTAAATTTTCAAATACTAAATCATAGCTGTAAATCTGATTAATGTGAATTTAAGAGGAATTTGACAATTCTTTTAAATATCGCAGTACCTTAAAAATCTAATGAAATTTAATCTTTTGCCGTTGGAAACTGAATATTTTCCAACAACACATTAATTTTAGTATACAAAAAACGCAAATAAGATATATTTTGAAAGTCTAATTGTAAAGAACATAATTAAAAATATAAAGTCACAAATGTTCTGAAATAAACTGTTATAAAAAAAACGGTGTCTTTGCTTTTGAATGTTGCCAGTTAATTTATATTTTAAACAACCATATTCTCAGTAAATCGTTGCAAACACTCGTGTTTTAATTTGAGACTGCCATGTCGAATTTCACTGGAAACACCCATCTGATTACCATTTTACATGAACATACAGTTGTTAAGAAGATCATACAAAATTTAGTAAACGATCAAAAAAGGCTCATGACGATTGGTGCAAACAACCGCCCAAGAATTACATTCGCGATGCTTCAAAAGATGTTTATGAGATTGTGCCTGGAAACGAATTATGGACGAAGTAAGCATAATTAACTTTGTGGGTCTTTCAAAATGAACCAAAGTTTGAACTCGAAGCACTACGAAGCAAATGGTCGCAAATAAGACTGGTCCTGTCAAAAAACTGGTCATGTGTTTTTTTGGAAGAAACTATAAGTTTTCCAGAAGTGTTCCGTGAAATAAGGATAACAAACAAGCGCCGAACAATCAATATTTATCAGCTCCCACACATCAGCTCAAACAAAGGCGTTTTTGAGCACTCAAAACATCGAATTAATCATCTGCCGTCCAGCCCTGATTTGGCACCCAATGACTTCTATTTGTTCCCGCACATTAGGGACAAACTGCGTGGACAACGATTTTTGACGCCAGAAGAAGCCGTTGATGCGTTCAAAAACTATATTTGGAGGTGTCTCTAGCAGAACGGGATTCATGCCATTGACAAATGGTTCGAACGAATGCAAAAATGTATTATTCATAAAGGAGAATATTTCGAAATACAATAAAGCTATTTTCAATGAAAAAAAAAAATCCGGCTTTATATTTATCCCCGAAATATGTGTAGTAATCCTTGTACTGTTTCAAAATTTCATTTGAATCCGTTTCTCAAAACAATAAAATTTGACACACATAACTTTACCGGTTTCAGTAGTATTCATTGGAACTGGTCGTGTTTGTTAGCTAATTTGGTTCATCTTTATACTAACTATTACTTACAGTATTTAATAAATACTTATACGTCTGCAAAACTTTATTCCTCTGGAATGAGTTTTTTTGCGAAATATTACAGATAACCGTTATATGTGAGGTTGGAGACTTTATGGGTTGATTTGGTTCCTCTTTAAACCAACGCTTCCGTGCTACAAAAAAAGTATGAAATATTTTGCAGACTACCGCTTTCGGTTACATTGAAGACGGACATACCATTTTTCCGATTTCAACAAAATTCTTTGTGACTTAATCTCCTATCCTAAAACTTATTCTTATAAACTTTTATGATTCTATAGTAACTCCTATAATTTTTTTTCACCCGATATATGAGCGCGTTGCACTGTGCGCCGTTGTAAGTCAAGTTATTGTCATTGACTTTTGGGGTGCCGTTTTATGCTGGGAGTACTCTCGAGTTTATTAACACCACAACTAGTTAATTGTTTATTTAAGTGGACGCATTAAGAGTACTGTCTGTAGGTGTCTCTGTCAATATTAATTTTGTGACAACTGCCAACCTCAGACAAAAAATGTACCAAAAAAAAAAAAATAAAAAATTGCATTCTCTTATAAAAATAGAGCTAGTTCAGGTTTTTTGATTTAGACATTGCATTCTTTGGGTACAACTTATGTTTTAAATGCTGTGCAATATGCTAGAAAAAATATCTATTCTTATTAAATCATGACTTTCAGGAATGCTATTTCGCCAAAACCTTAAATTTCGTTTTTATTTTTTGTGATATTTATATTTTAAACATGTAGAGTGCAGTGCGATGGGATGAAGCGTTTCACCTGTGAAATTTTGACAGCACGCTTACATATAACCAAGTGTTACAAAATGGGCGTAGTGGGTGAAGCGTTTTATAGTTTTTTTGGCATTTTTAATTGTTAGTTTTTAGAAATGCCACAAAAATACGTATAAAGGAAAATAAAAGAAAGGAATTTTGAAGGTCCCTGACTCAACAAACCTATTTAATGCCATCAAAATGGTTTCGATCGACAAACAAGCAGAGCGTAGAGCTGCAGCTGGCTGCGATATCGTTCAAACTACTTTTCGCCGTCATTTGGATAAAGTGAAGAAGCTTTTTCCAACCATGGAGAGTGTCACAGAGGACTATTTGTTGGACGTTGTCGAAGGAAAACTTGTGTTTGGTGGAAAGCCTGCAAATATCCATTTTGTTTTCGTTGTACAAGCACATTGTATCTTTAAACCAAAATTAATGGTGTGTTATTTCTCCATATAGCTGTTTTTGGCAATTAAAGAAGGTGCGCTACCTTATTTGGTGCGCTACCTTATTTTATGTGCTAAGATGAATTACGGCCTAAGCATCAATAACATTCGTTTCTTGGCCTACAATTTCGCTGTTAAGATTAGTCTTAATGCCCTGTTTAGGTAAAACAAACGATGCGTCTATTTCACGAACGCATTCACGAACAGGCGGCAATCAGCTGTTTTGGATCCATGCATAAAGAATGTCAGACACAAACGAACACTGGTGACTAGGGATGTGCAACTGCCAGCTTTTCGACCTTTTTAACCTTTAAAAGTCGAATTTTCAACTTTTTTCGACTTTTTTAAAATATTTTTGTACCGGTTTTGTAGGGCAGTTAAGAAGCAAATGATTCAATATGAAAAATGTGATTTATTGTTAAAAAATAAACTAAATCATGGTACTTCAGTAAATAAATAAAATACAAACAAAAAAAATATTGCAATTTTAGTTCTTATATAGATAATCACACTTCTTATGAGTAGTTTTTCCTGGGTAATCGGAAGAGGAAGAGTTAATTTTCAAAATAAAATTTAAGAACATTTTGGAAATTTTTATTGCCAATTTCTTCATCAACATTCAATATTTATGAAATTAAAAAAAAATGTGATGTCTCTATCTGCTATCTTAAAAATGAAAACTCCCTTTTCCGATTCCCCAGGAAAAATTATTCATAATTGGGCTGAATATCAAGCCCTAACCGCCGAATTAACGTATGCGTTATAAACCAAATTTTACAAGAGAAACATTTTCCTTGTCTTTTTTTTGCATAAGCGGTACATGTAAATTTTATTTTTGTGTTAGATATAACTTTAGAACAGTTTAACGTAGTGATATGAAATTTATGGAGTTGAGGACCACTTTGTCGTACTATCATTTGCCATTTAAAACGTAATTTTGAAAAAGAGGCGCTTACGTTAGTTCGGCGGTTAGGGCTCGATATATTTCTGCACAAGTGAATGCACAGTTAAGGAACCTGCATGTCTTCACCAACTGAACGTAGAAAAACCAACATGTTCAGATGTTCTGGCGAAAGCCTGTTTCGCAATTGGTTCGGTATGAGAACAGCATGAGAAAATAACCTTTCGGATGGCACCGAAGTTGCAAGAATTGATAAATATTTTTTTGCAATGGCCTAAACAAAAGGAAATTGAGTTTTCATGCATTTCAAGACAACAAGCGGATTTTTATTAAGTTTTCGATCAACAGCTGGGCGAGCCAGATAAAGGCGCAGCTGAGTGGGCATCTCTTCAACTTCATCAGTTGTAGAGTCCATGTTTGTTTTAACCATCTCATCCAAAAAACATAATATGTCACTGTTGTCGGATTCTTGATTATTAGATGTCGATGTCGATGTCGATGCCGCTACCACAACTTCTTCATTTGAAATTCATGTTTTTCTCATCTCGGCATTCACAAAATCACCTAACTAGAGAGGGGGGGGGGGGGTAATATTTGCAGTAATTATTTATATACTGCTGCTTACCAAGGTGAAAGATTGCTTCAGAATGCTCACGCTTTTTGAACCTAAGATCTAGAAGTGTTAAAGAAGCGTATGGTCTTACCAATTCAATATTGTAAATTTTTTGTGATATCAATGGCAAGCACTCGTTTTAAATTCTTGCCAATTTGGCTTAAAGCAGAACATTCCTCTGTTTTCTATAATGAAAAATTAATCGATTTGAGCGTAGTTTGAATATTGTGAATATAAATTTGTATTAACAGCTCTATTCTGGCAAAATAACAATTGTTACCCAGTATTCTTGATATTTCTATGTGTTTGTTGTAATGTTTGTTTTTTTTTCAAAACAAAATTTTAAGCTCAAAAATAATAAATTTTGATAAAAATTGTCACCTGCTTTTAAAATAGTGACAATTTCATTAAAACATTTTGTTACGCATGTAACGTAATCAGACGATATAGTCCCTTTCTTTTTAATTTTGCCGACCACTATTTTATATTTATCGAATCAAGAGTTGCTAACGCAGCTTTATTTGTTGTTAAACAGCTATTTCATTTATTAGTTTAGAGAAGACAGTTCTCAGATTAGCGTTAAGGTTAAGGAAAGCAAAAGTCGACTTTCGACTTTTTTCATTATCAGAAAGTCGATTGCCAAAAGTCGAAAATTATCAAGCAAAAGTCGACTTTTGACTTATTTCGACTTCGATTTGCACATACCTACTGGTGACTCAGTAACGAACGAAGACGTAAACTCAGTGTAAAGTTGGGTCTTTGTAAGCAAAAAAATCCGAAGTAGACGTCACAATTTGACGAGAGCAAAATTATTATCCACATCAAAATTATTATCGTTCTGAAAATGGAAGTTGCTGCTAACAGTTTTTGGAGCCAGTAAAGCGAAAGCAGATGTAAAATGAAACGCCATCTGCTAAAGTAAACTAGTACGGTCCTCCACAAAGAAGTGCACACAATCTATTTAAAAACCGGAACTTTTACAATCAATTTAAAGATTAATTTCTACCAAAAGTCAACAATTCAATAAATTCAAAACAGTTGATGCAAGAAGTACTGCCGCCTATTAAAAAATGCTAGTAATAAGTGCACAATTTTTAAGATTTTTGTCAGTTTTACGCTAAATGCTGAACTTTTACAATCTAACAATAATGTTTTTGACAAGTACTGACGTTGAGAGTATTTCAAAAACGTTAGCAACGTAATGTTGGACGACGACGCATATAAAAAATACTAAGACCCAATTAAGGACGATCACGTCGGAAAATGAACGAACCTTGTCACAAAGGCTTCGTTTTACCTAAAAAGGGCATAAGTTTTCTGCTGGTTGGGCAGTACCAAAGATGGCAACCGAAGACTGTTACTATGCGTTTATCTACTCTACGCGATCCAACTAGAGTGTGGAACATGGTCGAAACGGGACTCCCCACCGTACCCACACACGTTGTGAAAGTCGTTGCCGAAAAGGCCGCCGTTGTGTGCCAGTTCTCCTCAGCGGAAAGAGGAACTAATATGACTATGGCAGTGGCAGTCACCGCGGCTGGACACACCATTTCACCGAATGTTTCTTTTCCCAGGAATGAATATGAGGAGTGTTTCCGTTGATAAAGCACCACCGGGTTCCATTGGTTACGCCAATGATTCAGGCTGGAGGAACACTGATCATTTCATCCTATACATGAAACATTTCATCAAACATACGTCTGCCGCCAAGACCTGCTACTGATATTGGACAACCACATATCACACATGTCCATTGAAGTTGTCGACTTGAACATAGCCAACGGCATCGAGGTTTTAACTCTTCCACCACATTGCAGCCGGCAAATGCAGCCTGTAGATGTTTCGGTTTACGGGCTTTTCAAGCGCGCATTCATGCAGAAGTGTATGGAATGGTGTCAGTGGCTTGCTGGCCGTGTGGTCGAAATACACCATATGTCGGTCCTTGCTGATAAGGCTATGATGCAGGCTGTGACTCAGCGGAATATTAAATCTGGTTTCGAAGCCACTGGCAACTATGCTCTGAACACGAGCATATTCAGCGATTACGACTTTCTTGCGGCGAATGTCTAATGGTCAAAGACCCACCAACGGCTGAAGATGTGCCAAACATGCTCGTCGTTCTTAATAAAACGCTCGAACAAGGAGGTGTCTACATCAGAATGTGCCAGTATGTGCGGCCTATAAGATCAGGCGTCTAAATTCACCTCGGCTTCCACATCTTCACTTCATTCAACTTTTGTTGATATATTCCCGATCAAATTTGCTGCATCAAAGTCGATGTCCAATCGTGACAGTTAGGCGATGGAGTCAGTCATCTTAACTTCCCCTCAAAAATGTTCAGAGCTTTTTGAAGCAGCAAAGAAGTGCTAAGAGGAAGAAGAGAGGCACATCGCAAAAACCAACATGTAAAAAAGTCAAGAAACAGCGTTGTTGTCAGGAACCCTCTTCCAAAGAAGAAGACCGATACTTCTGCTTGTTGTGTTCGGAATTGATGCCAAAAAAAATTTAATTCGAACATTGCAACAAATGCGACCGGCCATATCACTTGAAATGCGTCGACATGGGCAACCGTGACAACTGTCAAAAACTGCGACTCTGACCTCGACATTAGAGATGAATAATAAATTGTTGGCCTTTTTTTTACTAATTTTTCATTATATTTTTTCATTCAATTTTGAGCCGCCAATAATAGAATTTTGTATTGGATTCGATGCCTTTTATTCAGTATTTTAGTTTCTTGCTGACTTAGGAGCCTGCCTACCCGAGACCACTAAACCGGTTTATGTTTATACATGAAATCGAAAAGTTCTTTTGGTGAAACGATTCACCCCACCTCATCCCACCTTAAATTCAAAAATCGAAAACCAAAATTTTCGAAGTATCCCCATAATTTTTTTCCGAAATAAAAAAAGCTCAAAACCGAGCACATAGAATTTAAGAAAAATGTAAATTCCTGCGATTTAAGCCAAAAAACATTCAAAAATTATTATTTTTGGGGTTGCCGTGAGCCTCCAAAATAAGTGAAATGCTTCACACCACCGCAAAATATGCATTTATTTATTTTAAAAATTAATAAAAATTATTATTAAATTTAATACAAAGTCAGTAGCATTACCACAAAGGCTTTTGGCCTCTTAGCTGAAAATATCTAACGAATTGAAAATATGTATATCTACCAATCTGTATATTTATCAGTCGATCTGGTAAATTCTGCTAAAGTGGCAAAGGTGGTCATCTTGCGAATTATTGCGATGGCTGGAGATATGAGCAGAGTACTTTGATTGCATGTTCAGCGATTGATGTGCATTTTAAAACCCCGAAAAATCACAATATATCAAATACTACCGCGAAGGAGAGCTACAAAGTACCATGTTGTGTATGGTTGCTCAATCCTAAGTACATACTCGTAAAATTCATCTTCCACAACTTCTTGGTCATTTATCTTAGTATTTAATAATTCCTTTTACTGAGTTCAAACTTTTGTGTAAATCTTTATTGAAAAATATCACTTAACAAACAATAAATCTTTACGAAGTGAAGGTTATTCTAGGCAAGCAGGCGTGTGCGCAGGGAGGGGCTTTGTTGTTTGTTTTTTAATGCATCTTCTTCTCGCTAGGTGGCATAAATAAAAGTAGTCCTTTTCAGCCGGTGTCAAGATATTTTGGTCCCAATTTACCGGTAACAAAAAAAAAACTAAAGTGCATACGAATAAGGTTACTTGTACCTGAAACCTTTACTAAAGGGTGGTTAAATTTTAAGGGCCGATGTTGATTTTGAATAAAACACAAATTATTTAAGAAATTATTATTATTTATTTTTATTATGATAATATTGGTATGGTTCAATTATGTATGGAATAAAATATCTTCCAAATGGCCGCCGCAACCTCGGCGGCACACATCCATCCGAAGGTTCAAATTTTCGATGACGCTGAGCCATAATTGAGGTTCTATGCCGTTAATGTGCCGAATTATCTCATCCTTAAGCTCTTGAATTGTTGCTGGCTTATCGACGTACAGGGCTGCCAATATTCGAAGCGCCCATTTTATTTTTAAATAAATCAAAGAAACCACAATTTTTTGTCTGTTCGTCATGAATATCATTTAATTGGGTTCAAGTAGATTTGCTTACATTATTTCTTGAATATGATATCTCGTAAATGGTCGCCATTGGCCTCTACGACATATTGTGCCCGTTTTGCAGCCCGTTTTCCATGGTTTTCTTCAACATTTCGATGGGAATGGCGGTTATTTCTTGACGGATGTTGGTTTTCAGCTCTTCTAGGGTCTTTGGCTTGTTGACGTAAACCTTTGATTTCAAATAACCCCACAAAAAGAAGTCTGGAGGCGTTAAATCTGGTGATCTTGGCGGCCAATCGAAATCACCATTTTTTGACATCAAACGGCCAGGGAACAATTGCTCCAAAAAATTGATTGTAGTGCGGCTTGTGTGTGGTGGCGCGCCGTCTTGTTGAAACCAGTAATGCCTGATACGCTTTCGACGAACGATTGGCATGAAAAAATTGTTTATCATATCGCGATAACGCTCCTGATTGACAGTAACTCTGTGGCCATTATCATCTTCGAAAAAGAACGGCCCCATGAGCATTTTGAGGTACCTCTTGAATCTCTTGTGGATTTTCAGTGGCATAAATACGGCAATTTTGTTTGTTTACCGTTCCGTTCAACTGAAAATGAGCTTCATCGCTCATTGAGTTGAGTTTTCACTATTGACTTGTTTTGTTGAATGTAAATTTCAACAATTTTAGAGCGTTCGCGTGGCGTGTACTGTTCCATTGTAAACATTTGCTTGGAATGACGCTTCAAACGCGGTATGTCATTAGTCGATTTGGCATCACTGCGGAAAGTTACAGTGTTGCCAGATGGGCGCTTCGAATATTGGCAACCCTGTACACCTTTTCTTTCAAATAACCCCAAAGAAAGAAGTTCAACGGTGTCAAATCACATGATCTTGGCAGCCAATTGACATCGCCACCACGTGAGATAACACGGCCATTGAATTTGTCGCGCAAAAGAGCCATTGTTTCGTTAGCTGTGTGGCAAGTGGCTCCGTCCTGTTGAAACCTCATATCGTCCTCATCCATATCTTCCAATTCGGGCCATAAAAAGTTCGTTATCATCACGATAGCGAATACCAGTCACAGTAACTGCCTGACCGGCCTCATTTTGGAAAAAATACAGGCCGATGATACCGCCAGCCCATAAACCGCACCAAACAGTCACTCTTTGTGGGTGCATTGGTTTTTCGATAATCACTCTTGGATTATTATTCGCCCAAATACGGCAATTCTGCTTATTCACGAATCCACTGAGGTGCCTAATCACTGTGCCTCATCACTGAAGAAGATTTTCTTCGAAAATTGATCATCCACTGTTGCCATTTCTTGCCACCATTCTGACCATTGAAGACGCTTGAAATGGTCAAGAGGCTTTAGTTATTGAGTCAATTGCACCTTGTAAACGTGTAAATGCAAGTCTTTATGCATAATGTTCATCAACGATGAGCGTGAGAGGTGCAATTGTTGGGCACGACGACGAGTTGAGGTGGACGGCTCTTCAGCCAACTATCGCGAATAGCAGCAACATTTTCTGCAGTACGAGCTGTACGAACATGCACTGGTGTTTTTTTACATCTCCTACAGACCCGGTTTGCTCAAATTTTTGAACGATTTTTCCGATTGTACGCACATTTGGACGATTAAATTGACCGAAAAGATCACGAAGTGCACGATATGCATTTTGATTTGAACGTCTATTTTCATAATAAGCCTGAATAACTTTTACGCGTTGCTCGATTGTGTATCTTTCCATGGTTCAGATTGAATTAGTCTGAAATTGAGAAATGTCAAATGACATGCAGAAAAAACTTGACGTTTAGGTGTGGTTTACATTCAACATCGGCCCTTAAAATTTAACCACCCTTTAGAATTATTAGGTTTGGTCACTTTGATTTTTTTGGTTTCCGATAACTTAGGACCAAAATATCTTGACACCGGCTGAAAAGGTCTACTTTTGTTATGCCACCTAGCGAGAATAAGATTCATTAAGCAAACAAGAAATGTACTTTGGAATATTATTTTTTTATATAATTTACGTAAAAAAATTTCTAAGTCTCTATGTTTTATAGTATTTTCACAATAAATATCAATTTGTATTGAAATTTCATTAACACTTCACGTTTAACGCCATAACTTCTGAACCCTTGAAGAGCACACCTGCATTTTATATCGTTGGAAAGATAATGGAACATAAAAAATAAATAAAAATAATGAAAACGAAAAAACTATAGCGCCTGTTGCCGGCATGGTATTAAACTTTAAAATTAAGAATGGCTCAATTTATTGCAATTTTTTCAAAAGTTTTATAATTTTCTCTTAAAACAAACAAAATAACCTTTCCAATGCTACTCTAGTTACAAAAATCGCATTTAAATTGACCGAGCTATTTTGACATTCTGAGACCCTCTTTTGGCATTCGTATGGCTGTGGATCTGCGAAAAAAAATCTTTATATCGCAAACTCCGGACTTGGTTTCATAAACAATAACCAAATCTAAGAACAAAATTTTAGCCAAATCGGAGATGGTCAGTGCAACTGATATCACACTTCAATGTGAAATGGGTGATATATTAAAAACAATTTGTTCCTACTTTGACAAAATTTGTTTAATGCCAATTTTTTTATACAAATTGTGGTTAAAAAATTGCTTGAACATTTTTTTTAAATTTTGTATAAAAACATGCATTGATATTAAAGGCATCGTGTTGAATTTTAAAACGTGATGGTTTTTTCAGTGTATATATTGATTTTGACCAACATTTTGTACCTTACATTTGTAGGTACTGCTTGAATCAGACACACCAACCTGTAGCTCTATGACTCTTCCCGAATGATTTTCTCGTATGCTTTCTCGAACTGACGTCACATTGACGTTATTCTCGTCTCCTCTGTTTCTGCAAATGTGGTGAATCGAATCTGTCACTCGAATGCATTCTCACTTGGTCATTGGCAAGTGAGTTTGAGCACTAAATTATAAACTTCCATTGGCTCTACGAATTTCAAGTGGTTTTACCAACTTTTAAAGCAATGAATGAGGTAAATTAATTTCCTTTTTTATTAAGATATAAGTGATGGTGACAAGCGCGTCGGAAGCTAATTTCATGTAGGGGGGCAGTACAAATGGGGGTGTAAAACAAAATCACCAAAATTTCTTAAAAGAAACATGAATATGAATAAACAAATTTTTTGTTGTTGTTTCAAAATAAAAAAAATGTAAAACTAAATAAAAAATATTAAAATTTAATTGTTTTTTAAGTTTTTCCAATTTCGATATTAGAGATCATTTTTAAAGGAATTTTCATATGGTAATAGAAAATATAAGAAATAATTGTTGCTTTTATAAAGCAAGTTTAGGTATATCTTTACATGGTTAAAATGCAATAAGGTACAAAAAGTTATATCAATTTATATTCTTCCAAAATGTTTCTTTCTGTCCTTGCGAGAATCATACTCTTTCACCACCTCCATCGAATTCAATTCTTCGGTTTTATCTTTGTGAATGTGTCTAAGTGCCGCATGAGTGAGTCGTTTCTGTGTCATAGTTGCTCAAAGATACGTTTTAAGTCGTCTTAGTGCACTAAAAGAACACTCAGATGAAGCTGCTGTTACAGGCACATTTAAAACCAATGCAACAATTTTTTCAACTTCATTTAATAGTTTTTTCAGTGTATCCTAATTTTTTTCAAATTAGAACTAAAGTAGAAACTCTACATTTCCTTCTATCTTTTTGCAAACACAGAGAAAGAAAATGGTTATCCGAAAGCATGCTTATGAAGAAGAGAGAAAGAAGAGCAAAATATATAATACAAAAATATTATCGTTGTAATAAAAACTGATATTTTGAATAACTTTTGAAGTTTTCTTTTTAAATTGTTTATCTAGCTAAATAAGCGGGGGGAAACTGCCCCCCTTTTCCCCCGGTTGCTTCGCCAGTTGATGCTGAGTTTTTAAGTTGCAGAAACACTAATGCTCGACCGAACGAGCTCGAATGTTCGAGAATGATTTACGTCACTTTCATTCGAGTACTTCTCGAATCATTTGTAGAAACGAGCTACTGTAACGTTTATCGAATCTCTTAATATTTGCGATGCAATGATATATCCCATCAATAAGCCGATTCCTGAAGATTGATGTAACGTTACCGATTTCAGTTGCTTCAAGCAAACGCTCGTTTTCGTCGCTTTGAAGACTCAAAACTTACATGAGATGTAAAACTGGAGAAAAGAGGCTCAATGGGTTAGCTCTTCTAAATGTTCACAAAGATGTGGAAGTGACCAAGGAAGAAATTTTAAATGCACTTGCCCGAAATAATAGAAGACCAGACGTTATAATATTAAGATTATTATATAAAAAATAAAAATTAGAATAAGTCTAAATAAAAAAAAAATCCCCCGAAATTTTTTCTGAGTGCGCGACTGTAGGCAAGCATTAATAACTACAGACACGGAGTATTAATTAAAAATCTTAATTA
Source organism: Dichetophora obliterata (assembly GCA_963920525.1). Classification (NCBI taxonomy): domain Eukaryota; kingdom Metazoa; phylum Arthropoda; class Insecta; order Diptera; family Sciomyzidae; genus Dichetophora; species Dichetophora obliterata. The sequence goes on from OY986435.1 coordinate 51,575,411, forward strand.
AACAACGCTTTTTAAAGTTAATTATAGCACAGACATGAGAACCTCTTCTAGCATACCTACAACTTTTCACGAACCCATTTAAGCATTTAAATAATGTCCAAAAATACGTAACCTAATGCTAATAAAACCAGCTTTATAACAACTATTACATACAATATATAATCTAAATGTTGTATTGAAATAAACTTTATAAGCAGCTGACGACGTGATTTATTGACCGTAAAAGCCGTTTGAGCTAAAAGATTAAAACAAAAAACTCTTGCTAGCCAAGTTAAGAGTGATAAAACACATGCTGTTGAATAATTACACGGTTTGTATATAATTAAAAAAGTTTTGTCTTAAATTATATTTCATGCCATAATAACATTTTAATATAGGACTATGGCATAATACCATTATGAGAACATTAAAATGTGTTCGGAAATTGATTTTATGGAACTAATTTACATATTAAAATGTCATTGCATAAAAAGACATGCCATTGAGTAATATATGCTTAAGTTAAAGGCTTAAAAAAACCACAATCATAAAAGTTCCAATTTGAAGCCAAAGCATTGCTGAGGTCATTAAGGAAAAAGACACGCCGATTGTGATTGACGTCGCCAATATTGATTGACGTAGGAATGGAAAAAAAGGGAAAATTACTTCAAGAAGTTGGTCATTACAAAGAGTAAAGGGTATTGAAACTTGTGACATACTATTTGTGTGAAATGAGATGTACAAACACAACACAATTGTAATGACAGCAGAACAAATTCTAGATTTATAATATTTTACTGGCAATCATTTTGTCCTATCATGCAATTTTTATACACCCGCGCATACTGCGTAGGGAATATATTAGCTTTGTCACTACGTTTGTAACGCCGAACTTTACGCTTTCTGTTTGAAAATATAGATCAAGTGCAAAAGTGATTGAAATCGGATAAAAACCACGCCTATCTCCCATAAAAAGTGACTTTACCAAAATGGTACAATATCTTTAAATTGCAGAAAAAAAAATGTAATAGCTTAACATTTTGCACATACGCTTTTAATATGCATTCTGAGTATGAGTCGAATAAAAACCAGGCCTACCTCCAATACAAAGTGAGTTTATAAAAACGGTAAAATATCCTAAAGTTCCACAAGAATGAGTACAATGGCTTAAAATTTTGAAAATAAGTTTTACTTTTAACCTTGCACTCCATGTTTGGAATTAATTAAAAAAAAATAAAAAACTGCCCACATCATAATAGCAAAACCATCATTAATTCTAAAAAGTTCATGTTTAAACATGATATTTTACACATAAGCTTTGGTAATTTAATTTTGCCCTGAGTTTGAAATTCAAGAATATTGTGATAAAAACCACACCTTATAAAAGTGACGTCATCAGTAGTGGAATTTTGTAATATATTTTGGCTGATATTTTATGTCGCAAAGTTCTGTTTGCGATAATTTTCGAAAAACGGTATTCAGTAAACAGTTTTTTCCGATTTTGTCGGTAAATGTATCGGAAGTTTGTCGCAAATGAATGGCACAACTTGCGACGAGTATGAGTATGAGCAAATTTGAATCTCTATTTTTTTGTGTTTCTTAGCTTTAAATGACTTTTAGTTATTTGGCAATGGATGCTACGCTCCAAGCGACTGAAGCTCATGTTCGTGAAAGAAATTTGGAACGAGCATATCTTCGAAGAGTTGATTCTCCTTTTGATTTGGAGTTAAATATCTAAATTCAAAAAGCTGTATCGTATCACGCCGAATATAACGCACGAGCTCATCGACTCATTAGACGACCATCTATAGCGAAATAGAATCACTGGTCTATCAGCTGAAAATCAAGTAAATATTGTTTTATATAGACATATTGGAGCTTTTCCATTTTTTGTAGGTTTTTGCAACATTACGCTTTTATGCGACTGGCTGCTACCAACGCCCCGTAGGTGAGGAGAATGGAATTTCGGTGAGCCAATCATCCATAAGTCGATCCATTCGTCCAGTTACGGACGCAATAAATTCCAAAATTTTTAGACCAAATGTGAGATTCCCAGTAACTCAGTTAGAGCGAGAGGCAGCACATTATGTTTTCCGTCATGCCCGAGAGCCTTTTAATGGTGCCATAGGTGCAATTGACTGCTCTCACGGTGCAATTATCGGCCCGAAACGACATGAAGAAGCTAATGCCAATCACCATGGATACCATTCCATTCGGACGTTATTGGTAAGATATAGATGCAAGCATTTTGAAAAGTTGTTTATATATATATTATTTATTTATTTCACCCAAATCTGAAAATTCTAAACATTAATGCAAGATATCCTGGCGCCATGACTCATATATTTGGGGGTCTTCTGCTATCCGCGATGTTATGAATAGGTCATTTGACAATGGAGATCATCGAACTTTCTTAATAGGTTTTAACTATAAAATTAGGTTTTGTGTGACGATATACCTTATTATAAATTTTCAGGGGATTCAGGTTATCCTCTAGAACCTTGGCTTATGACTCCTCTACCAAATCAGCCTGAGGATTCGCCCAAGTTTCGATATAATGAAGCTCTTTGTAAATCTAGAAACTGCGTAGAAAGGCTTTTTGGCGTTCTTAAAGGAACATGGTAGTGTCTATCGCAACAAAGGGTCCTTATGTGCGAACCTGGTTTTGCGGGGAGGATTGTAAATGTATGCACTGTTCTGCATAACATGCGCATAAGAACAGTTATATCAGAGGAACCAGAAAACTCAATTCAACCAAATAATAACAGGGCCTCGCAGGTGCAACTTTTTCAAGAAATCGGAGAAAGCCTTCAACCGTCAGCAAGGCGCATTCAAGAACGCATTTTTTCAGCATCGTTTACTTAAAATTGATTTATGAGTAAATGTTGCATATGCAAATTAATTTTAAATTAAAATCACTCATACACACGGTATGTTGTTGATCAATTTGTTTATTTATTCACAAAAGTTTGTATTACATTCAAACCTTTAAGGTACATATAATAAATGATAAACACTGTGAGACACAAAAATATGTAATTCTTAGTTTCAAAGTTTTTTACTTAATTTTGGTATGAGGAGTCTCGTGGTGACATTTGTTTCGCCACTTTACCGAACACTTTAGAGTAAAATATTTGTTTTAAAGATTTATAGCTCAGAGTCAAAAATTACTTAAGATATACATTAACTTTTATTTTTATAACTCTTGAACGATAAGGATTTTCAATTTGGTCTCTTCAGATAAGTTTTCTATTATTCTGGCCACCAACTTTGCTGAACCAATTAATATTAATACATCGCATCAAGTAAGTCTTAAAAAAAGTCTAGCTTAATGCCAGCATAAGTTGCAGCGAAAAAATTATATCTACATGGCGTGTGAGCAATGTGTAATTACTTCAAACGATTTTTCACATCTATTTGTTCAATAAAGTTGTTGGCCAGAATAATAGGAATAACTTTTCTGAAGAAACCAAAGTGAAAATTCTAGTCGTTTTAAAGTTATCAACATGAAAATGAGTGCATATTTTAAGTATTTTTTGATTCTGAGCTATAAATATTTAAAACCAAAAATTTTGGTAAAGTGGCAAATCGAATGTCACCACGAGACTCCTCATACCAAAATTAAGTAAAAAAACGTTAAAGAGAAAAAAGGGTACAAAAAAGCGCACAGTGTAATCTAACAAAATTATTTACAAACGATTTACATTTCATTGAACTAAAAACTAGTATATAAAGTATATCAAGAAAACAAATGTTTATATAAGAAAGGGACAGTGTTAAGAATAACAATTGAAATAAAAAGGATTAAAGAAAATTTAATTTAATAATGTAAGACTTAAAATAATAATATCGATAACAGTGTTAAAATAGGTACATTATGAAAATAAGTAGGAAAATTATCTTCAATTCATTTCAGCCAACTTTATCTATATGGCTAACAGCAGTAAATACTCCATTATGCTTTGCATACTTGCAGTGCAGGTTTTTAACGTAAATACTAAACGTTCAAATGCATTTGCTAGCATTTTGTTTGCCTCTGCTTGTGTTTTTAGTGATTCTGCAATCATCTTAAATATAAGAATAATAACATAAAACTGTTGTAATATAAAAGCAGTGTAAATAAATGTTTGGTTTCTGATTTACCGTCAAAGCATCTGCTTGCTGCTTTGCAATTTTCGCAAATTGCTCTCACGAGTCGTCCGCTGCAGAGACTCTCCTTTTGCGTCCTTGTGGTCTTGACACCTTTTGTTTAGCTCGTGGTGAGCGCGTCGGCTGTTCTAATTCTTCCACAAGTTCTTGTTGTGCAGATTGATCTAGCTTGGCTGAAACAACTGGGCTGAGACGAAATATATCATCCATGCCCTCTTCTCAAGCAAGTTGCAGTTCCTGAAATCATATATTAGACTTGTTAATTCCTTTATTAAAAAACTGACCATTTCAGCCCTTGAAAAGACTTTAACCGAGCTTCTTGTCAGCAGTTGTGTTATTAAAAGTTATACAATTGACCGACAACTGGATCTACAAGTTTTATGCTCGAGGCATTCAACGGCATTGTTATTATCTATTCTTACTTGCTCATCAGGGTGACTTTCAGCACACTCTGTGCTCCCTTCGACGCATTGGGCGCCCACGATTTCCAGAACTCGCAAATTCAGCTCCGAAAGCGGCGCTCGGCTAATTGGCTGTTTACCAGTGGTTGCTACCTGTTTGCGGCGTTGTCTGCTCTTTATAAAAGTGCGACTTTTAACGTCTCGCCAGACCTACAAGGCAAATATAATTAACAATAAACCTGCAAATACAATATTTAATTTATAATAACTTACTATTTGCCATTGTGTAGCTGTTTCAACTGCACCTTGGGCCCCGTTAAAAATTTCTCGTCAACTCCTGCCACTTTTTTCCGTTTCTGCACGGACATGCAGCGAGCAGAACTTACCTTCCGCAAGGTCTTTATTTTGCTGAAAAAATCCAGCATTTTTAAATGTTGCTCCAAAGAAGCTCTAGCCGCTTTAACCATTTTGAATTTATATTTCAATTTAATTTTAATAAATTTGACATTTATCAGCGATATATAAGTAGTGTTGCCACTTTTTTCACTTAAATTCGGAAACTTTTTTCGACCGAATTTTGTCGCAAAGTACAAGTAAGGCCTTTTGCACACTTGGTCAATGCAATTCCAACGCAACTTCAAAGCAACAGCGACAAAATTGAAAAGCAATGCAACTATAAACCGAATGCTTTCAGACTTGCTTCAAAAGTCATGCAACATATAAAAATTGTTATTATATAATAACTCATGTTTTTCGACTTCTTGCACTAATTTAATATTAAACACTTACTCATTCATCTTGCAAACTATTTCTTCTTCTTTTAGATTCTATTAGGAACTAATTATTTAGCTTATTCACCTTGATTAATATAAAGCCTACTGCACTACAAATACTTGAATTCACAACAAACAAACTGATGCAACACGTCGCCGATGAAAATTGCGTAAAGCCGCGTTGCGTTGAACAGGTTGAGAACGTGTCGAGAACTTGTTGCGTGCAAGTTGCTTAATCTGAAGGTTCCAGTATAAATACACAGGCTAGCAACTTGAGTTGGAATTGCGTTGACCAAGTGTGGAAAAGGCCTTAGTGAATACCGTTTTCGGTATGACAACCGAAAAAAGTAGCAAATTACGGTCGGAAGTTGCGAAAAATTTACAGAATCCCACTACAGAATAATACAACATGTAAGACTTCGAATATAATAAAATACGGCTATTTTCGTATTTTAACTTCGGTCCAGTCGAAGATAATTTCTTACTAGTTTTGCTTTTATTGGGTTTTGTTATTTGGTGATTAGATTATGAATATGTTCGAATTTTTGTCAAGTTTCCTTATTTCTGTGTCAATACGCAATTACAGCTTAAGTCTGATTTCAAAGTTTCGAGAAATCTTGCTTCAAAGTTTTCATTCGCCATATAAGTTATATGAAAGGGTGTTTAGTTTTTGTGTCATATTTTTGGCTAAAGTTATGCTAGAAGCTCCAGATTTTGTGTGTTTATAGTACTGCGTGCGTCAAAAACAGGTACGTCAATAATTCAGTTTTGTCTTAAGTCGACTTAAGCGATTATCGCTTATCGACACAGTTTTGGTGATTAGATTACGATTTTTTTTTTACTTTTTGTCGTTGCTTTCTTCTGGGGCTTATCCATTTGTGGCAATTTTTGGGTTTTCTTAATGTTTTGGGTTTCAAGGTGAGGTAGAAGTCAAATAAAGTGTGTCTGTTTAGCCTATAAGTGACTTTATAATGTTTCAAGGGTCAATTCAAAATGAATTCTCTGCATTTTCAACCATTTTTAGAGGTATTTCATTGATTTACCCTGATTTACCCTTTTGTTTATTTATATATAATTTGCTTACCCCATGCATATTGCGTAAGGAGTGTATTAACTTTCTCACTCCCATAACAAGCTATGGATGGTATAGAAGAGAAAATATATTATTAATCAGAACACCTCCTCAGTAGATTAAGACATGCTTGTCTGTCCGTTTGTTCGTCTGTGATCACGATTAAAACTTAGATCTATCGTAACAAAAATTAATATATGATATTCGTATTAAAAAGTAGATATAAAGTTCGAAAATGAGCCAAATCAGATATAAACCACGTCTACCTTAAATTCAAAGTGACTTAATTGCAATGGTAAAATCTCTTTAAATTCCACAAAAAGTAAACAAAAGCTTTAATAGAAAATATGTAATCTGAGTATGTAATATGTCAAAACGGAATGAAAACCACGTCTTCCTCCCATAGAAAATGGCTTTATGACAACGGTATAATCTTTTCAAATTCCAAAATACTTTCGAATTTTGCAAATCAGATTTAAGCCTTCTTATGCACTCTGCTTTTGAAATATGGTACAAAGTCCGCATACCTCCCATACAAAGTGACATAATCGTGATAGCAAAAACTTCATAAATTTCAAAAAAAATTAATGTTTAAACTTGATGTTTTATGGAAATACTCTGAAATGAAAACCTACCTACTTTAAGTTAAAAAAATGTGGATAAAAGCCAAGCCCTACAAAAAGTGAAAATCATTAATATAATACAATATTCAAAAATTAAACAATAAAATATAGCTGGGGGGCATTTTTACTTCGGCCCAGTCGAAGATAATTGTTACTATTTTTTTTTAATATGCATACTTTTCTTTCAAGATAAATTCAAAAAGACAATTAGGGTATTCACAAAGTGTGCCATCATGACATATTATCGCATTGTCCTAAGATTTTAAAATATTTTAAAAATGTTGTTGCTGTCTTCTATTTAAAGAAGTTCTAGAACATTACAGTTCTGAAAGCTATGTTTATTTTAGTGTCGTATTTAATCAGTTGTTTTTTATTTGTATTTATTCATCTTGTCATGCCTTCGTCACCTGAAAAAAATCCAATTAGGTTTAAAGAAACAAAAAATAAATTTTTCGTTTACTTGAGTCAGCCATTATAACTTACCAAATGGGATTTTCGCACAAAATTACTATTATGTAATCTTTTTCGCTTTCTATTGGCGTTGTTTTAACAAATATTTATTTTCACTTGTCTTGTATCAGTTTATTTACAATAACTTATGACGTTTTATTCACACTAGTTGCATTTTTTCATGTTTTCAACTTAAGACATATGACGTTCATAATACGTTGTGAATACCCTAAATGTTTGAATGTAGGAATTTTCTATTAAACATATTATTAGTGTTTTTGAAATTTTAAGGAGTAACTGTATGAGTATATACTGTAATATATATATTAGATCACCCAAAAAAGCAAAGGCGTTTTCTAATAGAATGAAGTTGAAAAACAAGATCTGCATCAAACGATTGGTATCGTTAGTTGAAAATAGCCATCCGGTTTTCATTCGAAACATCAAAAACAGCCATTAAAATTGCTTGAAAATAGCTCAAACAACGCTTGCCCTGCAACTTTTTTAAAAAATGGTAAAAGTTTTCAATTTTTTCAAACACAACGAGTTAATTTCAAGTCTTTTCCAATGTTTAAGTGGTCAAACTAAATTTATACAAGTTGAAATATCAATTTCCTTTCCCATGACATTTACGCGACAAATTGTGCGCATTTAATTTAAATCCACCGTGAAAAAACAAAAACATTTAATATTTTGTATCGACGAGGCTTATGAGTTAAATTAAATTAAAACAAAGCCCAAACGCTCTGACAACATATAAATGGATCATTACTAATGATTTAGGTGAGTAAGAGAAGCACTTTGTTAGAATTTAAAAGATTTAAATTGAATGAAACAAAAATAAAATCCATTTGTTTGCATTTAAGGCCTGTTTCCAGCTCTCAAGTAAAGCTTATTTTCATACATAAATCTGAAAAGTAATCGAAAAGTAATTTTTCCTTGTCAAAATTACTTGAAAGAGAATCCAGCTCGTAAGAAAAATTTTCTGTTCTTACTACTTTTTTTTCATTGAAAAGTGAAAACGGTAACACTGTGAATGTCAAGAAATATATGCAAGTTATATTATTACTTCAAGTAAAATTTTTGCAACCAACATTCAAAGGTAAATAATTTTATTGATATCATTGATTAATTGATTTAAAATTAATAAAAGAATATTTAGACATGCACATGAACATTTCTACGGAGGGAGAAGAAGAGGCAGTCAATTTTGAGGGGCAGATGTCTTCCGTGAAGCGGTCGAAAGCTGTCCGGAAGAAGCGGTCTGCCAACATGTAAACAAAATGTAATAAAATGTAAACAAACGCTTTTCTCTTTTACTTACCTTTGCAATTCAGCCATTACTCATTTAATGAATTATTTCAATATTTATTGCAACAAATTTATTTCAATGTTTGATGAAAACAAATCAGCCTAAATTTTCAATAAAAAGTGATACAATGCTGGAACTGTCAAAACTCTCGCCGTCAAAATTACTTGTCTACTACTTTTTTACACTCAAGAAACTTAAGTAACTTTTTTCTGGAGTAATTACTTGAGAGCTGGATAGAGACCTTTAAGACGTAAGTTCATGAGTAAAAAAAAAATATATTGGTGAAACGTAGTTAATTTCTTAGACCTTATTAAAAGCCCTTCATGATGATGTAATAGCTCGCAGATTCTTTATGATTTTTTGGGAATTTTTTGAACAAAAATAGAACATAAAAAATGAGTAAGAAATTTAGTTTCGTCTTCAAAAACACCATTAAATATCATAACTACCAAAAACAAATTACACGGACAGTCTTACTTGTTTACTTGTCCGTGAAAAGAAAAAAAAATTAAAAACTTTTACCATTTTTTAAAAACGTTACTGGGCAAACGTTGTTTGAGCTATTCTCAAGCAATTTTATGGCTGTTTTTGAGGTTTCAAATGAAAACCGGATGGCTATTTTCCACTAACGATACCAATCTTTTGATGCAGATCTTATTTTTCAACCTCATTCTATTAGAAAATGCTGGTGGAGCGAAAAAAAACCACATTTGTGTTTCCATATATATTGTGGGTGCTCTAATATATATAAATATATATATATTTATGTATATCCAACATTAGAAATTAAAAAATAGAACAGATGTCTTCCGGTTTCACTAAATCTACTCCTTCATACTCATCCAGTTTCAATGTGTTTAGCATACAAATCACAAATTTTGCTTTCATAAGACTGCAAGAAAGACAGTTCATTTAAATTGTTTCCTTCATTTTAAAATGATCAAATTCAAAATATGTATGCCTTCACAAAAATGAAAATAAAATAACAAATAACCGAAACAAACTGTCAATTTGCTTAAAAGAAAGGAAATTTGCATAAGCATTAAACTGAATGATCGAATGTCACTTAAATGGAACGAAGTAGCGTGGCATGTCGCAGCTAAAAAAGGGTACTCAAATATTTACCAGAATACCAAGCAACATTTTTTACGATGCCATCAAAAAGTGCTACTCAAACTGTACAACTTGCGCCAGTACTATGAGAATAAAAACCATTTGTTTGACTTCTTTGTTTGAGAATCCCTGCTGTAGATGGTAACAAGCCAAATAAAATAAAATAAACGTACAAATAACAGCGGAAAAAAAAATAATATTAAATTGCTGTAGGCTGACATTTCATTTTAAGTAACTGCCATTTCGTCTTTTGGCCAAATAAAACTAAAACAAACAATTGTTTGTTTTGCCCACCGAGCAGCTACTGAATGACGGATTGAATGAATGAGTTAGCTGCTTTTTGGAATATAATATGAAAATAAAAACAAAACTCTAAACACGTTTGCAACTACACTTTGCGAAAAAGTTATTAAAACTGCATCAAAATCTGTTAAACGTTAGTACGGGTAAAATTTTAATCCTAACATTAATATGTCCCACAACTTAAATAGTGATTTTCCACACTACTAACAAATGGCCACTTGGAGTAAATGTTATATATTCTTCTTTTTTCTATTGGTTTTCGAAATTTTTTATTTTGTATGCAAAAACCACATATCCGTAGTCCAACTTTAATGTAGAAAACTGCATTTTTATAGCACCACGCGAACTTCAAATTAATTTTGTAAGATTCTCAATTTGACAATTTTACATTTTCTAGCACAAACTGAAAAGATTTGTTCCCGTTGTATGCCCCATAATTTGACGGTTGCTCAAAAAAAAGTTCGCGTCAATTAGTGCAAGGAAATGCTGGAAAAATACAGCCGGGGTGGTTGAAAAGACGTCTACGGCATCGTAACAGGTGAATTTTTTTGTTTAATTTTTATCAAACTTTAAGGGCGTCAAAAATCAATAAACAAATTTAAAATAAAAATTAATTTCTGAGTTGCTTATTTATCTATCTTTAGTAGGTATTTTAAGTAAAAATGTTTTTCAAATATCTTTAAAAATGAGGTTTTGGTTATCTTTTTCATGTTTGGAACCAATATGCTCCGTGTCTCTGCGGAAGATATTTAAAATATACTATATGTATGTGGCTTTATTTAATCTAATTTAATATTTTCTTATGAATTGTAAGAAAAAGCCTTTACGATTTTGTAGAAAACTCTCAAACAAGAGAGATTGTTATATTTTCAAAAAATTCTTTACACAACTTTCGTGACTTTTTGTCACAGTGCAAATTTCGTATCCCAAATGCACAGAGTAAGTTTGTAGTTTGTGTTTGAAAACTCGTATCGTATGTGACCAATTTGAAGACTGCAATGAAATGTTTTTATATCATTTTTGTTGTTTAAGTATTCTCTCTTATTCTTCTTCTTTGTCATCATGGTGAAAGAAACGCACGCAGAAATGCAAATTATGCAAAGTTGTCTTTAAAATGCGTAGCCGTGTGTAGCTCGCAAACAAAGTAAATAAATCAAAAACAAAAGAAAAATGTATTTAAATTCTCATTTACATTTTTCTATCTACATATGCATTTGGCGGCCGCAAATTTTAATACAAACTACACAAACAGTTGGTTGAGGAGCTGAGACCATTTTCCGTGTCTCCCAGCAAACTAGCTCAAAAGAAACTTTTGTATTGGAAGTGCAGCAAAAAAAAAAAAATAAAAAATTAAATCACAAAAAAACAGGCGATATTGTGAGAAAACATACAGAAATTGTTGGAAATCACAAACTTGGCATAAAAACAGTCAGTTAATGAATAAAAGTACTGGTTTTGACATCAACGATTACTAGGTTTGGCCGTTAAACTGGTCCACATGTTGAAAAAGTAGACATTAAAAATGCGAATTTTCCACTAACATTTTATGGCTGACACTTGCGAGGTAAATCAAAACAATTGTACCGTATAAAAAAGTTACAACTCATTCCCATGTTCAGTGTAAAGCCTAATTTTCCACACTAATGTGCCTGCCATTCATTCAACAACAATCACGCGTAATTTTACACGTAGGCTGTTTATTATTATTCAACGCTCATTTATGACTCAGCTCATAAAATGTGCAGATATCAGAAGCGGATGTTTAATTTTACAATATATGAAACGTGTTGAGCTATCAAATAGTTGTTTATTTAATGTCCAATAATAAAAGTCAATAAATGTTTAAACGCATAAAAAGTGCTTTGTAGATGTTATTAGGAGCTGAAAGTTGAGTTACTCAAGACACAAAAATAAAATTAAATACCAATCATGATGTGTGTAATGCTAGATAATATAATTAATCGCAATATTTCATAAATGATCATTGAATTGATCGTTATCTGGTTTAATAAAAGAAATAACAAAATGGGCTTTCCACTTAAAGTGGACAACAACAAAAGTTGTATCCTTTCGAAATTCGAATATGTTTCTTTTCTGATATGGTTCAAATCTATAAGACTCTAGCTTGTGTTGCAAAATTTGTATTCTTTTCGAAGTAAACTTACCGAATTGTGATTTCTTACAATCAATTAAAATCATAGTAGAATTTCTTATTGGAAATGATAAAAGGACTTCCAAAATTTTAAGAAAAATTGTTAAATAGTAACATTTATTGAAAATTTCAAGATTTTTTAGACCAAATTATTTATGTTAATTCTGTTTTAATAGACGTAGTAGCATTCTTTTAACTTTCATTTATTATTATAACTTTATTTAAAGTTTCATGTATCATTGAGAACATTTTGACAAGGGCAATGCCAATATTAAAAAAATCTTTTGACTGTGAAGTCATTTTTCACTAGTACTAAAAATGTTTACTGAAACACTTGGAACTGCGAAATAACTTTCCAACTTTTTTCATTCAAATATTTTTAAATAAATTGTAAAAAATGTTCAAAAGCACTTATATGTAATAATCAACATTTTACTTAAGAGTTTATTTCTGTTTTGTTTGAAAACAAACAGAAAAGTATAAATTTAGATACTCCACAATCACTGCTGGAAATGGTTTATTTTATGTTTTTATACACATATCATATCGATTACCTTATAAAACATGGCAATAGTGGAAAAAATATGTTTTAATAAAGACAAAGCAAAAATTAAAAATTTATCTAATGCTAAAATGGGTATTTTTACTGTTCATGTAAACAAGAACACAAAACGACATCACAGACACCTTTATTCTAATATCGATACTTCAGTAGAATTCCAAAGATATATTACAGACTGATAGCAAATGTTTCATTCATATTACAAATTTTGCCTTATGGTCTTCGAGTAAATAGAGTGAAGCTAAGGGGGGAACCTGCTCCAGAACTTTCAAGTTTTGCAATTGTTTTATTTTTTTTATTTATATATTTTACAAATATTTATCACATTTTTCACCATGAAAGTGAAATGCCTCGAAGTCTAATTCTTTACCTAAAATATTGAAATACATAAATCTAGTTTTATCACTGAGGACCATTCTATCGATTTCTAACAACTTAATAAACAAATTCCCCTTTACTTTCTGAATAACTCAAAATATACTTTCTACATGGAATTCTGATCAGGACTGGCAGGGCCAAACATACATATATTAAGGACAGGCTCTCATCTAGAGGTCCAAAAACACGGCGAAGCTCTTGATTTTTTTTTTTTTCATAGAAGGAAGTAAATGAAGACCTTGAGTTTTTTGACAATTATTTATTGATTCTTAAACTGTAGAAAAATACTTTTTTGTTGCATAAAAGTGTAATGTGCAGTGTCTGTACGCCGTCAAACGTCAGGTTTGAAAAAAGGTACCCAAACGGTCGACATCCCACAGCACTTACCTGTCTTCTGATATAAGAAAAAAAAACAAAAAATTTATAAATGATATTATATTTATTTCAGCTTGAACCTATACTATCAATAAATAGTTGAAAATAATAATATATAAATATAGTATATAATTGTATATAATAGTATATAATATATACTATAATATTAATACTACTATATAATAGTATATAATTTATAGTTTAATAATATTTAAATTTTAAGTAGCATTTTTTCACATTTTTCGCTCTTTAAAGCTCTCTAAAAAAAAAATCAGCCCATTGGCGTCGGAAGCGGAGGGTCAAGGGGGGAAATTGCCCCCGCACTTTTTTAGCTAGATAAAAAATTTAAAAGGAAAAGTAATTCAAAATATCAGTTTTTTTACAACGATAATATTTTTGTATTATATATTTTCCTCTTCTTTCTCTCTTCTTCATGTTTAATGTTAAGAAATTTTGGTAAACTTTTTTTGCACCACCATTTGTACTGCCCCCCCCATTTGTACGCCCCCCCCCCCCCCGATGAAATTCGCTTCCGACGCGCTTGAATCAGCCCAATATTGCCTAAATTTAGATTTGGGATCCAATAAATGTTGTCTACTTTGAAATAAAAAAATCCAAGTCAATTTATATAGCAGTTTTTGAGATATCGTGGAGACCAGTTTGTTAAACATGATTTTTCAGAAAACGCGTTTAAATATTTGGTTAACAATTGTTTCGAATGAGTTACTGAAAATATGGGTTCCTTTCGTATGCGATAACTGTATTATGCAATTGTTATCGGCCAAACCGCTTTGAAAACATATGCAACACATCATAAGTTATCGCAAAATAAGAGAAAAACAATTATTTTTTTAGTCGAGTTTCATGAGAACCTGCCCCTAATCCTTACAAAAAGCTCGAAAAACAAGAATTTTTTTTAGACTAAACCAACGCTCAGGGGATGCGTAAGCATTGTGTTGATTCGGAAGATGGATGATAGTTGGTTGGAGGGTGGATAGATGGAGTAGTGTCGGTGAATATTTGTTTTAAATTTCAGCTCAACAAAAAACAGCTCAAAACTGCCGGGAAACACGCTCGCAGGGAGACTATTCCACAACTTAACTGTGCGACTAAAGAACGAATTATCACGGTAATGCGAGGTTCTATTGGACACCGATGCAATGGTAAAGGGGTGGGCTTGGACAGCTGCCCGAGTGGACCTGGAAAACACACGAGCTGGTGGCGTCAGGTCATGTATCTCCCTTGAACACTTCCCATGGTATATAGAAGACTTAGGCAACAAACATTGCGTCGATGCCCAAGAGAGTTGAGAGAGGATGAAATACTTTCATCCCCTATCAAATATATCGCAAGACTATTATTGGGGGTTGGAATTAGTTTTAAAGGTTTTCTAAGAGATGGCGTAACTATCAATAGATCGCATCGGGCACACCTGTGACTATATTCATTTCAAAGCACATTGTCTAAGCTTCATTTTTCAGTATGTGTCATTCCACTGAAGTGTAAACAACATATATTTTTTTCTCTGTGAACATGTCGACTTTCGTTCCAACAAAACGCAATTTGCGGGAAGGTTTACTTTTGTGCTTCCATTTGAAGAAAAAAGCGGTTGAAGCACAACGCACGCTTACTGAGGCTTACGGGGACTATGCTCCATCGATTTCTACTTGTGAGTACTGGTTCCATCGGTTTAAAAGTGGTGATTTTGATACGGAAGACAAAGAGCGTCCGGGCCAGCCGAAAAAGTTTGAAGATGAGGAATTGGAGGCTTTGCTCGATGAAGACCCGTGTCAAACCCTTCAAGAATTGTCAGAATCATTGGGAGTCGACTTATCAACGGTCGGCAAACGCTTGAAGGCCATGGGAATGATTCAAAAGCAAGGAAATTGGGTGCCGTACCAGTTGAAGCCGAGAGACGTTGAACGGCGATTTTGCATGTGCGAACAACTGCTTCAACGGCATAAAAGCAAGAGTTTTTTGCATCGTATTGTCACTGGCGATGAAAAGTGGATCCATTACGATAATCCTAAGCGAAAAAAATCGTGGGGACCACCCGGCCATGCATCAACATCGAGGGCTAAGCCGAATATTCATGGCGCCAAGCTTATGCTGTGTATTTGGTGGGATCAGAAGGGTGTCGTGTACTATGAGCTGCTAAAACCTAACGAAACCATCACTGGGGAACGCTACCAACAACAATTGATGCAATTGAGCCGAGCATTAAAGGTTAAACGGCCGGAATATGCCAAAAGACACGACAAAGTGGTTTTTCAACATGACAACGCACGGCCACATGTTGCAAGAACCGTCAAGGAAACGTTGGAGGCGCTGAATTGGGATATGCTACCCCACCCGCCTTATAGCCCAGACATAGCCCCTTCCGACTACCAGCTATTCAGATCGATGACGCATGGCTTGGCTGAACAGCGCTTCACTTCTTACGAGGATACCAAAAAATGGGTCGATTCGTGGATTGCCTCAAAAGACGAATCGTTCTTCCGGCGCGGAATCCATATGCTGCCAGAAAGATGGGAAAATGTTGTAGCTAACGATGGACAATACTTTGAATAATATACATTGTACCGTTGTTTCTAAATAAATGCTCAAAAACCGAAAAAAACCTTTAAAATTAATTCCAACCCCCAATACTAGCAATGAACATTTAGATAAAATTCTTTCTGACTTCAAAAGAGTGATGAAAGAGGCTTTAGCATGCAGTGTTCCAAGGAAAAGTCAATTTAAACATAGTATGATTTTTCCATTTTATGTGAGATCTTTAATACAACAAAGAAATATCCACAGACGAAATTGGCAACGCTATGCTTTTATTGAAGATTATTATGAGATGAAGATTCTGAATTTGAGAATTCGTGAAGAAATTGAAAAGTTTAGAAACAAGTCATGGAATAAATTACTGTCAACATTAGATAAAGGCTCTTCCCCTTTTTGGAAAATTTCAAAAATTTTAAGGAAGAAGTCACAAAATATTCCTATCCTCAAACATAACAATACAAATTTCTCTTCCAACCAAGAAAAATGTGCTATCTTGGCGCAGTCATTTGCTTCAAACTATTCAACTTCTTCCTCTCTAGGAAATAATGCTACAATTTCTCAGGTAAAAAACACACTAGAATACTTTCAAACACTAAATCAAAATTCTACAAATCAGCTTTTTACGAATAAGCAAACGGTCTTGCTCATAATTAAAAAGTTGAAAAATAAAAATTCTCCAGGTATTGATGGAATTAATAATAGATGCTTAAAGGCATTACCCAAAAAAGGGAAAAATTCCTTACAATTATTATTAACGCTTGCCTAAAACTTGGTTATTTCCCCACTGATTTTAAAGAGGCTAAAGTTATAGGAATTCACAAACCAAATAAGCCATCGGACTCCCCTACCTCGTATCGACCTATTAGCTTGTTGTCATCAATAAGCAAAATACTCGAAAAAGTTATCAAGGAAAAGTTGGTTGAAAAAAAAAGTTGAGTTGGTTATCGAAGAAAATAATATTATTCCCTCTCATCAATTTGGTTTAAGGCGAGAGCACAACACTGTCCATCCCCTAATTAGGATCAGAAATATAGTTAATTCAAACTTCTATAACCAAAAATCTACCGGTATGATATTATTGGATGTAAAAGCTGCTTTTGACACTGTCTGGCATGATGGTCTTGTTTTCAAAATGATTCATTTTAACATCCCTCCGGATTTAATACGAATAATTAAAAGTTTTCTTGCTGATCGGACCTTTAAAGTATATATTGGTTCTTACAGCTCTAACTTAACTCCGATCACAGCTGGCTGTCAGCAAGGGTCATGCTTATCTCCTATCCTATATAACTTGTAAACAGCCGATTTTCCCCAGCCAGACTATTGCACATTGTCCATTTTTGCTGATGACACCGCAGTGCTCTGCTCAGATGTTTTAGCTGCTGATTTAATCACCAAGCTGCAAATGGCATTATCGGAAATCATGGGTTATTTCAAAAAATGGAAAATAGCTTTAAATTTACAGAAAACACAGGCAATTTATTTCACGAGGAAGCGAAAAGCTTGTTATTTACCACAAACAAGCCTAAATATTAACAACTACCCTATTCCTTGGGAGCAAAAAGTAAAATATTTAGGCATAATTCTCGACCCTAAAATGAAATTCAAGGATCATATACCTTACATCACAAATAAAATAAACATACTGATTAGAATACTGTATCCTCTGATTAATCGAAAGTCAAGTCTAAATATACACAAGAAAAAATTAATTCTAGTTTGCATTTTTCACGCTGTCATGTTCTATGCGGCCCCAGTTTGGTCTACCAGCGCAAATTGCCATTTAAAAAAATTGCAGGTGTCTCAAAATAAACTTTTAAAACTTATGTATAATCTTCCATGGTTTTATTCTACCAACAGGCTGCATGCTCTTGCAGATATTAAAAAAATCGCAGATAAGATAAAAAAGCTAACGCAAGATTTTAATAACAGATGCTTAGCATCTTACTACAGGCACATCAATGAGTTAGTCTCATCCTAGGTAGATTAAGTAGTTTTAAGTAGGTTTTTTATATAAAATTCAAATAGGTTTTTGTAAAATTTTTGCCTTCACCTTTACACGGTTAAAAATGTAGGTCTAAATTTTCAACCTTACTTAAATTTTTAAGGTTGAAATCAAAATTTTCCCTATATAAAAACATAATTTCAACTTTAAAGTAGAAATTTTAAACCTTTTATTGGTTGAAATCAATATATATTTACTAATTTCAACCCAAAAGACGAATTTTTCAACTTTTATGTTTAATTTTTCAGCAACTCGAGTCAAGTTTTTCAACATTTTTTAGTTTAAGATTTATTTAAACCTAAGGGATGAATTTGTCAACCTTTTAAGTTTACTTCTTCAACTATTTTGGCCGAGTTTTTTGTCACTGTTTAGTTGAAAAATTATTTAAACCTAAAAGACGAATTTTTCAACTTTTATAGTTTACTTATGTAACTATTTTGGTTGAATTTTTCGTCATTGCTTAGTTGAAAAATTATTTAAACCCAAGAGAGAAAATTTTCATCTTTTAAGTTTACTTTTTCAACTTTAAAGTTTAATTTTTCATCTGTATAAAGTCGGAATAATAACTTATTTAAAAAAAAACTGATAAAAATTGTAGTTAGGTTGAAATACTCAACTCACTTGGTTGAAAACATATTTTTTTAATATTTTTAAATGAAATTTTCTACATTAGCATTGTTTTTGTTTGCACGGCCTGCTGCGTTTAAATTCAAAATATTTGAATATAGAAAATATTTTTTTAACCTTGAATGAAATATTCAACATTAGAATTGTTTTTGTTTGCGCAGCCTGCCGACATTCAAGTTTAAAAAATTTGAGTGAAATTTAAAAAAGTTGTCCATCGCGGTGCCTACTGCAATTTTAAAAAGAGTTAATTGTGGTGGTGTATAGCTTTACGTCAGTTTACTTAAAATCGTTTAAAAGTCAAGACGGATTTGCGTGGACGGTATATCAAAGTAAATTTTGTCGCCGAAAATATTAAAAAGTTTGTGTTGCTTGAAAAGTTTTCATCGTGCAAAAATTATTGTTTTGATGATGTTCTTGAATCAGGTATGTAATAAATTTACGTGTCCGTTTTATGTATATTACTGCACCATTTCTTTTAAATTTTCTGTTGGTTTTTGTTATAAATAACAATAACATATTCATACATTTGTGGTTTTTTTTGGTGAAATTAAAGTATAATAAAAGTGTAATTATAATAATTTCCCAACAACTTTCATAAAGAATTGATGTCAAATTCTTAACAAAAACTAAAATTTTCTAAAATACAAAAGCTATATACAGTAAGAGTGACCTTACCTATATGGAGGTTTTTCAAAATGGCTTTTCTTAAGATGGATGGCTGGAAAATCGTTCCTTTTAATGTAAAAACAATAAAAACAGCAAATCGTTCGTTTGTTATTTAACTGCCTCTAAAAATGAGGTATAAAACATAAAAATCGGATAAAAATTACTAAAGTTGAGATATTTTACTATTTGAAAAAAATCCCTTTTTTTTTGCTGTTGTAGTAAAAAAATCTTAAAAATTCAATTTTAAAAAAATTGCAATAAAATGCTTTTAAAATGTTTTCTGAAACAACATATAATATAATTACAAAAAAATTATGTGGTTTCGTAAAATACCCAAACTCTAAATTTGCAAAATGTTACACTTCCAGTAAAAAAATTCATAACGATGAATTTTTTTGTAATTATATTATATGTTGTTTCAGAAAACATTTTAAAAGCATTTTATTGCAATTTTTTTAAAATTGAATTAAGATTTTTTTACTACCGAAAAAAAATTTTTGAATGATAAAAGCAGAAAGTCGTTAGTTAGGATACTGACGAAATTTTTAGTAAATACTTGCGGAAACTATCCTAGCAAAACAGATAAAATAAAGTTGGCAGAAACAGCTATAGAACTTTTTCCATTTTATAAAAGTAACTCCAAATACTCTGGAGCGGTAATATATAAATTTTATATAATAATTAAATTTTTTATTTCAACTATCTTCAATTCTACAGGAGCAATTTTATAACCCCGAAAATAATACCGGCTATTTTGTTAGTCAATTGAAATATTGTAATTCTAAAAGGATAAAGTTTTCTTCACAAAATGCAGCCGACGATGACGCATTCGATGAAATTGTTCATGATAATCTCACAGTAGAGGATGCAAACTTTTTTAAAAGTATTGAAATTCCATCAAACAAAATTTTACTGATTCAGAAATTACACGATACTGCGAAAGCCCGAAAAAATATACTTAAACGCAGCGTGTCCATTCAGAACGACTTTCCATTTTACTTCTTGGATCCTGAACTAGTAAGTATATTATTATTTGATTTTGACAATTATTATTTCGGTGAAAATCTTAGTATAATTAACCGGTTTAACATCTGATATTTGATAGGCACCTGTTAATATAGATACTATATAGTAATTCTTTTCTTATGTTGAATTTATAGATTTTGATTGACTTCGATATATTATATCCAGAAATAAGCAAGCACCAACAATTTAACGACAACTGGCTGAAAATTGAAAGCTACATTCTGCCCATAATTACATCCAAGGGCTTAACAGCTGATTCTATTGAAGGTAGGTGTTTTACGGAAATCTTGAAAGTAGTTAACTCAATAATTACTAACGTCCCATATATGTAACGCACAGTTTTGTTCTGCGTGGAATCTCTTTATTAAGTTGGCCCTCATTTAAAAGAGTTTAATTTTTGTTGACGCTATACTATAAAAATATTTGATTTGATAAAAACTAAAATCTCTAAAGATTCGTAACGATTACTGAACTTTTAGAAGTAGCTTAAGATCCTGATAGTTGGAGAAACGTTTTTCAAGATTATCGTGTGTTTTTTTTAGATCAGTTTGAGAAGTTTACGATATTTTCAATATATTGAATAGGCTTCCTAATCAATAATTTTGTATGTAATTAAATTAAAAATGTAATCCATTATTTTCACAACGTTTCGTATATTTTTTTGTCAACTACTTCAGGGGATCTTTTTAATAAAAACGAAAACAACATGAAAAAATGTACTTTGTCAGACAAGATTTTGTATTAATATTTACGGCCCTTTTCTGGTGAAGTGACGATAGTTACCCAGTATTTTTAATATTTCTATGTGTTTCTCGTCAGTTTTTGATTTCTAAACAAGATTTGAAGTTCAAAAATAAAAAATTTTGATAAAAATTGTCACCTGTTTTTCAGACAGTGACAATTTCATTTAAAAATTTTGTTTTTCTGAGTTTCAAATTTTGTTTTGAAAACAAAAATTGCAGCAAACGCACAGAAATATTAAAAAATACTGGGTAACAATTGTCACTTTGCCAGAATAGGGCCGTTTGTCAAAGCAGTAATAAAAACAAAGCTTCCAGAATATTTTTCAAAAAGCATGTGAGCTGAAATGAGCTATCAAACATATAAATTATTTAAAAAGTATCAGAGTTGTGATATTTTACGTTTCGAAAAAATTTTATTTTCTTTGTTTTTGTTATAAAAAATCTTAAAGTGCCCAATTTGAAAAAATTAAAAATTAATACAAATAAAAAAATAATGTAATTACTTTGAATATCTTGGTCGTTATCAAATTTTTTACAAGAACTCTAACATTTTGTAAATTTAAATTTAGAGTTAGGGTATTTTACAAAAAAAATTTACAAAAAATTTCAAATTTAAAAAACGACATCATATGTGGCTATGCCAGAGTCTGAAGCTATTTTCTGGGTAAAATTAAAAAAAACTAAAATTCGAATAAAAAAGTTGTATTTTATAAAAATGCCAAAAATACGGGACAAATAAGGAACGTTCCGTGAAATACGGGACATATGGTACCACAATATGGGGGCCACCCTAGTCGTTTTATTATAATATCTTTCCTCTGAGTTATGTCGGTTCATTATTTGTTAACCCATTTTGTACCAGCGGTCGAGATCTCGACCACAACTTTTGTCGTTTTTCATAAAAAAATTAAAAATATTAGAAAAAGGAATTTAGTTAATTTTTTTTAATGACTAATTTAGTTTGGCATTTTAGCTTTATGACCGTACATTTTTTTACCCCATTTGACTATTTTAAAAAATCACTTGGGAGGTCACAAAAATATTCAAAAAATAGCCCATTTTTAAAGTCACTGTAACTACTTGTATAAAAAACAAAACAAAAAAAAGGGTAATTGATTCAAATAGCCAAAAGTTCAAATAAATGTAATATGCAGAAAGTACTTTATTACATCTATTCCATCTGATCGGCAGATAGCGTGGAAGATGATTGGTCGAGATCTCGACCGCTGGGATAATAAGTGCTCTAAGAACCTGTTAATAACCCGTTTTCATAATAAAATTTGCTGCCAATTTTTTTTACTATATTTCTCATTAAATTGCACGTATATAGCAAATTTCTTTCTCTAATCATCCCGAAATCTCGAAAAGCAATTTTCCGGAAAAAAAACCAAAAACAAATTCCAAAAATAATTTTTAGCCTATTTCTAGCGAGCCATGAAAATTTCATTAAGAAATGTAACCATTAAAGTAGCCTGGTACAAAATGGGTTAATCATGCACATTGCTTTTAAAGTTTTTTTTAATAATGTTTCAATTCTTTTTTCTTTACAGATTGGAGTAGCGAAGTACAACCGTTTTTAGGATTGATTAAGCTTATGCCTGCTCCGCCAGGTACACGCGATAGGTGCAAAGGAAATTTTCTTCAAAATTTTAACAAATTTATTAACTTTGTGACTAATTTTCAACCAAACGAAGCAGTTGATTCGTACAATGACCCCATTATTTTAGCCAGTGGGCATTCAAAGAAAAATATTGAACAATACTATATTGGAGTAGATGGTAAACTTATTGCAATCCCCACACATTATAAGTTGTACATTATTTTTGATATTTTTTTTTAAAATTTTCTATATTTTTAACATAAAGTATTGTAACGAGCTCAAAATATTTTTTAATTTTTTTGAAAAGTACCTCTACAACATCCCGCACTCTCAAGGTACGCCTAGAATTCATGACATCTGGAGCAGTCTGCACGGTTTAATAAACCAAATAAGTAAATAATGATTTGTTTTGTGTGCCATAAAGTTTTCAAAGATATTCAGTTTTGCATTAATCATTTAAAATATGTTCACTATTTAAACACAGGAAAACATCTAAATTTAAGATGTATATACTCGCTACAGTGCCCCCGTTTCTTTGTTACGTATCCAGGCTTAAAAAAGCATTCATTTTTTTGCAAATTTAAACATCATAATTTAATGCAACAACAAAGTTTGAAGGACAAGCAACCCCAAAATAAAGCAACAACTTCCTTTGAGAATGTAAATCTTAATACAAACAGTGACAATTTCTTTCACGAGAATTATCCAAAAGATGAAAGTTTAGAAACCTTATCATTACATCAGAAAAATATTTTTTAATTTCTTTCTTCATTATATCTTGCTGAGTTAAATATTGACAAATTCCATGATATGTTTAAAACCTATCATGAAAATTTATTTTCAGCATTAAATCAGACTACATTAAGCGAAAGTAAAAGCTTACAATTACAGATTTTAAATAACTTAAATACTTTTTCTTCTTCATATAAACGAAAACGTGCTTTCCAAAATTCTGATTTATTTGTTTGTCCTGTGGAAACTAATATTAAGTTAAGATGGGATAAAAAGTTCAATATCATAACAAACCGTTTTGATAATATACAAAAACAATGCACATTTCAATATGTTTCAATTATAAAGACCATTAAATGTTTATTTAAAAATGAAAATTTCAAAACTACTTATTTTAAAAGTCAACATGAATGCAACAGTAATTCTATATCTGGATTTTGTTGTGCGGAAAACTGTAAAAAGGAAAATTTTTTTTCCAATAATACTAATGCAATAAAAATTGGCCTTTACTATGATGATTTCGAAGTTGTCTGCCCGTTAGGAAGTAAAACATCCATTCATAAAATGGGTGGAATTTATTTCCAAATCTTAAACTTTCCATCATACTTTTTGTCAAAGTTAGAAAATATTTATTTAGTAGCTTTATTTTTTTCTGAAGACATAAAAGATAGTGATTCTATAAATATTATATTAAGTCCTATTTACAATGACATTTCAATACTGGAAAATGATGGAATTGCCATTGATACTAAGATAATAAAAGGTACTTTAATTTCCTTTTCCCACGATAATTTGGGAGGAAACACCTTATTTGGCTTTCAAAAATCATTTTCAAGTGGCAGTTATTGCAGATTTTGTTATTTAGATCATTCAGAAATAAAAACAAAAGGCAAGTACCTCAAAAGATGCGATTATTTGACCATTTACTAGACAATACAAGTTTGTATGCGGAGGGAAAAGCATTGAAATTTAACAATATTCTCAATAAATTAAAATACTATAATATGATAAAAAATGGAACTGCAGATTTAATGCATGATGTTTTGGAGGGAGCAGTACCATTTGTATTAAAGATTTTTTTTCAGTACTTAATAGAAAATACTTCTTTAAATGTTAATAAAATTAATAAATTACTTTTCTCTTATAACTATACTTATCTAGACATTAAAAATAAACCATCTTTAATATCATTAAAAAAGGAATCAAAAACTTCTGTTGGCTTAAATGCTGCCCAAAATTGGTGTTTAATTACTTATTTACCATTCATTTTTTATGAATATAAAAGCAAAATGAAGGACGAACGAATTTGGGAATTACTAACTAGTCTCATAAATATAATGAAAATAATTTTTTCGGATTGCGTGCTAACATCAACACTGAATTTTTTGGACGATATGATAGAAAAGCATTTAAAAATAATAATTGAATTAGGGTTTTCCTTGCTTCCAAAACATCATTTCATGACACATTATAGCAAGATCATTCGTGACCTTGGCCCTCTTGTTTTAATGTGGTCCATGCGATTTGAGAGTTATCACAGGAATTTTACAAAAAGTGGACGCTATATTAACAACTTCGTTAATTTAGCTAAAACATTAGCCCTTAGACACCAAAAGAAACAATGTTACTTACTTAAAAATTACAATTTTAGCCCGATCTTAAAAGAAGGAAAGAATTTAAAAATTAATTATAATGATTATCAACTTAAATACACCTTTTACGAATTTAGTCCCAATTTGGTTTCCCTAAAATATTTTGAGCTCGGCTATAAATATAAAATAGGGTTTTTTATTTTGAATTCTGAGATATCTGAAATGCCACAATTTTGTAAAATTAACGAAATTTTAAAGAATAAGTCTGAATTTTTGTTTGTTTGTCAGAAATATTTAACTCATAACTTAAATGATACATACTGTGCGTATGAAGTCAGTGAGACAGATAATATTCTTATTATTAAATATAATGATATAATTAATAAGAAACCATTTAATTCTGTTAAATGTAACAATTTGGAATATATAATTTCTAAAACCATAGTATAAAAATGTTTAAGTTTATTCTTGTCTTAAGTTATCCACTATTTAATGCTATTATTTTTGTATCAATAAATAAAATAATTTCAAAATGTATCAATTGCTTGCGTCAACTTATGTTTATTTGTAATAAAATAATAATTTTGGGATCAACCTTTTATTTGAATTGACTTTTTGGGTTGAATAACTCAACCTATTAGTTGAATTTTTGAAATTATTGGGTTAAAAATGTCAACTCTTCAGTTGAATTTTTCAACTGCATGGGTTGAAAAGTCAACATTTTTGTAAAATTTTTCAACTTATTGCGTTGAAAAAGTCTGCTTTTAATTAAATTTTTAACTTTTCCGGTTGAAAAGTTGGTCTTCCAGTTGAATTGTTGAACTTCTTCGGTTGAGAAAGTCAACCTTTTCGTTAAATTGTTCTACTTTCTCGGTTGAAAATTTAACTTTTTAGTCGAATTTTTGAACTTTTTCGGTTGAAAAGTCGGTTTAACAGTTGAATTTTTCAACTTCTTAGGTTGAGAAAGTCAACCGTTTTATAAAATTTTTCTACTTTCTCGGTTGGAAAAGTAAACTTTTTAGTTGAATTTTTCAATTTTTTCGGTTGAAATTTTAGACATCTTGGTTGAAAAAGATTCCCTTATGTATTTATTTTTTAACTTTATGGTTGAAATTTTCAACCTTTTCGTTGAATAACTAGACCAAAAAGTTTAATTATTCATCTTAAATAGTAAAAAAATGATTTTTTTTCTCCATTTTTATACTTTTAGGTATAAATTTTCAACTTTAAAGTTGGTTAAGTAAACTTATTAAGATGAAATTTTCATCCGAAATCGTTGAAAATTCATTATATACTTACTTGCTTACTCCAAATAAAGTTGAAAATTTCAACTTTTTTGGAAAGGATGTATATTACAACTAAAAAAGTTGAAAAAGTGAACCTAAATTTTGAACCGTGTATGTTAATGCATATATGTACTGAAATATTTTGTAAGAAAGTTGTTATAATTAAGAAGAAAAAGAAATGCCTTGAACTCTTTGAACATATTATACCAAATGAAATGTACTATTATATAAAAATCAAATAAAATAAATGAATGAATGAATATCGCACGACGTTGAATTCGATCCAGAAGCTCCAAATAAGATCTTGAAGACCCTACCCAAATGTGCGAAAAAATTTGATCTATTTGCAACTCTATGTTTAGTTACCAAGGCAACATGTCTGTCTTTTTTAGTCCCTTGGAAATTATTTCAATCAATTCGAATTTAACAATTAAATAGATTTCGGAATATCTACCCTAAGATTAAGAACAAAACCGCACCACTTCTTGCGATTACCAACCATCTACTTAAGGCTAAAGCTAAGTCAGTCGATTTTATTTGATATTGTAACCATACTGTATAATCATTGAATTAATGAATCATTATTAAGTTAATCATCACAGTTAAGTTCCTCTGTATAAGCTTTAGATTAGTTTTTATACGACTTTGTTTTTCATTATTTTATTTTGGTCTAAAGTGTTTAGATTACTTGTTTTTTTAGTCTGTTTGTTATATCAACTAATTTATAATATTTAACCTGATTATGTTTTTCTTAGTACTTTTCTTGTTCTTAGTATTTATTTTTTTGTACCTCTTTTGTTTTCTGTTACTAATCATCGAACATTTTTGTTGCTGATTATTTTGTTGTTTTTGTGGTTTTCTGTTTTATTGCATTAAAGCCGCTTTTAGTGATAAACTAAAACGACAAACGAAGAAACAAACCGCTCCATATCAAGGCACTTGAAACCACATCGTCCGTGTCAGCATGCCACTCACTCACTCATCGGGTATTCGGAGAATGTCAATAATTATCAGAGTTCCAAAAAAAATGTTGTCGCGTCCGTTTTGGATGAGTGCCTAGTTGTTGGCGTTATTTAAGCAAAGTTGTTGTAGTAATTGTTGCTGTTGCCCACATCCTCATAAAGATATTATAATGGAATCATGGAGACAAAAAAACAAAAGGGGAAAAAACAAGAAAAAAATTCATTCTTATCAGATTATTTTTATGCGCATTTATCTTGTTTTTCTCTTTACTCTGTCGGACGGTTCATATGTCTGTCTGTCTGCCAGTCCGATGCTCCTGTTGCTGTTGTTGGCCTTTTGTTGTTGTTTCTGTTTACCCGTCTGCCCTGGCTTCACTTTTGGTAGCCGTTCGGAACATCCTCATCGTTGGTAGATTCCCCTGGTCGCCACTCTTCTCCAATTCATGTCATGCCGCCTACTGGCTTTACGTCTGTCTCCGAAACTCTGTGCCTTTTGAGTTTGTCGTCACCACAAATTGTAACGTAATCGCCTGCTTAAGCAACCGAGCCAGTGCCAGTCGACAGTCGCTTTGTGTGGCATTCAACGCTGACTGGGTTTCGGAGGCTGTAAACGACTTTTGGATTAACCAGGTCAAAAGCAGCTCTTCTTTTTTTTTGTCTCGTTTTGCCATATTTAGTTGTTTGTTGGTGGTTGCTCTATTTCCTCTATATATTCGTCAAATTCATTTGCCTCGCTTATTTTAGTTTACGTTTTCAGGATTTGTTGTTATTTTTCCTGCATATTTTATTTGCTTCAAAGCTCTCTTCGAGTTCAATTTTGAGGTCCGTTTCACGAAACCACGCGTTTGTTTGCCTTGCTTAAATTTTGGCTCAAATATACTTTCAGTAATTATTTATGCAAAGTTTTTTTTATGTACTTCATATTCAAATTCCTACGTTATGACCTTTTTGTGGTTTTCGTTTGAGGTTTTAAATTCTTCGGCGTTTTTAAGTAAGATGAAGTGTAAACAGTTTTACCATGTTACTTAATTCTAAATAGTCACAGTTTTTAATTAATTTTTATTTTTTTAGAATTTTTTCGAATCCTTCCTAAGATATAATTTATTCTAGAAAGTAAAGTCATGCCATGAATTCTATGGACATGTCTATAGGATTGCACAAAAGTATTTAATTGGATAAAGCAGCTACTAAATACCCACTAATGTGTCCTAGCCTCGCAACCCCTACCAAAACGTGGTGAAGTCTGTGAATCAACTCGGATAAACGTCCAAAAACTAATCCTGCTGGAAAAACCTTAATACAGGTAATACTGATAGCATTTCTCAGTCGTTGTACAGACTACAATTCTCGAATTGTACATTAAATCGGCAAAATGTTTAGGAGAAGAACCGGACAGATTTCGGCAAGTGAAAATTACTAATAATTGGTTTTCGAATACCGAACAAACCACCCACGGACATAACCCCCAAAATCCATTTGGATGTCATGGTCACCACTGCACGAGGTCAAATGGCTCATTGAGAATATGTCCTTTTTTCAAGAAATCTCTTTTGTGATACGTGAAAAGAAAAAAAAAATGACTTCGAATTGTAACCAATCTTACCTAAATACATTACAAAGTTACTAAACTTTTTAGTGCTAAGCAGCACCTAAGCAAAGCAAGTGGGAAGAGAAAGATGCATTCTATGCTCAACTAGATGCAACACTCTCAACAACAACTTTACTGAAGTAGAGCTAGTTTTATAAATGAATGATGTTAACGCCATATTTGGGTTAAATAAAGAAACTGTTAAGGTAATTATAGGCTATTATGGGCTATGATAAAGAAATGAAAATGGATATGTCGCAATTAACCTTTGTTCTAAATGCGGTTTGAGGATAGGAGAGATGATGTTCGAACATAAGAAGGGCTTTAAAGTTACGTAAGGAGCTTTCCATAGTGGTGGGACAGTTTACTCCAGAATCCCTAATGTTTAGACCTGTAACTGTGTATTTTGATGTAATATAATGATCAAATAGATATTTAACAATAGATGATGAACCGACTTGTAAAAATTTTACCGAAAAAAATAACTCATATAAATATTTTGGTGATATTTCATTGGTTAAAGTGGTATGACTAGTGGGACAATCAAAAATGCCTCAGCTCCGCTTTCTGCACTGCCAATCGAGATTTTATCCCAAATACTATACATAGCCAGATGTCTTTTACTATGCTATGAAATGATTAAATAGACTTCCACAGAAACTAAAAACTAGCACCTAGTATAATTTCTACCAAAAAATATATAAAATAAAAATTGTGACTGGTGGCGCATCGTGGGACTGGTGGGAAAAATCGTAAACTATAAACAACAGCTTGTCATAGTGAAAAAAATACTTAATCTTGTTTTTTCTTAATAATTTTTACTGATCATGTAAACTTAACTTTTATACACTGCGTGAAGAATAAATTGGTTATAATCATATCAATTTAAGAAATAACTCATTTTCCCATTTCCGTGGAATGCCTCATAACTTAGTCGTACAGATAAAGCTGAGGACCAAATAAACCATATTTGAATTATAGAAAGCTTGATTAACACCCAGGTTAGAGTCGAATTCCTCCTCCTAAGAATTATCCTTATTACGAGGGCGATTTAATAAAGCTGAATATATTAATGAATAGTTCTTTTCGCCAAAAAAGGTATAGTTTTCGTTAAGATCGATATGTTTAGCCCAACGTTTTTCCAATTTTGTATTACTTCCAAATAATAGATTTATCAAGGTTCTCAAACTAGCCTTTGTTTCAGTGATGACCTGTTCATTCGACCCTAATCTCTTACCGACAAGCAATTTTTTCAGGTTTTGTAAAGTCGCAATAGGCGACTACAAACATGTGCACCGTGCGGTATCATAGTGGAAGAAACCTTTTTTCTTCGCCAAATGTGTTACTCTTTTCAAAGTAATCACTCTTAATGACTCCGCACACATTCCAAAAAACTATCGCCATGACCTTGTTGGCCGACAGATCTACCTTGGTATTCTTTGGTGAACATTCACCCGGAGAAGTCCATTGCTTTGACTGGTCTTTGGTCTCTGGTGTATTGTAATGTATCCATGTTTCGTCTACGTTTACGAAATGGTGAAAAAAAACTCTTTCAGATTGCTGTTAAAAATCGTCTTACACTCCTTTGAAGTGAACTAACAGCTGACAGCTTTTTCATGTCTAAAAAATTCATGTAAAATGTGATGTGCTCTTTCAGTTAAGATACAAACAGCACTTTCATTCTCCGATCGTTCAATATAATTTCATGCATTTTATCGACGGTTCCTAAGTGAGGACCTCTTTCGGGAGACCTGAACGTTCAGCACCATTTGTGCTGGTAAGACGGAATTCAGTAAACCACTTTTAAGCCCTTAAGATTATGGTGCTAATTCCCAATAGGATATATCGAGCCTTATCCAATAGGAAGTCAAAATAATACTTGATAAGTAAACAAAATCTACTGTTTTTCCATTTTCGTCAAAATTTACGAGGTTGTCTGCTCACAATGGATTTCAAACACAAATTAAATGCACAGCTTGCTCAAAACCTGACAGTAGTTTATTAACAGATGGTTGCTGACAGGACCAGTGTTGCATTTAATGATACTACGCGGGAGATTCAAAAAGTCACTGACTTCTCAAACAACATACGTATTTTCCCATCTGAAAGCTTTCCTCTTACAGGTTAAGATTCTAGGGAAGATCTAAGGGATATTAAAAAATGTATTGGTGTGAATCTAATATGCACAGGGTAGTTTTGATAGGCACTCACTAAAATTTCAGTCATTTTAGAAGCACAGTTGCTATTTTGCAATCGGTTAAGTGAGTCAATGTTTGTGTTTTTTGAAAATATAAAATGAAAACGGGTATCAAGCTGTCATTAAATATTTGTTTTGAAAGGCAATATGACTATGCAAATCAAAGATGAGTTGAAAACTGTGTACGGGGACTAGACACCATCATTTAATATAAAAAAATTAAAAATAAATTGGCCATTTCAGCCCTGGCAAGGACTTCGACCGAGCTCCTATTGATCAATTGTGTTGTGTGTTATTAAATGTTTGAACACAAATGATCGAGAACTGGACCTACGAGTTAAATACCGACTTTGATGGGCTTATGTTCACAAGAAGCTTTACGTGGCAGTTTTTCCTCTCTGAGGTTTTGCCATTGTCTACAGAGAGGTGACGACCGAACAAAAAAATTAATTCAATTGAAAAAACATTCTGTCTGAGCTGGAATTGAACCCGGGCTACCGCGGTTCTTTAGCGTAGGGGCCACGCACTCTACTCACTAGTTGACGGCTGCCACTATTTACACGGACACCATCATTTACCACCGTGAAATTTTGGGAAGTTGAATTTCAATATGGCCCTACCAGATGAAAGTTGGGTACACCATTATACGCTTGAAATAAAAATACAGTCAAAACAGTGGACTGCCAAGGGGGAATCGACCCAAAAAAAGCAAACACTTTTTTTCTATTGGGAAAGTGAAGGCGGCTGCTTTTTAGGATAGTCATGAAGTTATCCTAATCGACTATCTTTAATCCGGAAAAACCACTACAAGAGCATATTACGCATCATAACTTGACAAACTGATAGCAAAAATTGCGAAAAAACAGCCAAATTTGTAGGATAAACATTTTTTTCACTTCTTTGATCTGCTTCCCTACTTACTCACTAGATCTAGCCTCAAACGACTTCTTTCTGATCCCTTATCTTAAAATTACGATCGAAGAACAGATGTTTTTGTCAAATGAGGAGGCTATTAGATTTTTAACAGTTATTTTGTAAAGAAAACCGCCCAGTGCCATTTGAGCGGGTTAAAGAGAGTTGGAAGATCGCTGGGAGAAGTTTGTATACTTACAAGGAGACTATGTAAAAAAAAAATAAAGACAAAATATCTGAGCGCACCCTCGTATAGCAGGTATTTAGGACGTTTTCATGCATAATAAGTGTTTTCAAATTTAAAGGCAAAATGTGAAAACCGGTTTCTTAAATAACCCGAAAATTAATTTTTTTTTAAAATCAGTTTTCCGAATAATTAAAATTAAAAACCGCCTAACCTATTTTCATTCAAATTTTACATGAAATAGAATAAAAATTGTATATTTTATTAAGAAACATATTGAATGAAAACTATAAAAATAGTTTAACTTTTTTCATAAAACATTCATATTAAAACAAAACTATGAAATTACGAAGAACAAGATAAATAAAATTATTTGTTTGGATTGTTGCTAGGATAATTTTGTGATTATCATAACAAGCACATTTTTTGCACTCAAAAAAAGGTTCTCATTAAAGTGACAAAAAGTAAAAAGCAAAGTTTTACAAATTCTTTTGAGACTATGAAAATACACACGAACAATTTACCTGTGGACTATGATTAACTCAGTGCTGCCTGCACGAAATTCCCGATGACCAATTTTTTCCAAATTCACATATGTTAGGGATACCTAGAATTGAAATAAAAAAATTATAAGTGTCTATCTTTTCAAACACCTGAAATGAATGATGAATGATGAATGAATGATGGGGAAACACCAAAGATATTGATGATACCTAAAATAGAAATAAAAAATTGTAAAATCTTTTCAAACACCTGAGATAATGATAGCGAAAAATGTTTACCCCTTCACGTAATTCATTCATAATACACAGGTGAATACTTCGATTGATAACAAATTTCACGAATTGAAGCTCCATTCACTCTCTCATACTTCACGAAATTTCAAAAAGCTTTTAGAACGCCAAAAAATATTTACTAGAGCGTTCAGGATACTGCCGATCTCCAATTGACGGCACCACCTCATGAACACACCATAAATGTCAGTTCGATCTGTCAAATGCATAGTACCGATACAGTGTTATAAATTAAACAATTTTTAGTATTGTTATATAAATTGATAAAGAAAAATTAATTGCCTTGATTAGGCATTACTATTTGCGTAGCCATAATTTATCACAAGACAATATGGCCGCTTTGATGATGGGGAAGTTAAATCAGAATATTTCACCCAAATATTCCGTTTATTTCAATAGCAAAGATTCTCATAACAGAATCCAACGTTTGGTTGAAGATATCTACAATGTTTCCTAATTTTACTTTTAACTTTCTGTGTTGCATTATTAAAAATTCCGAAGCGTCTACATTTTAATTCAATAAGTTGGTAAGTAAAACGTTACAATGAACATATATGAATATTTATGTGATCTTTTGGTTTATAGATTAATCCGCAGAATGCAAAAAAAGGGCGTAGCCACCAGTTTTTGTCATATGGTAGATATTGATTGGATTTTTTCTTTCACCAGTCAAATTTAATGACCCAAGCGTAAACAGTTTTTTAGATGGAAAGAAATATCATACAAAAAATTACTCTTATTTTTTGTGTAAATAAATAAAACTTAAAATTTAACTGGTATTTTTTAAATTTTATTTAAAAAGTTTAAATTTAAAATACAACCAAGCACTAACAAAGTCAAGTCCAAGGGATCCTGATAGTATCGTCTAAAATATCCTGCGGCTATTCTATCCACTTGGTTTTCCTTTAAAAAATGGGAACGTAACTGTTATATACTGTCCCTGTTATATTCCATATTGATTTATTCGGTTTACATTTGTAGTAAAACCATTTTATTCTATGTGAGGTTAGCCATTGCCTTTAGAAAGGTGACGATCGATTAAAAATATTATTTATTTTAAAAACCAGTGCCCTACGACTACTCTCAAAAATATATCGCACCCTAACAAAAGGGGCACTAACAAAATGTCTCAATTTTTACTTATTCATGTAAAACTATTCGTAGTGATCATCTTCATCCAGTATTGCCAAATTGAGGGAAATTTCCCATTTTGTGGGATATTTTTTCGTAATTTTTGGCAAAGAGGGAAAAGAGAATTCTTTTACTCTGCAGAAGGAAAAATTGGGTATTTTTTCATCCGCTAATTTCTTCGAATATTCGTCAAAGTCTCAACACTATCAATATATTTCTCCCATCACAAAAAATTGTTGTAACTTCGCCGCTATAGTGACTGATGTAAAAAATAAGAAGAGAAATTGAATGGAAAGCGATATACTTAGTAGCATCTGTAGATGTAGATGAACTTTCAAAAATAAAAAATATTATTTACTGATTTCGTTGTGATACTGGTTCTAATTAAAAAAAAATTAATGTTTAAAAAACCCATTTTTACATAGTAGATATCATTAGAAATTGCATACAACATCTTATTTAACTCGCTGAGATGGAGAAACATGTAGAAGACAGTTATATAGTTAGAGCGTCCAGATAGCATTTAGGAACACTTCAGCAGCTTTAAAAAACTATCTTATCGATCGGGATAAAATTTTTGCATAATATTGTACATATGTGTACTTAAATCTTGTAGTAAAATTATAAAAACTTATTTATATACAACCTTTTTTAATGCGAAATGCTGCAAAAAACAAAAAAAGAACTTGATTTTACAAACGGACAAAGTCAGTAACTAACATTTTAATAAGAATTTTTAATTTTTTTTTTCAGACGTTCCAGAGCTGAAAAATCATGTCCACCAGTTTTAAACAGGGTTGCCTTCAGTTGGCCCTGTCTTTGCAATATCTACGTTAAAAAATAAAAAAATATTTTTTTATACAAAAATACGAACGTATTTATGTAAAAACTTTGCAGATTGTCAAAATAAATTATTCTCCAAAAAAAAAAATATATACATATATATGTATATATGTATATATACGTATATCTTAAATGTATGCCCAAAAGAACCAGAATGCCACTTAACAATTTTTTTGTGTAGTAATAATAAATAATATAAACATAATTTATTTTTTATTTTTTACACCGAAATATTATAATTAATTTATAAAACTTACTGTAAAATAATTAATTTATGTTTTTTTAATTTTTTTTTTATTACACTGATCTCAATATGCGAACTTATACAAAACCAAAAAAAAATCATTATGAAAAAGTGTTTTCTTGTTGTTTTGTTTCTATTTTTTTCAAAGAAGTCAGTGTGGGCATTTTCGTGGGAATTTTTGTTATTCGCTCCAAATTTTGAGAGGAATTTCGTTAAAGGTACCTGGCAACACTGTCTACATCGGCTGTCTAACAGCCCTATTCTGGCAAAGAAACAATTGTTACCCAGTATTTTAAATATTTCTATGTGTTTGTTGTTAGTTTCTGATTTCAAAATAAAATATAAATTTTAAAAATATAAAAATTTTAAAAATATTTTCACCTGCTTTTTAGATAGTGATAATTTCATTAAAAAATTTTGTTTTTTGAGCTTCAAATTTTGTTTTGAAAACAAAAACTGCAACAAACACATAGAAATATTAAAAATACTAGGTAACAATTGTTACTTTGCCAGAATAGGTGTAACGGCACAAAAAAGGGAGCAGAAGGTTTGCTTTTGGAAGTGTTTTTTTAACATTTTTAGCCCCTGTTAGTTTTTTGTTACTGTTAGTGTCCGACCTAAACCGGGTTGAATTTTAGCCGAAACCGAAACAGAATATTCGGCCATTTTATAATACTCGGCCGAAACCGAAACTGGTTTTAATACGAAAATTTAAGTTTTGACAAATGATTTTTTTTTATTAAAAGGAAACAAAAGTACTTTCATACACATAAGAAAAAAATGTAATATAAAAAAATATTATCTGAATAATGAAGTTTATTATAATTAATTGAAGTTTACTATAATAATAAATGATATAAAGTTTTATCATAATTTTTTTACACACTTCCGTACACACTCAACTACAAAACAAAGTTTTTTTTTTTTTTTTAAGGTTTAGTATTATAAAAATAGAAATACAGGCATGTTCTACATTCCACTTCCGAGTGGAAATGAAATTAAATCATAATCAAATTCGATATATGGTGTTCTATGTATAACCTTTTTTGTTTTGTATTTTGTTTAATTTATTAATAAAATTAATTGTATTAACGAAAAAAGTTATATATAGTACACCAAATCTCTAATTCAATTATGATTTGTTTTCACACTCACTCGGAAGTGGAATGCAGAACATGCCTGATATTTCGTTTTCTTTTCCTTTATTCTACTCACACGCAGAATTCGTTTGAAAGTTTTATTATCAATTTTTCGCTTCAGTACCTATAAAACTTTAATGTTGATTGCAATTAAGATGATAAAATCGGATATGATAATATCGAACAAATAAAATTAACCAAAATGTTTTGCGTTAACACGATAAATCAAATTATAGACGAATTCATAATTTTTGTTTTGTACTATGTGTTGTAAATATTTTTATTAAACCAAACTTATATATTTAAATTAAGTGACTGATTTCAAAATTTTTTACCAAAAGTTTCGATTTGCATCGATTTGCATAGAATTTTTCAGATATTATAAAATTGTACACAATTTAAAATTAATTACTAAAACTGAGCTAATTATGTTTCTAACGGACTATTGAATCAAGTAAAAAACTTTTTCAAAGCTTTTTCACTTCGTTTTTCAAAAAACCGCCAAACCACACTTTTTGGAGCCATTTCAATTTGTTGGTCAAATTCACTCACTTTGCACAATTGAAAAACTGAAATGGCAATTCAATGTACTAGAGATGTCAGTTTACAAAAAACATCGATATATCGATGCATCGGTGCATCGACTTATTATACATCGAGTGGATAATTTTCGATGCATCGAAGCAAAACATCGATATTTTCGATGCATCGATGTTTTTCCGACATCCCTAATATTCGGTCGGACACTCCTTGCTTTTCCTCCCGTAGGATGGGAATAGTGTGGATAGAGCTCGTCCACCTAAGCTCATGAGTTTTGTTGTTGGATAGTTGGGGTGCCCAAACGATTTTTAACTTTGGTTTTGCATTTACTTAACTTGTCTTCATTTCAGATCCGAATGGTTTTTTTTTATTTGGTTTTGAATCACCGACGTGCTGAGGGCGGTATTGCACGTGAGTATTTGTACGGCGAGGGTACATGTGAACGGCCACAAAATCCCACCCGCAACTCACCAAACTGCTAGCAATGACAAACCAGCATGTGCAGCCGTGGCCAATCTATTGTTCGCGGGTCACTTGACCAGAGCGTTGGTGCGGAACCTTGGTGAGGAGGCAGTACCTGTCAGCACCGGCGCCCTCTAAATAAAATATACAGGGCTGCCGCCTCACAAGATGGCAACACCGCTCCAACGAAAATTAAATTAACTTTAATAATTTTTGACGTTCGGTCACAGTGCCTCGAAGAGCTTTGCCCAGTTACATAGGGCTGCATGTTTTGTACACATATTTTTCAATTTCAATTAATTTCAATTTCAATTTATTTGATTTTAACATTATTTGTATAATAAGAACAAGTTCTTTTATAATACATTCTAGTTTACATACATCTTACTCTTTAATAAAAATGCAAATAGTTTTGTCTCTTTGTTTTGTATGAAATTCTTTAAAGAATTAAAATTGTTTTTTTCCTCTCCTGAAAATTTTGAGCTGCGTCCCTTGTATTTAGGGTGCGATATGTGCACATATTTTACTAATGGAATTATATAAGCGCGACATCCAGTTATGACAAGTTTTTATTTCCTCGAAACTTTAACATCTTCCAAGTAGTTGCACCATCAGTAAATTCTTCGACACTTTCCATTTCTACCTAATTTTATTGTGCCTACAAAGAATATAATGTTTTAAGCCTTTTAGTCTAAATTAAGAAACTGATACAACATTGAGAGCCTTGGTCTTATTAAAGTGCGATATGAATTCATGATTTTTTATTCTCCTTTTTTTTTTTTTGTGGGAAAGAAAATGCTTTGATGATAACATAAAAGCATTTTGCTCTAAGTTTTAATTAAAAAACTCATCTCAAAGTTAAGTTTCTCTATTGAGGTCATAGAAAGATTTTTTTATGATTTCCTTTTTAACATAACAGCCATGAGCTTTTTGATGTTTGCCATTTGCATGGCTTACTAGCACGCTTTCCTTCATGTCCTTCATGATTATGTCATGAACGTCTGTTGCTACCTCCACCATCTCCGTTTAGACGAGTGCATTTTTATCAATTAAGAAAATCATTAGTGCACATGAAAAAAATTACAATATCTACTTAAATCGTTTTAACATGCTAAAATGCAGCAAATACATCGCTCTATGCTTTACCACTGCCACCATCCCCACTGTACCTTCATCACACTGCTCATCGTACAACCAACAACAACAGTCGCTTCCCATTTCGGCTCCGCAAGCAATTTTCATGGCGTGTGTAACAAAAACCGCATTAAATTTAATCCGCATTTATTCAGTCCAAGGCGAAACACATTGTGGTGCGTTTGGATTTTAGTTATTTCTTGGTTTATATGTTGTTGTTCTTGTTGGTGCTTTTTTTTTTTGTTCATTCTACTTTTGGAGCAGAATTACACACGTTTTAATTACACATGCAAACAGAGCGAACACACATTTAGACACACATGAGCACATGTGTCGATTTATAAAAGCATGTCTTTGCATTTGCAACACATGCGTGGGGACTTTTGGTGTGTTAGCAAATAATACATAGAGAAAAAAAAACAAAACACAGGCAGCTACCCCATCTAATAGTACCTCGCTCTTTCCTACTCATTACACAGTGTGCTCGCCTCTCTTTTTCCGCCCAACATGCATTAATGACAGTTTTGCTCATTAATGTGTTAATGTTTCATTTTTCGCGCACTCATGTTCGCCTTTAGCGGGGCTAATTTGACACGCAGTTTATTACAGCAACAACACGAAATTGCACAAGTGCATTCTGTTTGGGAGTATTTTTTTTTCTACTCTTGAGGTGAAAAGCATCAACAGCCTGAGTGCGAGACAGAGAACTGCAACAAATCACATATTTGAATCAATGAGCCACTTACTCAAAAATGAGTATGAAGGAGTATTAGTAGTTTCCAAAGTAGTACTCATATGTTATTGATTCGAAAAAAATTGAATCCCATTTTTGAATCATGAAACACTTACTCAAAAGTGAGTATGAATGAGTATTAGTACTTTCCGAAATAGTTCTCAGATGTGATCAGGCCCGTAGACAGGGGGGTTTTAGGGGTCTAGACCCTTAGGGTCTATAAAGTATAATTATATAATTTATTAGCAATAAGGCAACAACAATGCAACAGCGTAAAAAGTTGCAAATCACTTCAATTTTGAACTGAATTGAGACCTATGCTTTCAAATCATAGATAATAAAAGGACTTCGGCATAGATTGAGATTTTATGTTCGGGCAGGGTTACGGTAGTGCGGCTGTCATGATAGGTACACTAAAAGGAGCACAAGCGTATTTAGCGGAAGAAGAGCTACAGGGTGCTGTTATTAAAGCTTAAGATATCGCAACCGAATTTCGAAATACCACAATATCGTCTCTCGCATTTCAACTTATAAAATAAATAAACTGGCCATTTCAGCCCTTGGAAGGATTTTAACCTAGCTTCTATTGATCAATTGTGTTGTGCGTGTTATTAAATGTTTGATCACAAATGACCGAGAACTGGACCTACGTGTTTTATGCCGACTCCGAACGGCTTATGTTCTCAAGAAGCTTTACATGGCAATTTTTACTCTCTGAAGTTTGCCATTGTCTGCAGAGAGGTGACGACCGAACAGAAAAATTATTTCAATTGAAAAAAACTTTCTGTCTGAGCTGGAATTGAACCCGGGCTACCGCGGTTCTTTAGCTTAGGAGCATTTCAACTTACAAAATAATTAAAACTTTTGATTTTCAAATTGCTATTGATGTGGTCGCAGTTCCAACTAAATACATTTGTGATCAATATTGTCCATTCACATTCGTTGTCGTTGTTTTCCCAAAAATTAATAACTAGAACAGAAAAATTTAATAAGCGTATTAATCACTAGTTTAGTAACGTCAATTGAAATGTTTAAGTTATATTTCACTTTGGTTATGTTGTAGAGTTGCTATTTTAAAATATTTAAAATTACTATATAAATAAGTACTGAATATTTTTTAAGTATAAATCGGAAATATTTTTTTAAATTATTGAAATCATTTTAAATGATAAATATAGTTTTTTGAAATTTCTTGTTTTTTTATTTTTGTGTTTGAAATGCCCAAACACAAGCACTTTGAGGATTTTTGAAATCAATGGCTTCCATTAAAACGATTTGCGCTATTGTGTCACTGATTTGTGCTAAAAAAAACAGGAAAGCAAGAATCACTAAAAAAGCAAAAAGACAAGATCCTTACACCGAAAAAAATGTGCGGAGTTAACCCAAGTTTTTTTATGAGTCAAAAGAGTTTTTGAGAAGTTAATAACGTTTTGTCGCCGTAAAACGCAAAATGAATTACATCAATATTTTTTTGTTAATATAAAACTTGTTTTGCTTGATACAACTCATTTTCAAAGCTTGGAGTAAATTCAAAGCAGTTTCAAATTAACCCTGCATCTTCTCCGAACATTTGTCCTTTTAACTCCATTAAAACTTATTGCAACTATCTATGAAGAACGTCCTTGTATTTTAAAGCTGAAACGGAGTTATTTATAGCACGAAACAGAGTCTGCTCGAGCAAATATTTCCGTTTGTTCGTTTTACTTTGAATGAGGAGAAATTACTCAAATATTTTAACAAGCAAATCAAGTGTGCTGTAAGAATTAAGTGTTGCATAATGATAAACAAGGGCCGTTTTAACTATTGCGAGTTATATGTTTTCGTTATCCTTATCTTTATTATGCGGTTATTTGATATAGAGGATACAATTTTTCGAGTCTTGTCACGAAAGTTTTTTTTTAATCTCGTCACGAAAAAATGTGTACACAAGCAATGATATTTTTTGTATGGGGACCCCCAGAAGGGTGGTAGATAGAGTGCTGGTGTGATTAGAAGAAATGTTCAATGAAAAATTCAGTAGGACCAGACACTAGACCCCCTAACAGTCATAGATTTTTTTATATTAATTATAATAAACATTGTTGTTTCATTTTGTGTTTTTTGTATCGGGATCCCCAGAAGGGTGGCAGATAGAGAAAAAATGATCTCAAAAGAAGTGTTAAGGGGGAAAAATTAATAGGACCAGCTCATATATTGATCCCCCTAGGGGTTATAGATGTTTTGATATGAATTATAAAAGCCATTTTTAAAAAAATTTTTTTGTATGGGGACTAACACAATAGATCAACATATGTAAATTTTTTCCCGTTAACGGACATATTCCGGACATATTCCGCATACATCGCAAACTATTAAGACCAGTATTACTAAATGAAACACCAACCAATGACATGAAAATATTGAATAAACAGAATACTTTTTATGAAAATTTTGTATTGTATTTCGTTTGAGAAGCTATCTCTTTCTTTCTTTGTTTTTTTACAAAAATCTATCTTATTCTTTATACTGTAATTTTTTTTTAACTTGCGATGTATTTTTTATAGAAAATTTTAGGAAACTAAACAATTGTATTAAATTTGGTATACAACAGTTGTTCTACAATAAGTCACGATACATACATTTTTTTAAAGGTATTTATGAGTTTTTGGAACATACTAAAGTCACATACTACCATATTTTATTAACAAAACTACCTTAAACACTAATAAACAAATTTTTAATGTATGTATGACGACATTTAGGCACCCCTAACACAAATCAATTAACACAAATCGCCTTGAGAATATTCTACCTATTTTTGTACCAAATTTAATTATTCTAGCATCAATATATATTGGAATTAAGCATATTAAATTAAATGCCA
Source organism: Dichetophora obliterata (assembly GCA_963920525.1). Classification (NCBI taxonomy): domain Eukaryota; kingdom Metazoa; phylum Arthropoda; class Insecta; order Diptera; family Sciomyzidae; genus Dichetophora; species Dichetophora obliterata. The sequence goes on from OY986435.1 coordinate 51,617,609, forward strand.
CTTCCATTTTTGCATTAGTATAGGAACACAACTAACTCATCTTTTAAAAAACTTTCATAAACCTAGCGATCACCCTGTTGTTTAATCCTTTCTACATTTTGATAAATGCTTAAAAATATCTTTTCCCTTATTCAACGAACAAAACTACAGCAATCAATCGTAAAATCAATGCAAATATTTACCCCTTTCTTCAAATATGTTAAATATGAAAATCCCTTTTTTGAAAAATTCCCCTAAAATCAATGAAATGAAACACCTTTGAAACAAATTTTGAGAGCTGTGCGGAATTTAAGCTCAAAAGTAAAAAAAGTTTTGTTGTATAAGAAATTACAGAGATTCAAAATTGCCAAATCGTGGAAAAGCTGCTCTGTGAGTATGGAGAAGAGATTCTGTTTTCGGCGTTAACCATGTCTTTAATTTCCTTTGTATTCAATTCAAATAAGAAATAAATAAAAATAATTAAACACAAAAGAAATTACGGGTTCTTTATTTGACTCTTTTGTGGGTGAGTTTGTTTATTTTTAAAGCTTCATGCTACATTTAAATGAGTTGATTGTAGTTTTTTTTTTTTGAGTGAACTCAAAATTTAAAAATTCTCAATTCCTCAACCTTAAAACAACTCAAAATGGAGTCAGTACGACTTTTCAAGCAAAACCAATTTTTGAAGTAAATTGAACACACAAATGGAGTTAAATATAGTTGTTACAGCTTTGGCAAAATACCATGCACGAAAAGGGTTGAATTGACTCTGAATATGAATTTATTTACTCCGCTTTTTTTTTTTGGGTGTATGGTCAAGAAATTGGCTTCAACGCCGTTATTCTTTCTAGTCAAGATTTAACACGGTTTGTCCTCAACGAATTGAGGATCGAGAACCCAAAAGGTTTTCAAAACTCTGTCAGAATGTCCGCAGCAACATTTTAAGAGTTGCTTTAAAAAGTTACTCCATATATCGTTAAAGAAGTTACGGTACTGCGACAGACTATTTCTCCTTCTACAAGTTAAGTTCATGTATTCTAAGGATCATTTTAAGCTACACAGAACTTTTTTATAAAGTAAATTTATAACTACATACAACTTTTCCTTCTTGATTGTTAGTGACTACGATTTTTAGCCACTGGAGTAAGCTACACCGACTTGGGGTATGGCTTTAGAACGTCTCCAAAAGCAATCAGTTTGTTTGTACCTTTTTTCAATTTGTTTGTTTGTTATTTTTTTAATATTTGAATATAAGTTGTTTAATTTTTTGTAAAAGGTACTCCAAATCTCACATCAGTGGAGAGAAATGGCTCTCAACTTTAAAAGAAAATGTAGTTTTCTACAATGCCTTGGTGGATAGGTAGACCAAAACAGTTTTAATTATATTTGATTAGTTTCTTCTATATTTTAACATTTATATACCACTTTGATCAAAAAGTACCCGGAATCACCACCGTGTGGTGCTCTCAGTCACCTAATTTGAGTTTTCTTCATTGAAATTCTATGAAATTTTCAGCTTGATAGCTTGACATTTGTAAAAGTGACGCAGTCATCTGCGATTGTGCGATTGTGCGTATTTTCGATTTTGTACAATTTTAAAAATGGAATTGAATTCGCAACAACGAATTTGTATTAAATTTTAGGTTAAAAACGGTTTCAATGGTGCGACGACATTCCAAATGTTAGAAAAGTGTTTCGGCAACGATACTCTGAAGAAAACAGTCGTTTATCAGTGGCACGAACGTTTCAGAAGAACCAAAAAAACCACGTCGTTTTCAGTCGAAAAGGAAGGCGATGACAACTTTCATGGATAATAAGGTTGTTGGGTATCATGAATTCCTTCCACAAGGCCGAACAGTCAACAAGGAGTATTATTTTGGCGTTATGAGACGTTTGCGTGAAGCAATTCACCAAAAAAGACCGGATTTGTGGGCAAACAACTCGTGAATCTTACACCACGATAACGAACCACGCGAATATTTGGCAAAAAACGAAAAGGATACCATCGAATTCACCCAGCACCCAAGATGAGGTCATGGAAAAATCGAAGATGGCTCTGATGGCCATATCGCAAACCGAATATATAAAATGTTTCGAGGATTGGATCAAGCGCTGACATAAGTGCGTTGCAGTCGATGGGGAGTACTTTGAAGGTGACAATATCGACAGATGGCATAGGACACACATGGCATAGGTCTTGGAGCCAATTAGTCATGCGGCCGGCTTCTGCATCAACATTGACGATGCTCAATTGCACAGCGGCGTGGTCCCTGGCATGAATGATTCTGTTGGATACAGAACATTTTCTGGGGCAGTACAAATCAACAGATTCTCCGGCGTCGTTTTCCATGTTTACATAAATTTAAAAAATTGATGACACTCGGCAAATGGAGTCGAAAAGAAAAGCCAATGAAATACTTGCGAACAGCTTACAATATTTCGCAACAGTTATTTAAGAGAATGGTACTGTTTTAAAGCCGAAAAAAGCATGTTTTCATGATATATTTTAGGAGACATGAAAAATGTTGGTGTATTTATTTCATATACATGTTACAGTTTGACTTCTTATTTTTTTTTTTTTTTTGGAGACATGAATAATGTTGGTGCATATATTTCATATACATGTTATAGTTTGACTTCTTAAGTATATTTGGAAAAAAAATTAAAAATTATCGATAAATAAACCCGAGGCAGCGATTCTCCGGAGGCGCCTCGAAAAAAGTTGTTTTGCGGTGAACACGATTAGAGATTAGCGGATCGTCTGAAAAAAGATTCAAAATTCGTTTAAAAGGTAATATATTTCCCGAGACAATACCGAAGAGTTTTTTTTTATATGAAATTTTTTTTTAGCGTTTTGAAGTCAAAAACGTGATTAGAAATAGTGTAAAAAATCTCAAAACGATCGGTTAAGTAGATTTTGCGGCATCGTTTTCACCGACTTCAAAAATTTTGTTTTCCAGAAAATCGATTTAAAGTTTTTTTTATCCAAAATCAAAAATAAAAATCAATAAAAGGGTATAATTTTTATTCTTACACAGAGTCATCAATGCCAGCTCCACAGAAGCATACGCAGGGGGGTTTTGAGGGATAAAAGCCCCCGAAATGATCGAATTTTAACCAGCTTTGAGAGAAACACTCAGCACAACATGGCAGCCGTGGCGTATTTATGGTCACGACAAAGATCTTTAGATGACATTGAACATTGCAAAGATATAGAAAGTTTAAATTTAAAACATTTATTGTGAAAAGACTATAATATATAGACTTAAAATTTAAAAGTACACTGAGGGAATATGTGTAAAAATTTTATGAAACTAAATTCATATTAAATGAATTTTTTTTTAAATATAACCTGAAAATATTTCATTTAAGTTAAACTCAAATGTTTGTACAGTTCAATTTAAAACAAAGGTTTTTTTTCAAAGCAATGTTTTTAAATATACTTTTATAGTAAATATTTACAGTTTAAAACATTTGTTAAATAATAAAAATTTTAGTATTGAAAACAAATATCTTAAAACATAATTTCAAAATATTGTTCTTAAATTCAAAACAATTCTTTCCGTTTTCGACGTCAAATTTGTAATTAGCGACCCCTGGAACCCCTCGAATACCATTTTTTAACTCCATTCGATGAAGTTTGCATTTTATTGCAGCTTAGAGTATGGAAATATTTTAAATATACAAATATTAAACTAGTTTTATTTCATCAAATATTCATTATTTGTCAAACCAATATAAAAAATATTTTCACACAATCAAATGTAAAATCAGGGTTTTTCTCAGCTGGGTCTCAACTGTATGGCAATTATTATCAAAGATTCAACTGCACATAATTTTTCAATTTAATCTCAGATAGAGCGATGTATTTTGTATTATTGCACAGAAAAAATGAGAGAAACTTATAAAAAAAATAAATTAGCTTATTTTTAAATTTTGTTTTGTAGAAACGCAAAAGCGTGTAATTTCTATTTTCAAATTTTTTGATTAATTATAAAGTAGGTTTTTATTCTCAGTGTAAATAAGATTGTTTGTTTTTAAATGCATCTTTTTCTCGATTTGTGGCATAAAAAAGCAGTTCTTTTTAGCCGGTGTAAAGATATTTTGGTCCCAATTAATTGGAAATAAAAAAATTAAAGTACATTTTAATAAGGGTACTTGTAACTACAAACTTTACTAGCATTATTAAGTTTGGCCCAATAGGAAAAACTAAGTGCGACTTTTTAAAAAATTCTGTCATTTCATCGCTTTTGATACCCGTAGTGGGGGAAAATTGTAACCAAACCTTATAATAGTAGTTAAGGTTGTCGTAATATTATTAATATGCACTTTGATTTTTTTGTTTCTGATAAATTAAGACCAAAATATCTTGACACCAACCGAAAAGGATTACTTCTTTTTATGCCACCTAGCGAGGATAAGATGCGTTTAAAAACAAACAAAACATGTACTATGAAATTTTTTTTCATATTATTTACGTAAAAATGTTTTGAAGTATCTATGTATTGTAGTCTGTTCACAATATATATCAACGCTAGTTAAATTCGTTGAAAAAGCTTTTATGCCATATTTTATGAACCCTTAAAGAACACTCGTTCATTTCATATCTTTGAAAAGGTAATGGAATGTACAAAAAAATGAAAAGAATGAAAATTAAAAAAAATTCTTGTTGCTGGCATGGAAATAAACTTTTAAATTAATAATGGATCATGTAACTGAAATTGTTTCAAAAGTTTTATGTTTTTTCCTCAAAATAAAATTTTTAATGATATCCTATGTACGATAATCGACTGATTTAAGTGACTGAGATGCGTTGCCTCAAAATATACCCTATTTTGGGTCCGCGAAAAAAAATTTCAAAACCTCAAACTCTGGATTTAGTTTTCTAAACAATAATCTAATCTAAGCACAAAATTTGAGCCAAATCGGGGATTGTCAGTGCAACTGATATTACACTTCAATGTGAAATGGGCATGTCGCTATTGAAAACCATTTGTTTCTTCTTTGACGAAATATATTTAATCCAAATGTTTTTATAACATATTATGGTTCATAAATTGCTTGAAACTTTTTTAAATTTTGTATGAAAAATCATGCATTGATATGGAAGGCATTGTGTTGAATTGTGTTGAAAACGTAATGATTTCTTCTGTGCATATATTGATTTTAACAAATATTTTGTACCCTATATTTGTAGGCACTGTTTGAATCATACAAATCGACCTGTAACGTTTGTATATTCATACGTTATATATCCATCAATAAGCCGATTCCTTAAGATTGGTGCAACGTTGCCGATCTCAGTCGCTTCAACCAAACCCTCGTTTTCGTCGCTTCGAAGACTCAAAGCATGCATGAGAAGTAAAACTGTAGAAGAAAGGCTCACTGGGTTAGCTCTTATAAATGTTCACAGGGATGAGGAAGTGACCACGGACTTAATTTTTAATGCACTAGCCCAAAAAAATAAAATATATTTTGTTATTATATATTATAAAAAAAAATTGGAACAAGACTAGACAAAAAAATTAAAATCCCCCCGGAATTTTTTTCTGGGTACGCGCCTGCAGCTCTGTGCAGTAAAACGCTGTCATTCAGGATGTCCAAAGCATTTTATGCTCTTGCCTGCGTTGCATTCTACCCTCTTTACTTGTACTTTCAGCTTTTTCGTCCGCTATGGTTATTCGTAATTCTTCAAATGCGCGCGTCCATTCGTGAGCACTTGGGCCTGTAGAGGTGCCCATTTCATTCAAAATGAACAATAAAGCAAAAGATCCTTCATTGAAAGTTCATGCTGCAAAATTTGCTGCAATTTCAACAATGATTGCAGTACCGCCCACTGATTTTGGAGAGATTCTCCAAATAAGTTGATTGAAACTCTCGTTGTTATTCTGCGTGAAATTTTTTTTTTTTGGCATTGTTGCAAATAAATAAATATACTACGACACAAGACCAAAAAGAAATAAAAACGGGAAACTACGATACAATTTTAGTGTCTCTGTACACAACCACTCGGAAGAAAGTGTACCTGGCAATTGATTCATATACGATCTACCCTAAATATATAATATATGGGCATTTCCAAACTGGCGTTAAGGACGATTTGTACGAAGAAGTATTAAAAGAAAGAATGAAAATGTCTAATTTTTAAAAAGGTTTTGTATATTTTTGTAGTAATTAAGTAGCACTATATTAAGTAGAGGAACTTCGGGTATTATGGTATAGAAGGATAATGTGGTATAGGCTAATATCTCCGATTCCGCTAAACTTATTTTTCCACAATCTTGCTTAAATTTGTTTAAACTAATAAAAAAGAGAACAGAGTTCAAGAAAATCAACGAAACCTAACACGTTTTCGATCAGTTAAAAAAAAACATATGAGGGCGTTTGATCGACTTTTTTTTTTGTTCCAAAGTCAGTGAATTTGTTTAAGGAAAACAACGAGTTATTTATTATTGTGTAATTTCTGCATTTAAGGTAAGTGTTAGGCTCTGATGAATTTGCGATACATTTTGATAGTTCTCAACACTATTCAATTTAAAATTTTTTATACCTGATCGTATCAAATCGGCTTTTGTGGTATACATCTTGGCGGCTAATATGGTATTATGATTATGCATATGAAAGCATAATTTAAAATTTTTTTTTAATACTTCTTAACTTGCGCATGAGCAATACTCTTTATTTTAAGTTTCAACGATACCTAATGTAATGAGTTTATTAAGCAACCCTGTTGTCATTCTTTTTTTATTACTTTTTCTTATTTATTGAATTATAAACGTTTTCTTTTGTTAAATTTGAAATATTTAATTCTAATAAATTTATAAATTAAAAACCCCTCAAAACAGTCCATATATATAAAATAAAATTTTTTTTAAAGATTTTTTTAAAACCAATTCACTCAAAAACAGTATACCACATTACACCTATTTTGTGTACCACAATACCCTCCAAATTTTTGGGAAGGAGGTTTTTGGGTTTTCTCAAACTTTTCCTAATAACTTTTTAATGGGTTATCATAAGATTCTTATTCTATGCTATTTTGTTACAAATACTTCAAGCATCCAAACAAATAACATTTCACAAAGAACACACTTATAGTTTTTTCACAAATCGCAGAATACAAATATCTATACAACAATACCCGAAGTTCCTCTAAAAGTAATGACAACAATCGACTCTACCCAACGGGGAAAGAAGCACTCCAAAAGGTCTTTTGGAAAGCTTTGGGAAAGCTTTGGGTCAGCACTTCGTCAGCACACAAAAAGAACTGCTGCCACAAAGATTTCCAAGAGCCTCTTTTGAAGCAATTAAACGAAATGCTGACCCAAAGCTTTCCTTGAGAGGTCTTTTGAAGCAATTAAGTGCTTTTTTCCTAGGACATACAATGTTAAAATTACAATGGTGTGTCATACGTAGGGTCAGCACTTCACGCTAGCAGCTGACTAGCAGTGAAGAAGCACTCCAAAAGGTATTTTTGAGTGCTTCTTCACCCGTTAGTGCTGACATGCCTGCCCTTCATACTTATAAGGACTAGATAGATATAAGTAAAAATATGTGCTGGCGTTACGTTACAACAAACGGAAGTGATTTTTGACTTGGATTATAAAATTTGCAAAACTCTCTGAATTGGGCAAGACTTTTTGTATACTAGCTTTGACACATTGGCATAGGTAATCTTGGTTATCTTTTGCAGTTTAAAATATAATCATTGGGGATGACACACTCAATATTTTTCTTAACTGGTTTAAAAAAATAACGAAAAATATAGAAGCAATGGGCGAGTGAACAACACTATAATCGTAAAATTTCTGCGTGTGTGCGTGTGTGAGAGAGATCACAGTAGCTATCAACGAAAGTGTAGAAAGAAGAATATCAAAATCAGCTGTTAAAACTCGTTTAGCTGCGAGTTTTGACTAAACGAATTCTAAACATAGTTTATCCGAAAATTAAACTAGAAAAGCGATTTAAACAAGTTTAAGTCTGCCAATGTGTCACAGGTATAAAATTTTTTATAGAAGGTTTTGAAATAACATAAGTTTATTTTTCAAGCGATCAAATTTTAAAATATTTTCTGGTTTTTTATTTATTAGGATTTTTGATCTGGCGTTACTTTACTAAAATTTCCATTGCAGTTTAATTGGGTATTTAAGTAATTAGATAGTTGAGTAATTATGTTTTTTAGTAATTAAAAAACAAATTTAGTATATTGTCCAAGTATTGTATTGTATTTAACAAGTTTACGAAACATTTACTAAACATCTACGAAAAAGAAAAACTACATTTGTGAAACAGTGCAGACGATCTGATCATCATGGCTTATACATTTATGTAAAAATTGCTTAAATTAATAAAATTAAAATGTCTCTCTTATATAATAATATCAGACAAAAAGTTTTTAATAAGTTTTAATTTTTTGGTCACGGTGGACTTTTCTGTGGAATTGACCATACACAATTTCAGTTTACATACCAAGAAATACACAAAAAAGTTAAGCATAATTTGGAGATTGCAAAAGGACTTGAAGCAGATTTCAGGTAAGCGAATCGCGCAGCTGCAAATCTTTATGATAATTCAACGTTGTCAGGCATGCATGTATAAAAATCGAGCATGAGGGCCGCTCACTTGAAACGATGTATCTGCGTTAGTTTTAGCACGATTTACTTAAAATTTTTACAAAATACTCTTGAAATGTTGTACATTTAGAAAAAAATATAAAAAAAAGTGTCATCCCCTTAATTATAGCATCACGAAAAATATTAAAAAAAAACAATCAGCACATACAAAAATGAAAAATATATAAATTTTAGAACACATTTGACAGTTTTCTATCAGCTTTTATTTACTGTCTTTTTACGCTGAATGTACCTAGTGTTCGACAAAAACTTAATATTGACATACAGATGAAATAAAATCCGAATGACTGCTCAGATTACACCAACAGAAACTCATCGTAAACTAGTAATACAGTTGATTATGCCTTTTGTAAATTATTTTGAAGTGGTATTTAGTAATCTAGACTCACATTCGTTACATAAACTGCAAGTGGCGTTAAACTATGCGGCCCTTTATGTGTATGGACTCAGAAGATTTAGCCATGTTACTGGTCTAAGAACCCGAATTCTGGGATGCAATGTGGATCCTGCAAAAGTTGATACACTCAAAAACCCCAAACTATCTATATTCTAAACTTCAGTTTTGTTTATCAGCCAGAAGCTTAAATTTGGTAATTCCGCGCTTTAAATATTTAAATTCCTCAAGATTTTTTTCGTAAGCACCATTAGATTGTGGAACTCCTTGCCGAGGTATCTTAAATCTATTTCCAATGCACAAAACTTCAAGCAAATTATATCTGCACATTTTTCTTGAATTCTCGTTTCTCTTTTACTTTCTCTCTTCTTCTCATTTAACCCTTTTTTATTTAATACTTCACTTAATTACATATAAGTTTGTGTTAATTTTATTATTTTAATTAGATTAGTTTTAGAATTTAACTTAAGTAATTTTTATATATAAATTTAATAACTGTTTGTTTCTTTTTCATTCTGATTTTTTTTAATTTAATTTAAGTAATTTTTATATATAAATTTAATAACTGTTTGTTTCTTTTTCATTCTGATCTTATGTTTCTTCCAGATATATGTTATACTATTTTATTATAAAGCCAAATTATAATTCTTTTTGACATTTCGTTTGTATTGTACATATATTGTGTGGGCATTTTTATTAAAATACAAAAGTTATACCGAATAATAAATTATGATATAAAAATAAAGGATAAAATCTTTTCTCATGCAATTGAATTTGCAAAACAAGTCTCATAGATGGCTATTACTTTGTATATTTATAAACAGCTTAAACTTAACTCTCTTTAACTGTTTTCTACAGCTAACATGTTCTTGTTTAAAATTGTATTGTAACTTTCAAATAAAGCTTCGATAAAATTCAAACAGCCACTGTATGTAATTCATGTGTGCTAATATTTACCCACTATGTTTACTTTACCTATTTTATTACACTATTATAACATTTTGCGGATGTTCTAAAAGAAAAAAAAAACCTCATAACTTTAACTATTGTATATAGAAAGTGCTGCCAAATTGCATAAAATTTTCCGTTGTTAACTTAAGCAAACACAGGTTTTTATTATTGTGTAAAAATATTGTGTGAAATGTTTTTTTGGTTTTTTTTTTTTTTTTTGTTTATTTTTGTATAAGGTAGGTAGGCAATCAAGTACGTTGTTGTAAAATAAAGCCTTGAGTTGATGTTAAATTTCTGCAACCAGTCAATGTGGTGGGGTCCACAAACCTGAAGCCATTAATAAGTATTTATTAATAAATCAAATTGTGCACGCAGTGTAAATGTTTGCAATTTTTTTAATGTTTTTTTTTTCTTTCTTACTTAAACAATGACCTTTGATTGAAAATACAAAGTGAAAAAAATAAGCTTACGTGCTGAAGACAACAGTTTTTGCGGCGACTTGGCACCTTTGTAGCTCGAGAGTTTACAGCGCAGACATTAGCGGAACTTGTGTGGCCAAAAAGTTGAATTTCATGCCGTAAGTGCCGCAACAGTACTACTCGAGGCGGGGAAATTCGATATTTAAGCATAGCCAAAGTATGGTAATTTATTTTGTGGAACTCTTTAGGCACGGTTGTTAGAAAATAAAACTATTTAATGGCTAGCTTAAGCGTGCACAATGTTATTAGTTATAACAATTTACAACTTGTATCTGATGTGAAGAGCACCCTGATATTTCAGTCAATAATGATGCATTCCTCTTTTTCACTTTTTTAATGACTACTTTTTCTTCTGGTATAATATTATTTTGTTGTTAATTTTATTTAAAATATTTATTTTTCTTTTTATGGTTTATAAAAATAACCACTTATTTAAAGCATACTTACTGTTGTAAAGTTTAATGAACCATAAATTCCTAAATACCTAAATGAACCATAAATTCTATTAATATAGCCGAAACTCATGGATTTCAATGAACAATTCGTTTGCTCATGGGAGAAATTCTAAAAGTACCCACATATCTTTTTTTTTTAAATGTATTCTTCATTGTTTGTATGAACTGTGCTCATTTAAATTTTTCTTTCTTTCTTTTTAATGCTTTCAAAACTTTAAATGTTACTTTAGTGGCCAATAAATTTTTAACATTTTGTTTTAAACAAGTTTCTCTGTTATCTTTCTAAGAAAAACTTTGAAACAATAAAATTGTAAAAATGTACTGACAACAAGGCCCTTATGAACTTTAAGCTTAGAACGTAAGACTGTAACCAAAGCGTCTTCATTAAATTTATTAGTTCTTTGAATTGACGAACGTTGTACATAAATTCAATTTATAATTTATAGATGGGATAAGAAATAATATTGCTTAGTCTAAACATTAGCTTAATTTTTTTATTCTCTGAACATAAAAACTATTTCCTAGATTAAAAGAAGCGATTCTTTGGCTGTAAAAAAGTTAATTATCTATCAAAGAACTTTTTCATTGTAACAATGCCATGTTACTAAATTTTTATGAACAGTTCATACGCGTAAGACTTTTTTCTAAAACTTAAGAACATAGTTTAATTAAGCCAAAAATCTGAAATAAAATAGCTTTACTAAATTAAAAATTCGTGATATGCGTCCCAAACAACATAAATATATAAAAACCATAAAAAAAATTTTAAAAAACTTTTTCATAAAATCTCTATTTTTGTCTAATTGCGTTTTTAAGCTTAAAAATACTTGGGTATGATGGATATATTTCCAAGGAAATTTTATATATTTTTCCATATGTGTTATTAAACTTGTTACAATATCATTGAAAAAAAAAACTCAAAAGTTGTTTTACCAAATGTCCAGTATTCAACTCATTTAAAAAACTACTAAAAAGCAAGAAAATATTCTCATCTGAAATTGTAGGATACAAACTATTCAATATTTTTTGTCTATTAAATAAACAACTTCCACATAATTAGGGTATTCACAAGGTGTGCTATCTTGTCATAATGTCATATTGTCCTAAGATTTTACACTAGTTTAAACATTTTATTTTTGCCTTCCATATAAAAAAGTACTAATATATTACAACTCTAAAAGCTATGTTTATTGAAGTGTCGTAATCAAACAGCTGTTTCTTATTTGCATTTTTTTATCTTGTAAATTTTAGTTGTAAAATTTTAGGACAATATGACATGATAGCACACCTTGTGAATACCCTAAATGTATTTTATTGCATTTAATGCGTATTCATTCATAGTAATGTTCAGAAGATATAAATACTGCCGTCCTAAGAAGGAAAGTCACAAACGCCAAAAATCCAAAATGTATAACTAAAATTACCACTTTCAACTCCAAATGACTGAAAAATATAAGTAAAGTGGTCACTTTTAGTGTGTTTCTTAGAAAGATAAAAAACGTAAAAGCTAAATATCTCAAAACTACTCAAATAGAGATATGACTTTTTTACTTAGGAGGGTAGAATACGTGTTAGTATGCCACCTCATATACACCCAGTAGTTCGCGGCATCATTGACGAACTTTTCGTGATGATTTCTTAAAGGAAATTCATACAAAACATTATGCAAAGCAGCGGTTGTCAGCGCCTAAATTTTTCCAATCTATTACAACAACTTCAAGTTTCTCAGTACATATCTTTTTAATAACTTTATTTTTATTTAGCTGGATAATATCTCAATAACATCTATATTTTTACCATATCTATGTATATAATACATCTTTAAGTTATTTCTAAAAGAGTTTTAAATTATTAGTTCATATTCATGTATTTTCTCAATACAAATGTTTTTAGTATCTTTATTTTTATTGAGCTGAAATTAAGGCTGTGTGCGAATTAACCTAAATTCGACCTGAACTAAATTGTGTCGATAAGGCAGTGCTTCCCAATTTAGGTAGCTCGAGAATGGCCTTAATAATTTAGAAAGCACTATCTTATCGACACATTTTAGCTTAGGTCGCATTTAGGTCAATTCGCACACAGCCTAAAATTGAAATGAATTTTTTTCAAATATTTTATAAATAAAACTTGAATTTTCTATGAACTATTTCATGGTATAAATTTTAATAAATTATTTTGAAAAGAAGCCAACATGTTATTGTCAACATGTTATCGTAACACAGGACAAAAATTTCTTAACGTTGAATTTTTGTAACGTTGAGTCTTGTTGATGAAATTTTGTAATGTTTCGCTGGAATGTTCTGCATTCCACTTCCGTGTGGATAAGAAAATTGAATAAAAATATAATTCGATATTTGGTGGTCTAAAGATAATTTTTTTTCGTCAATACTATTAATTATATTAATAAATAAATTAATACAAAACAAAAAAATGTGATATTTAGACCACTAAATAACGAACTAAATATTGATTCAATTTCACTTCCACTCGATTCGTTGTCAATTCGTTGACGAAATTGACTCTACATTTTTCTATTTTTCGTCAATGAAACTTTCTCTACATTTCCATATTGTTTTCGTGCAAGATAAATCCCAACGTTTCGTATGTCATCGTTAATGAAATTTCGGCAAAATTCTGCTATGGTTCCCTAACGAAACTTCTTCAACCTAACATTCTTTCACGAATTTTATTACATTTTTCGATTTTAATTCCATGACGAATTTTCTCTATATTTCTGGATACTTTTCGCTAACGAAACTTCCTCAATATTTCGATAGTGGGTTCGTGCATGATAGATCCCGACGTTTCTGGATTGCGTCTTGCACGAATTTGGAACATTTATATGAAATTTTCGTCAATAAAATGCCCATGTATGCCCAAATCAGCATGTTTCGTCAAATATCAAGAAAAATCGTACGTGATTCATTTGAGATTTCTTCAAGACTGGAACTACTGGGCATGGTCATATGTCGCCTTCTAGATGTGTAGCGTGAGGCACTTTGCACTAAAGCTTACCCAGAAAACCAATGTTTCCGAATTCATTTCGATTTTTTCGAAATTATTCCGAGTTCGGCATCCAAGTTCGTTCCGATTTCGTAACGAAAATCGTATAGAGGGGTTGACACAAATTCGTAACGAATTGTCGTAAAGAATTCGGAAGGAATTTTAGTAACGAATTCGTAACAAATTCGTAAAGAATTGACGTATCGACTTCGTAACAAATTCGTAAAAAATTCGTAAAGAATTGACGTATCGACTTCGTAACAAATTCGTAAACAATTAAATTATCGTTTTCGTAACGAATTCCTAGCAAATTCATAACAATTTCTTAACGAATTGTAGCACCGAATTCGTAACGAAATGAAGCATCAAATTCGCCACGATCTCTTAATGATTTTTTTACCGTATGTAATACAAAATTAAATAACAATTTCGAATCAAAGTTTATCAAAAGCCTATATGTTTCATACAAATGACATGCCAAAAATTACAGATCCTTTACAACTACTATTTTGAAACATATATAAATGTGGATGTTTGTATTTGCATCTGTACAAATTAAAATTAGAACCATCTTTTGTATCATCTGTTTTAAAGAAAAAGTTGTTTAAAACTAAATTGTTTTACAAATGGCAAATTATTTAAAATGCCGCTAAGCACATGGCCTACAAATTTTTTTCAACTCTAAATGTTTAAAACACCTCACATTTTAAATTTGAAAATTTGATTTCGAAACTCTTTCGAATTATGTTCCGAAATTACTGTTGCGAGATAGTTACGAATTCGTTAAGAATGCTAGAAATAGTTACGAACTAATCGAAATTCAGACAAATTCGGAAACTTTGGTTTGCTGGGTTATGATCGCTTACTACTGTTAGAATGTATTGTTTTGTTAGGGTGGGTGGCATACGACCACGGATATCTTCTGAACATCACTATGAATTAGAATTGTACACAATAATATATATAACTTGTAAGTTGTTTATTAAATAGACAAAATATATTGAAAAGTTTTTACATAACAATTTTCGATGAGAACATTTTCTTGTTACATACACGGATATAATTATTTGCTTGATTCAAGCAAATCAGCAAAACTTTGCTCAATCACGGTGTGATTTTAGAAAATGCTAAATTGAAAACATTCCTCATTTATTTAGGAAAAAGCAAAATTATATGAACTCAAATAGCAAATTTTTACTAAACTCAAGCAAATATTTGCTAATTTATTATAAACTCAAATAGCAAATTTTTACTAAACTCAAGCAAATATTTGCTAAGTTATTATAAGCTCACATAAGAAATTTTTACTAAATTCAAGCAAATTTCTTTCAAACACACGAGCACAAGTTTATTCTTAATGAAGAAAATTAGGCGACGATTAGTTAACAACTTACACTTACACTCACGCGGCCGAGGTTCAAATCTCCGGATAATGGTAATTTTTCAATTCAATTTAATGTTAATAATTATTTGACTTCAAAAATATGTTAGATTTTAGCAAAAACTAATCAAAATTTGCTATTCAAATTAATAATAACTTAGCAAATATTTGCTTGAATTAAGCTGAAATTTACTTTTGCACTTTATAATAACTTAGTAAAATTTTGATTAAATTCTAGCAAAATTTTGCTTTATCCTTAATACCTCAGGAGTGATTTCAATTTAGCAATCTTTTTCTTAAATCACTATGTTCATCACTTACGTCCAAGGTTTGGTGGAAAGAAGTCCAAATGAGAGTGAAATGATGCTACACTTGTCAACAAGAGGATAATATTTAATGTTTGCTGCGCATTTTAAGATTTAACTTTATACCGGTCGCAGCAAACATTAAATATTATCTTCTTTTTGACAAGTGTAGCATCATTCTTCCACCACGGCATATTAAATTAGGTCTTTTAAAAAATTTCGTTAAATCATTAGACAAATCTGGAGATGCATTTCTACATTTAAAATTGCTTTTTCCAAATGTGTCCTACGCTAAAATCAAAGAAGGCAATTTCGACGGACCTCAGATAAAAAAAAAATACTGAAATATGAACGGTTTAAATTGAAACTTACTGTAGATGAAGAGGCAGTTTTTAATTCCTTTAAACTTATTTTCAATGGCTTTCTCGGCAACAAGAACAGTGAAATCTATGTGGAAATCGTCGATGATTTACTCAAAAACTATCAAAGGCTAGGTTAATATTCGCTTTAACAATTTTTTGGCTTAAATTATTTTTATGCAGCAATCTTTTTAATTGTTCCTTACAGGAGTCAAAATGTCCCTAAAAATGACTTTTCTTCACTCGGATTTGGACTTCTTTCCAGCAAACCTTAGACATGTAAGTGATGAACATGGTGAAAGATTTCATCAACAAATAAAAAGTATTGAAAAAGATGCCAAGGATATTGGGATGAAGCAATGATGGGAGGGAGACTTTCAGAATTTCAGAAGGATTACAACAAGGAAAATAGTAAAGCTCTGAGCCAGTTTCAAAAATAAAGATCATAAAATGCAGTTTTGCAAAGTTTAGAGGTTTAAAACAAATTTTTTATTAATGGGTTGCAAAAATTTTCATTAGAAGCAGACAAAATAAAAAGTTTGAAAAAAAATTAAAAATTGGTGATCTCACTTTAATGCCTGTAACTTTTTTACTAGTCCATAGATTTTGTTTATTTATAGTTGATTCGTTGTCAATTCGTTGACGAAATTGACTCTACATTTTTCTATTTTTCGTCAATGAAACTTTCTCTACATTTCCATATTGTTTTCGTGCAAGATAAATCCCAACGTTTCGTATGTCATCGTTAATGAAATTTCGGCAAAATTCTGCTATGGTTCCCTAACGAAACTTCTTCAACCTAACATTCTTTCACGAATTTTATTACATTTTTCGATTTTAATTCCATGACGAATTTTCTCTATATTTCTGGATACTTTTCGCTAACGAAACTTCCTCAATATTTCGATAGTGGGTTCGTGCATGATAGATCCCGACGTTTCTGGATTGCGTCTTGCACGAATTTGGAACATTTATATGAAATTTTCGTCAATAAAATGCCCATGTATGCCCAAATCAGCATGTTTCGTCAAAGATCAAGAAAAATCGTACGTGATTCATTTGAGATTTCTTCAAGACTGGAACTACTGGGCATGGTCATATGTCGCCTTCTAGATGTGTAGCGTGAGGCACTTTGCACTAAAGCTTACCCAGAAAACCAATGTTTCCGAATTCGTTTCGATTTTTTCGAAATTATTCCGAGTTCGGCATCCAAGTTCGTTCCGATTTCGTAACGAAAATCGTATAGAGGGGTTGACACAAATTCGTAACGAATTGTCGTAAAGAATTCGGAAGGAATTTTAGTAACGAATTCGTAACAAATTCGTAAAGAATTGACGTATCGACTTCGTAACAAATTCGTAAAAAATTCGTAAAGAATTGACGTATCGACTTCGTAACAAATTCGTAAACAATTAAATTATCGTTTTCCTAGAATTCCTAGCAAATTCATAACAATTTCTTAACGAATTGTAGCACCGAATTCGTAACGAAATGAAGCATCAAATTCGCCACGATCTCTTAATGATTTTTTTACCGTATGTAATACAAAATTAAATAACAATTTCGAATCAAAGTTTAGTTAATCAATCCGCTTAAGAAGCCCCAGACTATATGTTTCATAAAAATGACATGCCAAAAATTACAGATCCTTTACAACTTCTATTTTGAAACGTATATAAATGTGGATGTTTGTATTTGCATCTGTAAAAATTAAAATTAGAACCATCTTTAGTATCATCTGTTTTAAAGAAAAAGTTGTTTAAAACTAAATTGTTTTACAAATGGCAAATTATTTAAAATGCCGCTAAGCACATGGCCTACAAATTTTTTTCAACTCTAAATGTTTAAAACACCTCACATTTTAAATTTGAAAATTTGATTTCGGAACTCTTTCGAATTATGTTCCGAAATTACTGTTGCGAGATAGTTACGAATTCGTTAAGAATGCTCGAAATAGTTACGAACTAATCGAAATTCAGACAAATTCGGAAACTTTGGTTTGCTGGGTTATGATCGCTTACTACTGTTAGAATGTATTGTTTTGTTAGGGTGGGTGGCATACGACCACGGATATCTTCTGAACATCACTATGAATTAGAATTGTACACAATAATATATATTACTTGTAAGTTGTTTATTAAATAGACAAAATATATTGAAAAGTTTTTACATAACAATTTTCGATGAGAACATTTTCTTGTTACATACACGGATATAATTATTTGCTTGATTCAAGCAAATCAGCAAAACTTTGCTCAATCACGGTGTGATTTTAGAAAATGCTAAATTGAAAACATTCCTCATTTATTTAGGAAAAAGCAAAATTATATGAACTCAAAAAGCAAATTTTTACTAAACTCAAGCAAATATTTGCTTATTTATTATAAACTCAAATAGCAAATTTTTACTAAACTCAAGCAAATATTTGCTAAGTTATTATAAGCTCACATAAGAAATTTTTACTAAATTAAAGCAAATTTCTTTCAAACACACGAGCACAAGTTTATTCTTAATGAAGAAAATTAGGCGACGATTAGTTAACAACTTACACTTACACTCACGCGGCCGAGGTTCAAATCTCCGGATAAAGGTAATTTTTCAATTCAATTTAATGTTAATAATTATTTGACTTCAAAAATATGCTAGATTTTAGCAAAAACTAATCAAAATTTGCTATCAAATTAATAATAACTCAGCAAATATTTGCTTGAATTAAGCTGAAATTTACTTTTGCACTTTATAATAACTTAGTAAAATTTTGATTAAATTCTAGCAAAATTTTGCTTTATCCTTAATACCTGAGGAGTGATTTCAATTTAGCAATCTTTTTCTTAAATCACTATGTTCATCACTTACGTCCAAGGTTTGGTGGAAAGAAGTCCAAATGAGAGTGAAATGATGCTACACTTGTCAACAAGAGGATAATATTTAATGTTTGGTGCGCATTTTAATATTTAACTTTATACCGGTCGCAGCAAACATTAAATATTATCTTCTTTTTGACAAGTGTAGCATCATTCTTCCACCACGGCATATTAAATTAGGTCTTTTAAAAAATTTCGTTAAATCATTAGACAAATCTGGAGATGCATTTCTACATTTAAAATTGCTTTTTCCAAATGTGTCCTACGCTAAAATCAAAGAAGGCAATTTCGACGGACCTCAGATAAAAAAAAAATACTGAAATATGAACGGTTTAAATTGAAACTTACTGTAGATGAAGAGGCAGTTTTTAATTCCTTTAAACTTATTTTCAATGGCTTTCTCGGCAACAAGAACAGTGAAATCTATGTGGAAATCGTCGATGATTTACTCAAAAACTATCAAAGGCTAGGTTAATATTCGCTTTAACAATTTTTTGGCTTAAATTATTTTTATGCAGCAATCTTTTTAATTGTTCCTTACAGGAGTCAAAATGTCCCTAAAAATGACTTTTCTTCACTCGGATTTGGACTTCTTTCCAGCAAACCTTAGACATGTAAGTGATGAACATGGTGAAAGATTTCATCAACAAATAAAAAGTATTGAAAAAGATGCCAAGGATATTGGGATGAAGCAATGATGGGAGGGAGACTTTCAGAATTTCAGAAGGATTACAACAAGGAAAATAGTAAAGCTCTGAGCCAGTTTCAAAAATAAAGATCATAAAATGCAGTTTTGCAAAGTTTAGAGGTTTAAAACAAATTTTTTATTAATGGGTTGCAAAAATTTTCATTAGAAGCAGACAAAATAAAAAGTTTGAAAAAAAATTAAAAATTGGTGATCTCACTTTAATGCCTGTAACTTTTTTACTAGTCCATAGATTTTGTTTATTTATAGTTGATTCGTTGTCAATTCGTTGACGAAATTGACTCTACATTTTTCTATTTTTCGTCAATGAAACTTTCTCTACATTTCCATATTGTTTTCGTGCAAGATAAATCCCAACGTTTCGTATGTCATCGTTAATGAAATTTCGGCAAAATTCTGCTATGGTTCCCTAACGAAACTTCTTCAACCTAACATTCTTTCACGAATTTTATTACATTTTTCGATTTTAATTCCATGACGAATTTTCTCTATATTTCTGGATACTTTTCGCTAACGAAACTTCCTCAATATTTCGATAGTGGGTTCGTGCATGATAGATCCCGACGTTTCTGGATTGCGTCTTGCACGAATTTGGAACATTTATATGAAATTTTCGTCAATAAAATGCCCATGTATGCCCAAATCAGCATGTTTCGTCAAAGATCAAGAAAAATCGTACGTGATTCATTTGATATTTCTTCAAGACTGGAACTACTGGGCATGGTCATATGTCGCCTTCTAGATGTGTAGCGTGAGGCACTTTGCACTAAAGCTTACCCAGAAAACCAATGTTTCCGAATTCGTTTCGATTTTTTCGAAATTATTCCGAGTTCGGCATCCAAGTTCGTTCCGATTTCGTAACGAAAATCGTATAGAGGGGTTGACACAAATTCGTAACGAATTGTCGTAAAGAATTCGGAAGGAATTTTAGTAACGAATTCGTAACAAATTCGTAAAGAATTGACGTATCGACTTCGTAACAAATTCGTAAAAAATTCGTAAAGAATTGACGTATCGACTTCGTAACAAATTCGTAAACAATTAAATTATCGTTTTCGTAACGAATTCCTAGCAAATTCATAACAATTTCTTAACGAATTGTAGCACCGAATTCGTAACGAAATGAAGCATCAAATTCGCCACGATCTCTTAATGATTTTTTTACCGTATGTAATACAAAATTAAATAACAATTTCGAATCAAAGTTTAGTTAATCAATCCGCTTAAGAAGCCCCAGACTATATGTTTCATAAAAATGACATGCCAAAAATTACAGATCCTTTACAACTTCTATTTTGAAACGTATATAAATGTGGATGTTTGTATTTGCATCTGTAAAAATTAAAATTAGAACCATCTTTAGTATCATCTGTTTTAAAGAAAAAGTTGTTTAAAACTAAATTGTTTTACAAATGGCAAATTATTTAAAATGCCGCTAAGCACATGGCCTACAAATTTTTTTCAACTCTAAATGTTTAAAACACCTCACATTTTAAATTTGAAAATTTGATTTCGGAACTCTTTCGAATTATGTTCCGAAATTACTGTTGCGAGATAGTTACGAATTCGTTAAGAATGCTCGAAATAGTTACGAACTAATCGAAATTCAGACAAATTCGGAAACTTTGGTTTGCTGGGTTATGATCGCTTACTACTGTTAGAATGTATTGTTTTGTTAGGGTGGGTGGCATACGACCACGGATATCTTCTCAACATCACTATGAATTAGAATTGTACACAATAATATATATTACTTGTAAGTTGTTTATTAAATAGACAAAATATATTGAAAAGTTTTTACATAACAATTTTCGATGAGAACATTTTCTTGTTACATACACGGATATAATTATTTGCTTGATTCAAGCAAATCAGCAAAACTTTGCTCAATCACGGTGTGATTTTAGAAAATGCTAAATTGAAAACATTCCTCATTTATTTAGGAAAAAGCAAAATTATATGAACTCAAAAAGCAAATTTTTACTAAACTCAAGCAAATATTTGCTTATTTATTATAAACTCAAATAGCAAATTTTTACTAAACTCAAGCAAATATTTGCTAAGTTATTATAAGCTCACATAAGAAATTTTTACTAAATTAAAGCAAATTTCTTTCAAACACACGAGCACAAGTTTATTCTTAATGAAGAAAATTAGGCGACGATTAGTTAACAACTTACACTTACACTCACGCGGCCGAGGTTCAAATCTCCGGATAAAGGTAATTTTTCAATTCAATTTAATGTTAATAATTATTTGACTTCAAAAATATGCTAGATTTTAGCAAAAACTAATCAAAATTTGCTATCAAATTAATAATAACTCAGCAAATATTTGCTTGAATTAAGCTGAAATTTACTTTTGCACTTTATAATAACTTAGTAAAATTTTGATTAAATTCTAGCAAAATTTTGCTTTATCCTTAATACCTGAGGAGTGATTTCAATTTAGCAATCTTTTTCTTAAATCACTATGTTCATCACTTACGTCCAAGGTTTGGTGGAAAGAAGTCCAAATGAGAGTGAAATGATGCTACACTTGTCAACAAGAGGATAATATTTAATGTTTGGTGCGCATTTTAATATTTAACTTTATACCGGTCGCAGCAAACATTAAATATTATCTTCTTTTGACAAGTGTAGCATCATTCTTCCACCACGGCATATTAAATTAGGTCTTTTAAAAAATTTCGTTAAATCATTAGACAAATCTGGAGATGCATTTCTACATTTAAAATTGCTTTTTCCAAATGTGTCCTACGCTAAAATCAAAGAAGGCAATTTCGACGGACCTCAGATAAAAAAAAATACTGAAATATGAACGGTTTAAATTGAAACTTACTGTAGATGAAGAGGCAGCTTTTAATTCCTTTAAACTTATAATCAATGGCTTTCTCGGCAACAAGAACAGTGAAATCTATGTGGAAATCGTCGATGATTTACTCAAAAACTATCAAAGGCTAGGTAAATATTCGCTTTAACAATTTTTTGGCTTAAATTATTTTTATGCAGCAAACTTTTTAATTGTTCCTTACAGGAGTCAAAATGTCCCTAAAAATGACTTTTCTTCACTCGTATTTGGACTTCTTTCCAGCAAACCTTAGACATGTAAGTGATGAACATGGTGAAAGATATCATCAACAAATAAAAAGTATTGAAAAAGATGCCAAGGATATTGGGATGAAGCAATGATGGGAGGGAGACTTTCAGAATTTCAGAAGGATTACAACAAGGAAAATAGTAAAGCTCTGAGCCAGTTTCAAAAATAAAGATGATAAAATGCAGTTTTGCAAAGTTTAGAGGTTTAAAACAAATTTTTTATTAATGGGTTGCAAAAATTTTCATAGAAGCAGATAAAATGAAAAGTTTGAAAAAAAATTAAAAATGGGTGATCTCACTTTAATGTCTGTAACTTTTTTACTAGTCCATAGATTTTGTTTATTTTAAGCTTAAAAATTTTGCAAAAGCTTATGCTGTACAAAAAATAATAAAAATGTTGTGACCAGTTGCCAAATAATTTACTTTTCAGGTGTTTAAATGAGTTTTCGACCACAGATTTTTATGAAAAAAAAATAAATTTTGTAAATAATAATTCATAGCTCTATAACACTTCTTCAGATGAGGTCAATCTTCCCTTTTGAGAATAAAAATAGTGACCTCTCAAATTTAATCGTGTTCTTTTCGCGAAAATGTTGACCTCAAAAGATGAAAAATATTCAGATTAAAGATGGCAGAAAGAGGGCAGAAAAAATGCAATATTTTTTCGAGAAACGAAAACGCCACAAATTTCGTACATAAGCTTTAACCTCAAATATGCCCTTTGAGTGTGAAATTTATCGAAATCGAAGAAAAAACAGGCCTACCTCCCATACAAAAATGGCTTAATGAAAACGCTAAAATCTCTTTCTATTCCTAAAATATTAATTCAATGTCTTTAAATTTTGCAAATTAGTTTTAAGTTTTGCTACGCAGTCTAGATTTGAAGTTTGTTAAAAGAAAAACAAACTCCGTGACCTTTGACATGACAGAAACCTTTACAAAGTGACGTCATTATTTTAGTAAAACCTTCATAAATTTCACAAAAATTAATGTATTGCCTTGATATTTTACACATAAAATTGGATATTCAAAACAAACTCTGAGTTTGAAATTCTAAAAATTTGGATCAACATCAATCACAACTCATAAAAAGTGACGTCTGTGGGGTTATTTTAACTTCTATCCAGTCGTAAACACTTCTATACTAGTTTTGGCAAATATTTGCTTTTGTCCGTCCTGTTTTGCTTTGGACACACTTTGTTACAGTGACAACACTATTCATGATTCATTTGCTTAAAACTGTTAACAGACTTTGTAGTTTTTTGCGCTTTATTCTCTACAGTGCTTTCATGTTAAAATAATATACGCAAAGTACAAGTGTACGCATTGGCTGGAATCCCCTTATTTTTTTATGGAAATTTAACAAAATTTGCTTACAAACGGGGTGTTCTCCCGGACGAAAATTTATTACATATCCGGTAGCGGGAAGTAAGCTTGATTGTGTAAGTTTTCAATTTACACCAACTGGCTTTTTCCTCAATTTTCTTCATTCTAATTTGTGTTTAATTAACGTTGAAAAAAAAAAAACTTAAAAGAATAACTTAGATATGCTGAAGAAAGAGAAATTATTTACTTCCTGTAACTAATTGCCGAATAGCAAAAAGTAATGAAAAGACGAATGGACGAATATTGACAGACAGACAGACAGTCATATATAGAGACCGGCAGATAGCTAGATAGAAGGAGAGATAAAATACGAGCCGATGGTCAAAGTGATTTAGCAAGAAACTGAGAAATAATAAAAGCAGCTCAAATCAACCGCGAAAAAACTAATTTTACTGCAAAAAAAAACAAAGAAAAACAAAAGCAAATCGATGCAGAAATTAAAGCCAGAGGCAAACATAAAGCTTCAGGCAACAGCAGCAGCAACTAAATTGAAGAATTCTACAACTACAGCTACAACAAAACCAACAACAAGGAGGCAGATGAACTAAGAATGGGAAGTTCAAATTATTGATTACCAAATTAGATACAAAGATACAAAGGCGGAGTTGCAGATACTCTTGAGAGGAGCAACAGCAGCAACAAAGTCGAGGTAGGGAAGATGAATGGGCAAACAAGCATAGCAGTTGAAGCGGAAGGCAAACAGACAAACAGATAGACGGACGAACAGAAAAACAGCAGATAGAAATTTGCAAAGGAAGAGGAAGTGAAGTGCAGGAGCAGCGAAGCAACGCCAAACTAATGACAAATTAAACTCAAGACTTAAAATACTTGAAAGCAGCAAAAGTAAACCATAAATTACAACAAATACCTAACATCAACAAGATAAAAAAACAAAAACAATGTACAACTAAAACAAAAAAAAAACAACAACAATAACAACGAGCTGCCGACATATAACAGCAATTCCTCATGCTGTTAAGTTTTGCCAGAAATACTAGTAGACGACATCAAAGGGAGTGGCGCATAGATGCAAGATACGCGTATTGTATGAGTATCTCGTGGGTTGTTTTCTATCGCATGGCAGTGCACAGTGTATGAAGTGAAGGGAGTTAGGGAGGAAAGGAGGGCGTGATGGCGGTGTGGCTGAAGCAACTACGGCAACCTCAATGATTATGTTCAATTACAGTTTTGCAGTTATTTTTCATTATGCAGCGCGGCGCAGTCAAGTAAAAGCGCTGTGGCGAGGTTCTGAAGGTGCGCTACATTCGGAAGGGCACGCCAGCAATAAATAAATTCTTCGCAAGTTTTCCAAAGTGGGCTTTCAAGTTATAAAGAAACATCAGAATCCAAATAAACAGCATGTTTACCAAATTTGTGTCTAAGCTGCGAAAATATAATAATTTTTGTAAGATAATTATGCCCGCTTGTAGTTTCTATGCTGCAAAAAGACTGTATAGATATATGTAGTATACTGTATACATATACATAATTGATAAAGTCATCCTCCCACGGTCTTATCGAGTTTTCTGCTCAATCATTTAGCTAACTCCATGTTTGACAACACTTGAAAAACAAAATTATCTTCACGCTTTGCTAAACAGTTGAATGGCATTTTAAGCACGTTGTTTCGACTGTTTTAATAATGTTTTGTTTGTAGGCAAAAACGAATATAAATGGCATGCCATCATCGCTCCTTGCTTCACCTCCCTCGCCAAAAAATGGCCTATTCAACTTTATTCAGACATTTTGCTTAGAACTAACAAAAATTCCACTGTTGTCTAAAGAAACTTGCTTCATTATTGTTTGAAAAACATTTTGTTCTTTCACAACCGAGATATGTCTTGTGTTTTTATTTATCACTTGAGCATTGGACATTTTCGGTAACATTACTTAAAAAATTTTGTAAATACATAACATAATCATAAGGAAGAAACCAAATTAGCTAAGGATAGATTCGTAAGGAAAAAGTCGTAAAAACCGAAAGTATTCGTAATAAGACAATTAATTTTTCGGCACTTCAAGAAAAATCTTTCACCGTAAATTTTCATCGTTTTCATTTCACTCAAATCATACTCTGTTGTTGACATAATTTTTTTTTGTTTGAAAATAATGTTCTTGTGCTGATAATTCCAAAAATAAAGTTAAATATTATTTCTTTTCTAATTGTATCAGACCTTTGACACACATAACTGATTCACTACTATTTTATAACTTCAAATTTACTTACCACTCTACTGCACACGAAGCCATATATGGCTTTTTATTTTAAAATTCGAATATCCAACGGATATTAGCAGTTACGAAAAATAACACTCAATCAAATGTCTCGCTTTACACACGGCAAATCTCGGAGCAATAAACAGGCTAAGAAAAATATTTTACTTCCCAGTATGAAATATATTAGCTGCATTTTTTTCAACATCCAAATCTGGATTTATACTTTGATTTGCTCCTCATGAAAAATATTTGACAACTAAATGACGTTGACTGCAAACATGAGAATGTCAACAATGCTACAAGTTCACAAAATCTAAATCCATAACAGGATTTTGTTTGTAAGGAAATCAGATTTGGATGTTGCTCTAAACGTGGCTATTATTTCGTTAAAAACCTCGCCAAAAATGTTATACTAAAATTTTGAGTTTTTGAGCTTGCCATGCGATGGGCCTCCATTATCATAACTATTGTTGTTTAGAAGTGTATTAAAGAAATTATAACCAAAGAGGACATATGAACAAAATTATTAAATGACATGACAGGAATTATTTTTTTTTAAATATCAAAATAGGAAAAAATCCTTGTCTTTCCTGGTGTTTCAAATATATTTTTTTAGACAGGATTTCGTACAGAAATATTTGAAGAAACCAAATTGGGAAATTTTATTTCCCGTACCACTTATGATGCCCGAGATATAAGACCTTATATTCATTTTCTTAAAAAAAGTTAAAAAATAGCATACACATATACATTTCTCAAAATCAAGAAAATGCATATGCGAAATATATGCAAGGAGATAATTAATTCGCTTGAATCAAATGAAGCAAATGTTTTGCTTAAAAGCACATCAGCAAATTTTGCTCAATCACGGTGTGGTTTCAGAAAAAGATTGCTAAGTTAAAAGCACTGCCCATGTGTTTAGGAAAAAACAAAATTTTGATTAAATTCAAACAAAATTTTGCTAAGTTATTATAAACTGCAAAAGCAAATTTCTAATTAATTCCAGCAAATATTTGCCAAGTTATTATAAGCTCAAATAGCAAATTTGTACTAAATTCAAGCTAATTTCTTCTAAAGACGTGAGCACACGTTTATTTTTAGGCTCCCCGTAGAATGAGCGTCGAAGCAGGCAGGCAGGCAGACAGGCGCAGGAAAACTATGTGAACAAGCGAGATAAAAGTTAGGTTGGCTCTATTTCTATCTCGTTTGTTCGCAGGGCATTGCCTGCTCCTGCCTGTCTGCCTGCCTGCTTCGGCGTTTACTCTGCGGGCAGAGTTGTTGAAAAATGTCCAATTTGTTAAGACATTTCTGCATATAATTTATCATAACTCGAAAACGACTAGTGCTATTTTATTAAACTAAATGTAGAAATTTTTGACCTTCATAACCGTTAACCCATGCCTGTACTAGATTTTAATCTGATCAATAGTTTCAAAGATATCAAAAAAATAGTCCCGAAAAAAAATTTAACAAAATATTTTAGAAAGTCTATATTCTCGGTTTTTTTATTGGTACTTCAGATCCATGGACTGAATCTGCGTTATCATCTAAGGTAGCTAGAACATTCAAGGGCATGTCTCTCTCGGTGTGCCCTTCATATGTATGCTCCACGTCGTTGATGTCGTTGCAGCAACTAAATGTATTTTCATCATCAATGGTATAGAATTCCTGGAATGCAGCTTGGCGTTTTCGGTATGATGTGGCTGTAACGTCTGGCTTCGTGAGTTTTCTACGCCTCAGAAAAGAGGTCAGCATTTCGGAATTCCGTTGCGATAATTCCAGTTTAGCCACAAGATAGTCCATTTCGCTTTGTGTTACCAGTTTTGGTTGAGCATCCTCTAAATCGGGCAACCATTCGGGATCATCAAAGTTGGATGCAACCATGAGTGCAGATGAGGGTGCCCATACAGACAAGGTATCTTGACTCGGAGCTATAGGTGGTTCGACATCAGCAAAGCATGGCACTGGAAGTGACCCAGTGCACGCGGCAACATATTTTTTGTACCTCAACTTTTTCCTATTATTTCCAACAGCATAATTAATACATGCATAGCACCTGGCTTCATCGTGTCCATTTGGGTCTTTTAACCAGATCACCGGCTTAGAAAACTGTAACTTTCTTCTTCGGCCATGTAACCAATGCAAAAGATTGCTATAGAAAGCATTGCACACTGCATTAGGCGTAAAATTTTCACAAGTTAAATCTTGTTCGTCGAAATATTGCGTATATGCAAACTTAAATTCTGGAGTACACAAATTTTTTCGCTCATTCCTTTCAATTTTAGGCACTATATGGCCACAAACGTAACAAAAATTATTAATTTTTTGGCAGACACTATTTTCCATTTTTATTAAATTGCAATTTCAATTAACACGACTTTTTACGGGGAAAATAGTTGCAAGTGTTCTACAATTCCTCTTTATTTTCAATGCAATGAATTTGCAATGAAGTTGGCTGCAGAATAATTTGACTTTAATTAACAATTCTAGTCAGGGATGCAAAATCAAGCTTCTTCAATCAGGAAGGCAAAATCAAGCTTCTTCAATTGTACCATCAATCTTCCAAAATTGTACTTTTTTAATAACAATTGTACCAAATTGGAAAAAAAACAGGTTATAACATTTTATAAACAGTTTATTAAAAAAATTACGGAAAAATAACAAATAACAATTCAATTTTATACATTTCTTTTTAAAATAACATAGGTTTCTTTAAGAATAAGCCAAAGGCGAGGTACACATTTTTCAACAATTTTGCGGTTTTGAACCACTAGATGTTGTTTTTTCAAACCAGTTTGTTTTAAATGTTTTTTCTCCTGGTCTAAACCTATAATTATTCTAAAGGTCATAAAACAAAATTCCCTTCGGTTAAAGGGATATAGCCGTCGGAAAAATTACAATTTCTCTGAAAAAATGCTCAAAATTAAGTTTTTAGCAAAAATATTCATGACACGATAAAACCGAACGGTAGCTAATCCAGAAAAATCCAAATGGTATTTTGCTACTTTCAATCAGTACTTTCAGAAACTAAAGTCAAAAGTTTGTGCACATTTCATGTGTTGCACTGTGTAATTATTTCGCTTCAAAAATATGCTAGATTTCAGAAAAAAATAGTCAAGGTTTGCTATTCCAATTTACAATAACTTAACAAATATTTGCTTGAACTAAGTAGATATTTGCTTTTGCAGTTTATAAGAACTTAGCAAAATTGTGCTTGAATTTAATCAAAATTTTGCTAAGTTATTATAAAGTGAAATAGCAAAATTTGATCAGTTTTTGCTGAAATCTAGCCTAATTTTGAAGTGGTTGAGATTCAAGCGCAAGTTTTGCTTAACCACAATACAAATTTAGCAAACGATTTTCTCCGTGTGCAAACTATTAATTTGCCAAATTTAAGAAAAACGTTAACACCAGTAGCGGACTTAGGCATTCTACTGCAACAACGAAACCACTAGCAGACAAAAATGTAAAAAATGGCAAATGTTACAGTTTTGCACTCAGTTCTTATTTATTGTTTTTTTAACGATTTTCGTGACAAAAAATATTATTAATAACATGTCCAGTGTCCTTTTGCTTTTTTTAATTCCTGGATACGGTTGGGCATACTGGATGTATACCTCCTCACAAATTCTGGCGATATAGCCGCCCAAACATCCTTAGTTCGCTCCCACAGCTCATTTACTCCTTTGAGCGGAGTATTTACATAACTCCACAAATTCTCGATTGCATTCATATCCAAAGATTGTGGAGGCCATTTCAAATTAGCAAATTTCTATTTTTGTATCCAGTTCTTGACAACATATGCAGTGTGCTTTGGCTAGAGCCATATTTTCCACTACTCCTGGTAGATTTTGTTGCAGGATAAACAGGTACTGTTCCTTACGCATAATTCCATTGATGCGTATTAAGGGACCAACTTCATTTTGCGAAATACAACCCCAAACCATTATTGACCCACCACCATGTTTCATTTTTTGCTTTCCATGATGTGGTTAGGTTGTATTTGAGTTCTTGGTCCAATACCAAGCACGACCATCTGATTGGAAACGGTTGATTTTAGTCTCATTAGACCAAGTAACCTAAAATTCAAAAGAACAACGAATAAAAAATATTGCTTCACAATGTAAGTTAAAAAAATCACCGTATCCCAATCTGCGACGGTCGAGTGTTCGTGCGCTGCAGCAAAATCCTGCCTCAACCGCACATGTCTTTCGGTCAGCATTGGCTTTTTTTTCTTCTTCTCTGCTGCTTTACCGCCCAATTTTGTAATGCTTCGCCGAGCTGTCAACTGACTAGCACTGATGTTTAAAATTTTCAGGAGTGACTGCATCATTGCTGATCACCAAGTTCGCAAGATGGAGGGCCTCACGGTCGCTAATTTTTCTTGATCTGCCTTCTTTGTTCTTAGGAACACTTTCCACTATATTTTTCCCTTATGCGTTGCACTGTCATGTGGCTTATTTGGAAATCTCTTACCCATTTTCTAACTGACTCCCCCTTCCGCAATAAATTTATTATTTGATTTTTTTCAATATTGATCATACCACTTGCTTATATTATCACTTAATAAGTACATTGCAATCAAGAAAAGGCTATTAAGCTTCAAAATAAGCAATAGATAACGGTACAATGTAAAATTGAGAGTGAGTGCAAAACTGTAACATTTGTCTTTTTTTACATTTTTGTCTGCTATTTTTTTTTTTTTGCTGTTGTAATGCCGTGGTTATGCTAGCCAAACATGATTGCCGAACATTTTTTGTTGTTATTGTTTCACGTATAAAATGAAAAAATGAACTTTTTCTCATATTCATTTTCTCGCTCTCTGACCGAACATTTTGATTGCTGATTGAAACGCCAAACATGCCGAACTTTCCAGTGTTGACTGTAGTCATTTTGTATAATAGCATCAAAAAAGTAGGTAAAAGTATTAAAAAGTGAAGTTGATTGTGTCTTCAAGTAACCCTTAACATAAACAGCTAGCTAGCATGTCAGATATGTGCAAACCATTTTGTTTAAGATATTATAATAAAAATTCAGAGCAAGTAATATCAGTTCGTATATTTTAATTCGTTAATTTTAAGTACGAAAATGCAAATTAGGGTTGTGCTTTTTTGTGTTTTGACATACTATTACATATAATGCAACTGTGCCACCAATCATAGCATAACCACCAAACAAACATTTCAGCGAAGAGAACAAATTAACAAAAATGAACACCGAACATGTTTGGCTAGCATAACCACGGCATTAGATAAACTTCAAACCTGTTTGGAAGAAAAAGTACAAGTGTACTAATCACGTTATAAAAGAATAATCTGTAATTCGTCATTGTTTGGAGAAGATAACGGTTGCTGAAAAGAGAAGTGTTACAGCATGTTACAGTATTGCTCCTCAGTGTATATTGTTCTATCTTCCTTTAGATTTTTTGGCCATCAAAATGATTCCTCTTTGTAAATACACTCAACAAAACATTTTAAAAATTTTGCAATTCATTACTCTTTTTTTGCAAATAGGATATATTTTATTAATTTTTTTATTCAATAATAGCTTATATTAATTCAGAAAGACCAAAAATGCAATAATTGCATTACTTTATTCATTGATTTTTTAAGCTACCGCCAATATCATGCCCATGTTAAAGTAATACTTTCTGTAAACCTGTTGGATTGCACGAATTTTCCAAAAATTTACGGCTCTTGTAAAACTTATTTATTGATTTGTATTGAGCTTCTTTATAAAGTAGCACCGAAAATATTTTGCCACCCTGTCAATTCTGCTACCAAATGGATTCCGTTTCTAACTTTTTGTTTTACTCAAAATTTTTCAAACCTCAAAAATCAGGCCGCCCCTGAAATGTTGCCGCCCTAGGACCGGGCCTAACGTAGAAGTCTTGGTAAAAATTTTAATACAAGCTTAGTATTACAAAGATTTTTAATACAAAAAGTAATAAATTTAATACTTCTCAGTTAATAACAAAATTTTTAAATATATTTTGTTTTTCATTTTAATACAGTTAAAATATTACAACCATACTTTATACCCTTCGAATCATTTTTTTACTATGTTGAATGTTGTATTTAAATTTTAAGATAGGTTGTATTATATTTCAATACAATTCAAACTTTACAACGATATTTTACACCTTTAGATTCAATGATTAATATTACTTACTTTTAAATACAAAATCAGTTTTAAAAATTAATACGAACTGAGCATTAAATTTAAATACATATTTTGTATGTACGTATGATGATTTTTTAAGTTTAGTTTACAAAATGAGCTTAAAACTAAGGAATACATTTGATGATTATATCATATTAAGACATAACATTTTATGTTATGTGTCTGATTGGCGTAATGCTGTATATAAAACTAATGAGATCATAATGAAGTTATACAATTCAACAGTTCTAATGGAATAAAAATTTACATAAATAATAATAACTTACTTATAATTTTATTAATAATATTCTGTTAAGATAAGTTCTCTATACTTTAGGCAATTCAATAAATATATGTACAGACGCATGTAAACTTTGCCGTTCAAAATATCACAAACTTCTTTAAATGACAACAAACTCTTTCAAAAAGCTGATAACCTGTGGCAGGAGAGAATGGGACACCTTCGTTCTAGGTGATGAGTGTACTCTTCCTCATTCCAATTGCATAATGTGCAAACATTAATATTATTTTTGAAAAAAGTACGAGCTTTAGATGTTAACAGCCCCCTCTTGCTTTCAAAATTAGACGGACAAAATAAGCCGAAGTGCAATCGCCAAAGTAAGGCTGAACATCATATTGCAAAGAGGGCTACATGTCATGTAATTGCGAGTTTCTTTTTTACGAAAATTAGATTATCGTAGTCCATAGAACTTAATAGTTCAATAGTATGACGATGATGATATTGTAGGTAGGACCTACAAACCTCGCAGTCATAAACAGTCCCGACATCACGACATAAAGACTTCCAGTGAGGTAACCAAAAAGTTTCCGAGGCAGAAAGTCTCCCTCGAAAGCCTATTTAAAGAAAAATTTAAAACTTTTCTTACATAGCTGAAGTGTAAGTTTAAAGTTTCTAAAAATATCCTTCGTTTCGTTACGTGTCGTAAGTGTGCGGAAGGCTTTAGTATATCAGGAAATGAAAAGACAAGTAACTTCTGCAGCTCATTTTTAAAAGATTTCGTAAAAATTTAAGAAACGACAAAACAAATAGCGAAACAATAGGTCTGTTCCCGTACTCGATTCAAGTAACTTGAAGTTGCTTGAAAGCATTTCTTTACACATTTTTCAAGCTTGAGAGAGAGGAAGAACAAGCTAAATGTCACTCTCTATTCTATTACAATTGCCCGAAACCATAGTAGAACTAGACAAGGTAGTGTTAGGGCAGAATGTGTTCTCTTTCTTAGTGACCATAACTATCAAATTCAGCCATTTTGGTATTTTTGGCAATTTAGCTTTCATATTGCATTCTCATTGGTTGCAGATTTTGTATGAAATATCAACTTCGTTTTGACAGTTTCGGTCACCGGCTCTCCGCCTTTACACTAGCTTGTCTAATTTTGCCATGCCCGAAACTATCTTGAAAAATTTTTTCGAGCACGAATCTTCTTTTTCCATTTGCTTCAATTTATTGTCAACAGCAACTGTTCTGCTCGAAACTTGCTTGAAGTCGCTACCGCAAGAATTATATATTCAAGATTCCACCATGCGCATGTCCACTCTCTTTGTGAGCAAGTGCATGTGATGTCAGAAGTGAAAAAGAAGAGAGTGTAAAACTGACAGAAAAAAAAGTAGTAAACAATTTTTTATAGGGGTATTCGATTAAAAAATCTCCTCATTTTCTTATAAAATCTTGGATTTTTTAAATGAAATAATTATAAATCTAAAAACAATGCTTGTCCAGAAAAAAATAGAAATATTTTTCATTACTATCTTTGATAACAATTTTTTATCTTATTGGGGTGTTAACTTCAGTATTGACCCCTTCACAAAAATTAGCTATATAGCTCGATTTATTTTGAGAGCTATGTTCGGCTGTTTATTTGTTTGTATTTCGTTTGTTTCCCTATAAGCCAATCAGATTCATTTGCTTACCCAGTAGTTCGCGGCATCATAGACGAACTTTTCGTGATGATTTCTTAAAAGAAGTTTCTGCATGAGCTGCTGGACTTTAAAAAAATGCATACAAAATATAATGCAAAATTCTATTACAACAACTTCAAGATATTCATTATTGTTGTAATTCGTCGAATCGTTCAAAGGCTAAACTGTAGAGTTCGCAAACTATCGATGACACTATCGATAATTTCACACTATCGACGACACTATCGATACTATCGATAATTTCACACTATCGTGGCTATCGATAGTTTTGGACTGACTATCGATGGTTTTCGATAGTATTTAAATATTCATTGACACCACTGTTTAGGTGTCATTGCCATTGCTGTCGAATTTATTTGATTTTGACAATTTGGTATCATTTTTTTCTGTTTTGCAGAGTGAAAGCGCAGGCGATGTTTCTTTTAAATGTATGAGCATAGTGTTGATTTGGAAGATGGGTGATAGTTAGTTAGAGATTGAAAGATGGAGTAGTTTCGGTAAAAATTTATTTTAAATCTACACAGCTCAAAAGTGACGGGAAACACTCTCGCAGGGAGACTATTCCACAACTTTACCGTACGACTAAAGAACGAATTATAACTATAACGTGAGGTTCTGTGTGGCATCAAGGCAATGGTAAAGGAATGGGCTTGGACAGCTGCCTGAGTGGACTTGGAAAATATACGGTGTGGTGGCGTCAGGCCATTATGAAACCAACATTACGTCGATTTCCAATAGAGTTGAAAGAAGATGAAATATTTTTATCCCCTATCAAATATATCGCACGACGTAGAATTCGGTCCAGAAGCACTTTTCGATTTTAATTCCTTGACGAATTTTCTTTATATTACTGTCTACTTTTCGTTAACGAAACTTCCTCAATATTTCGATATTGGGTTCGTGCATGATGAATACCGACGTTTCTGCATTGCGTCCTGCACGAATTTGGAACATTTATATGAAATTTTCCTCAATGAAATGTTTGGCCAAATCAGCATGTTTCGTCAAGGATCAAATAAAATCGTACATGATTCATTTGAGATTTCTTCAAGATTGGAACTACTGTGGGTAGATTCGTTTGTTGTGTATGTGTCGTTTTTGTGTGGATGTATTTTCACATATGACGTAGGCTGCGCAGTAGATTTTCATTTCTGCGTACTTATGGCGGTATCTTTTATATATTGTTCCTGTCGTTTCCGTACTTTTTTGTATATTCTCATATTTTGACAGATAATTGAGTTACTCTCACAGATTGAACTTTACTTGAATTTTACTTGAAGTTAGTTCGGAAACAGACCTAATATTAGAGGCAAACATAAACAGTAATCAGCGCAATCGATGCATGTAAATTTGCTTAACATACAGAAAATAGAATTGAAGATACTGAGACTGAAAGTTAGCCGTACATCGATGCAATCCGGTCTAAAAAGATAACTTTCAGGATGGCTTATTTTGTATATTTATAAAATTAGTCTGCATCAATGAATTTGTAGAACTTTTTCCTGTTGGAATCTCTCTCTAAAATCAGCGATCAGCTCTTTAAAAACTGTAGGTTTTAAAAATATTTCAGATGCGTTCTTTAAATTTTAGTTTGCAAGTTTTAAAAGTAAAAACACTCGAAAAAGCAAAATCGATTTGTTTTTTAATATCACATTAGTGGTGCCCCATAAATTAATTGGTCAAAATATATTAATTTATTTAATTTGATTATTTTCAATGCTTCGAAATAAATTATTTACTATAAATTGGAATTTCACAGAATATTATGTAATAAGTACAAATATTCCATTTTAAGTGAGGAGAAGATTAAACTTGTTTACACAAATTAAAGCTGATGCCGTTAATGCCTTCCATTCTAATGTTGTGCAATTGTTTAATAAATGCTTGATAAAATAAAACTCAAGGTATAAAAATTGTTTAAGCAGGAACAACGGTTAAGCAGATAAACGTTAAACGAGCCATGCAACACAAAGCTGCAGCAATTAAGGCAAAAAAAATATATAAAAATAAAAATAAAATACAATGAAAACAAAGGAATTGCATACAAAAAAATCCGCAACAAACAAACATGTGAGCAAGCGTTGCAGTGAATTACGTGCCGTACATGTGCGTGATGGCGTTGCAACGGGCAACTTTTAATCCGTTTTGTATGCAGTAAAGAATTCAAAATGAAACTATACGGGTGCTAAGACCGAAAAATAAGTAGCCAAACATATAGATATGGTCTTTACACTCTGACCATACCCAGTGGGCAAAAGCAGGGCTTTGAAGCGCTTCTAGCAGGCCATCATATGGATTTCTTAGCCCTTCCGTGCTCATTTCCAAGCCCATTAACATTTTTATATGAAACCAGTAAATTTTCTCGGCCTTCCTCTCTCGCGACTCTAAAGAAGCCTGCTAGAAGCAATTTTTGAGAATGTACATTAGAAAGAAAAGCAATATAAATATCGACTTGAAATAAAAAAACTTTTGACAATTTCCAAATTTGAACCGACGTCCTCTCATATGGCGGTCCGGCATCTTATCCACTCGTCTACCGCAGTTGTTTAAGTACTTCAGCTTATTTTGCATCATTACAAGTGAAAGTAAGCTCTCGGGAGTGCGGGTTCGAAACCTAGCTGTATTTTTTTTTAAATCTACATTTTTTTACAAATTTTTCTGTTCTTTTAAATATTTTGTTGGATTTTTTTTGTAAAATTTCTTCATACAAAAATAATAGAAAAGACTTAGAATTTTTTTATATAAAAGTTTTCATATAATGTGATATGTAATATCTTAGATTTTGGAGACCTGGGTTCGCTACCCAACTCGGACAAAAAAAAAATTTGTTTTTGTTTTTTCTTTAAGTTTTGATTTTTTTTAATTGTTTTGATCATTTATAATTTTTTCTAATTTAACATATAAAATAATATGAAAAGACTCCAAACCTTCAAAAGGTAGGCCTTACAGAAGCACTCATCAATACAGCCAGCATGGAAGGTATATTGACGCCAATAAGAGCATTACTAGCATGCTTTCTTTTGCGTATCGCTAGCTAAAATGCCCACTGGGTACTGACAAACCATACTGACAGAGTTATAATCACACAAGCAAATTGCGTTTCTTTCTTGTTGGTGTGAAAAATTTTGTAAACAAACTTACTAGCAAATAATAATTTTTTATTTTTTGTTTTTATTTTTTAAATAACAGTTAGTTAATTCGTAAACAACCGAGCCGAAGGATACATTTTTATCTAGCGTTGGACAAGGTGTTGCCACAGAGGACCATTGTTTATGAGGTGGCCGATTATAAAGCTCAAGTCACTTTAAATACTTAAAAGGAGGTAAAAATGATATAACTTAAGCTAAAATTGCTACAAACATAAAAATAAAAAGTAAAATATTCATTAAAACTCTGCCCATGGTTTTGCTTTTAATTTTCTTAAAAAATTTTACCTAAAGATAATGAAACATTTTAATGAATGATTGCTTAAATTCAAAATTATTTAACATGGTTTTTGCATATTGAAAACTTAAAAAATTGTACAAAATAACAATTATTTTTTTACGTTATTGAAACCGACAGTACAAAAAGCTCATGTATTTAAACAACAAAATTTTAATTGGAAGCTTAACTTATGAATTAGCATGAAAAAGCTTAAAAAAAAATTAATTACTTCATAAAGGTCTCTATCCAGCTCTCAAGTAATTACTCAAGAAAAAAGTTACTTAAGTTTCTTGAGTGTAAAAAAGTAGTAGAGAAGTAATTTTGACGGCGAGAGTTTTGACAGTTCCAGCATTGTATCATTTTATATTGAAAATTTAGGCTGATTTGTTTTCATCAAACTTTGAAATAAATTTGTTGCAATAAATATTAAAATAATTCATTAAATAAGTAATGGCTGAATTGCAAAGGTAAGTAATAGAGTAAAGCCTTTGTTTACATTAATTAATAACGTGCGTGATTTGTAGTGATAATTTAGTTTCGCTTTTAAATTGTGGAATATTCCTGGCTGGCATGGAGTTAATGGAGGAGGAGGAAGAGGAGGAGGAGAAAATAAAGCGTCGGCGAAGTCCCAGGTATTGGGTGAACCCATACCTAAAGGATCGAAATCAGAAGGGAAGGTTCTTTACTGACTTCCAAAATTTGCAAAGTGCACCACAACTATTTTGTGAAAATTTTCACATGTCGCCTGCAATTTTTGACAATTTATACGAGCTATTGCTTCCCCACTTGGCTCCGAAACGGAACACTAGGCCAAAAGATTTTATCCCTGCCAAGGCCAAACTCGCCATTGTTTTAGAGTAAGATTTTTAATATCTTTTTTATAGCATTTACATCACATACTATTTTTAGATATTTAGCATCTGGTGACTTACAACGTCATCTTGCTTCCTGCTATAGAATAAGCAAGCAACACTTCGGCAGAATTATTGATCAAGTTTGTGAAGCGATATGTATAAGTCTTCAAAACGAAATACCTCAATGGAATGAAGGCATGCTTTTGGAAGCCGCTGATGGCTTTCGGACTCAGTGGAATTTTCCGAACTGTGTCGGTGCAATCGATGGGAAACATGTCAGCATTGTAGCTCCTCGAAATAGTGGTAGCATATTTTATAACTACAAGGTATGTTGAATATAAAAATGAAGTGATTATTGCTGATCTTATTTATATACAAATTTATTTCAGGGATTTCATTCCATAGTAGTGTTAGCCACTTGCGACGCCTACTATAAGTTTACGTATTTGGACATCGGCGCGTTTGGTAGCGAGGGCGATTGCAATATTTTTAAAAATTCTAAATTTGGAGCCAGTGTTATAAATGACACCTGCCCTTTTCCTCCAGATGCTTATGTGCATGGAAAAAAACTCCCATATTTCATCGTTGCAGACGACGCCTTCCCGTTAAGCAAGCGGATGATAAAACCATTTAATTGTAAACCAATTTTGCCTGAGCAAAGGATTTTCAATTATAGATTAAGTCGTGCAAGACGATGCATTGAGAATGCTTTCGGCATCTTAAGTGCGAAATGGATTTGTCTAAAAAAGACATTATTTTGCAGTCCTAATCGAGCACAAAAAATTGTTTCAGCGTGTTGTTTGCTGCACAATTTCTTGATCAACAAAAATCGCGGCAATTATTGCTCAGCAACGTTCTCAGGATATGAAGATTGCGATGGAAACTGGGTGAACGGAGAATGGGAAGCTAACGAGCATCGAGAAGGTTCAATGATGCAAACTGACCTATCAACCTATCATGGCAGGTCTTCCGATTACGGAAAATATATTCAAAAAACGCTAGCTGAATATGTAAATTCATCCACTGGGTCTGTTCCTTGGCAAAACAAAGCAGCTTTTCTTTAGTACTTATAATAAAACACAAACAACATTATAAAACTGAAATATATTTATATAAAATATACTTATTTCTTATGAATTTTTAATAATAAATAATATATATTTCCTTATATTTCAAAATGTTAACTATTAATAAATTTATATAATAAAAACATTGTAATAATTATGATGATGATTATGATTGATGATGATGATGATGGTAATAATAATAATAATAATAATAATAATAATAATAATAATAATAATAATAATAATAATAATAATAATAATAATAATAATAATAATAATAATAATAATAATAATAATAATAATAATAATAATAATAATAATAATAATAATAATAATAATAATAATAATAATAAAAATAATAATAATAATAATAATAATATTAATAATTCTAGTGAAATTGTGATAATAAAAGTTGTTGTTGTTGTCCTTTTGCAAACATACTTGATCTAAATAGCTCGCAACTAAAATCATGTTATAATAATTACAACTGGCCATATATAAAATACCTATTAAATAATAAATCATAACCCATTATTTATTAATTTTTTATTTAATATTAAAATAAACAAAAATTTAAGAATTCAAACAAAACAAAAAACAAACATTTTAGTGTAGACACCGTACTGCACATTATTCTTCAATATTTTGTTGGGCAATTTTTGCCAACAAAGACGCCGAAAACTCAAGGCAAGCTGCATCAGCTACCCTCTTCGGCAGCTGTTTAAGCATCCACTCGATACTTCCTAGTGCCTCTTTAAATGGAGACTCAGGTACCCTTTCCTCACGATTACTAAGGATGCTTTCCTGCTTTTGTAGAAGATTGTCGAACCTCTGCCACATTTCTGCTTTTTTTGACGTGCTTGGTCGGCTGTCTTCAGAAGTTAAATTCTCCTGGGATATGGTCTCCTAAAAACAAAATAATAAAATTTATTACATAGCTAAATTAGTGAAAATTTATTACATAGCTAAATTGAAGACATGAGTGGATGAAGGTGATATGTCGAAGTTATCTAGTTCCAATAAAATTGAGTTCAAACTTTCACATATGTTTATTCCGAAATTACTACTAAATCGAGCTTTGTGAAGTAGTTAAGTTCTAAAATAGCCAAAACAATTTTTAAAATGGTTTGCATGCACATAAGACTTTCATCTATGCGTTTAACACCGACGATCCGAAAATGCGACATATCACCTTCACCCACTCATGTCTTCAAATATCTTTGTGTTTATTTTCCTATCCAACTATGTTAATGGAGCGAGGTATGGCAGGCTAGTGTTATTGGTAAGCGACTCATGCTCAACCATACTTACATACGTATATACCGAGCAGCGATTACTTCCAGGTGATACTGGTGATGCTTCACTTTCCGAAACAATAGTCGTAAAAGTCCTGTTAAATTTCACACATTATTTCACACATTTACACTTGCATAAATTCTACTTACTTTCTTTTTTTAGAGGTGCTAGGCAAAAACGAC
The DNA here is from genome assembly GCA_963920525.1 of Dichetophora obliterata. Taxonomy (NCBI): domain Eukaryota; kingdom Metazoa; phylum Arthropoda; class Insecta; order Diptera; family Sciomyzidae; genus Dichetophora; species Dichetophora obliterata. The sequence goes on from OY986435.1 coordinate 51,658,747, forward strand.
AGGTCTTCACCAAACTCCCAGTCGACGCTGTCGTCGAAAGCTGGTTCTTCCAGTGACTGGCCACCTGCGCTACCACTCTTCTTCTTCCTTGCTACTTTGGCATGGTATCGGTAGCTTTCCCTCAATGCCGTCCATGCCGACTTACATTCATTTTCTGTATTAAAACACAATTAGTGTATATGATATTTTAGAAGGTTATGTTTACTTACCTGGTTTGTCCAAGATACCAGCTATGGTTCGCCAAGCCTGGTCAACCGCATTTTTATTGCTGTGGTGGGTGTTGGTTATGTCCCAGATGGCTGGCCACTCCTTCACCTCCCTCGCTAGCCAATGTTTTTCGTCCTCGGAAAAGTTGGCAGACCGCTTCTTCCGGACAGCTTTCGACCGCTTCTCGGAAGACATCTGCACCTCAAAATTGACTGCCTCTTCTTCTCCCTCCGTTGAAATGTTCATGTGCATGTCTAAAATATTCTTTTATTAATTTTAAATCAATTAATCAATGATATCAATAAAAATATTTACCTTCGAATGTTGGTTGCCAAAATTTTACTTGAAGTAATAATATAACTTGCATATATTTCTTGACATTCACAGTGTTATCGTTGTCACTTTTCAATGAAATAAAAGTAGTAACAACAGAAAATTTTTCTTACGAGCTGGATTCTCTTTCAAGTAATTTTGACAAGGAAAAATTACTTTTCGATTACTTCTTGGATTTATGTATGAAAATAAGCTTTACTTGAGAGCTGGAAACAGGCCTTAAGGTGGTAAATTCCATTAAATAATTTCTAGTCGCATAAACCACGTACGCGATGTACTACAAGGTGCAAATGTTTGCATAAACGTTACACTTTTATTAGTTACGATACACTTGAAACCATCAGCTTGAAGAAGACGTGAAGTCATGAAAAGTCAGGTACTATATTTACATATACATCTTTTTCCTATTTTTAAAAGTTGCTTCCTTTCGAAGAATACGTTTTGCTGCGTGCATAATATACAGTTTGACTCTCTTATTTTACAGTAGTTGGCAATTTTACAGTAACATGAAAAATGTAACGTTGAGTTTTTTTGAATTTCGAAAGAAATTGTTTTATTTGAAATAATATTTTTTCTCATATAAAAACACAGTAGATGTATCGTATTATAAAAAAAAAAACAAAACAAACTTACATACCTATTTGTACTAACTTTTTGCAAATAGATTGACAAACTAGTTGCAAGTAGATTTTTCCTTTTGCACGCTGATTTTTAATTTGCTTTCTTAAACAATTTTCTCACAGTTTACTTTTCCTTAACACAGTTATCTACATTTTTGCGTAGGGTAGAAGGGGGAGTCTTCGACAGTGGCAGTTTTTGACATTCATTTTTTTCACATTATTTGGTTCTCGCAATCAAAAACCCGTTTCTCCCAATCGAACGCTGTTGTCATGAACATTTGTCAGTAATGCTTGGTACATATGCGTGATAAGACGTGATTTGGTATTTATGCAAAGTATTGATGTAATAGTTGCTTATTACTTTTGATGTGAAACTCAGATAATATAATATTCAACTTTTCGCTTCTTTTGTGCACACATTTTTGCTGCCTATACACCATTTAAGGCTTGTTAAACTAATAAAAAAAATGCTAAATTCCGCAATTTTTGAAATAAGTGGGCGAGGGAGGATTCGTCAAATGAAAAAGTGAGGCTTCGACATAGTGTGTCGATGAATCCACGATGATACATACCTCACTGACTCCTACAAATCCCTAACTTTTGTTCAAGAATAAGACTAAGAATTGTCGCAATTGATGATGAACAACGTTCCTGCTGTGGAAAAAATAACTTCGTTCGTCACGTTTAAAGCCAAATAGCCAAATCTATCAGGAACTTCTGGGACTCATCTAAAATATATCTTCAAGACTGTACCAACATAAACATACGATAAAAAATAATAAAATTTCGCTTTTTCCCTCACTTTTTCATTTATATATATAGTCTATATAATATAATACTTAAGTACAGTTTACTGCTCTTACATTAAAGACAATTTATAAAAACTAAAATTAAGGTAATTTCCAATAAAATATGCACTTAAATATAAAAATATTAGTCAAACAAACCAAATGACGAAGCTTCCCTTTCTGTGTCTAACCCTCCCTAAAGACTGACGAAGGCTCCCTTAATGTGGGAGGTTTCGACATTTTATTGAAATTATGTATTTTTCTCACAGTTTTGAAAATAGCAAAAATATTGAGTTTTTGGTAACTTTTTAATGTAGCGCACATATTTGCTTTGAAAACAACCTATCCCATTACCTACCCCTTCTACCCTACTCTATGGAGACCTGCCACTCTTTCAGAAATCCGAGAAATACTAATTGGGAAATCTTTAGGCATACACTAAATCTCAACCTAAATTACTCAACTCAACCCATTGTAACAAGGGAAGAGCTTAAATTTGAGGCCAAACAACTCAAAACCAACTTAACGCTAGCACTCCACGAAAGCTGCCCGATGAGGACTATCAGGTCCCGCAGGAAAGTGCCTTGGTGGAACAAGGAGTTGGGCAGGTTCAGGAAAAACGCTAGAAAACTTTACAATAAAGCTAAGCAAACGGGAGAGTGGACCCAATATAAACAAGCTTTAACAAATTACAACACTGAGCTGAGAAGATCAAAGAGGGCCACGTGGAGGGTTTACTGCGAGAAGATTGATAGTCTACCAGCAGTGACCCGTCTACAGAAGACACTAGTCAAAGATCATTCAAACGGCATCTGTACACTATTAAAACCTGATGGAAGCTACACTGTAAACTCGGATGAAACTAATCGTCTTTTACTGCAGACGCATTTCCCGGGATGTGTATTTGAAGAAGACACCCCATCGGACACTGGGGCTTACTATTCAGTGATTGGTGGTCAAAAAGGACTTTCAGGTAAACTGTTTACGTACGGTAGTGTACGTTGGGCCATATCTTAATTTAGCCCATACAAATCTCCGGGACCAAATGGTATCTACCCGTGCCTACTACAGCAAGGCATTGATTCCATTGCCCCTCCACTCACTCGGATTTTTAAATCCAGCCTTTTGCTAGGTCACATTCCTCGCAAATTTACAAAGGTTAAGGTTGTTTTTATACCAAAGGTGGGTAAAAAGCCCGAACAATTGCCTACATCGTATAGACCGATCAGCCTAAGTTCCTTCTTTTTTAAGACAATGGAGAAAATATTGGAACTAAACATTAGTAGACTAGTTTGAAGAGCATCCCTCTAAACCGGTTTCAATTTGCCTACCAAGCCGGCAAATCCACTGTTACCGCCATACACAGCCTTACCGGCATGATCGAAAAGGCTTTTGAAGCAAAACAAACAGCGCTTTGTGCCTTCATTGATATTCAAGGCGCTTTTGACAACACGTCATACAATGCGATCAAAGCTGCAATGCAGATTAAAAATATACCATCTTTAATCATACACTGGATGCTAATCATGCTGAAAAGCAGAATCATAACATTTGAGCTTGGTGGAATACGTAACACGATTACTGCCACTAGACGATACCCTCAAGGAGGGGTACTTTCACCTCTTCTGTGGACCCTAGTCGTGGACGAACTTATCGCAAGTCTCAACAACCAGGGTTTTGACACCAGAGGATATGCGAATGATCTCGTATTTCAAGTCTGGGCAGTCATGAACCGACGATATCGGACAGAATGCAGAGTGCCCCCCGTATAACTTCAAAGTGGTGTAAAGAAAAAGGGTTAAGCATAAATCCTGACAAAACTATTCTGGTATCCTTCTCCAGGAAAAGGAGCCTGAATCTGGTAAGACCAACCCTGGATGGAAAAGTTATTGACTTTTCAAATGAGATCAAGTACTAAGGAGTGGTTTTTGACAAGCAGCTCCGTTGGAACACAAACTTAGATTCAATTACAGGCAGGGCAACACGTGCCCTTTTTGCCAGTCAACGCCTCCATGGCTAAATGTGGGGCCTCAAACCGAAAATGATTTATTGGTCGCTTACTACAATTGTGAGAGCTATGTTTACGTATGCAGCACTTGCATGGTGGCCCACGATCCAACAGTGCACAGCAGCTAATCAACTGACAAAGCTGCAAAGAATGGCATACATTAGTATCACTGGGGCAATGAGAACGTGCCCATCTGAAGCATCTGAATGTAATAATAGGGCTACGCCCTTAACGATCATTATCGAAAAAGAGGCAGTTCTAAGTGCACTAAGAATGGAGGAAATCGGTGATTACAAGGCAGGGAATTTTACGGGTCACATGAAGATACTAAAAACCTTCGAAAATTACCCCTTTTTAAAAATCCCCGACAGGATGCTGCCGAAGGTAAACTTCAGAAAACACTACAAGGTCGTTATACTAATAGTCAACTATGGAGGAATGATAGCTTCACAGTTGATTCTGGCTCACAGATATGGTACTGATGGGTCAAAATTCGAAAATGGAGTAACGGGAGCGAGGATATATGGTCCCAAGTTCCAAAAAGCTCTTCCAATGGGATACACGCCGACAATATTAGAGGCGGAGGTATATGCGATTGAAGTTTGTGTCAGAGAATGTCTCCGCAGGAATTCAAAGGGAGCTCACATTTACATACTTTCAGATAGTCAAGCGGCTTTAAAAGCCCTTCAAGGCTACGAACTTGAATCAAGACTAGTCTCCAGCTGCGTAGAGCTATTAAATACGCTGGGACAAAGCAACAAAATAGAATTATGGTCGGTTCCAGGTCGCGAAAGATTCCGAGGGCAACGAAAGGGCGGACTGCCTGGCCAAAAGAGGAGCATCTCGAACTCTTATAGGACCTGAACCATTCTGTAGAATATGGAAAGATGAGAAATTTCAGTGCCACTGGAACAACACCATGGGCAAAGGCAATCTCAGAAATTTTTAACTCCAAGCAAAGCAAAATCCAAAGATTTACTCAAGCTTACCAAAGCAGACCTTAGAATTCACACCAGTTACTTCACAGGTCACTGCTCACTCAGATACCATCTTAAAAAGATGGTTATCTCTGAATCAGACGTCTGCAGACTATGCGAGGAGGAAGAAGAAACCCCTGAACACATTCTATGTGAATGTCCGGCAATCCACAGCCTAAGACGCCTAAATTTTGAAGGGGAAGTAGTGCCCCCGTCAACAATTTGGAACACCAAGCCAGAGACAGTGTTAAAATATATAAAAAGTCTAAATCTGGAGTGTTAATTAAGGGCATGCACAATAGATCCCATGGGTTGCAGTGCTCATGGGCCCTCTTTAAACTAACAAACTACCCTACTCTTTAGTGACTAGTGATTTGCGTTGATACATGTAAAATTATTGTATAATCTTGCCGTGTGATGCGCGATTGGCATCGTGTTTTCATGAGGAGAAAATTCCCTCTCGTGAACAAATTTTAAATCATTTAGTGGTAAAACAAAAAAAAATAATTTTCGTCAGAATGAAAAAAAGCATAGCCGAAAGAAAAAAAAAATAGCCTCTTATGCCAAAACGGCAAAGCAGTACACTCTAAAAAGTTTTTGTTGAATTTTACTACAACTCTTGTAGGCAACAGTTTTGCGGCTGTTTCTGTAGTAAATTTACACACCCTTATTTAATTAAACATATTTTTTACTATTGACTTGTAGTGAAATTCAACAAAACGTGTTTATGTTTGAGTTAAATATGTAGCAATATAAATGAAAAAATATTGATATTGTAGTAAAATTAAACATCAATTGCTATCATCTGTGTAGTACCATAACAATATTACTACTCTCATGTTAGCAAAATTCAACAACTAGAATTTGTTTTTACTACAATTGATGTAATCTATTGATATTCTAGTAAAGGCAACATTCTTAGTTTTGACATTCTTAGTTTAAAACATAATTTAATATATCTTAAAACTTTACACTCTTGACGACACGTGCAGAAATAAATTTGACTTTTATTTACTGCTTATCCTTCATTAAATTAACACTATAAACACCAAAATGAGACATACACACTTGCATAAAGAAATTCCTGCCGATTAGTACCCGAAAGAAAAAAACAAATGAAATACAAATATTTTTTATAGATTTTTATTTAATTATTAGAATATTGCCCACATTTACCCATTTTGTTGTTTTGTACAACATAAGATACTACAACATAGTAAAACTTTTACTAAAAATCGAGTTAACACTAATTTTTTTTTCAATTAAAAATCATATAACTCTTATATAATGATCCGTACACGTTGACAAGCAAAGTCGACTAAATATCTGTTGAAAATATTGTTCATGTTGAATATTCAACATCTGTTTCATTAGTTCAATTTTGGTAGTAATATAAAGCATTGTAGTTGATATTGCAGCAAAATTAAAAATTTATAGCTTAATTTTGCTAAGAATAGTGTTTAATGGTTAATACTCAAAGATCAATATAAGATTTATAGTAAAATTACACATCAGTTTGAATTTCAACAAAAAATTACTATAATAATTATAGTAAATTTATATTTATTTTTTAGAGTGTAGGTTTTAAAAAGACAACCCTTTTATTTTAATTTTGAAATGTCCAGCTTTAAGCAGAATTTTCCAGTTTCCAATTTTTAAGAAAAATTTCTTTGTGTTAATTGCTTCTAACTAACAAATTTTCTGCGTCTTAATTTCTATTTTAAGTTTTCATTTTAATAATAATTTATTTTGAATGCACTCTTAAAAATAAGTGTAAGTTTACGACTATTATAGTAGTAATGATTTGTTGAAAATTCAATAGAATTGTAATTTTCCCACAGCTTTTAAAGTAATCTTTAATTTTTTCAACTAAAACGTAAATTAAAGTAAAATTAAACACATGTTGTTTTGTTTTGCTACAATAAAAATATCGATATAAATCAATGGTTTGAAGCAATCAAAAAATTTTTTAAATTTAGCATAAATTTCAGTAAAATTAAACATCAGAAGATGGATTTTGCTACAATATCAATAGTAAAAATTTATCCTACTACAATAAATGTTTTAAAATGCAGCGATTGTTTAACTTTCAACAACACAGTTACAGTCGTGCATGCATACATTTATTTCTCATTCCAGTTTGCTTATAATCGTGTAAGGGCTTTTGTTTTTGGTGCTGTTGTTTTTATTAAAATTAATTATGTTAAGCACAAATATTTTCAGTCAGTAGTTAAAAAGTTAAGTCAAGCAATATGTATTAGTAAAAATATGTAAAAAAAAAATTGATGTATTAGTGCATAAAGAAGATAAATTTAATGAGTTTAGCCCTTATTTCCAAAATGCAGCAGCATTTTCTTTACTTAGAACTTTTATGAAGTGCACTTCTCGCGTCATCATATATTAAAAAAATTGTCAAATAACAAAAATGCCTTTTTCAGTTGTTCAGTAAGCCAGTGCCAGTATATTGGATCAAACCATACCGATATACAAATATTACCACGTTTTTAAGCATGATTTCAATGCTAAAAACGTAACTATGCTTGCTGAAATGAAATAATGCAGTCATGTTTAATTTTACTATAACATCAACAGTATATTCAGTGTTGAATTTTACTAAAATGTTAAAAGTTAAACACATGTTGAATTTTAGTAGGTGTGTTAATTTAATATAGAAACAGCAGCAAAACTGTTGCCTACAAGTATTGCAGTAAATTTCAACAAAAATTTTTTAGAGTGTGTATAATGTATAAATTGCAGCTAAATCCGTTTAAATTTAGGAAAAACTTTGCAAAAAAAAATGTAGGCAAAATAGTATCAATCTATTCCAGTTTAAATCTACGCCTAACCTTACTGTAAAATTAGGCTTAAAATTACAACGCACAAGCGCTGGTTTTTTTTTCTCTTTAACCTTCTTGCGAAATTTTAAGACGAAGTTGGATTATTTGCGTTGCCTTTTTTCCGGTTTCCCTTTTTGCGTAATTTTTATTTTTATTTACCAATATTTATTAGAGTATGCTTGATAAATGTAATCGTCTGCGCCGTCAGTAGATAAGAAAATGTCGCAACAGAGATAAAACAAAGCTACGCTTAGTGCTTTAGGTATTTTGCTTATAAAAAAAGATTTAAATATAACCTTCGAATCAAGCTAAATTATAAATAAATTATTATTGCGGAGGAACGATTAGCTATAGCTGCTATTTTTCATTTTTTTTTTCAAATTGTCATTTCTTAAATCCGTTTACAAAAAATTGCCAATATGCTTTTATTTCATACAAGGTAGTTGTGACTTCATTTAATGCTACCAAATATGAGTGAATCTATTTCTAATAACAAAGCTCATCCATGGGACTAAAAACTTTTATTAAGATCACACGCTGAGCGCCTGACAGATGTAACAGGAAGTTAGGACGTATAAGATTATTAATTAGTATACATTTTCGCATGACTTTCTTATTCGTTTGTATGACTACGTATATGTTTGTGGGCAATTAACATGACATAGCTCATAAATTTTAAGCTTTTGCAAAAACAAATCAAGTTTCATCGGCATAAATCAGCATTACGTCTCAAGCGAATATAAAGGCATTAATAATGAAAAAAATGCCTATAATTATCTGCAAAATTAATGAAGGTCTTGAGAGATTAAATATTAGGGACCTTTTTATGCCAAAATTAAAAAGAAAACAATTCATAATCAGTTGTTTTTATAGTCATAAACATGGTCGTCCGCAGGATTTGTTATAGGGGGAAGGGGGGCAAAGGCATAAAAGAATCTAGAATGAACATAAACAAAATTTAGCCTATATAATGATATTTACTCGGATTTTTGTTACAAATTTTGTAAATTTATACGCACACTACACCGGCTGACACACGCTGTTGCACATAATAAAATCTTATATATTTTAAAGATCGTGTAAAAATCTTTCTCGTATCATGTCCGAAATATTTAAAAATTATATATTAATTTTTTCATGTAATATATATATGTAATATATTCATGTAATATATTTCAGTAATTTTTTGCTAGAGTAAATATTCTTAATAGTTTAATAAATTCAATAATGGGAGGCCTATATCTTTAAATGAAATCACATTAATTACTATTGAGTCCCCAGGTTTTCAACTTTTATTTTTTTTTTATTATTATTTTATACAATTAATTAATTTTGTTTTAATAAGAATACAAAAATTTCCTAATATTAAACAATATTTGTTTGTTAGATAACTGAAAAAACGAACTCAATTTTAAGGCCATTTTTTACCTTTGGAAGCCTTTAACTGCTTAACTAATTTCGAGCGGACTGAAATTTTTCAGATTTGTATTTAGGAGGCCAACATCCATATAATTCGAAAAATTCAAAATTTGAATTGCCGCTATTCTTGAATTGTTCTCGAATTCTCCCGCATGCTGAGATCTTTTTCACCGGATCTCACACTGCATTGACACCAATCTACTTATTTCTTTTTCTATCAGTTTGCAAGTTCCTACAATCGAGTATGGAAACATACCTATTATCTGAATGATTTAAAAAATGTATTTTTTTAATTCAAAACGTATGAATAAATAAATAAAGAGGTACATGTACATTCGATTTGTTTTGGGTTTCATACATTTTCTTAACATATTCCAGCAAGGGCGTCTGCAGGATTTTTTCTAGGGGGAATCCAAAGGCATAGAGGAGTTTAGAATGCACATAAAGAAAATGTAACCTATATAATTATATTTTCTGAGGTTTTTGGTACTAAATTTATTATCATGATACGCTGGTTGACACACGCTTTTACACATAAGAAAATTATATATATTTCAAAGATGGGATAAAAATCTTTCTCGTATCATGCCCGAAACATTTTCAAATTAAATTTTTTTTTTTTATGTAATTTAAAAAAAATTTTCCCAACAAATATTCTTAGTAATTTAGTAAATTAAATAGTATGAGGTCTCGTTAATCCTTAAATAAGATCCCATTAACTGCTATTTACCCCCACGTTTTTCTCTTTTCTAATAAGAATGCAAAAATTCCCCATATTTTTTTTTTTAAATTAATAAAATCTTTAAGATTTTTAGACCATTTTTTCCAGTTTTGGAGGCCTAAACCTCATAAACCAATTGCATGAAATTTATCAGATTTGGATTTAGGAGGTAAAAATCCAAATAATCTGCATAAATTAAGTAATAGAGTTGCCGCTATTCTTGAAATGTGGCATGGACATCAACTGAATTGTTACTTTTTCCAACATGCATCAGTTCTAGCAGCGTGCAAATTACTAAAATTAAGTTTGGAAACATACCTTTTATATGAATAATTTAAAAAATTTCTTTCTTTTTTTTAATTCAAAACGTACGAATAAATATATAAAGAGGTACATGTATAGATGTGTTTTGGGCTCCATTAATTTTCAAAACATATACCAGAACCTCCCTGCAAGGCTTGATTTTGAATCCTGGATGCCTAATAAAAGCACGTGACGCGTAAAAATCTAGAAAATTCTCAAAATGGGTGGACGCCTGATAAAAAACGTACATTTGTAGAAGTATAAAATAAAGGTTTCAAACCCAGTTTCTTATTTAAATTTTACTCATACAATAAAAAAACTTTTGACCATAAGATATTCTAATGTAAAAGCGTTTTATTAACAAGAATTTGCAATCACATTTTAGTTAAAAATTAGTACTTGATCTAAAATTAGCCTACTTTATTCAGAATTTCCTAAATTTTTTCGCTTTTGAATTAGAAGCTTTGCCCTTGCCTAGATCGCTGCAATTTTCTCAAATTTAAATGTCGCAAGATTGTTAGAAATTTTATTAAGCTTACAAAAAATAAAAAATTATCCAAATTGGATCATCTCTATGACAGAAAAACGATTTTTTTAAGCCGACTTTTGGAAAAACATTTTGTTTTCTAAATTTATTTTACTTTCTATTCTTCTTGTGTTTAATTAACTTAAAACATAAATTTGCTTATCGCCGAAGTTCATATGCGTTATTGGCTTAAATGCCCCTTTAAATTAAATGTCTTCGACTAATAGGGGCATCATATTTTGTCATTCCTCAATTTCTCGTACGAATAACTTCGTACTTTCTTCCATTACATTCGTATTAGTTGAGTGTAAAATATTTATAACCAAAATCCTTCATCCGGGTTAGTTGAACAATTACCAAATATAAGGAAATGTATGATTGCAAGGTGGCCGTAGTCTACTGAAAGGGTACGTGGCCCGTAAGCTAAAAACCGTGGTTCAAAACCCAGCTCAGATAGAACTTTTTTTCGTTAGTACACTGAAAAAATATGTATTAAAATTAAATGAAATTGTGATCAGATTAAACGAATTTGTTTTTGAAATAGAGCTTAAAACAATTTTATTTAAGTTAAATACATATGTTTTTAAAGTTTAATTTAAAACAAAAGTTTTTGTTTTCAAAACAATGTTTTTAAATATACTTTCATTGTTAAAGTTTTAACTTTAACAACCTTTATTTAAATGAAAAATATAATGCAAAAACTTTAATATTTAAAACAAATGTTTTAAATTAAAAACAAATAAATTAACCCGCCATTTTTTCGATGCCATTTTTTTAACTTTTTCGAGTTTTCGAAGTCAGATTCGTGATCAGCGACCCCTGGGACCCCCCGAATAACAAATTTTTCTGACTTTATTTGATGAAGGTTGCGTTTTATTGCGGCTTGAAATATTTTAAATATCAAAATAATTAATTGGTTTTTATTTTACCTTATATTCAATATTTTTGTAAGACTAATTCAAAAATATTTTCAAATAATCAAATGTAAAATCGGGGTCTCAGTTGTCTTGCAATAATTTTCAATGATTCTACTGCACATAATTTTTTAATTCAATCTCTGATAGCGATGTACTTTTTGTTTTTGAAAGAAATAATAAGAAAAAATTATACAAAAAACAGGAAAGAGTTTATAGTTGAAAATTATACACGCGTGTTTTAAATTTTGTTTTGTAGAAACGCAAATGAGTTAAATTTCTATTTTAAAATTTTTTGTTTAGTTTTAAAGTATGTTTTTTTTTCCCTGTAGTAAATATTTTTTGTACGAATACGACTTAAATATTTGTGATATGTACCAAACTACGTCCAATTTACGAATCCTATTCCTAAAAACTACGAATAGAATTCCTAGAATGGACGCAGTTATTAGTAATATTCACACACAAAATTTTTTTGAGTGTAAGAATACGTATTGAAAAGTACCTGTGAAACAAGGGTAAATTGTATCGTAACTTATCACTGCGATGGTTTAGCTCAGCTTTATTTATAAGTATACCTTAAATAAAGTATTTTTGAGTTCTCTTCAAAATATATTAACATATATGAGCTGTTCAGAGCACAAGTGGCGTAAGTCCATTTTTGGTAGTTTTGAGAAAATTGAACATTTAGAAAAATTCTTATAATAAATTCCAAGTATAAAGAATTCAGTTTTGCTTATAAGCTAGGTCAAGAGCATAAATGGAGCTATCCATATCGTACAAAATAAACTAAATAGTACATAAAAATGATGCAGAATATTCAAGCGCGTCGGAAGCTAATTTCATCTGGGGGGCTGTACAAATGCGGGGGGGGCAGTACAAATGGTGGTGCAAAAAAAAGTTCACCAAAATTTCTTCAAAGAAAAATGAATGTGAATAAACAAATTTTTTATTTTAGTTTAAAATAAAAAAAATATAAAAATATATAAAAAATATTAAAATTTCATTATTTTTAAAAGTTCTTCCAATTTTAATATTAGAGATCATTCTTTAAAGGATCTTTCATATGGTAATATGAAAATATAAGAAATAATGGTTGCTTTTATAAAGCAAGACTAGGTATATCTTTACATGGTTTAAATGCAATAAGGTACATAAAGTTATATAAATTTAAATTATTCCAAAATGTTTCTTTCTGTCCTTGCGAGAAACAAACTCTTTCACCACCTCCATCAAATTCAATTCTCCGGTTTTATCCTTATGAATGTGTATAAGTGCCGCATGAGTGAGTCGTTTCTGTGTCATAGTTGCTCGAAGATACATTTTAAGTCGTCTTAGTGCACTAACGCTTAGATGATTAATTCCTAAAAATTAATGATGCAGGCACAGTCAAAAACAAAGCAATAAGTTTTTCAACTTAATTTAATAGTTTTTTTACAGTATCCGAATTTTTTTCAAATTGGGATACAATAACACTACAATTTGAAGGTGTTTGGCCAGGCAATTGCTTCAGCATTATAAGTTGCGCGTGGAGGTAGCTCCCATCAAAGTCATCTGCATAAAAATCTAGTTTTGTTTTTAGATTTTGTTCAGAAGGCACTTTTCCGTTTAAGGCTTTGATTACAATATTACAGTATTAAGCTACATACTTAAGGGTGCTTTTAAACTGAAGTGGTGGGTTTGCAGTATAAACTCTACATTTTGTTCTATCTTTTTGAAAACACAGAGAAAGAAAATGGTTATCCGCAAGCATGCTTATGAAGAAGAAAGAAAGAAGAGGAAAATATATAATACAAAAATATTATCGTTGTAAAAAAACTGATATTTTGAATAACTTTTGAAGTTTTCTTTTTAAATTGTTTATTTGGCTAAAAAAGTGGGGGGCAACTGCCTCCCTTTCCCCCCGCTTTGGACGCCAATGAGAATATTGTATATTAGTAAAAACATGTGGAATTGCGCCACTGAAAATTTTTTAAGTTTCCTCAAAAAATAGGAAACTAGATTTCCTCAAGAAATAGGAGATATTTTTCAAGAACTTTTTGATGAGAAATGGCAGTATTTTTAACTAGAAGTTGGACAAAACCACCCCTTAGCGATTATTTTCATTATTAAGGGTGTTTTGATGTTTACCTTTTTGAAAATTTACCATTGCTCCAAATAACGATATCGATAAAAAAAGATGAAAACTTATATTTGTAAAGATTTTTTATTACATTTTTTAATATATTAATAAATATTACATATTATTACATTCCTACTAAATAGAAACAATTGTGTTTAATTTCAACTGTGAAACTTTAATAAGAATAAATGCATTCTGGCCTCCTCAATTATTCAGAAAATCACAAAGGGAAAGGAGAAATTTTTAAAAAATTTCAGAGGACAAGTGGCGTAAGTCCATTCATTTTATATCTCCCTTAATAATGGTGATATTCCCTAAGGGGTGGTTTTGTCCAACTTGTAGGTAAAAATGCTGCCATTCCTCATCAAAAATTCTTAAAAAAACTCCTATTAGATTCCTACAGCGGAAACGAGAAATTTAAAATAATTTTCAGTGGCGCAATTCCAAATATTTTTACTAACATGCAATATTCTGCATCGTTTTTGTGTATTATTTAGTTTATTTTTTACGATATGGATAGCTCCAATTATGCTCTTGATCAAGCTTATAAGCAAAACTGAGTTCTTCATACTTGGAATTCATCTCAAGAATTTTTCTAAATGTTCGATTTTCTCAAAACTACCAAAAATGGACTTACGCCACTTGTGCTCTGAAAAAATAATGGTATTTGTCAGAGCAATAACAAAGTATTGCATTTTGTTCAGAGATTACGTAAGCTAACAGTTTCTAGCCCGTACTCATAAATAGGTTACATTTTTCTCTTCACTTCTACGTACCTAACTCAATTTCCCTAAAAAATGGACTTACGCCACTTGTGCTCTGAACAGCTCATATGTATAATGAAAATATCGTAATATAAAATCAAAAAAGCCGTAAGTTACAATAAATTCAAAGGCGACTTTTTGATTGATTATTGATGCCCCTTATCAAAATATATGTTCCTGCTAAATTTTACACTCCTACAACTAAAAATGACGTTTTTATTAAAAAAGTTCTAAAATCCCTAAGTTTGAGCGCAACTTACAATTACAATTACAATTTAGAAAATTTTTTGACTCTCCCGTAAAATTTTTTAATTATAGCTTACGGCTTTTTGATTTAATATAAAGATATTTTAAAAATTGTCACTGCCCAGGAGGGGCAAGAGCCCCTTACCCCCCTTGTGGACGCCCTTGGTCATAAATGTTGATGTTTCTTGAATGTGTTATTTTATTTGTTTTTTTTCGCTTTTGTCTGACAGCCATCGCTTACTGTGAATACTAAAAACGTAAGTTATATAAAAGTTTAAGAAAAACACCAACAACATTGTAATAACAGCTTGAAAACAAATTTACAATCATTTCGTGTGTTATTTTCAAGGGTCATTAAAATTTGTTTTTTTTTTTAATAATCAATGATAAATAAGCAGCAAATTATTTTTGCGTCCGCCGCTTTGAGCTGGTAGCTTTTTCCAGACTAACGACCCCAACTGTGGATAACAAATAAAACTGCACCTATTTTTAAACAATTTATAGCGGAATTTTTTATACTAGCACCTTTGTTTGAAACTCTTATCAATCGATACTAGCTATAAATATGCGATATGAAAGTGAAGTACAGCCGACTCATTTTGTGACTTTGCAATAAAAGAATTCTAGACCTATATCAACATCAACACAATCGATCGACTGAGCGATTCTTTGGAAGGCCATATTTAAAAAAAAAATAGCAACAAATCAACAAAAAAAAGCTATTAAGAAAATACACGGTGCTTACATTCAAGTGTTATAAAATTGCTATCAGTTGCAGGTATCTTAATTAATCACTGATTATTTTAATATCGGTCAAGATTTAAGTGCTGCCATTAATATTGGCAACATTAAAAGAAAATAAAGTTGGAAAAAAAAATAAAATAATAGCTATTGACTAAAGTCAAGTGGGCGACTGCGAAAGTACTCGTGACGCAACTGTCATCGTAGACTCTAAATTTATAAAATTTTCTATTTTTATTTTATTTTTACTGGCTTTGTTATTCTGTACGATTAATTTTCAAAGTTTGTACTGGCTTTGTTATTCTGTACGATTAATTTTCAAAGTTTGATTCATGCGATAGATAAGCGCAATGCTGTTAACGCTCGCTGGTGATTACGTATTTGACACATGCGAATCATGTGCCGAGTCAAGCATCATCAATCAACTTCTTTATTTCTTGTTTGAAATTCTTTCAAAATGTATCTTCTATTTTATTTCTTGTACGACCTTAATTGAAAAAAACAAATCTATCAAAACATTATGATTCATTTGAAAAAGAATATTTTAAAAATAAAATAGTAAATAAAATATTATGTCATAAATTGTGAAAAAATTTCTATCTGTACTATTGAATAAAATTTCATTTAACATTTTTTGTTCCAGGTAAACTCCAAAAGTGCTGGGCCGATTGTTAGGTTTTTTCCTTTCGAAATTTTAATAAGTATTGTATATTTAATTAAAATGTAAGTTATTTAAGAAATCACTAGTGATTGTCCCCCATCAGAGCTTCAGAGGTCTTATGATTAGTCCATTAGTTGTAGGCAATACAGGGTTTGCTAAAACTACTTCGGATTAGTATTATTCATTTGACTTACTATTCACCTTAATTTCCCCATTCGTGAATATAAAATACATGAGCGCTCTTAAATGTTCATAACGATCAAATTTTTTTCATCCTTCTTGAATAGTTTTCGCTTTCGCTTGACGTTGAACAATACTTTCAGTAGTTCTGTTTTTCACTCATATAGTTTTTCTCTTAACGAAGTTTTTGCTATGGTATAAAATCATTCCCTCATTCGAATCCAATTTTTCCACTCGCTGATAAAGGCCGCAAATAGCTTTAATTTCAAAAAAATTTCACATGGCACGCCGCACAGTGTGCTTTTTTAAATTTTAGGATGACATTTGGGTTCTTTTTTTTTTTGTTAAATTTTATAAAAAAATATTTTTATTCGTCAGATTATAAAACATGTATTGTGATTGTGGTATTAAAAACTTGATGTATCGTATAGTTTTCTTTATAAAATTCGTCAAAGTTTAAATTTTTTAACAAAAATGAGTTCAATAAAACCCCAAAAATAAAGCCAAGTTTAAACAATGATCACTTCGAGCGCAAAGTAAATTTCAAGGTTTTGTTTTTTGGACTTTTTTGTGTCTTAATTGCCATTGAATTAAGAAAGCTGAATTGCCATTATTAGCATAAAATAAAATAAAATATTTTAATAAATAATAATAGACAAATCGTTAAAATATGACTAAATTTTTCTAGGAATGAAAATTTAAGTAAAATTTAGTAGAAAATATCTAGCTAATTAAGCATTATTAAAATCAAAGGCTATAATTTTCAAAAAATATCGTACCTTCTGTTTCTGTAAAAACCTGCTGCATCTAGCTGCTATTTAGAAAAACCACTTAATTTGAAAAAGTCTTAAAAATCAAATTTTGCCCTAAAATGCACTGGTTTCCAAGACAATTTGTAGGAACTCTAAATTTAAAGAATAATAAAATAAAATTCATAATTTAAAACAACTTGTGATCTTATTTTGTATAAGCAACCATTATTTCAAAAAAAAATTTTAATTTCGTTAATATGGTAATATTGTTTTATAGGAGATATTTCTAAAAATTATCCAATTTGAAATATTTTTAGCATATTAAACGTCATGCTTAATAAACTAAATTTACTCTTTAAAAACATAAATTTTATGCGAGTTTTTTTAATAAAAAAAAAAATATGGTTTGTATGGGAGGTAGGCGATGCAGTTGACCTAGATTTCTAATTTATTGTGCTGTTACTTTATTAAGGCTAAAACTCATTTCTACAAAAATTCATGGCCCTAAATTTTATTGTTTCTGCAAAAAAAAGCACTGTGCTCCCCACGTTTTTAGTTGAATTAAAAGCCCCACTATAGGAGAAATTCTTTGATACTTTTTAGTTCGTTTTTAAAACGTGTTATATTAAAATAATTTTTTACTTTAATAACTATTTTCTGATTTTTAGTCTTTGTCAAATTTTTATCTATTCTTATGAACTGCAATGAATTTACTTGCTCTACTGCTAAAACTTTTGCGTCTTGAAACACATTAACTTCGAGTTACCATCACTCTTTTGATAATAAGGTAAATAAAGTAGTCTCCGACTTTAAAAGTGGCCAAGTGGATTATAATATAAGATATGCTTCATTTACTGTAATAGCATCCATTATATCTTCCCTTAAATCTTCAAAATTCCCAGAATTTGATAATATCCCTAACTTTCTACTTAAAAATCTTCCTGAAAAAGGCAGTTAACCTTCTGCTTATAATTTTCAATAGCTGCTTTCGGATGAACTATTTTCCCAATGCTTTTAAGGACGCTAAAGTTATTGCAGTCCACAAACCATCAAAGCCGTTGCATGACCCAAACAGCTACCGGCCAATCAGCTTATTAAGCAACGTCGGAAAACTATTTGAAAAACTCATTCATAATAGGTTAGAAGAATTCACATCTGATAACAATGTCATTGCTAGTACACAGTTTGGGTTCAAAAAGGAACACAGCACAATCCATCAAATCAACCGAATAGTGAACAAAGTTTTGTCCAACAAGCGTTCTAGACACTCCACTGGCTTAGTGTTGCTTGACATTGAAAAAGCATTTGACACTGTTTGGCACAACGGACTACTCTACAAACTTCTCAAAGCGAATACCCCTTCGTATTTGTGCAGAATCATTGCTGATTTTATAGATAACAGAACATTCGCAGTATCTGTAAACAATCAAAAGTCTTCCCATTACGATCTTAAGGCAGGCCTCCCCCAAGGATCCGTGTTGTCTCCTTTGCTTTACTCGATATACACATCAGACTTCAAACCATCGAAATTTTTAGAAGCAGCCTACTACGCTGATGACACAGCCCTCTTAACTTCAAGTAAACTAACAACGACCCTAATGAAGACAATGGAAAAGGGATTCGCCAAATGCAACAAATATTTTAAAAAATGGAAAATAAAAATAAATATTAATAAAACTCAGGCGGTTGTTTTTCCATTCAACAAGTCTCCAAAAAGGCTTGCTGTTCGACAACTTAATTTAGACAACAACTATATAGACGTTAAAAATGAAGTTAAATATATTGGTGTCATCCTCGACAAAAAACTGAACTTCCAGAGACATATTGATTATACCTGCCAAAAAGCAATTAAATCTTTCAGATCCCTTTGGCCTTTCCTAAACAGGAAATCATTACTTAATCACATTAAAAAGGATTTACTTTACAAATGTGTGATAAGACCGATTCTATCCTACGCCTGCCCTATTTGGTACAAAGCAGCCAGGTGCCATTTAAAAAAGATGTAGATCATTCAAAATAAATGTTTGAAAATGATAAACAGAAGACATCGGAGATACTCAACGCGGGCTCTGCACGAGGAGACAGGATACGAGACTTTCATCGATTTTATAAATAAAATAAATTCAAATTATTTAAATAAAAATGCATATTCATTTTACGCCTTGATAAGAGAATGCTCTATTGTACCTCAGTAGCTTTAAACAAACCGACAATCACCAAACAAGAAATTTGACTATTTGTGATTATTCTACGGAATAATTATCTAATATTCAAATAGTTTCTATTAATGTTTGAAATCTCTTTTAAACTATATCTCATATAGAGGATTTTCCCTTTTTACCTCTAAATTTTCTAGTACTTGTATTATAATTAATCGCACTTCTTTTGTACATTGTAAACACTGTAATCAATTGTGGAAATATCTTAATTGATAAAAACTCATTATCTGTTATTTATTATTTACTTTTGTATTATTTGCAATTATGGATGAATAAAATTGAATTGAATTGAACTTGCTCTACTGCTTGATCATTTTCGGCAAGAACTTCTTCATCGACCTGTATCGATGGCACTGTTGCCAGAAAAGCACGATAAATAGTGCTTATGGTATTTTTCAACGATTGTGGGATGAGGTAATTCCTATGGTATTTTGTTGGAAAAATCTCTCGCGTGGGAAAAAATACCTCAAAAACCTCCAAAATACCACAAAAATATTTTTACCACGCGTGGTAGAAATACGAATCAAGAAAACGAAACGTTTATTGAATTTTTCAAATGACTGAATGCACTTGTTTGTGGTGGTTTGTAAGATGTGTCTATTTTTTCTTTGTTTTTTTTTACAATTCGTCATTAAGCAAAGCACACTTTCATTCAAAAAATCACACTCTGATGATCGTCTTTATTTGAAGCACTTGCAGATTTTACGTTAATAAAAAGTGTTTAAAAAAGTATAATGCCAGGAAAAAAAAATATCTTTGCCGAAAACTTCTTTCTGCAAAACATTTGATAGTATACAAAATGGGTATTCATGATCCAGTGAATTTGGCAGAGCAATTGCAAATTATATTATGCATTTGTAACTAGCTGTGAGCGTACCTTAGAAGTGCACATTGGCAATATTTTTATTTTTATTTTTATTTTATTTATTTATTAATTTATTTTATTTAAATTTTCATTACAGGGAATAAATCCTTACGCTGAAGATTACTAGAATCTTATTTAAAGAGCATAAGTCACTAAACAATATCATTGTAAATTTAAAAATTCTTTGAAACAGCAGGAAAATTAGCTGATTCAACCATAAACAAAGTGTTATTTTGTGGGTTAAAGGTTGATATGCCAAGAAAAATCGTGAAAAGCTTTGATGGTTTAGTGGGAATTTCTGCATCTGAGATATCATTTAACACATTTCTAACAAATACATATGAATCTTTTGATGAACTGATAATTACCAATAAACAAATCAACCATACCATACAAAACCTTAGGCTGGTTCAAATAATCCACTAATAAATTAATTCATCAATTGTTCATTTCTTAGAGCACTCAAATGTTTTTTCTTCTTCTATTTTCTGTGTAATAGGCACATGCACGAAACCAGTCTATGCACAGTGTCGACGCTGAAAAAAACCATCTCGTACTTGAGACAAATCGACTGCCAAAATTTCAGCTTGATTTCGTTTATACCTGGAGCACTTTGATTTACTCCACGGTTATTCCCTGAAAAAGGGCCGCAAACAGAGTGCGTTCACGCCCATTTTTAGTATAGTTGTCGTGTTTATTTGTGGGCGATTAAAGGGGGCGTATCAAAACTTTTTCGTAAACCATCTCGTAGTCGGAAGCAATCGACTGTCAAAATTTCAGATAAATCGGTCCAGTAGTTTTGGAATCTATAGCCATCACACAGCCAGGCAAACAGAAAATCTTATGTTTTTTATATACAATATATAGATTTTTTTTATATATTTATTTATTAAAATCTCTGAAATTATAGGGATCACTGCATTTAGGTATTACGTGGTAATTGGAGGTATTGTGTTATTTTTCGAGAATTTAGAGGTATTTTGTGGTAATTTGAGGTATTTTGGGAGTATGGTAATTTGTGAAAATTAAGTGCGAGAGAAAGAGAATTTTGATGGTAATTTCATCTATTGACACTGATCGATTTATGTGCTTCTCCTTCTCTAGGCGTAGCTTTCGTTGTGTTTTTTTTTTGTTGTTGTTGTTGACTCTTTGACTGTTGCAATTTTTTTTAACTTTTTTTTAATTTTTGTATTTGTTTACTCTTTTTTACGCTTTTTATAACACGCAAAACACTTTTTACACATACACACAGTTTTCTTAAAAATAACTCATCTATCAATCAAAATTTATAAAAAAGTTGTTTGAATTCCGTCAAAAACTTTAAAAGTTCGAATTTTCAAAAATTCACGACTTAAGGTGATAAATGCATTTGTTTAAGAAACCGAAATAGTTCTAAAAATCTGTGGTCACAAGGAATAATGATTGAACTCAAAATATCGTAAAAAAACGATATGGAATTTACTTTATTGCCAATTTTTGGAAGTATGCAGATATCCATTTTTAGCCCAGAATTGATGATCACGTATGTCTGCACATATTTTGTTTGTAACTGTTCATATATTTAAAAAAATGGGTCGTAGTTCGTACAATTAAAATATTGTTTTAACGATACTTATTATAGTCGTTATTCCTTGTGACCACAGTTAAAAATGAAACAAAAAAAAAATCGGAAAAAAATTCATTGACATTGCTGAGGCTCGAACTCACAACCTCACGATTATAAAAAGCAAGCTCTGATCTACAGAACTCATAAAGAAATATATTCTAAATAGTAATAAATCAAACTACTCTTATGTAAAATAAATACAAAAGTTTACCTACTGAACTCACACAAAAATTTTTTCTAAATGACTTAATAAATTCACTTCATTTGTGAATTTTTGAAATCTAAAAATCTCACCGAGCTTTTCAGTATTTTTGTTTGATTTTTAATATGCATGTATGTATGTATCAAATAATTTCGCATTTTAGCCAAGCAAATAAACGTACAGACAAGAAAGTAAGTGATTATTGTGTTGTCAACCAGGTCTGAGCTACATTTTAAGTTTCAAAACTCTAGCTTAAGCATAGTACTATGTTGGCGTGCGTGAAATTTCTCTGACAACAGTCATTTATTTGTTGCGTGAAATTTCTGACTTAAAGTTTGTTGCGAGGAGTTCCTATGGCAACATTTCTCAGAGAGACTCAGAGAGTGAGTGGGGAAATTTCAAATGATCTGTCTCTTTTCACTTCAAAATAAATAGGCAGTACAATTAAATTGTCGTGAGTAAATGTTGCTCAGAAAAATGTTGAATTTCACGCAGCCGAACAGAGTACTGCTCTGACGAATATGTTTTGAAACTTCCATGCTTTTTTCGCAGCTGTCATATTTTATATAGAGATTTGAGTGGAATTTCACATGAAACTAAACAGAGTATTATGCTTTATCGGGAAGTTGGTTAAAAATGGAAGCTAATAAAAACGGTTTAAAAAATATTTGTTTTCAAAACAAAAATTAGTAGTTTAGAGAGCTTAGCCAAAACTAAATATTAAAAAGACTTAATAGACTGCATTTACAGCACTTAAATATCCCACTATCTGATTTCACTTTTAAATTAATAATGTAGCATAACAAACATTGCTCTTTTTTTAGTTTTCTATCTATGAAAAGATTTATCTGTAGCTCTAAATCTTTTATTTGCTGTAGCTAGATAGCTGTACACGTTTGCTAACTCTGACATAAATGCACATGAATAAGGCACCTTTCGAAATTCGTAGTTTGATTCATGCACAGCACTCATTAAAATCATTTTCTTCGAATGACTGAATGAATGACTTCCTTGTGCATAAATTAATATAATTATAAATTTTCAAGAACTCTTCAGACATGCAAATTTTCAAAAAGCGAAAACCCTCATGCTGATGTTGCTGTTGCTCTTTGCTGCTTGTTCGAAATGAACTTTTTTAAGAAAATCATGTAAACCGGAAACATTACTCAAAACTGTGTAATTCATTAAAATTTCAGAACATAAAACATTCTGCTTTTGCTATCTTTCTGTTTTCCTTGGTTTTGGTTTGGTTTGGCTTTCTTCTTTTTTCATTTCCTATTTTTTTTTCTTAATTTTGGGGTGCTACACTTGAAGAATTTTAAGTTATATCACCTGTTCTACAATAAAAAGCAATTAAAGCATGTCAACCGAACCCAACTAGATACGGAGTAGGGGAAGAGGAGGTTAGGGGGGTGTAAGAACTGTCACTGCATGGCAAATAATTTCAATTTTCAAAGACTCCCCTGAGAGCATGACAAAATGTTTTTACTTACAATTAGTTTGATATGTTGCGTTGCGTTGGCAGATGGCCAAGCAATTTGTTGTTGTACTCGTATTATACTTTTTCCATTCCTTTATTTTTAATGAGTTTTTTTGCGAAGTATTTGCAAAAAAAATATATAATGTGAAAACTTCAGTTGGTAACAATATCTATCGAAGAAAAAACGTGGCAAACTACAGTCGGTCCAAATCAATTACTCATTCAAGCAGAGTTCAGCTCATTGAAATTTTATTATATTGACATGCCGTTATTTAATGTTATGTCAAGAATTTATGAATATTCATATAGCTATAGGCAATAGAAAATATATGACTTTAATGCAATCTATAGAAGCTTTGATTTATTTTCTTATAGATTCATATCTCATTAATTCTTAAACTTTTAATCATGATTTTTTGACAGAATACGTATAATTGATCAGAATTTTTAAAGTTGTGTTAAAATTTTTGATACAAGATTTTTATTTTGTTTTAGTGTGTTAAAAAGATGATTGATTTCTATGGGAAACATTTTTTTTAAGTTTCTTCAGTATTAATTTACAGACGTCAAATAAACTTGGATAGTACAGCTAATTTAACTAAATAAATGGTGTTTTTTCTCGTTTTCTAAATTCAAAAAGATTGCTGATAGTAAAGTGTCATCTTCAATATATAATAAGAACTATTTATGGTCGATCTGAGGCCAATGATCTTTATAACGTTTGAAATTTGGAATGTTAGGTTCTGAAGATGCAGGCATGCAAACTGCGAGGGCAGTGCCTAAGGCAAACTAATTAATATGGTGTCTTCACTCAAAATGAAGCAAATTTCTGTACATCGTAGACAGTAAAATGGTAAAACATACTTTTTTGAGTCCAGTGTTACAAGCTGCAGTGTCAAAGCACAAGCCACAGACTTTTTCTTCCAAATTCCATTCTTTAACCCGGAAGCTGCGTCGAATGCAATGACTCCAGTACCATATGGTAAGGCAACAACACCAAGCAGCTGTTTTGTGCAATTGGGAGCAATCACTCTACTGCATATATATTTCATATATATTATACATGGAGATAATTATTTTGCTTGAATCAAGCAAATGTTTTGTTTGAAAGCAAATCTGCAAAACTTTTCTCAATCACAGTGTGATTTAAGAAAAAGATTGCTAAATTGAAATCACTCCTCATGTCTTTAGGAAAAAGTAAAATTATATTAAATTCAAGCAAATATTTGCTAAGTTATTATAAACTCAAATAGCAAATTTTTACTAAACTCAAGCAAATAATTGCAAGTTATTATAAGCTCAAATAGCAAATTTTTACTAAACTCAAGCAAATATTTGCTAAGTTATTATAAACTCAAATAGCATATTTTTACTAAATTTAAGCAAATTTCTTTCAACAAAAGAGCAATGAAGCAAATTAGGCTACGATTAGTTAACAACTGCGATGGTCGAATGGTCTTTGAAACAAAAGAGCACACGTTTATTCTTAATGCAGAAAATTAGGCTACGATTAGTTAAGTAAGATTGTCGAATGGATAAGCCCATGCACTTACACTCACCCGGCCGAGGTTCAAGTCTCCGGGTAATGGTAATTTTTCAATTTAATTTCATGTTGATAATTATTTCACTTCAAAAATATACTAGATTTCAGAAAAAACTAATCAAAAATTGCAATTCCAATTTATAATAACTTATCAAATATTTGCTTGAGTTAAGTAGAAATTTGCTTTTGCAATTTATAATTAAAGCTAGTTTCTCAGTCAATAACTTGTTCGCTATTAAATATATCAAAATATTGAGTATACATGAACCATCTATGACATGATGACACTCTAGATTAATACACCATGCACGTTGCAGTAAGATATCGTTTTCTTCTTCTTTAATGCAAACATGTATGGCAAATTAGTGTTTTTGTTGTCAGCTGTTTTTTTTTTCGTTACAAATAATTTTAATTGTATTTGATGCAACACAGTGTCTTGTGTCAGTTTTTGTGCTTTTTGTTCAACTAACACTAACTTGTATGAATATATCTTGCGTTGCAATGTGCTTTTTTATGGTAGCTCATATAATTCACCGTTATTTGTCTAATTCCTCATTTGTGTAACGCGTTAAACGTTGTGTTATAAATATGCCACTAAATTTTTGTCATTACAAGAAGAGGCTTTGAGTTGAGTTACATTCTATTTAAATCAAACCTACACGCAGAGAAAAAACAGAGAGATTAACAGTGAAAACTGTTAAATCCCATCCAACAGATGAGTTTTTTCAAATAAACAGTCTAGACTGTCAATAAAATAACTATTTTACTCAATTCCTAACAGAATTTTCTTTTCTTTTATGTGAATATGTATTGATATCAGCCATCCTAGTGCAGGACAATTAAAAATTCAAATGAGATTTGAGTAAAACAGTTATTTTATCAACAGTCCAGACTGTTAATTTCAAAAGCTCATCTGTTGGATGGGATTTAACAGTTTCACTGTTGGTCTTTTTTCTGAGTGTACAACCTGTTTATTTGAGCAATGAAGAAATCAAAGTTATTGTAAATTAAGTAAGTGATAATGTCCAAGATTTTTTATCTGGAAGTGAAGAGTGATTCGAGCTACCTGATAGCGATGAAGAAACATATGACGATATGAGTGATGGTAATGATTTCGAAGAAAATGAGGAAGTATCTTCTGAAGAAAATTTATTGACTGAGAATGGCTTGCTGATATCCAGAGATAAAACTGTTTTGTTCCCAAAGCTACTTCAACAATCTGCCGGTTGCTATCGGCTTTCAAGTGTAATGAGATTGCGACCTAGAAATACTAACACCGCCTTGTCTCGGGTGACTACCAGATTCCCTCTTATTGTATTTTTTCGCCATATATTGCAATAATTACATTAAATAGTACTGCTGATTTTGGACGCCTAAAGAATGATAAGCACGAATAAGTAAAAGAAAATTTGTTATTGGGGGTTGGAATTAGTTTTAAAGGTTTTATAAGAGATGGCGTAACTATCAATAGATCGCATCGAGCACACCTGTGACTATATTCATTTCAAAGCACATTGTCTAAGCTTCATTTTTCAGTATGTGTCATTCCACTGAAGTGTAAACAACATATATTTTTTTCTCTGTGAACATGTCGACTTTCGTTCCAACAAAACGCAATTTGCGGGAAGGTTTACTTTTGTGCTTCCATTTGAAGAAAAAAGCGGTTAAAGCACAACGCACGCTTACTGAGGCTTACGGGGACTATGCTCCATCGATTTCTACTTGTGAGTACTGGTTCCGTCGGTTTAAAAGTGGTGATTTTGATACGGAAGACAAAGAGCGTCCGGGCCAGCCGAAAAAGTATGAAGATGAGGAATTGGAGGCTTTGCTCGATGAAGACCCGTGTCAAACCCTTCAAGAATTGTCAGAATCATTGGGAGTCGACTTATCAACGGTCGGCAAACGCTTGAAGGCCATGGGAATGATTCAAAAGCAAGGAAATTGGGTGCCGTACCAGTTGAAGCCGAGAGACGTTGAACGGCGATTTTGTATGTGCGAACAACTGCTTCAACGGCATAAAAGGAAGAGTTTTTTGCATCGTATTGTCACTGGCGATGAAAAGTGGATCCATTACGATAATCCTAAGCGAAAAAAATCGTGGGGACCACCCGGCCATGCATCAACATCGAGGGCCAAGCCGAATATTCATGGCGCCAAGCTTATGCTGTGTATTTGGTGGGATCAGAAGGGTGTCGTGTACTATGAGCTGCTAAAACCTAACGAAACCATCACTGGGGAACGCTACCAACAGCAATTGATGCAATTGAGCCGAGCATTAAAGGTTAAACGGCCGGAATATGCCAAAAGACACGACAAAGTGGTTTTTCAACATGACAACGCACGGCCACATGTTGCAAGAACCGTCAAGGAAACGTTGGAGGCGCTGAATTGGGATGTGCTACCCCACCCGCCTTATAGCCCAGACATAGCCCCTTCCGACTACCACCTATTCAGATCGATGACGCATGGCTTGGCTGAGCAGCGCTTCACTTCTTACGAGGATACCAAAAAATGGGTCGATTCGTGGATTGCCTCAAAAGACGAATCGTTCTTCCGGCGCGGAATCCATATGCTGCCAGAAAGATGGGAAAATGTTGTAGCTAACGATGGACAATACTTTGAATAATATACATTGTACCGTTGTTTCTAAATAAATGCTCAAAAACCGAAAAAAACCTTTAAAATTAATTCCAACCCCCAAAGAATTTAAATTTTTATTATTACAATTATATAAAAATATCAAGAAATTTATAAGTTATTTGATTGAATTTTCGGCCCGCCCATTTTTAGAACAATTATGTCCAAACAAAAATTCGAATACCCGACGAAAATTATTCGTTTTGATAATGCTGAAAACCGTCGATTAAACCGATGTACAGATAAATTCGCTAAAATCCAACATTTGTGGGACCGCTGGACTGAACTATTAACAATGTACTTCAATACATCCGAATGAATAACGGTGGATGAACAACTATGTAGCTTCCATGGCCATTGTTCATTTTGGCAATACATGCTTTCGAAGGCAATTACATTACCTATAATATGTAATCGGCAATACATGTCTGCTGTCTCTGCCAAAAAACTATTTGTGTAAGCATATCACAACAGAAATAAGACCACGGATTGCATTGCAAATTAATGAAACTTTTTTATTTATATTTCAAGTACTTAAGCATTTGAGGGGTTCTGGGCAACAAGGTGCTAACCCACATAAAACACGTTTGTAGATAAACGCATTTGAAGGTTTGACGGCTTTTATAAATCGCAATTTTAAATATTTGTAATTTCCCATAATTCATATATTTCCCATAAAGAGCGTTTCATTAAGTTGTTTTTAAAATTTTAATTTTTACAAATCCTGCATGCAATGGTATTTGCAAACTAAGAATATTAAAATCCTTTCGAAAAAAATCACATGTAAAACTTTCAATGTCGCCTGTTAGCCACATCTTTTAACTTTTTCACGGTTTTTGAATTTTAATTTTTAGATGTCCTTCATACAATGGTATCTGCATACTCAGAACTTTAAAATATTTCGTTTATCGGTGGTAAAAAATTAAAGAAATTTATATGTGGATTAGCACCTTGTTGCCAAAAATTCACATGTTAAACTTTTAATGTCGTCTGTTAACCACACTTTTTAACTCTTTCACGCTTTTTGATGTCTGCAGGATGATAAAATCTTTCGTGTGACGGTGGTAGTAAATTGTTTTAATAACCGTTTCTGTTTTTAACATGCTCCAAAACTCAAAAACTCCAAGCACGATACGTTTTTAAAAATATAATTTTTTGTTAAAAAAGCTCGAGCTGTTTCTTTCATTTGACCACTTCAAGCAAATTGGTGAAAAAATTCTTTCCACACTAGCGTTTTGGGCAGGCAACGAAAAAAAGAACTGACAAATTTTTTAAACTTTGAAAGTATATCACCAATTTTTGGTTGGCAAATTAATGTAATATATCAGTTAAGTATTTTATTTAAATTTATCCTTTCAAAAACTGAAAAATTTTTAAATTCTTTGGACCTTGCTTTTAAACAATCATAAGATATTTTGTGCAGGTATGGGCAGGTTTTTTTGAAAGATCTATATATCAAGTAAAATACCCTGGAACGAATATTACTTAGGGGTCGTCCATAAACTACGTTACCAATTTAGGGGGGAGGGGTTTTGAAATGCACTACGATAAGTAACGGTAGGGGGGGAGGTGTTTAGATATTGTAACGTTACCAAAAATTTAAAAAATCGACGAAAAACCTCCAATTAATAACACAATCATTTCAAAATTTTTTAACCTTACATGTATATGTTTGATCGTCTAAATTGATGGTTAACTTTTGTTTCAACGATTTCTTCCACCACCTTTTCCCTCGACACAGGAACCTTTTGGTATTCCTTCACCATCTCAACACACGTCTGAAAAATTTGGGTCTTTGCTTTTGCGACAGGCTTTGACGTTAAGGCCTGAATGTTCTTCATCAAAGGAGATACCGTATAACATGTACTGTCCTTCTCAAAAAGAAGAAATCGGTTCAAGGTCGTGTCCCACCTGCGGCTTGTATTTCGTTTTTAAAACTTCTATGAATTGCGATAAGTTTGTATTATATCGTTTACAATAAATCGGAATAAAAAATACTATTTAAATAAATCTATTTTCAGAAAGCATTTACACAAAAACACAGAACTTGGGGCAGCTCGGGTGCAGCCTTTAAGGGTACTCTGTCAAAGACCAGGTGAATTTCTTTGCGTTAGAAATGAGGATTCACCTGAATGGGTCGACATAGAATCCGATGAAAAATTCTATTTTGAAGAATCCTCAACAAAGCTACCAGCTTCTTCTATCCCAGTGATTGAGAGCATCGAATCTTGGATCGCAGATGGAATAGCTTTTACAGATGATATTAATTATTGATTTTTTTCCAATTGTTCCTTTAATGCAGTGTCGGCTAACGCCTATGCACGCGTGCTTCGTGAACCTTCGTATTTTTACACTGACATGAAACTGACTCTCGTGCTTGCACACCGAAGCTGCCGATTATTCAATACAAGAGCGTTGAGTCGATGTTTCGCTATTGCAGAGTTAACTCCGCGCTAGGCTGCATCGCAATTGAAAACGTAATTGAAGACGTGATTTTATATGTTTACACATAGAAAAATGTTCTACAAAATGTAGGAATATGCATATTTTTTCTTTGAAAATTGTTTTGGGGAAGCGCAATGCTTACTTTGTCAGAAGAAAGTTGCTCGCGCTACCAGTTTTTTTATTGAAAGGCATTATACAACTTGCCACAAAAAATATAAAAATATTAGATGTGAAGAGAGGAAAGAATTGATTAAAACATTAAAATCAAAAATGACAGAAGATTTTTTAGTAGCCACAAACACTTCGATAGAAGCAGAAAGCGTACAAAGAAAAAAAGCTTCATACATTATTGCTCTAGGCTTGGCAAAGCAATGCGGTCCTTTTGAAGACGGTATTTTTTTAAAAGATATTTGTCAAGACATGCTAAAATGTTTTGGCAAACAGGGGGAAGAGTTTGCCAGAACTGTTGAGTCAGTACCTTTGTCCAGACAAACTATAGCTCGTCGCACGGAGAATATAAGCAGGCATTTATTCCTATGTGTGCGAAAGCGGTTAGAGGAATGTTTGTATTTTTCTATAAGTTTGGACGAAAGTACTGATATCAGTAACTTTTGCCAATTGGTCATATACGTTAAAACTGTCCATAACAATTTTGAAACATTCGAAGACTTGTTGTGTGTAGTTTCCATGCATGGCCACGTAAATGGGCAAATCTTATGGGAAGCTGTAAACGCACAAGTATTTACATACGCAAATAAAAGTAAGCTAAGTTCGATTTGCACTGACGGAGCCAAAGTCATGACAGGCAAAAATAAGGGTCTAGTAGGTTTTTTTAGGAAAAATAATATTAATGTCCCCTGTTTGCATTGCATCATCCACCAACAAGCCTTATTTTCAAATGAGCTTAATATGGGAAATGCTATGAAAACTGCAATTCAAATAATAAATAAAATTCGGGGTGGGCATAATGCAGTAAGCCACCGAAAATTTAAAAATTATTTGGAAGAAATTGAAGCGGACTATGGCGATTTATTGCTCTTTACGGAAGTACGCTGGCTAAGTCGGGGAAGAAGTATGGAACGACTTTTTGATTTACGACAAGAGGTTCTTGACTTTTTAAAAGAAGATCAATCATCTGAGAGCCAAATTCTTGTATCCTATTTAGAAGACAAAGAATTTTTGATTGATTTGGCTTTTCTTTGTGACATTTGCAATATCCTAAATGAGCTGAATTTACTTCTGCAGGGAAAAAATAAACATATTTTTCATTTATTACCAGCAGTTGAACACTTTGGCAGAAAACTTTCTATCTTAAAACAACAAATAACAAACAATGACTTTTCTTTTTTGCCCAAAACCTCACTTATACTGACAGACTATTCATGCCCCACAAAAATACATGAATTCAAAAACACTATTGAAAGTTTGATTATAAGCTTCAACAATAGATTTCAAGATTTTCATCTAATTGATAACTTAATTGATCTTCACAATAACACAATAGCTTGCGATGTTGAAAAACAAAGTCCACAAGTTCAGAAAGAAATAAGACAAATGCTTGCTGATATGACGTTGCCTTTTGCAACAGGTTTAGAGTTTTGGGAAAAAAAAGATGGAAGTTCATATCCAAATATAAAAACATAAATTTACAAACTTTACTCAATGTATGGCGCAACGTATAATTGCGAAGCAGCATTTTCGATGCTTAAGCTTATTAAAACTAAATATCGAAACAAGCTTTCTGATAAGCATTTAGAGGAACTTATGCGCATCAAATGTTTTGACAAAGAAATTAATATTGAAGAAATAATTGAAAATTAATTTTTTATTAATATTCATTTCACTTAATTTAAGTTTTTATATACCCTTTTCCTTTCCACCAGTAAACTCTTATGATCTAATTTAAAAGTAATAAAATAATATTACTTGTTACATATTACATACTTATATTTTTTCTATACCTACATTTTTTTACTAAATTTTGCTTTCAAACAATGAATTCCAATGAAATATTATTAAAACAATGAAGGTATATTATTTATAATTTGTTACATATTACATACTTATGTTTTTTTCTATACTTATATTTTTTTACTAAAATTAGCTTTGAATCAATGAATTCCAATGAAATAATATTAAAACAATGAAGTAATATTATTATTAACTTTTAACATACCTATATTTTTTCTATACTTATGTATATTTTTACTAAAGTTGCTTTCCATAAATGAATTCTAATGAAATAATATTAAAGCAATGAAGTAACATTACTTATTACTCGCACATTACTTATTACTCGCTAAAATTTTGTCTGTACTAACATTTTTACTGAAAAAGTAAGATCACTTATTGCATATTTCTTAAATTTTTTTTATTTATTATCTTACTACTTTCAATTAATTGTCATAATTAAACATTTCTTTAAGCCTGCTACGCAGCAAAATTTTCACAGTGTAAGCCAAACTGAACTCGTTTGCTCTCACATGCGCGCACACTAATACAAAAGTTACAAACTGTGTATGTATTTTTTTGGCCAACACTGCTTTAATGTATCAAGTCATATTAGTCACTAATACTAGTGAAAATTGTCAGAACTATCATCCGAATGAATTAATTTCATATGTCACGTTACTTTATGAGGGGGAGGGGTTTTGAAAAGCACTACAAAAAGTAATGAAGGGGAGGGGGGGGTAAAAAAACCTGAAAATCAGTAACGTAGCTTATGGACGACCCCTTAGTGCCAGAGATATAAATTTTTTATTAAAATGTAAAAAAGGCTCGTTTTTGACTGTTCCAAAATTAATTGCGCAATACTGTACAAATAGTTTTGAACAAAACCTTCTTTTTTCTTTCGCTTTAACCTAAAACTAATCCTTCAAAACAAATTTAGGGTCACACGATGTCTCTAAAGGGGTGGAAAAAATAGCTAGGACGAAATCGTCACAGTGGACACATAACGTATGCAAAAATGTAGTGGTCACAGCTAGGGCTAAGTTACGTTTGTTCAGGGACGGCGTTCAGCATTACCATTTAGCTATTAACTTGCAAATCAGTGTTGATAATTTTCATGCAAATTTCTTTGTGCGCATTTTTAGTAAATATTTTTTTTTGATAGATATATTTTGTCCCAAACAAAAAAAAAGAGGTCTTTTCGTTTTAAAACTATATAAAAAAAGATCTCGAGGAAAAAAGAGAACATGCTCTCTTTAACCCTAATCCTACTGCGGTGTAACTTTGGATCACATTTGATTTTAAAAAGATTTTAATTATTAAATAACTATTTTCTTTTGCATTGAAGCGCATTTATACCACAATTTTTTCAGAGAAGAATCATAGCTAGTATTTTTTGACTAGTGAGTTTACTAGTTAAATTCATAACTAGTACGATTTTTCACAGCAGGGTATTGTAACTATTATTTTATTTCTGAACACAGCGCATTTAACAGCAATTATAAACTACCGGTTTTTGTTGCTTATTCTTTTTCTCCGATTTTCCCATATTTTCAGCTAATTATTTAACAAACTTAATAGCCGAAAATATGCCTAATTTTAAAAACCGAAAAAAATATGTTTAAAGCATGCACACATGAACTATAATTAAGGCATAAAATAAGCTTTTTTAATGCCTTAAACTTGCCAGCTACTTCTAGTTGCTTGTTCTTGCCTGGCTGCCACTTAAGTATCTTAAGTCTACGAATTACGTATCGGCAAAGGTTCACAGAACGTACAAGTATTTCATTTGACGTAGAAATAATCTTAAAACCAATGCTAAAAATGTGAAATGCGGCGTAACGAATTGTATGAATATTTGTATAAAAATACTTTAAACAAGCTGCTCAGATGCACGATGACGCACACAGACTTAAATGCAAACATTCCCACAAGCATCTAGCTATAAAGTACATACAATGGGCAAACTGGCAGGGCAACACTGAATAATGCCTTTACGTACAAAGTTGTTTCTGCAAACTGGGTACTTAAAAACGAGGTTATTTTAAATCTAGAAATAAAGTTATTTAAATATCATAAAATAAAACACAAGAAGAATAAGCATAAAATAATAAAAGAATAAATCTACACAATGGCAGTCTTTGTATGAATGAGCTATAATAATAGAACGTACCCATAATAAGTATAAGCAGCGCAGCATAGAAAACTGCTTAGACAAAACGACCTTTTGTGCATGAAGGAAGTACGTAGTTGTGCGCCATAGTCACAGTCAGAGCCGCAGCATGGCAACCAACCAGCCAACTCTGGGCTGCCCAACCTTTTACCCTGATTCCGACATGCCTGAGCACATGAGTGATTCGCTAGAACTTATTGACATGGAAAATTCTGCATTTTGGCAAAGTTCTTGTATCCAAATTTATTTTTGCTGCTCTTTCCGAGATACCGAGAATTGAAACTTGGCGTTCCTAATGCTTGCCTGCACCAGCAACCTCTGCGAAATTTAGGTATTTTTATTTAAATTATGTAGATTTAAAACTAAGGCATTTGTGTGTGTATGTGTGTGTGGCATATAGATTTCAGCATTATTGTTGATAATGCGTCTTCGTCATTGCTTTATTGCCACACAGCACCATACTGAACCATATCGTTCTTAGGTAATCCCTGCGGTACACATGACGTCTTTGTTCTCTGCTTGTGTTCTTTTGCATTTATTT
This sequence comes from Dichetophora obliterata, assembly GCA_963920525.1. NCBI lineage: Eukaryota > Metazoa > Arthropoda > Insecta > Diptera > Sciomyzidae > Dichetophora > Dichetophora obliterata. The sequence continues at coordinate 51,693,527 of OY986435.1, forward strand.
TTTTTTATTGTTGTTGCTGTCGTAGATTGAGTCCCCGACATAATCAATCAACTCTTCGTTGATTGCGTAGTTTTTTACCTTTATGCTGCGTTAAGAATAATGTAACTTGTTTAAGTGAAAACTTGCTATTTTTATTATAGTTCAGAAAAAAATTCCTTTTTTTTCCATAAGAAGGAATATTTTTCTGTGGAAGTCAAAACAATAAATGCACTAGGACCTAACAAGGAAACTTAGTAGCAACAGTAAGCTTTTTCAATATGAGGATATTTTAATTCTTAAGGGCAAACCTTAAGGAAAGACTAGATATGTTTTCCGGAGAACATTCTATCATATACATTATTTATCAAAAAGTTGGTGAGGCTTAACCCTTTCGACCCGGATGGTACATATATGCACCACTTAAAGTTTAAACATCGCTAAAAGTTTCAAATTATATGCTACTTTGTTGCCCAAACAACCATTTCGTCTTTAAGCATTTCTGAATGTATTCTAATATTTTTTGTTACGTTATTTTGTTGGAATTTTGCGCAGCGCCGTTATTTGTGCATAGGTATCTTTTTGCGCGAAAATGAATGGTGAAGTTTACAAAAGTTTCAAAATAAAGCAGAATTTAAGTTTTTACGCGTGTTTACAAGTGTGACAGATAACAATTTATAAAAAACAAATAGCTGATTTCGATATAAGTATGTGATACATACATATGTGTACCACTATACCGAACGAGCGGTACATATATGCACCAGTAGTCCGCTGAGTAGTAAATACTGGGATTCTCGGTTTTGCAGAAAATTAGCTGCGTTCCTATAAAATGTATCCTGAGATTATTCTAGCGACTTAGAAAACTTTTCTAGCGGAAGCTCTGAAGGAATATTTAGCAGACCACATGGCTTATGAGATGAATGAGGTTACCGAGGAAGTACTTGCCTGTAATGAAGCAGCTAGTATTGGTTTCATTTTCCAACCCGCCGCATTGAATAACAATTTCATATGGAGTTCTGCTGTCGAGGATTTGGTACCAAAAAAACCGTTTATATGGACTTTTATGCGAAAAATGACAAGATACCAAAGAAGTCTTTGTTCTTAGTAATCCACAAAACTGACTGTAGTTTGACTGTCAAACTACAAACTTGTTTGACAAACAAGTTTAAAATAGGCTAAAAAATGTAAGTCTCATGGCCAAATCAAATAAAATTTTATCGCGAGATCATCGGAAGTGTCGACTTGGCAAATCAAATGAGTGGAACGAACACTTTATTTATTTATTTATTTATTTATTTGATATTCAATATTAGTATTATAAGGACATGTTCTTTTGAAAAACAAAGGTAATAGCTTAATAATAATATTATATTGTATATTAATATTGTAAGTTAGTTTTAATATTGGGTTAATTATTATTATTATTAATATTTAGTTTTATAACTAAATCATAACGATTACATTTTTCACAGGATTTTTACAAACTTATGATGATTTGGACCGATATATAAGTACATAAATAGAATTCAAAACAAGAGCAATGACCTAGGATCCGCAGGATCCTCATACCCGACACTCCATAAGGGAATGCCCTGCGGAAAAGTTAAAAAATATAAAAAAAACTATCAAACATTTAGAATTTGTATTTAAATCATATAAAATCAACACAATAAATAACAAGGTCATTTAGAAAAAATTATTATACATTTTTTATTATTTTTTTAACTTAATAACTGGAATTTAAAGAATTTAAAGAATAAACAGCTGAAAATGAGAGTTAAGGAACATAGAGACATAGAACATAGATAGATACAGAAGAGAAATTTGATTTCTGAGAGTTAAGGAAAATGAGAGTTAAGGAACATAGAGACATAGAATATATATAGATATAGAAGAGAAATTTGATTTCTATCAGTTCCCACTCACAACTTTTAAGTTAAGTAGTTAAATATGGCCTGCTTAAAGTCACCTTTTCTCTCCCAAGATTAAATAGTGTTTGGTAAACTATTCCATTATCTAATGGCATTAATGAAAAATAACCTAAAACATGTTAAATATGAGCTCTTAACTTTAATAGGAATATGCTCCGCATCGCAGTTTTTTTTTTATCTCAATCCAATAGAAAAAATTCATACCTCATCATTATTTGATTGTACATAAAAATGTTTTTAAAGAATTTTGTAGAAAATTTAATGCTCTACAAAAAAGGTATCCTATATTTTTTCCGTAAACCTCACCATTTAAATGATAATGAAAATTTAAGTCTGATTATTTTAAGATATATTTAATTTTTGTTTATGAATTTTATAACTCGACAATAAATGACTATTATAATACAATATGAACAATGCAAATTTTTGTAGGAAATTAACTGTTCTATAAAAATGGTATGATATGTTTTGGCGATTAAATAAAGCGTTCAAAAGATATTCATCATCAAACTTTCATGTGAACTAATTTGAAGAGTTTTTAATTAGATAATTGAAAAAATTCAATTTAATTTATAAGTTTTGAGAAAATTTACACGAATTTATCAACTGAGAAACTTCAAAATATTTTTCAAGTTTATTTTTTTTTGTGTAAGTATCTTTGTCTAAATTAAAAAAAAAATTGTAAATTATTTATCGATTAGTTCATTATTTCGTATACCGTAAAAGCTTTCGTATACCGTATGAAAGTCAACCAATGAGTGTTCATAAAAAATACGTTGTACTGAGAAAAGCAACGGTTTTCGAGATCACGGTGTGCAGGAAGCATCTTTTATTCAACCTCAAATGTCGACTCAATCTGAGTATGCAGATGTTTGAAGAACCATCTATAGATGCAGAATCCATTGTTTTTAAAATCTTATGAGATCATTTAAGGAGGTAAATCGATTTTGTAATTGTACAGTAAAAAAATCAATTTTTTGTATCATTAATAGCTAATAAGACAATTAATAAGCGTGTCCTTAAAGCTTAGAAAACAATATAACTATAAGTATTTGCAATTTAAGATGTGAAAAAATCAATTAAGAAAATGATCCGGCAAGAAAACGTCTGGTAATATACATCCAAAAGAGCAAAAAGTTTCATTTTTAAAGAAAACTACTAAGATAATTTTATTAGAATTTGTGACCTTTTTAGATCAATTAAGTTTGAAGACAAACAACAATAACGAAAACTCTGAATAGGGTCAATCACACAGCAGACTAGACAGCCTTTTTAGGAAATGGCTACATTTCCTCTTCAGTAGTCTTGAGTGATTCAGCTGTGACCAACCCACTGTTAAAGTCTTATATGATTTGACACTTGTTCGAAATGTTGCTAGTTTTATTCGAAGTAGAAATGGAATAGAAATCATGTTACTGAAAAATTTAACACTCTGAGAAATGTTTACAAAACTGACAAATTGCAGTTTGACGTAGTTTCATACAACTCTAAAGAAATTTGACTCATTTGGGGCTGACGCAGAAGCAGTTTTAGGAGCTCGCAAGTAAATAAGAAACTATATTATTAAGGTAAAGGTTGACGGAGCACATCACTTCTTTAAAATTCGTTTAACAATAAACTTTACGATTTATCAATGAAAATAAGAGCTCAATACCTTTTCAATAAGCTAAAATTCATGTAAAGACCATGAAAAATACATATTTTATAGGCGTTTGTCAAGACAAAAATTTCAAATATTTTTTATTCAAAATTTGTGTACGATCAAAATCTTTATTATTTTGCTAATCTTGGTTAGGCATTCTGAAGAAAAAAAAAGTTGCATTAAAAAAACATGATTTTTTGGCCAAAAAAGGAGTACTAAAATTGCTCCATGGGAGTTTTTCTGATCGAAAAAATTATGCAGAATCAGTTTTTAAGAGTCTGACATTTGAGACGGTGTCCGGCTGACTTTTTTTTTCTCCATATAAATCGATCCGGCTTACTCTATACATGTATATGAATATGAATAATATAGTATATAAATATATACAGTAATTTTGTTGAAGTACATATTTCATAATTTTCTTATTAAGGACATCAGCTCCTCTCATCGGAGGTCACCATAAGAGCTGTTTTCTCAAAAAAGCTGTTTCGAGAAGAACGCGTTTGAAAAAACGTGTTTACTACGGCGCTATACCAAAACCAATAACTTGAACGCTTATAGCTTCAGATAGAATTTAAATTTTTATTTGAAATTTTGAGAATATATGTTTAATTGTTTTACTACCTATTTATAATATAAAAAAAATATTTTTTTACTGTAAAAAATCCATTTACCCTCTTAAACGAACTCATAAGATTTTAATAAAAATTAATTCTGCATCTGTAGATGGTTCTCCAAAAATCTGCATACTCAGATTACGTCGACATTTCAGATTGAATAAAAGTTGCTTCCTGCACACCGTGAGATATCGTCATAATTTTAAAGTAAAAACAACGGAAATTTTTAAAAATTTACTGTTTGTAAAAAATTGTACAATCCCAATATATATATATATATATATTCGCATATGTTACATAAAAAAATGCTTATTGTAGGGTATCCGTAAGAGATTGCGAGAAATGTCTGGCATATATTTTGTACATATCAGCAATGTCTAAAATTTCTTCTTACACATTTTCTTCCATCTCTTATTTTTAGCGCTTATTTTTCAGGTCAAAGGTCACAAAAAGTACTCTGTCCACTCTTTCTCCCTACTCTTATTCATTTCAAAGAAAAATTATCCAAATCAGTTGAGAAACACGGGAGAAAATGGTACCGAATTGTTTTTCCTAAGCCTATTTATATACAGATTATCTGTTCCAAATTATGTTCTATAATTCATATTACAATAAATTATTAAAACTTCTTCTAAATTGTCGATGGTGAAATTTTGACGCTTTTCAGAAAATATCATTTTGTATGCGGAGAAGCTGCTTTCCACTTCACATGAAGTCAAGGGTACATACTTAAATTTAGGAACATGTTCGCCAGCCATTTTAATATTTTCAAATTTTTTTAAACAAGGTTATTTTTTCCTTTTTCCAATAAAAAAACATAAAACTAAATATTCTCTTAATGATGGTTTCAGCTAAGTAGCCATAAAACTTGCATCTTTTTCATGTTAAAATTTCTCGCGCAGTTATTTCATCATTTAAAACATATCCAAGGGCGACTATGACAAAAAATTTTTACTAACAATTTAGACGGGCTGATTTTTTCGCACTCAGAAAATCAAAAATATTTTCAACACGTAATATTTATGCAAAAAACAGTACAAAAATGACAGGTGCATGTCATAAAACAGTACATTGTCCAAAAAAACAGAACTGTACGGTTTAAAAAAGCGCATCTGGCATCCCTATCCTGTACCCTCTGAAAACATTCATGTCTATGATAGAAGTTATGAACATACATTTGCGATTAAATGGACTTGCATAAATTTTGCTTATGCATATAATATGCAAATATGTATTTTTTAATTTGCATATGCACTTCATATATGCATATGCATTTTGTATGCAATATGCAAAAACTGTGTTATGTTTTCCGAGATAGAATTTCTCGGGACGCATATCTGTGTCATCGAAATTGTTTTGTGATCATTCAATACAAATATGCAATTTCATATTTTCCACTATCTACACTCTAAAAAAAGTGTAAGTTTACTATAATTATGGTAGTAATAATTTGTTAAAAATTAAACTGAAGTATTATTTCACTTCAACTTTTGAAGTAATCTTAAAATGCCAAGAGTTAAACATAAGGTTGAGTAATATTAAACGCTAACTGTTGAATTTTGTTGCAATATGAATATCATGAAACAATTATTGCAGCTAAACACATCATTCAGTAAAACTAAGCACCAGATGTTGAATTCCGCTACAATATCAATAGTAAGCATTTACACTACTTCAAGAGTTGTGTTAAAATTCAGCAAATATTATACTTTCAATTCTCATTCAAGAGTTCTTATAATCTTGCAAGGACGGTTCTTTATAGCTCTAATTAAAATTAGCTTAAAACTATTATTAAAGCCTAAGTACACTCTAAAAAGTTTTTGTTGAATTTTACTACAACTCTTGTAGGCAACAGTTTTGCGGCTGTTTCTGTAGTAAATTTACACACCCTTATTTAATTAAACATATTTTTTACTATTGACTTGTAGTGAAATTCAACAAAACGTGTTTATGTTTGAGTTAAATATGTAGCAATATAAATGAAAAAATATTGATATTGTAGTAAAATTAAACACAATTGCTCTCATCTGTGTAGTACCATAACAATATTACTACTCTCATGTTAGCAAAATTCAACAACTAGAATTTGTTTTTACTACAATTGATGTAATCTATTGATATTCTAGTAAAGGCAACATTCTTAGTTTTGACATTCGTTTATTTAGTTTAAAACACAATTTAATATATCTTAAAACTTTACACTCTTGACGACACGTGCAGAAATAAATTTGACTTATATTTACTGCTTATCCTTCATTAAATTAACACTATTATCACCAAAATGGGACAAACACTCTTGCATAAAGAAATTCTTGCCGATGAGTACCCGAAAAAAAACAAATGAAACACAGATATCTATATAAATAAAAATCAAATGTCGTTCGTTGGTAATTGCATCAGTTGAGAACGGCTGAACCGATTTGGATAATTTTTTTTTTTAAATGTTCGTAATAGTCCAACTTAGGTTTTTACGGAAAGAAAAATTGACCACGCCCACTTTGCGCCCACTTTTTTTGATTTATCTAAAATCGGAAAACGGCTGGACCGATTTGGATAATTTTTTTTTTAATGTTCTTAGTAATCCAATTTAAGTTTTGTCGGAAAGAAAAATTGACCACGCCCACTTTTGCGCCCACTTTTTTCAATTTATCTAAAATCGGAAAACGGCTGGACCGATTTGGATAATTTTTTTTTCAAATGTTCGTAGTAATCTAATTTAAGTGTTTACTGAAAGAAAAATTGACCACGCCCACTTTTGCGCCCACTGTTTTGATATCTATATATATAAAATTAAGTGGCAAAACTTCCTGTTCGCATACTCCTCCTAGACGGCTTGCCCGATTTCAATGAAATTTTCAGGGGTGATTGGGGTCTGTGTGGAGGGTGCACATAAGAAATTGCATGTGTGTATCTTTGCAGGTTTTGTACCACACCCCCTTTTTTCGCCCACAAATCAATAAAAATGCTATATTTAAGACGGTTTTGGTCGTATGAAATTAAAATTTGGTAAATAAGTTCGTATGATAACTATAATTAACTTTGAAAAAATGGGCGTGGTCACAATTCATCTACGCCTACTTTAAAGAAAATATCAAAATACTTCGAAACCATTGGTCCGATTGAGCTCAAATTTTGTAAGTACGCTTTGCTTTGAGTACGAGATGGTTTAAGGGGCAATGCCACATCCCCTTTTACCTCCCACACATAAATAAAAAATTGTTGTTATCGAATAGCTTTAGTTAGAGTTATGGGTCGCACAGCTTAGAAATTCGGTATTCGACCACAATTTCTGTGATGAAATTTTATGGGAGTGGACAAGGGGGAGGGGCACCTCCGATACAACCCAAATTTGTGATATCGAATAGCTTTGAAGTTATAGGAATTCATCTTTGGAATTCAGTTTTTGACCTCAATTTACACATGCAGTTTCAATGGTTTTATTTTATGGGCGTTGGACAGGGAGGCGTGACATCTCCCTTACAACCCAAATTTGCGATATCGTATTGCTTTGAAGTTATAGGTTGACAGCGTAAGAATTCGGTATTCGACCTAAATTTATACATGCATTTTCAATACTTACATTTTGTCGTCGTAGGGCAAAGGGGAGTGGCACTTCCCATACAACCCAACTTTGTGCTATCAAATAGTTTTAGAGTTATAAGTCGTACAACGCCGAAATTCAGTATTCGACCTCAATATACACATGCAGTTTCATTGATTCAATCTATGTTCATTGGTAAGAGGGGCGTGGCACCTCCCATTTAACGTAAATTTGCGATATTGAATATCAGCGTCAGAATTCAGTATTCGGCCCCAATTTATACATGCAGTTTCATTAATTACATTTTATGGGCGTACGACAAGGGGGCGTGAAACCTCCTATTTAACCCAAATTAGAGATATCAAATAGCATTGGGGTTATAGGTCTCACAGCTTTGGAATTCAGTATTGGACCTCAATGTACACATGCAGTTTCATTGATTACATTTTATGAGCGTTGATAAGGGGGAGTGGCACCTCCCATACAACGAAAATTTGTGATATCGAATAGCTTTGTAGTTCAAGGTCGCACAGCGTCGGAACTCAGTATTCGACCAAAATTTACGCTTGCAGATTTACTGATAAAATTTTTTAGAGTTTGTCGGGGGGGCGTGACACCTCCAATTTAACCCAAATTTGCGATATCGAATAGATTTGAAGTTATAGGTAACTCAGCCTCAAAATTCAGTATTCGACCTCAATGTACTCATGCAGTTTCATTGCTAAAATTTTATGAGCGTAGGGAAAAGAAGAGTGGCACCTCCCATACAATCAAAGTTTGTGCTATCGAATAGTTTTGGAGTTATATGTCGCACAGTTTTGGAATTCGGTATTCGACCTCCATGTAGGCATCCAGTTTAATTGATTACATTCTATTAGCGGTGATGAAGAGAGAGTGGCACTTCCTATACAACCCAAATTTGTTATATCGAATAGCTTTGTGGATATAGGTCGCACAGTCTCAGAATTCAGTATTTGACCTCAATTTAGACATGCTGTTTAACTGATAACATTTTATGGGCGTTTGAATAGGGAGAGTGGCAGCAACGCCACTTCAGCTAGTTTTCAATAGATTTTTATTTAATTATTAGCATATTGCTCTTATTTACCCATTTTGTTGTTTTGTACAACATAAGATTCTACAACATAATAAAACTTTTACTAAAAATCGAATTATTACTAAACTTTTTTCAATTAAAAACCATATAACTCTTACACTCTAAAAAGTTTTTGTTGAAATTTACTACAATATTTGTAGGCAACAGTTTTGCTGCTGTTTCTGTATTAAATTAACACACCTACTAAAATTCAACATGTGTTTAACTTTTAACATTGTAGTAAAATTCAACACTGAATTTACTATTCATGTTATAGTTAAATTAAACATGACTGCATTATTTCATTTGAGCAAGTATAGTTACGGTTTTAGCATTGAAATCATGCTTAAAAACGTGACGATATTTGTATATCGGTATGGTTTGATCCAATATACTGGCACAGGCTTACTGAACAATTGAAAAAGGCATTTTTGTTATTTGACAAGTTTTTTTAATATATGATGACGCGAGAAGTGCACTTCATAAAAGTTCTAAGTAAAGAACATGCTACTGCATTTCGGAAATAAGGGCTAAACTCATTAAATTTATCTTCTTTATGCACTAATACATACATTTTTTTCACATATTTTTACTAATACATATTACTTGACTTGACTTTTTAGCTGACTAAAAATATTTGTGCTTAACATAATTAATTTTAATAAAACAACAGCACCAAAAACAAACGTCCTTACGCGATTATAAGCAAACTGGAATGAGAAATAAATGTATGCATGCACGACTGTTACCGTTGTTGAAAGTTAAACAATCGCTGCATTTTAAAACAGTTAATGTAGTAGTATAAATTTTTATTATTGACTAGCTGAAACCCGGCGCGTTGCTGCCACTCTCCCTATTCAAACGCCCATAAAATGTTATCAGTTAAACAGCATGTCTAAATTGAGGTCAAATACTGAATTCTGAGACTGTGCGACCTATATCCACAAAGCTATTCGATATAACAAATTTGGGTTGTATAGGAAGTGCCACTCTCTCTTCATCACCGCTAATAGAATGTAATCAATTAAACTGGATGTCTACATGGAGGTCGAATACCGAATTCCAAAACTGTGCGACATATAACTCCAAAACTATTCGATAGCACAAATTTTGATTGTATGGGAGGTGCCACTCTCCTTTTCCCTACGCCCATAAAATTTTAGCAATGAAACTGCATGAGTACATTGAGGTCGAATACTGAATTTTGAGGCTGAGTTACCTATAACTCCAAATCTATTCGATATCGCAAATTTGGGTTAAATTGGAGGTGTCACGCCCCCCCGACAAACTCTAAAAAATTTTATCAGTAAATCTGCAAGCGTAAATTTTGGTCGAATACTGAGTTCCGACGCTGTGCGACCTTGAACTACAAAGCTATTCGATATCACAAATTTTCGTTGTATGGGAGATGCCACTCCCCCTTATCAACGCTCATAAAATGTAATCAATGAAACTGCATGTGTACATTGAGGTCCAATACTGAATTCCAAAGCTGTGAGACCTATAACCCCAATGCTATTTGATATCTCTAATTTGGGTTAAATAGGAGGTTTCACGCCCCCTTGTCGTACGCCCATAAAATGTAATTAATGAAACTGCATGTATAAATTGGGGCCGAATACTGAATTCTGACGCTGATATTCAATATCGCAAATTTACGTTAAATGGGAGGTGCCACGCCCCTCTTACCAATGAACATAGATTGAATCAATGAAACTGCATGTGTATATTGAGGTCGAATACTGAATTTCGGCGTTGTACGACTTATAACTCTAAAACTATTTGATAGCACAAAGTTGGGTTGTATGGGAAGTGCCACTCCCCTTTGCCCTACGACGACAAAATGTAAGTATTGAAAATGCATGTATAAATTTAGGTCGAATACCGAATTCTTACGCTGTCAACCTATAACTTCAAAGCAATACGATATCGCAAATTTGGGTTGTAAGGGAGATGTCACGCCTCCCTGTCCAACGCCCATAAAATAAAACCATTGAAACTGCATGTGTAAATTGAGGTCAAAAACTGAATTCCAAAGATGAATTCCTATAACTTCAAAGCTATTCGATATCACAAATTTGGGTTGTATCGGAGGTGCCCCTCCCCCTTGTCCACTCCCATAAAATTTCATCACAGAAATTGTGGTCGAATACCGAATTTCTAAGCTGTGCGACCCATAACTCTAACTAAAGCTATTCGATAACAACAATTTTTTTATTTATGTGTGGGAGGTAAAAGGGGATGTGGCATTGCCCCTTAAACCATCTCGTACTCAAAGCAAAGCGTACTTACAAAATTTGAGCTCAATCGGACCAATGGTTTCGAAGTATTTTGATATTTTCTTTAAAGTAGGCGTAGATGAATTGTGACCACGCCCATTTTTTCAAAGTTAATTATAGTTATCATACGAACTTATTTACCAAATTTTAATTTCATACGACCAAAACCGTCTTAAATATAGCATTTTTATTGATTTGTGGGCGAAAAAAGGGGATGTGGTACAAAACCTGCAAAGATACACACATGCAATTTCTTATGTGCACCCTCCACACAGACCCCAATCACCCCTGAAAATTTCATTGAAATCGGGCAAGCCGTCTAGGAGGAGTATGCGAACAGGAAGTTTTGCCACTTAATTTTATATATATAGATATCAAAACAGTGGGCGCAAAAGTGGGCGTGGTCAATTTTTCTTTCAGTAAACACTTAAATTAGATTACTACGAACATTTGAAAAAAAAATTATCCAAATCGGTCCAGCCGTTTTCCGATTTGAAATAAATTGAAAAAATTGGGCGCAAAAGTGGGCGTGGTCAATTTTTCTTTCCAACAAAACTTAAATTGGATTACTATGAATATTAAAAAAAAATTATCCAAATCGGTCCAGCCGTTTTCCGATTTTAGATAAATCAAAAAAAGTGGGCGCAAAGTGGGCGTGGTCAATTTTTCTTTCCGTAAAAACCTAAGTTGGACTATTACGAACATTTAAAAAAAATTATCCAAATCGGTTCAGCCGTTCTCAACTGATGCAATTACCAACGAACGACATTTGATTTTTATTTATATAGATATTGTAGCAAAATCCAACTTCTGATGTTTAATTTTACTGAAATTTATGCTAAATTTTAAAATTTTTTAGATTGCTTCAAAAATTGATTTATATTGATATTTTTACTGTAGCAAAATAAAACAACATGTGTTTAATTTTACTTTAATTTACGTTTTAGTTGAAAAAATTAAAGATTGCTTAAAAAGTTGCGGGAAAGTTACAATTCTATTAAATTTTCAACAAATGATTACTACTATAATAGTCGTAAACTTACACTTATTTTTTAGAGTGTATATAATGATCCGTACACATTGACAAGCAAAGTCGACTAAATATCTGTTGAAAATGTTGTACATGTTGAATATTCAACATCTGTTTCATTAGTTCAATTTTGGTAGTAATATAAAGCATTGTAGTTGATATTGCAGCAAAATTAAAAATTTATTGCTTAATTTTGCTAAGAATAGTGTTTAATGGTAAATACTCAAAGATCAGTATAAGATTTATAGTAAAATTACTCATCAGTTTGAATTTCAACAAAAAATTACTATAATAATTATAGTAAATTTATGTTTATTTTTCAGAGTGTAGGTAGTTCTAAGAAGTGAGCCACAGACCACCAAATAATAACCACATGAAAATGAAATTTGGATATGTCGTTATGACATATCCAAAGACAAAAGATAAGACAAAATTTGAGGGAACACGTTTTTTTGTTTAACCATTTTGCTTAAAAGATAATGGCTCTAAATTCAATTTACTAGCAAAACTGATTTATTCCCATACAAATCGTATGGGAAACTTAGAAAATGAATTCGCGACACCTAAACCTTTACCAATTGAGATGCGCTTCACAGAGGGTGTTTCTAAGATTTTTTTTGGGACATTCTAGTACCTATACATAACAAGCGCGATAAACAAACATATGAACCGATTCGCCTAATACTGAGTCGCAGCATTGCCAGGCTAATTTTTTACGCGTCTTAATCCAAATTTAGTAACCAAATGTGCTAGAATTTAGTATAGCTTGTATTAAAAACAAAAAATAATACAGAATTGTACATATATATAAAACAAAAATTCTAAAATTTAAACCAAAAAGCTAAAATGGATGCTGTAATATTTATTTTGTTTTAAATTCTAGTACAGAGGAGTTTTTAATATCGTTTAGTATTGGAAAAGTTTAAATTTTAAACTGCAAGTTTTAAAAAAATGCAGTAATAGTTTAGTGGGACTACAATTTAGTCCAAGATTTCTAACCGTGTATGTATATATGTATTTTAAATCGTTGACTTTTAGCCTCTGCATCCCCCTTCTCACAAATTTAAGAATATTTAAGACATACGAGGGCAATTTGAGAAGTCAGTGAATTTTTTATTTTCCATCGTAGTAACTTTAAATGCAACACTGATCCTGCCAAAAAGCATCTGTTAATAAACTACTGTTAAAATTTCAGCTCGCTGCGACGCTTAGTTTGTTTGGTAGCCGTTGACAGCAGACGATCTTGCGAAAATGGAAACAAATGGAAATGGATGGTTTTGCGCAAAAAAAACCATCAGCCAAACCAAGCAAAGGCTTAATAAATACTATGGGGACTCTGCACCATCGATTGGAATGATTCACAAGTTGTTTACTGAGTTCTGATGTGGTCGTACAAGCACAAGTGACGTCGAACGTTCTAGACGCCCAAATGAGGTCACCACACCAGAAATGGTCACTAAAATTCACGATAAGACGATATCACAGAGTCCGATCACAGAGTAAAAGTGCGAGATTTTTGAGGCCGTAGGCATCTCAAACGAATGGGTGTGCAACATATTGCAAAATCATTTGGATATGATAAAATTATCCATAAGATGGGTGCCGCGTTTGCTCACTCTCGACCATAAACGCGATGTTGAACAAAGAAAAAGAGGCTTTTTTCCGTCGATGTTGAACAAAGAAAAAGAAGGCTTTTTTCCGTCGATTTGTTACCGGAAACGAAACATGGATCCATCACTACACACCAGAGACAAAAAAACAGTCGAAACAGTGGATTTCACAGACCGAACGTGTTCCGAAGAAGGCGAAGACGATGCTATCGACCGGAAAGGTTATGGCGACAGCACTTTAAGAAAAACGCGATATAATCTACATTGATTACCTTCAAACGAAAAATGGCGAATACTATGCAGCCGAATTGGACCGTTTCAATGACGCTTTGAAAGAGAAACGTCCCCATTTGGCGATGGAAAAAGTGCTTTTCCATCAAGCACTCCCAGCATCATGCCCAGCTTCCATGGCAAATATCCCTGAATCCCTCATCCAGCATATTCTACAGATTTGGACCCCTCTGACTATTTTCTGTTTCCAAACCTGAAGAAATGGCTCGGCGGAAAGAGATTCACCTCCAGAAAGGAGCTCATCACCGAAACAGAGGCCTATTTTGAGGACCTTCCAAAAACGTATTTTTCGGATGGGATCAAAAAATTTGAGGAACGTTGGACGAAGTGTATCGAGCTAAAAGAAGACTATATTGGGAAATAAAATGTTGTTTTTTTCGTAAGAATCATTCCTTGTTTCATTTTTCACGGAATTATCAAACGGCCCTCCAGCGCCTGTAAAATTTATCAAATGATTATATTAATATTAGCCAATTTCTTTATTTCTCTTTTGTTTTTTTTTTTATTGCAAACTTGTGCTGACCCTTATTTTCCCCAAACATCCACTTAACCAACATTCCACAACTGCCAATGATTTATATTTTAAATGATCACCTCTTTAAACACATAACTTACCGCTTAGATAAGTATGACAGATATTTCATTAAATAAAATTAATTAATGGAAAAAAACCTGCTCAGGACTTACCTGCATTCTTATCAAATATGCCATGCCTTTGATCTAAAATAGCAATAAATATCTTCTGATGTTTAATTACCCTCAATTTAAACGAAATTTAATCAAATCAAGGCTATGGCAAGCAAAACACAAAAACATAAAATAAAAAACATTGGTAAAACTGAAAACACCTTATTGCATTTAGAAGCCTCCGCTCATATTCATTAGGGTAGAAGAACTCATGCTAATGAGTTTTTGAGCTAGAATGTGTTAAACACAACTGACGACAACGACTGCCGCCAACCGTTTCTATAAAGTGAAACGAAGCGAAAGAATTCTCCATACGACCCAGCAGTTATAGCAGCAGAAACGCCCAGTTTTTTTTAATAAGAATTCATTGGATTTTAACACGTTCGAGCAGCAGCAGCAGCTCGATATTGATTGAAATTGAATTAGGCTAGAACAATGGAAAAACAATTTAAAAAAAAAGATAAAATACTATTGAAAAACCTTTCCCTTGCCACGAGGTTCGCAAGATCGGCAAGGCGGGTAGAAGGTAGACAGTGTAAGCGTCAAGTCGTCGACACTTTGTTTGATTTGCCAGGCAGCTCGAAAAATGTGTGAAGACGATATCGTTTCATGTATTTCTATGAATAGGCTTAAATTGTGAGTAAGTATAGGTACGGTGTGCATGGGTGTGTGTGTGTGTGGGTGTGTTGCTTCAGCACTAATTAGAGCGTCCGTCATTAGCCACGAGGAAATGTTGCGGCTTCATGGCAGAAATTATTTGCTGCAACAATGTTTTTGAACGCTTACAATTAGTTGTTTTTAGAAAATTAAAAAAAAAATAGCTTGTAAGTGGCTTTAAAATTTGTAGAACCAAAACTAAGATGCGAAAGAAACCAAGCACCATAAAAGCAGCTATAATTAACTTAAAACCTTAACCTTAATTAAATTTGCAACTTGGTGCAAAAGCCGCTTTTCGCCAAAGAAAAAAAACTTGGTATTTAGTAAATTAATAAATAAGCTTTGCTTGCTACCTCCAATCAATACAACACATAGTCAGTAACTTGAAAATATTTTTAAACTTTTTTTATTTAAATTATACAAAAAAAAAAACACTGACTAATGACCCTTACTTAATTAACACAGAGGTATCAATTCGTTATACCAACAACAAGCCTAGAGCTTAACTCATTAGAGGAAATATTCTCCGTCAGAGTTTGCATAAATATTTTTACCTTGATGCCACTTCCTTGCCATTCTTGCGATTTATTACTAGTAGATATATATCTTTTAAATTAATATATTTTCAAGAAAATCTATCTACCTATGACAAGGTATCTATGACAAAGATAAAAGTATTGCTTTTCTGTTGATTTGCATTAAGCGCAAACCTTTATAGAGTAGTCTTTTAAACTGTATTCCTGCAGTGTAAAATACTAGCAAAGCACTAGTAAATTTACTAGCTCAAAAAAACTAACACTAGTTCAGCTCAAATATTTTTGACATTGAGCAAATTTTTCTGTGTTGGCGATATAGGACAAGGCAAGTGTCCTATTCTCGATATGCTTTGAGCTAGCATTTTTTTTTCTAACCTTCTAATCTAGTTTTTTTTTAAAACGAACTCTGTTCATCTTGGCACGCCCGCGCAAAGATTGCAGGACACTAGTGGGCATGCTCACTGGTCACTGCATGACGGCAGTCCACGCGAGGAAGCTTGGCATCACCACGGATGACAACTGCAGGAAATGCAAAGAACTGGGCACAGTGGAGACCCTGGAGCACCTACTATGCACATGCCCCGCCCTACTTAGATCGAGACTAAAATACCTAGGCTCATCGACATTCCCGTCACTTAAAGATGTAGCCAGGGTGTCTCTAGAGTCCCTCCTAAGGTTTGCGAATTCAACGCAAATCTTTAAAGACTTTTAAAACAAACACAAAGGTTCCTTTTGTTCGCTACCGGTACCACTAAGGACCTGAATTGGTCTATGTGAGCCTTCACGAAGGCATCCGGTTTAACCTAACCTAACCTAAACTAGTTTTAATAAAACAATATACTAGTGGTATTCAATGAACGCCGCATTGGCGATGTAAACAGCGAATATTCGGTAAGTTTACAGCAGCGTAATTTGTAATAACAAAATTGTAAGGGACTAAATTTACGCAGCTTACGGCACAAAAACGTGGTGTATACGGTACGTATAATGCGTATTATGCGACCGTGGCTTAATTTTGGTTTTGACAAGCAGTTTTTTAATTAAATTTAACAATTTACAAAAATTAAAAATGCACGTTGGTAAATTGTTGAGAAGAAAATCAAATTGACATTAAGTTGTTGATAAAACATTTTGCATAAAGTCACAGTTAACAAATTTATGAGCAACTAAATTCTAAAAAATTTTTTATTCAACTTTGATAACACAGTACGACAAAATCAAATTTTTTTGAGTACACATGAGAAATGTTAACAGAATATGAAAAAAGGCTTAAAATCAAGAAATACGTGTCTCGGTGTTTTGCTGTAGCACGTCAGAATTTTGAGAAAATTTTTAAGCTTCGAAGGACTGTGGACATTCAAGCTTCACTTGTAATGTAGTTCTAGTATAAAAATTTCTATAAAAACAGATTGGGTGAACCGACTTTAATGCTTGAGCCAATTTTGAAAAGGGAATTAAATTTGGATTTTTTTTTTATTAAAAAAACAATTTTTTTTCTTAGCTAGATGACGCTTTAATTTTCATGTAAAGTTAAAAAATAATCAAAAATTAACGAAATTCATTAAAAATACAATGTTGTTAATTTTTAACACAAAATAAAAGTTAAAATTTCATATTAATTTTTATATTTTTACATTACATTTACATTACATTACATTACATTTTTGATTATTTTTTAATTTTACATGAAAATTAAAGCGCCATCTAGCGGAGAAAAAATTGTTTGTTAATAAAAAAAAATCCAAATTTAATTCCCTTTTCAAAACAGGCTCAAGCATTAAAATCAGTTCACCTATTTTGTTTTTATAGAAATTTTTATAATAGTACTAGCAAATACCCGCTGCTTCGCCTGCGATAAAAATATTAAATATTAAATATTGTATTAAAATACAACTAAATATTTTCATTTTAAGATTTAAAATTATTACATGGTACTTATTTAATATTTTTATCGCAGGCGAAGCAGCGAAAATATAAATTCGAAATATAAAAATTGTTGTGTTTGCTTTGTTTAATTATGAAAAAATGGTATATATATTAAGAAATTATTTATTGAATTTGAATAACTTATTTAAACGGTAATTGTTATGATGACATAAATTTACCTGGCTTTGTTTTTTCTTACTTTTGAAAAAGTCCTGCATAACAGCGCTATAAAAAAATTTGGGAAAAAATTTTTAAAATTTGTAATCCAAAATGTAATTGTTTACATATATTCTGAAAATAAATATATTCTTCCTAAATTGTTGTAGTTAATCGGCTTTCTTCAGTTATTAAATGTTGGTATTGGGCTTCGGCCAAACAACAATTCTTCTTAAATTTAAAAAAAAAACCGTTATAATGACATCAAACTTTTGGCGATATCTCAAAAACTGTAGACTTTCTCAATGCATAACAATGCATTTTTGTATGTGATGCCCAGCAGTCGTTGATTGATAAAATTAACGGTAATTTTCTTTTCTTCTCGGAAATATTTTGTACGGATATTAGGTAGGTATGTTTTTAAAAAAACTGTTATTATGACATTAAAATTTTTGATATACCTCAAAACTATAAATTTTCTCAGTATAACTCATAAGCCTCAGAATGAGAAAAAACGATTGAAATTTCATGTTTTGACTTAGCAAGCAAACATTTCCGCAATTTTCAAATCGATTTTCATCCAATTTTCTTTGTTTGAAAGTTCAATTAAGTAAATTGGGAAAATAAGAAAAGGTTTACCGTTACCTCACCAATGCAATGTTTTATATTGCTTTAAAAAATCCTCTAAAATATCCAACTTACACTTAACAATAGGCCAAGAGTTGCTTTTGTTGTACATATTTTTTTAATTTAAATTTTTTTTTTAATTTTAATTTTCCTTATTCTTTCATATAACATAATTTACCTGCAAAAATTGTTCTATTTTGACACAAACAGTTTCTATCATTAAAAATCATGGGCCACCTACCACCCCCCAATATAATTTTTTGATGAAAACTAATTTGCTTAATATGTTGTTATATTTTTTGCAATGAGCTACAGCTTAAAAACTCATTTATGTGAAAAACATTTTCAAATATAGCTTAAAAATAATTCTGTGATAAATATTTCAAATATATCAAACTGTTCCAAAGTTATATACATAAATCTATGTTTTAATCCTTCCTTTCCTTATCTATATATTCATAGTTAACGTTATAGTTATAGTAGAATTTGTCCTGACCCAATTCAATGAATTTTTTATGATCGTTTTATGAATTTGTAAAAGTGTAAATTGACCTTCGAACAAAACACATGCTAGACGTTTCCGTTTGAAACATCAATGCATGACGATCAGAATTTTCTGATAAGTATATACACCATTCTTATTGATGTATAGTATTGCCCAGCAGACGTTGTCCTGCCGCAGACCACCTTACTGCTATATACGAATTTTCATGCTGTTCGGAAATAAAATTTATATATTCGCCATTTTTAATACAGTTGCCGAAAATATCCGTTTTTTTCAAATTTTATCAAATTTTAGTCTAATACAACCAAAACCGTTCGAAGTATAACATTTTTGATTAATTCTGGGCGGTAATGGGGGTGTGGCAAAATTTTTTCACTTAAACCATCTCATACTCAAAACAATAGAATGCCAGAATTTCAGCTCAATTGAGCTTAAACCTAGTGCGCTTTGCTTTACTCCAAGCTTATCCCCCGAAAAGTGGACTTAACTAAAGTGGGTCATGCCCATTTTTAGTAAAGTTAGCGAACGTAACCATGTAACGTAGATTACCAAATTCTAGTCTCATACGACCAAAATCGTCTGAAATATAGCATTTTTTGCAAACAGTGGGCATGGAAAGTAGACATGGCAAATCTAACATAGCATATTACGATATAGTTGGATATCGTTTGATATCTATATCGTGTTTATCGGTTCAGTGGTTCTTGCGTGCTTTCTTCATTTGGTTCATGAGTGGTTTCATTGCGTTCACAATGCTTTTATATATTCGTATAGATAGACTAACACAATCTCAAGTGGGGAAAAGCTGGCTGGCAAGGCTGCAAAACATAATTAATGCTGATAACTAAATTATGGCAACTCCCCTCAAAACATTAACAAAGAAAATTATTTAACACTAGGGCTATTTCCTGTTACGGGCAAATAGCTTTGCAAATGTATGCCCTACCAAATATTTGCCATCAACTGTGAGCACACTTTTTAGAACACTGTTGCAAAAAAAACTCACAGCTGTTTTGGAGGAAAAAAAAACAACACAAACAGTATTTGTGGTGTTTTTAATTACTATTTATCAAAGTGTATTATTTATCAAAGTGAGTTCCATATCAGAGTCTGTAAATTTTGTTTTATTAGCGGCGTTTGGTTAAAATGTGACAGCTGATTGATTGGCAAATAAGTTTTGCCCATGCTCGACTGCATGCAATGCGATTTTAGTGTTGCAAATTTGACACAGTCGGGCAAATGCAAATCTGTACATTTTGTTGTGTTGAAAATATTTGCCATCATATTTCGCAAATGCCACGATGCCACGCTATTGCCCGTAATCGGGAATAGCCCTACTGTATGAAAGCAAGAATCTCCCTGAAAGTAAAGCTGGATTCACTGATCACCAGCATGTTTTAAAAGTTTTTTTCATATAAAGTTTTCGTTCAGAGAGAAAAATTTCTGCACGCTCTCAACTTGATTAACATTATTTTAAATCACACAAAAACATGCTGAAGGTTATCAGTGAATTCAGCTTAACTACACAACATGGCTGTCGTGTTATATTGAGAGAAGCTCTCTCGACAAAGAGAGGAAAGCTTTGTTTGCTGTTGTGTATTGTGCTGCTGGTTGAATGTAGGCATCAAATAAAATGCGTGATTTTGCAATAATTAAAGAATAAATTTTTTTAAAACCTTGGTAAACTATAACAATCTATATTATCATAGGAATTGAATAAAAGAAGAATTATCAAAATCAGTTCAGCGGTCACCGAGCTTATTCTGGATTAAATTTCGTGAGTCTCCTTTTATATAATAGTATAGATTACATTATAAGTGGATTTCCACGGTCCTTCGAAACTTAAAAATCGAGTTTCTCAAAATTCTGACGTGCTACAGCAAAACGCCCAGACAAGTATTTCTTGATTTTAAGCCTTTTTCATATTCTGTTAACATTTCTCATGTGTACCAACCACTGTCGTACTGTGTAATAAATATATTGAATATTAAATAAATCTTTTGATAATTTTTATGATGTTACTTTTTTTTATGATAAAGTTTTCTATTGATTTGTTTTTTTAACCTTGCCATAGTATTTGAGTACTCAATGCAAACATACACTGAGAAAACAAAAAATCAAAAACGCACATTTTAAAAACGTTTAGTAAAATTAATATTTTTAAAAATATTTTACGCCATAAAAAATGAAAACGCACATTTTTAAATAGAAAAGTAAAACGAAACGTTTTTAAAACAGCTAAGAATATTTTACTATGATTAATAAGGATAAAATTAATATTTTTAAAAACATTTTACGCCACACAAAAATAAAAATGCACATTTTTAAATAGAAATGTGAAACGAAACTTTTTTAAAACAACTTCGAACGTTTTACCATGACATAGTAAAATTCACATACTTTTTTTCAAAACACTTGTTAATAACGAATTGTTTGTTATATATGTTTCATTGACTTATGTGTTGATATTTGTTCAGAAAATAAAATATTTTTCATTCTTGATTTCATCACTCTGCCATTTGCCTGCAAGAAAGTAATAAAAGAGTTTGAGTTGGAGCATTTGCTGCCACAACTAAAAGGTAAGTATTTCAAATAAAATTAATAATATCTGACAAAATTCTATTCTTTTATAGACGCTGGGGTACAGTATAATTATCTAAAAAATTTTAACGAGATGAACATAGCTGATGATAAAATAACTAAAATCAAACTGTAACTTTGAAAACCATTAAAGCTTTTTTTAATTAATAGAGGAAATGCGGATTTCCGTCAATTTTTTGAATTAATGGGAAATAATGAACATTTTCGTTTTTAAAATATAAATAAGTGTTGTACCATTGAATATTAAAATTTTTACTGTTATAAATCGAGCAAAAATTTTAGAATCTAATTTTAAAATTTTCGTTTTTAAAATTAATATGAAAATTTTACGTTTGAGAATATTTATTATTAAAAATCAAACGAACCTTTTAGATTCTCTTTTTAAAATTTGCGTTTTTAAAATGAAAATAAACGTTTTACTACAGCATTTTAAAATATCCATTGTTAAAAATCAAACGAACATTTTAGAATCTAATTTTAAAATGTAAGTTTTTAAAATGAAAATAAACGTTTTACTATTTCATTTTAAAGTGTTCGTTTTCAAAATTAAAATAAACGTTAGAAGTGCAAAATCTGGGTTAAAAGTTTTTAAAAGTAGCTCGTTTCTGCCACTTTTGAAAATGTTGTTTTCTCTGTGTAACTACTTTTCCATTTTAAATAACCACACGCAACACAGTCAGCTTTTAGTGTGGTAAGATTAGAAATCGTTTTTTGTATCATTAGATTGAAGGTCACGTAGTTTTTTTTAAAGATGCTATTTACTTTGGAGATCGGTAAAGAGATAAATAAAATATAGATACAAGACGTAATGACAAATATATTCATGTTTTCACTTTTTAGCTCCGGTGAGCCTCATCCATAAATTTTTATACTCGGCTATTCAAGGAGAATCACCAGCCGAGGGAATTAATGCTATATCTGGGGCATCTTGTTTATAATTAATGCAGCTTAAAATATAAAAAATACGGGTGTCCCTATTTCCTTGCACATCACTGTATATATAGAGAAAACAGTTAGTCCTGACTGACTGACTCATCAGCAAACAGCTCAGAACCATAAGACGTTGATAAATAAAATTTTGTAGGCTGATGTCTTTAGTAACATAGACGCGCACTTTGAAGGTATTTTTTTTTATTACTAAGGGCATTAAAGTATTAAACTTATGGCGTTTTCGTTGCTCGAAAAAATGCAACATTTTTTCTGCCCTTTTTGGAAATTCAGCCCTCTTGAGAAAAAAAATAGTGACCTCTAAAACTAAATCGTTTTCTCTTCTCGAAAATGTTGAAAAAGTAGAGAAAATTCAGAATTCTCAAAGATGGCAAAAATAGAGCAGAAAAAATGCAAAATTTTTTCGAAAAACGAAAACGCCATTAGGTTTATGTTGAATCCTTTATATTACCAAGAATTTTCAATATGCTTTATTTGAATTTTTCTTACATAAATGCTGGAATGTATTTCTAAGAAGCAGTTACACGATTTATCAATATTCATTAAAATTCTGGGAGAAAGGGTCAAATATAAACATTTTGGGTGTACCAACGCCGTAGATAAGGTAGCAATCCAGAATATTTTCTTATATTAAATAAAAACACAGATATTCCAAATTATTTAAATTTGCCAAAACATGAAGATAAATTGAAAATTACAGCTACTTGCAACTAATTAGGGACTCTATATAAATATAGAAACTTTTAGAAAATTCGTTATTTTGCTTAAAAAAACACTGCGTTTTGATCTAATTTAAATTGAATAGATGTTATCTTAATGTAAAAGCCTGTTTTTTTAGTTAAAAATAAAATAAACTGGCCATTTCAGCCCTTGGAAGGTCTTTGACCTAGCTTTTATTGATCAATTGTGTTGTGCGTGTTATTAAATGTTTGATCACAAATGACCGAGAACTAAACCTACGTGTTTTATGCCGACTCCTAACGGCTGATGCTCTCAACAAACTTTACATGGCAATTTTTACTCTCTGAGGTTTGCCATTGTCTGCAGAGAGGTGACGACCGAACAGAAAAATTAATCCAATTGTAAAAACTTTCTGTATGAGCTGGAATTGAACCCGGGCTACTGCTGTTCTTTAGCTTAGGGGCCACGCACTCTTCCCACGAGGCTACGGCCGCCACTGTTTTTAGTTATTCAACAGTATATTTGAAAATCTGGAAAAAAAATCATAAATACATAATCAAATAAGTCGTGCATATAATTAAGGACACTTGTGTTTTTATTATTTTATATAGTACATATTATTATTATTATTATTATTTTGTCAATATTTTGTAGCAGAACCATTGTTGTCAATTGCTGCTTTATATCTGGGAGGCATAGACTCCACTAAAATTTCCACAAACACTGTTAGGAAGCGCTTCCCAAACATTTTTTGTTTTATCGTACAGCTTATCAAAGTTGCCTAACTTGAGCAAGCTCATTTCTTTTTTTACAACCTCCCATAAGTTCTCAATTGGATTGAAGTCAGGGCTGTAAGATGGCCAGTCCAAAACACTACTTGACCAGCTGAGCGGTGTGCTTCTGGTCATTGTCCTGCTGAAATATGCAAGTAACGGGCATATTTTCATCCGAGGAAGGCAGCATCACATTATCCAGAATTTCAATATATTGGAACCGGTTCATTAGACCCTAAATTTTTTGTAGTGGGGCATGACATTACACCTTAAATCATAATGCTTCCTACTCCATGCTTCAGTGTAGCTCGGGTGTACTTTGGGTCGAACTCCTTTGACCTTGGGCGGTGGACATATTTTTTTCTTCGAGTGACACTCTATTTATTATAGTTTTGTCTGAAAACAATACTCTCTTCCACTCTTTTGTTCCCCAATTGCGATTCTTTTTGGCGAACTCAAGCCTCTTCTTGAGGTTGCGTTAAGATAATAGAGGCTTCTTTTGTGAAATCCTTCCAAAAAGTCCGTCTTCGCGCAAACGTCTCTTAATAGTGTCTACGGATGATGCTGCTTCATTTTCGCCATAGATAGCCACTCGTACTTCGTTTGGCGATTAATGCGGATTTTTTTTTTATATTCCCGGACAATAGAGTATCTTCTCGAGCAGTAGTAATTCGGTTTCATTGCTTGCGTTGCACCTTTTCTGCAGTCGATTTTTTTTAAATACTGAAGAGCATTACCTAACATGGTTTTAGAAACTATTAAGGCAGCTGCGATTTGTCGACGATCTTTCATCTTGGTGCATCTGAACAATGATTTTTCATATGCTGACGTCACAAGATTTATTTTTGCCCATTGTAAAAAGATAATTCTAGTAGCAACTTGTAACTATAAATGTATATAAAATTACCTTTTTTATTTTATAAGATTATTAAGAATTTTATTTTGTCACTGTACTTAATTTGTTGCACGAGCTACTTTTAACAAAATTTCAAATGGCTTCACTGCTAAAGAATAACGGTAAAAAAAATGATGCCTATGTGGTGTTTTCGAAAGTACCAGAGTTGCATTTTGTTTAAAGTATTGCTACTAAGAATTGTGTTGCGTTTTAAAAATTGTATGCAACGCTGTACATATCAAAGATCACTGTCCCTAATTAGTTGCACTTAGCTGTATATACGAGTAGTTTGGCTAGATATTAAGTTAAATATAATACAATATACATATTTTATTTTAGTTTTGCCTTTGTACTGTTGCTAACATACTAACGTTTGCAGAACGTATGCATATAAATTGAACAAAATTATTCCGAACCTGACAGTAAAATTAAAATGGTAATGAGCGTTGCTACCTTGTTCATTACGTTATTAACTTAACTTAAAAGTGCATTTAATATAGTGACTATTGTCAAGTGAATATGTACAATAACTTCTTACCTCAATTTCTAGCGGTGACACTTCGTCTCAAGCAAACCATTTAGGGGTAGGCTCTCATGAAACTCGAACTAAAAATTCAATTTTTTTTTTTTTAGTTTTCGATAATCATGTTGTGTAGAATATGTTTCCAAAACGATTGCTTAAAACAGTTATCACATACAAAAGGAACCTATATTTTCATAAACGCACTCGAAAAAATCGTTAACCAAATCTTAAAACGCGTTTTCTGAAAAATGTGTTTTAACTGGCCTCCACGATATCTCAAGAACTACTCTATAGATTGTGTTAGATTTTTTATTTTATCTTAAAGATAAAATTTATTGGATCATAAACATAAATTCAGATAATATTGTATTTTTTTCAACGTGACGTTTGACGGCGTATTGACACTTGACATTACACTTTTATGTACATATTAGTACTTATTGAGCTTATTGTTGACAAATAGGAATTAATCTTTTAAATGCCACTTTGACAATAGAACAACCACAAAGATCATAACAAAATTTGGAAATTATTAATTAAAAAATTAAAATTTTGTAAAAATTATTAAAAAAGAAAAAATTTTATAAATTAAAAACATAATTATTTAAAACAAGAAAATGTTATTGTTGAGAGCTATAAAAATGATAATAAAGATAACATAATTTAAATAATAAGAAAGGTAAAGGAAACATACAGAAAGGAATAGTTATGGAAGAGAAAAGAGTTACTATGGTAGAGATATTTCAGAGAAGTGCTCATAGACTAAATGCTTAAGGTACTATTACAGTGTGTAAAAAATTAAAAATCAATTTTTATTTTTCGTTATAGGTCTTAAGAATACGTATACAAAATTTTAGAAAAAAATATCATATAGAAAAAAGTTATAACATATATTATATTCGTATTTTGCGTAATATTCAAGAACCTTTAAATCTTTAATCGCGTTTTTCTCGAAACAAGGTTTTTCGAATCGGCTTCTAAGATATCTGAAGTTCTACTTGATCGATTTCAATGAATCTTGATATATTGTAATGCTTATAGACTCTGTTAAACACAAGACCTATAAAAAGGCAAAACAATCGTGCATGTTTTTTTTTTGTATGGCTTAAAGTTTCGGAAAAAAGGTGGTTTTTTGAACATTTTTTTTTTCAATGCATGAAATTTTTTACTTTTTTATTTTTTTTTTTATTTGCGTAGGGTTAACTCAAGAATGCACTTTGATTTTTTACTTTCAGACGATTTGTAAATGCTGGAGACGAGAAGCCAATTGCAACAATTTTTTAAACACGCTATCTTTAACGACCTGTAGAAAATTAACAAAAACTATAAAAAAAAAAAAATTTTTTATTTCCTGATGAATAATTCTTCATAACGTAAAAAATTGTAATCATTAAAATTAATAATAATAGTTAAAAAATATTAATAAAAAAGTTGTTTTTTTTATAGCTGCACACTGTAATAGTACCTTAAAGGTGTTTCTATTGGAAACTAATTTAATGCCAATGGGTAATGAATTCCACAATCAGATTGCGCGCTCGAAAAACAATCTACTGGAGTTGATAAAATTTTATCTAGGAATTAAGAGATTGACGTTTCTATTTGACCTGCAAAAATGGATTTTATCAAACAGATACCGAGGAATCTGTGAATGTATTATAATTTTATGCAAGAAAATGAAATTTCAAACTTCAAGATGACTTAGAAGACCTCGCCCAAGTAATGGTTTTGCGAAGATAGATGCGTGGTCAAACCTTCTCAGACCATAAACATAGCGGTTGGCGTTGTTAAATGCAACACGAAGCTTATGTGTCAAGCTTAGAATATACAACTTCCGAATATGTGATTATAGGCAGCAGAAGCTGCAAGACTAGTTTGAGTCTAATTTCGACTTGCACAAAACTTGAAGTAACCCGAAGGCTGCTCAGTATGGTGATTAAAAAAAGTATAGCAGTGAGGGGACTGCCGACCGAAGCGACAACCTATATATAAAATATTAGTATTCCCTGGAAGACTTTTTTCTGCCTCGGACCGCTTTTCTGCTTTATAAAAATTTTCATGCTAATCGGAAAAACTTTTTTATATTTTCACTCCCTCAGTCTTTGATTATATCTTTCAAAATATTTTTTATTCAGATAGCATTTTTATTTTATAATTACACCAAACTATATTATTGCATTTAAATTGAATACTATTGAAACGAATGAAAAATAACCCTCAAAAAATAAAATAAATTTTCTATTTTTATACCCCCACGTTTAAAAAACGTAATGGGGGTATATTAATTTTGTCACTCCGTTTGTAACGCCGATAAGGAGGCGTGGCCGGTATAGAAAAGTATATATATTCCTGATCAGTATCACCTCTTGAGTCTATTTAGCCATGTCCGTCTGTCCGTCTGTGTCCACGATAGCAGTCGTAATTTTTGAGCTTTCATAACGAAATTCAAAATATAAGCTTTTTATACAAAAATGGAGGTCAAGTTTGAATCTGAGCAAAATCGGATGAAAACGACGCCTACCTCCCAGACAAAGTGACTTAACCAAAACGGTAAGATCTCTTTAAATTCCACAAAAATCAATTTAATGACTTTAAATTTCGCACAGTGTCTTAAATATTGAATATTTATTTTGAGTATTAAATTTGTAAAAATCAGATGAAAACCACACCTACCTCCCATACAAAGTGACTTAACCAAAACGGTAAGATCTCTTTAAATTCCACAAAAACCAATTTAATGACTTCAAATTTAGCACAGTGTCTTAAATATTGAATATTTATTTTGATTATTAAATTTGTAAAAATCGGATGAAAACCACGCCTACCTCCCATACAAAGCGACTTAACTAAAACGGGAAAATCTCTTTAAATATATTTAACAGTTAGCTTAAGACTTTATATATACTCTAATTCGGCCGTGGGGGTATTTTAACTTCGGCCCAGTCGAAGATAATTCCTTACTAGTTTATACATGATATTTTGTTTGATTCGTCTTGAAGTCTCTTTTACTGCCTGCATTTGAGATCTTGCTACGAGGAAAACCGAAAACATAGCAAGCAAAGTGCAGTTTATTTTCTACCCCCGATTCGGTTCATCCGTACATCCGGTTCATCCTTAATGCACATTATTTTCGTCTTTTATCATTTCATTATATTTTAAATTATGGGTATTAATATAAAAAACAGAGTAACACATAAACAAAAATATAAATTAAACTTTTTTAAATAATTAATATACACTTAAAATACGTATACATAGAATTTGTATTTACATAAATTTCATTGAATTTCATTTGCATTATTTTCACTGTTTGCGTTAATAATTGAATTATATTGTAAAAAAGATTTTATAGGCGTTTGGTAGCTGAAATAAGAAACAAAAAATGTTTGGACGATGCAGTCCCAGTCATGATAAAATTATTATTAGGTAGCCTTGACAACTACTTATTTTTTCACGAGCTGCGAGCATCAAATTTCACTCAAAAGAAAACAATATAAAGTACGTGTGTCACACACATTGGCAGCTTTCAGCGGAGTCAACAGTTGACAACTGATTTTTTAAATTTGAGTGGGAAACCTTTACAATTAAATGATCCATTTACAACAGGTGACTCCTCTGAATGCGGCCAATGTGTGTGACACACGTTCTTTATTTTGTTTTCTTTTGTTTGACATTCGATGGTTGAAACACGAAAAGTCACTTCTACCTATGACTTATTATACCATGGTCCCAGTCAGAGAATATGCTTGCAACATTTATAAAACTACAAATGATTTTATGTTGGTCATGAAACTCAAACACACGCTCTTGGATATTGGCTACCAGGCGCTCAGCTTTTTTCGTTTGACATGATTTTGATAGAACTGTAGGTATTGTCGAAAAGGAATCAAAACAAACACAGAATATAATGGGTACATTTTAAAGTCTCTCCGTATCGAGCCTACCTGTGGCCGTGATCGAGCAAAATTACGAAGAGCACGACGAGACAAGTGCCTATCAATCTTGCACAATTTTGCTCTATCACGGATGCTGTAATTCGGCCCCTGGTACCCTGATGCTGTAAATATGCCTTGCTGAGCGTCTGGTAGTCAAGATCCAAAAGCGTCATTTAAAAACCTAGTCGCTGTCATGGCAGAATAACCAGGTAGGGCCGGCTCGCTTAGTGCCCTCACGCGTTAAGGGCCAAATAGACTACACAGACTGTTTGCGCAAACAAGACTTTTTTCTCGTCATAGCGATGACCATACATTACACAGGCTTTGTTTGCGCAGACTTGATTTTTTAGTTCAAATTCTATTAAATTTTTCTTTTCTGCCTCCATTCTTATATACTTTCCTTCACGCACGTCTATACTCTATAAAACTTTCGGGATTATGGCAAGTCGGTGTGATTTTCACTTCATACTATACAGACGGTTTGCGCAAACACAACCAAAAATTTAAATATTTTAATTTTTGCGCAGACATATGCACAAACCTAAAACAGCCAAATAATACACTGTCGAACAGTCTGAACAAACAGTCTGTGTGGTCTGTTTGGCCCTTTAACGAAGAGTGGAAAATGAAAAGGTTGAAATAAGAATATTATATTTTCAAATTGTAAATAGTGCGGACACGTGTGTTAAGTTTAAATAAAAAAAAGTGTAAATAAAATTATAAAATGCCGAGGAAGTGTTCAATTTGCAAAAAAGCAAAAAAAACAAGTTTAACCAAAAATCAACTGCAAAACCTGAACATAAAGAAACTCGAGATGAACAGCTTATTTTGACAACTAGCTCGCTTTTCTCTGCTTTCCTCTCCTCTTCGAGTCGACCCTACCTGCTTATTCTGCCATGCTCGTTGTCTGTATTGATGAAGAGAGTTACTCGGAAAATCACGATAACGCAAACCAAAGATTTACCCTCTACCAAAATCGTTCAAGGCTCCTAAAGAAGTTTTCACTTCAAAAAATTAACGGAAACATAGGCTTTTTTGTGTTTATTTTTAATATTTATTTATTTATTTAAATTTATATTATTTTTAATAATACTTTTAATAATATTAAAACATCTTGTTGGTCGTCAACAATATGTTAAAATTGGTAATAATTTATCTAAATACATTGACAATTATTCTGGGGTACCCCAAGGCAGCCACCTAGGTCCTCTGTTGTTTGTTCTGTTTATCAATGATCTTCCGAATTATGTTCGCTTTTCTGAGTGCCTGATGTATGCTGATGATGTAAAGATCTTTAGATGTGTGGACTCTCACGAAGACTCCCTATTGCTTCAACGTGACATGGATAGTCTCCAATTTTGGTGCGAGACCAATAAATTGCATTTTAATGTGTCTAAATGTAATGTAATGTCTTTTTCTATGAAGAATCAACTTTTCGAAGGTTCTTACGGTATACGAAAGAAATACGGTATTGATCGAGAGAGTCGACTTGAAGAAAGACTTAGGGGTTTTATTTGAGCGAAAGTTAAGCTTTGTCAAACATTTTGATGCTATTATATCAAAAGCGAATGCGATGATGGGATTTTTATCGCGCAATACGAAAGAGTTCTCCGATCCCTTTACCGTGAGAACCATTTTCTTTTCAATTGTAAGGTCGGTTGTAGAGTATAATTGTGTTATCTGGGACCCTCAATATTCTGTACATATTAAAAGAATTGAAAATATTCAAAGGCGTTTCACTAGGTTAGCAATTCGCAAGCTCCACTGGAATTTTATGCCTTCCTATGAAGCGCGATGTGCTCTCTTGAACTAAAGTCTTTGGAGTTTCGGCGAAAGTATTTTCTCGCCTTATTTGCTCGGGATGTTGTGATGAATCATATTGATTGTGCACCACTTCTATCTCTTTTCAAATTTTATGCACCTGAAAGAAATTTTATTATCTGCAGCTCGATTGAAATCACCCAAAATAGGGTAGCATTTAAAAACGATATCATGCTGAATTAGTTTTATAACCTACGATTAAATTATGTACTTACAGTAACTGTATAACAATAATTGTTAATAGTTGATTGAATAAATAAATCTTGAGGTAAACGCTTTATTTTTTTCCCAAATGGAAAACATCCTCATTTGTGGCAAGCCGTGAAATCCTCCAGGCATTGTTTTTTATTTCGTTTGGCATGTATTGTCTTCAGGAGGATCAATGGAAAAAATTTGCATTACCACTAAAATTTAGTGGTATCTAATGCAAAATTGTAGTGACCCAATGGGTGGTTTGAACCTCAAAAATGCTCCTTTGCTAAGGGTTTTCCCGATTTAGATATTATCAAATTTATTGCTACGTTCGTCGACAAAACATTTCTTCTACGTAATATTAGATTTTGGAATGTAATATTGGAAATATTTTTCTTATCATTTAAAGAAAGTGATGTGAATAAAGCCATGAAAATGTGTGGGATTTGACTACTCATCTTCAATTTGTACTATTGTCTTAATTAAATTCGTTAACTGCATGCTGTTTTAACTAATGACATTAATTTTCTCACGAAATTCTATGATCTAAAACATTTCCATTTGAACTGTTTTCCGTCATAGAAAACTAATACCACAGTTTTTGTCACAATCATATAGTTGTTGAAATTCATAGTTATAATATGAGATACACGCCCATACAATAAACGCCCACTGTATGTATCTATGGGTAGTGACGACATTATCGGCTACTACAAAAACAACAACGACAACAAAGGCATTCTCATTAATAGCAGACATTTTTCAAATTTAATTAGAACTTCGATGATTATTTGTTTTGTGCGCTAGTTACGACCCCCACTCAAACGACAACAACAAATACATATACTTCTCAGCCACCACCCAAACCATCGAGGCTCAATACGCCGCTGCAACACTTACAGTAACAATTACAACAAACACAACAACAATACCAAATTAACCAACAAGTCAAAGACATCGTTACTACATTTACAACAACAGCACAAACGGCAATTAAATCTCGGCACCCACAACAATAGCACCAGAAACAACAACATAATAAGCCCCACTGCACTACTTAAAGTGCAGCGTAATCAATAAGATATTTTAAGTGTTCCAATTTTATTTACACTCTTTCTTTATTTTTTTCCTCATAAATCGCAACTATTAAAATAGGTTCAATTTTAAAGTATAACATTAAAATCAAACTCTTGCATTTCTGATATTATGTTGCAACCATAAATTGGGCAACATTTTACGATTATTTATTCTACATATTAACCACAAGACATTAAAATGAAACCCTTGCATTTTTGATATTATGTTGCAACTATAAATTAGGCAACACTTTGCGACTATTAACTTTTACATATTAACCACATTGTATTTCTTTTACATACATTACATTTCTCCTATTTTACAATTGTATTTCTTCCATTTATATCTTTACATACTTTTACACATTTACATTTCGAAAACGAATTGGTTAGATTTTAAGAAAGAGTTGTAATAAAGTTCAGTTCTAAGTTTACAGCAGAAAAGAAAAGTGTGTTTCAATCAAACTGCTCTAAGCAAGGAACATAACTGGCGCAGTCTACGGCTTGGCGAACCATCTTGTGAATAGTGAATAATCAGTATCCTTCTTATTTGAAGAATAAGTGATAAAATAATTGTTCGAAAGAATATCGAACTAAAATTATTGTAATTATCAGAAGTTATTATCGAGAGAATATCGATACATAATATTCTGAAATAAGTGTTGACTGAATATCAGCACATTTTTTTTTTCACAAGATCGGTTAAGTATCAACTTTTAATCGCCGTTGGAACTCAACGCTCTGAAAGGACGACTATATCAACTTTTAATCGCCATTGGAACTCAACGCTCTGAAAGGACGACTAGCGAACAACAAGCATCATGCAGCTAAAGCAGTTAATCATCATCATCGTTGGAAGCATGTAAGTCGAAAACTGAAAAATAATTAAATAAAACAAAGCTTAAAAATAAAACAAATAAATTTTTTCAATAAAAGGGGATAAGAAAAGAAAAATTTCAATACGTTAACAATTTTATTCAATAAAAAAAAAAGAACAAAGAAAAAAAATTCATGTGGGAAAAAACCCAGAAAAAACGTGCAGAAAATCAGCCCTATTCAGTTTCCCTCAGTAATCTTTTTAAAAGCAGAAGCCTTAGTTCAATTCTAGAAGAACCAAGTAGAGAATTTACTATGGAAAATACAGCCCCCATCCCAACCCTTCCCACCCCTGCCCCTGTATATGTGGATATTTTTCAGTCACTTCGCATTCCAGATGCAATAAAGGATTTGCCTCAATATGATGGCAATCCTCGACTACTATACGAATTTCTAAATAACGTAGAGGAAATATTGTTACATACAAGAGGTGCTAGTCATACGCCTCAAGGACAAATACTACTAAGGGCAATACGAAATAAGATAGTCGGTCAGGCAAACGAAGTACTAAATATGTACGGAACGTCACTCAATTGGGAAAACATAAAAACTAACTTAATTCTGCATTACTCTGACAAAAGATCGGAGACTTCACTTATTAGGGATTTACACAACTTACGACAATACAACAAAACTGTAGAAATTTTTTTCAGTGAAATAATAGAAATTCAGGCTACACTGTGCAACAATATTTTGATACACGAAAGTGATCAAAATGTTGTAGCAGCAAAAAAAGAACTATTTGCGGAAATGTGTCTAAACTCATTTTTAAGTGGTCTTAGAGAGCCACTTGGCTCAAACATTAGGGCTATGAGGCCAGAATCCTTGGCCACTGCTTTAGCCTACTGTATAAAAGAACAAAATATTCATTACATGAGATCAGAAAGAAACACATATCAGAGTAAACAATATAAGCCATATAATACGTTCAATAAATATCCAGCAAGAATGCAAAACCCACGTAACTTTACACCAAATACGTCTAACTATAATCCAAACACATCAAATTACTACCAAAACACATATAACCCAAACCAGTCCCGATTTAATAACCCACCAACATACAATAGGTTTAATCCTAATCATAACCCTTTTAGAAATAACCACAACAATAATAACAATTCGTCATTTTCTGCCAGACAACCACAACCAGAACCAATGGACACAAGTTCAGGTTTTACAAACACTAAAAACTCCACTGTATCTCAAAGGAATAATAATTCCGATGTAAGCATGCGTTCTAAATTTTCCAGGATGACAAGACCAAGAACAGAAGAATTTCATAACATAAATAAAAATCCAAGGACCCAACGCCCCAATACCTCTTACCAACAACAATTAGATCAATATACAGATGACTCAATAGAAGACATCAATAACATTGAAGATGATCAAAATTTTTTCCGATCAGCCTCACCGAACCAACAGGATACATAGACGTAAATAGACATGGATCTGAGCTAGCATATGTTAACATATCATCCCCTTTTGGTAGACCATTGAGATTTCTTATAGATACGGGAGCGTCAGCCTCATTTATTAATCCCGAATTCATACATAAAGACGATATTAAAAAATGTAAATTAACTTCAATCTCTACTATACTTGGAAAATATACTCTTAATGAGCAAGTATCATTACCTATATTTCGTGAATTCAATCAACGCGGTAATCTCATATTCCTTCTCTTCAAATTCCATAATTATTTCGATGGACTAATCGGACTTGATGCCCTTACTCAACTCGGTGCAACAGTTAATCTTGTTAGCAAATCACTTAATACACAAAACTCAACTATTAATCTACAATTTAAACCAAATATAATATCAAAAAAATACTTGATTGCACCTAGATCTAAAACAGTTATTGAATTGCCAGTAGACACTCAAAATGGATCAATTTATCTCAGAAACACAGAACTTAAACCTAACTTAGTTATATCAGAAGGTATATACGAATCAAAAAACTGGGTTGCTTCACTGGAAGTAATAAATTTTTCTGAAAATGAACAATCCCTTTTTCTTGAACAGCCTCTTAAAGTAAACCCTTACAACACTTCTGACTTTGTCGAATTAAATAATATAAACCCAGATAATACTTGTGACCCAAACCACTTTGTAGACTTATCAGAAATTCTCAGATTAGACCATCTGAATTCAGAAGAAAAACAAAAGTTATTGAAACTCTGTAAGAAAAATAACGACGTATTCTACAAAGAAGGAGAACAATTAACATTCTCCAACGAAATTAAGCACAAAATATCCACAACAGATGACATTCCAATTTACACCAAATCGTACAGATATCCATACGTCCACAAAGACGAGGTACAATGTCAAATCGCAAAAATGCTTCAACAGGGAATAATCCGCCATAGCTATTCCCCTTGGAGTTCTCCCGTTTGGATCGTTCCAAAGAAAAAGGACTCCAGTGGAAAACAAAAGTGGCGCCTCGTCATAGACTATCGGAAGCTTAATGAAAAAACAATATCAGATAGGTACCCGCTCCCCAATATAAATGAAATTCTGGATAAACTAGGTAAATGTGTATATTTTTCTACGCTTGACTTAGCAAGCGGTTTTCATCAAATAGAAATGCATCATAAACATATACAAAAAACTGCGTTCACAGTAGAAGGTGGTCACTATGAATACATAAGAATGCCATTCGGTCTAAAGAACGCTCCATCAACGTTTCAGAGAGTGATGGACAATGTTCTTAGAGAATTAGTAGGAAAAATTTGTCTTGTCTACCTAGATGATATAATAATCTACTCAACTTCTCTTCAAGAACATCTTGAAAGTCTTGAAAAAGTTTTTGAAAAATTACGTTCGGCAAACTTCAAAATCCAACTAGACAAGTCAGAGTTCCTGCATAAAGAAGTAGCGTTCCTGGGACACATTGTATCAACAGATGGTATCAAACCAAATCCTTCCAAAATAGAAGCCATCCAAAATTATCCAATTCCGCAAACTAGGAAACAAATTAAAGCTTTTCTTGGGTTACTAGGTTATTACCGAAAATTCATTAAAGATCTATCAAAACTTATAAAACCTCTTACTGAGTGCCTAAAAAAAGACAAGAAAATCGTAATTAATGATCGATATATACAGGCATTCAATACATGTAGACACCTTTTAACAAATGACCCAATACTGCAGTATCCAGACTTCTCCAAACCGTTTATTCTCACAACAGACGCTAGTAATTATGCTCTAGGCGCAGTCTTATCCCAAGGCACTATAGGCAGTGATAAGCCAGTTTGCTACGCGAGTAGAACGCTTTCCGACTCGGAAACAAATTATTCTACTATAGAAAAAGAGTTACTCGCCATTATGTGGGCGACTAAGTACTTTCGGCCATACCTTTATGGTAGAAAATTCAAGATAGTTACTGACCATAGACCTCTAACCTGGCTTATGAGTTTGAAAGAACCCAACTCTAAACTCATTCGCTGGCGCCTTAAATTAGAGGAGTATGATTACGAGATAGTCTATAAAAAGGGAAAGCTTAATTCAAATGCCGACGCTTTAAGCAGAATAATACAGGATAAACCAAACACTAACGTGGACGTAAACATTAACGATACAGAATCTAATCACGCTACAAACGGAAGCACAATTCACTCTGCTATAGAAAATCTCAACGATGGAATAGCTATTTCCGAAAAACCACTAAACGATTTTAATCTACAAATAATTCTACAAATATCAAGCCAAGCACCTGAAATCACAGTCGAAATTCCATTTAGAAATAAACAAAGACGCATAATCCGAAAAACTAATTTTAATGAAGACAGTATTACTCAAATTTTAAAAAACTATATGGCACCTAATAAATTATCTGCCATCTATACGGATGACGATACATTCAGAATAGTCCAGGATGTATACTCCAAATATTTTTCACATACCCAAATATTCCGTGTAATACGCTGCATGGAAATATTACAGGACATAACACAAAGCGACGAACAAGAACAGTTGATTAGGGATTATCACAATCGACATAACCATAGAGGAATAAATGAAACACATTTGCATCTCAAAAGAAAGTACTACTTTCCATTTATGAAAAATAAAATCACACAAACAATTAATAACTGCGAAACCTGCAAAACTCAAAAATACGATAGGAATCCCCCTAAAACAAAATTTGAAAAACCAGAAACACCTATTAAGCCACTCGATATTTTGCACATCGATATATATACAATTAACAATCACCCTATCTTAACAATAATTGACAAATTTTCTAAGTTCGGAGCAGGTTATAATCTACAATCGAAAAATAGCGTATCCATCCTAAAAGCATTAAAAACATACATCAGTGTTTACGGTACACCTCGAAAAATTGTATGTGACCAAGGTCAAGAATTTATGGCAAATATATTTAAGGACTTCTGTCGTCAGTACCAAATAGAACTGCATTTTACGTCATTCCAACAATCGAGTAGTAATTCTCCAGTAGAGCGTATGCATTCCACTTTAACTGAAATTTACAGAATTTTACTTACAACTCGAAAAGAAAACAATCTATCTCTTGAACATGACGAAATTTTAGCAGAAACATTTATAACTTACAATAACGCAATTCACTCCGCCACCAAACACACTCCCTACGAGTTATTTTTTGGCAGAACATACAAATTCAATAACATAATTTCATTTCACAATGAACACGAATACCTTCAAAAGTTAAAAGAATATCAGGAGATTCTATACCCAAAAATATGTGAACAGCTTAAACAAATTACAAGCCTTAACATAGATAAAATCAATGTAACTAGAGACGAACCCGAAAATTTCGACAGCAACAAAACCATATTTAGAAAAGAAAATAGAAGAAATAAAATGACTCCTAGATTCACAAAACATAAAGTAAAACGCAATAAAAAAGTCACATTAACCACAATAAAAGACCAAAAATTACACAAATCCAAACTAAGAAAACAAAATAAACCATAAATTTTAACATTATACCTCGAATTTTTTTTCCAATAGGCACTTTTAGCTTGCATTATATTTGTATATTTTCACTTTTTAGGGTACAACTGGTCATTGGACAGTTAATAGAGATTCATAACGTCAAAGATAACCAAGGTATAATTCCACTCAGACTCGGACCGGCACGAGTAGTAAAAGGGTATAACAATTTAATCCATATAATCGACCTAGACAAATACCATGAAAACATTAACAAATTATCCACTACCTTTACTGAAATTAAAGCACAAGGTATACAACCAAATCTTATAAAAGTAACTGAAATGAAACTTTTCGAACTAAAGAATAAAATTCAAACACTATCACCTGTTGCTAGACAAAAAAGGGGTATCTTGAATGGACTAGGATCAGTAGTAAAGTTTATTACAGGAAACATGGATGCGGTTGATGCACAAAATTTAAATAATGAAATAACAAAATTAAAAGAAAATGAAGAAAACTTACAAAAAGAATCGGTCAATCAAAACAAATTGAATATGCAAATGATCGCAAGATTTAAAAATATTACTGAACACATGAATAATGAACATAGCACAATTGAAAAATTTGTAAACAAATATTCAAAAGAAACAGCCAATAAAATTAAAAGAAATGAAAATATTCTAGAAGAAATGCAATATCTTAACCAACTTAACTACAATATAGATATTTTATTCAATCATATCACAGACATAGCAGAAGCCATACTATTAGCCAAACTAAACATTATATCCAAGCTTATATTAAACCAAAAAGAGTTACAAGAAATTAGAAATTATATGATTAATCAATCCATTAAAATTGAAACAGATGAAGAAATATACGAACTATTACAATTACAAGCATATTATAATCATTCTAATGTCATATTCAATGTTCAAATACCTAATCTTTATACAGAAAATTATCAGCTATATCATATTATACCTACCCCTATAAACATAACAAAGCAAATAATAACAAAATCATACATAACTTACAATAACAAAACAATTCAGTTTTTCGACAAAACATGCCAAAGAATATCTAAAATATACTTTTGCCAAAAACCAATCCAAAAAGAAAACACTCAAGAATCTAAATGCCTGGGGCAGCTCATGCAAAATCAACCTGGACACTGCGACCTGTATGACCTCGGAAAGATAACAACAATCTTCCAGCCAGAAGCCAACTTTATCGTCTATATTAATATACCCTATACACTAATAAATTCTACTTGCAGTCAAAGACAATACACAGTTGAAGGTACCGGTGCTATTCATTTCCAGAACTGCGACATCGCTATAAGAGGTATCATCTACAAGAGCAATGTTGGAATTTTCTGGGACGAGATACATATCCTGCCAATAACACACTCAGGAATACAAGCCCTGTCAGTAACCGAAGCCCTAAACTTGGAAAAACTTCGCGACCATCAAATCGAAAGCTACGCATCAGTTAAACACCTCAGCACAATTACATATGCCCAAGACGCACTGCAATATACGTTAATTGTAATCCTTGTCCTGATCTTCATTTACGTCCCTAGGAAAATAATGGCATCAATTTATACACCGCAAACCAATTTCGTAAGGGCCACTGCACAATCTTTATGGCCCTCACTTCATACTGGGGGGGGAGGAGTTACGACCCCCACTCAAACGACAACAACAAATACATATACTTCTCAGCCACCACCCAAACCATCGAGGCTCAATACGCCGCTGCAACACTTACAGTAACAATTACAACAAACACAACAACAATACCAAATTAACCAACAAGTCAAAGACATCGTTACTACATTTACAACAACAGCACAAACGGCAATTAAATCTCGGCATCCACAACAATAGCACCAGAAACAACAACATAATAAGCCCCACTGCACTACTTAAAGTGCAGCGTAATCAATAAGATATTTTAAGTGTTCCAATTTTATTTACACTCTTTCTTTATTTTTTTCCTCATAAATCGCAACTATTAAAATAGGTTCAATTTTAAAGTATAACATTAAAATCAAACTCTTGCATTTCTGATATTATGTTGCAACCATAAATTGGGCAACATTTTACGATTATTTATTCTACATATTAACCACAAGACATTAAAATGAAACCCTTGCATTTTTGATATTATGTTGCAACTATAAATTAGGCAACACTTTGCGACTATTAACTTTTACATATTAACCACATTGTATTTCTTTTACATACATTACATTTCTCCTATTTTACAATTGTATTTCTTCCATTTATATCTTTACATACTTTTACACATTTACATTTCGAAAACGAATTGGTTAGATTTTAAGAAAGAGTTGTAATAAAGTTCAGTTCTAAGTTTACAGCAGAAAAGAAAAGTGTGTTTCAATCAAACTGCTCTAAGCAAGGAACATAACTCGCTCGTTCGTTCATCCGGTCTGTCTCTCAGTCAGTCTGTCTGTCTGTCTGACAGTGATGATCTGTATTTCTGTTCACATGTATCTTTTATACAAACAGTAGCTGCTGCTGATGCTAATGTTGGTGTTGTTCTTGTTGTTCTTGCTGCTGATACTGACGAGGTTGTTGCTTCTAATATGCGCTGCTTGCTGCCTATCACAGTCATAATTAAGCCTAATTATAATTATCAGCCTCATGTTAAACGTGTTATGTTCCAAAGATTTATGTCGTCGTCATAATTTCGCTTTATATGTATGATATGTACAGTATGTTGTTGATATCAGAGCAAAAGTTAGCAATATAATTAACAACATCCACGATTTCCGCCTCTTTTATAAATATTGTTTAAATAACTGTGGTTGTTGCTGTGCTTTCGTTGTTAATCTAGAACTCATGTTTTATTTTAAATGATCTACTACTTTTGTTTTTTTTTTAAACATTTTCATAACTACATAGCTAGTTATCTACTTTTTATTTCAGTTACCTTTATATGTCATTTATTTGAAAATCGTGCTCAAGTCGTTTGTTGCAGATTAACGTGTGCAACGGTATTATCAAGTTTCAATGTTTGATTTTGTACTTTATTTTTATTTCTTATTTTTTTCAACATAAAATATAATATACTTGCGTTTATTGGTAAATCATGCTTTTGTAATGCAAACCTAGCGTTAAGATTGCAATCATGCTAGATATTTCAGACATATCAATGTTGGTTCATTATTTGGCTCAAGTTTATAAAGTGGAAACGTTGCGAATAACACGTTTTTATTTCTTAAACTGTATCTGCAAGTTTTGATTACAGCTAATGCTTGGTAATAAACCCTGAGATACGCACAAATCTTAAAAGCTTTAGGTTGAAATGTTGAAATTTTGATAATTTTTTTTCATCTTGCATATCTACGAGAACTTTATTACATGCTTTAATCTGACTTTTCCATTAAGTGGTTGTTTTCAATGATAACCACGTTGTGTTTAGATCTCATGACATCTAATCATGAAATGTGGAACACGCTCAAACAACGTCGCGTCGCATTGCTGACAGCGACAAAAAAAAAATACCACAACTGAAAAATTTTAAATTAAGTCTTCTGTGTTATTTTGAAGAGGAGATAAAATGCCACGGCTTTGCTGGTTAATGCCTCTTAATGAAGATGTATTCCTGCGGGCAAGAGGAAAGAATGAACTGAAAAAATGTTCAGTGTCGAAAAAAGTAAACCAAAATAAAAATTTTGCTATTGGCTTGAGCAATGTTCCTGTTTTTTTTTTTGCATACTTTGAAATAAATTAATTTCTTAACAAGTTCAAGTTATGGAAGAACAAAAGAGTTATTCACAAGTGTCAAGCAAAAATTTCTATTTGT
Organism: Dichetophora obliterata; assembly: GCA_963920525.1. Lineage (NCBI taxonomy): Eukaryota > Metazoa > Arthropoda > Insecta > Diptera > Sciomyzidae > Dichetophora > Dichetophora obliterata. The sequence goes on from OY986435.1 coordinate 51,735,720, forward strand.
TTTTTCATTTATACACCCATTTTACCTTTCAGGAGCATTCCACGGTTATGTGAAATGCACGAGTCAAAATTTTTTTTTCAATAATACAATTCTATTATAGCTTAATATAACTTTAAGAGTCTATAATATTTCTAGTACTTTTCAATTATAAACACAAAAATTAATTATAAGCACTAGTGCTTTTTAATTTAACACTGACGACTTTTCTCTACGATGTGATTGAATTTTTCTCTAAAGTTGAAACGCTTTTTACCTCAATTTTGTTTTACATTTTATTTACATGAACGTGTGTTTGTTGAGAACGTATTGAGGTAACATTGTTCAATAATACACAGAACAAATATTCAAAAAAGGTAAGTAAATGTTAAATTTATCGTCCTTTGAAACGATCGTGTTTCTTGTCACGACCATCACTGCAAAATAGGGGGTGTTCGCATTTCAAACCGCTCATCAAAACGTTTGTCAAATACAATAAAACAACGTGAAATTTTCAAGGAATTCCCTCGTTGTTCTATTGGATTTGACAAACGATTTGATGAGTGTGAACAGGGCAAGAGACATTCGATTTTCCTAACCTAAAATTTTGCATGTGAGTAAGCAAACAACAATTGCTAAGTAAGAGGAAACCAAGGAGACATAGCTTTGGCTTGTTTTTGGTATTTGTGAGAGCTCAACAGGATTTAAAATTGGAAATTGAATTCCAGGGCCACAAAAAAATAATAAAATAAATAACAATAATAATGACACGGCCCTACCAACAAAATTACATATTTTTGACAATATTTTAAGAGGTTTTATCGGCTAAAATCATATTAGAATGTTTTCAGGAATAAAACATTTCAATTAAATATGAGTTCGTTTGAAATGTGTAAATCTTTAATAATTATTATATTGGCGATTGATACTCTCACCACTTGCTAGAGTCAGTCTAAACAGTTTCCTGTGAAGAAAACGTAGTTGATCACTATTAACTCTACTATTATTTTTATGTTTTTGAAAAAAGAATTGAATAAACAAAAATTCAAAATTACAAAAATAAGTTTAAAAAACCCGTTTCTCTTCTGTCTGGTAAAAACCGTTAGGTTGGCCTTATTTGCGTAACTTACCTTACATACTTGACAGTTCACTTGTAATTCATCTAGAGTTACTACATGGCCAATTTGAAATGTGGTTCCGCGAAAAGTTACTTCATTCGTATGTTCATGTAAAGTAAATTGAATAAGTTCAATTAAAGCAGCAAGAGTTTTGTTTTGTTGAAAGTCTATACTTTTCCTACTACTAAAATCTGAATACATTTTAAGAAGAAATCTTATAGATTTTATATGGCACTTTAGGTTATCTTCATAATTTTATTAAGAAATAATACCTAATAAACACGTAAAAGTCTCGAAAAAAATAAGTTTATAAAAACTAAAGAAGAAATCACTTTAAATAAATTTAAGAAGATTTTTTATATGGCACTATAGATTATCTTCTTAAATTTTATTAAGAAGAAATGCATAATAAACGCATAAAAGTCTCAAAAATTCAATAAATTTAAGAAGCTTTTGAAATTGGAATCAATATTTTGTTTTATTCTATTTTTTATTAAATAATCAATTGTAATTTCATTGATCTCCCACTCAGAGGGATCAAAGCTTATGTATTTAAGAAGCATCGGCAGCCGAATCATAACTATCTGCGCAAAAGTCTGAAGATAGTTGTACCTAACCAAATAAATAAAATAAACATCTGACCAGAGTTTTTAACCACTCAGTGTTGATTTAGGTCAGGTTCATTTTGAACGCTTTTTGCTCAGCCGAGCTAAACTGAAACTCAAAAACGCATTGAAAAAACATAGAAAAAACAAATTTAATGAACAGCATACGTTAAAATTAATTCATTGATTTTAATGAAAAAATCATCAAAACCACATAAAAGATAAAGCTGTGCGGGCAAAGTTGGCAGAAATTGAAGATTTCACTAATAACAGTGTTAAGCTTAATTTTTCTCGAGGCTAAATAAATAAAAAGTTATTTTTTTCAATTAATATCTTTCCAGACAGTACTGCTATGAAACTTCTTTGGAGCCTTAATGGGTATTTGGTGCCCACTCAAAAAGTATGCAGTAAGGACAACTTTGGAAGAAAAACTTTGCTAAAGCATACAATTACCAGTTCCCAAGAGGCATTCGTTTTTGTTGGAAGCAGCATCCAGGAAGTCGAAAATATTCAACCAGGCGAAAATATTCAACCAAAAATAAAGGCGAAAATATTCAACCATTAATCCTTGCTGTTGGAGAGAAGAACTTCTTCTCATTCCTCATTCATGAATGGTGTAAAATTTCGATTTGCTAGTTTTATTAGAGCCGTAGATGTGTGCTTTAAAATTTTTCAATTATTTCAATTAAAATATCCTGCGGCATGCACTCTCCTGTGGGAGTTTATTGCCGTATATTTTTATAAATTTTAAAACTATTCAAAATCTTCGAAAATTTGTATATTAATTGACTCTTTAAAATACAAAAAATATTGTTGAAATTGTAATTATTTCCTTATTTTAAAAATGTTTAGAGAGGGATTAACAAATAATTCGTTGAATTTAATGTATAGATCATTCATTCCAATGAACTAAATACATTAAATTTAATGAAATATACATGGAATTCAAGGAACTGAATACATCAAATTTAGGGAACTGTACATTGAATCCAATAAACTAAATACATTAAATTCAATGAACTTAATACATTAAATTCAATGAAATAAACATTAAATTCAATGAACTATACATTAAATTCAATGAACTATACATTGAATTCAATGAAATATATAACATTGAATTCAATGAACTATATATTGAATGTAATGAGCTTATTACATTGAATTCAATGAACTATACATTGTACAATATATAGTTCATTGAATTCAATGTATTATATTTCATTGAATTCAATGTATAGTTCATTGAATTTAATGTATAGTTCATTGAATTAGTTCATTTAATATAGTTCATTGAATGAACTATACATTGAATTCAATGAACTATACATTGAATTCAATGTAAGGTTCATTGAACTATACATTAAATTCAATGAACTATACATTGAATTCAATGAACTATACATTGAATTCAATGAACCTTACATTGAATTCAATGAACTTTACATTAAATTCAATGAAAAAATCATTAATTTTGGCATTTTTTAATGAACGTGTTCATTGAATTCAATGAAGTGTACATTGATATTTAAGGAACCATTCATTGAAAATCACTAAATTTAATGAACTATTAATTAAAGTATGAAGAAAATTCATTGAAATCAATGAACACAGTTCATTGGTCCAAAATCAATGAATAATTCATTGAAATTAATGCACCTTTTCATTAATATAATGTACCTTTTTGGTTCAGTGCAGTCGCCTGCTTTGGCATCCACTTGACTTTCATAGTAATCTTTATCAGCTCCGCATTGACTTTATGATATATATATGATATATATAATACATAAAATGAATACCTGTTCCAACAAAATTAATCATTGTTTATTTACTGCTTTGCGAGGTGCACAGTCGCTATTTCCGGAAGCTGCAATGGAGCTGAAAAATTGAGTAAAACGACCTGTATTTTAAAAAACATTGCATTTGGTTAGATTTTTTTAAAGGAAAGTTTAATTGAGAGAGAAAGGGTTTGTTCTAGAAGCAACCCCAAATGAGGTGATTGAGTGTGTTTTACAAAATAAGGCCATTAATTTAACTAAAGCGACTTTAAACGACATGATGGAAATTTTATAGAAAAAATATTAGCTGTTTTTTACTTTTTAATTAACAGAAAAAGCCAAGTGTACTCTTTGAAAATAATTGCTGTTGCGCCATCTGCTGAAGCGTAGAAAAAATTTATAAAACACCATGTCATTGTTAAAAGCACTGAAATAGTAACCCACTGGACAGCATTTACATTATTTTTTTTATGATAACATAAACAAAATACTTTTTTAAATTATTATTTTATAATCTAAGTAAAAAAAAACGAAATGTTATTATTATTTTTGCCAAAATTTTCCGACCCTAAAAATTTGCCGCTGTAGGCTCGAGCCCACTCGCTTCCTAGGGTTAATCCACCACTGTTGAGTTCCACCACTGTTGAAAAATTACTACACTTGAGATTTCAGCTGTCATAAAATGTTTCATGAAAAATTATATACGTTAAAACATAATGTTTATACATTGAGTGGTAATATCGTTTAATAGCATGGATGCAGCTGAAAGAAACCGTCGCTCAGTGGTTCACACCTTTGGGTTCAAGGGACTAAGACGTTCAACGAAATGAACATGGATGTCGACATGAAAGCAACGATAGGTCAATAGAATTCCTACCCCATTTTTTAAATTTTTTCTGTGATAATTTCAATTTCGATTTTTTTTTTAACCCTCCGTGGTTTCTGCAATGACGTGCTGACATTCATTCAATGTCATTAACGAAGTTGTTTAAAGCGAGTATATATCAAATAAGATAACATTTACTGATCCGATAATACGTACATGACATACACGACTATTAGATGACATTGACGTAGCAAGCGGAGGAAAAAAGGGGCAGCTGCCCCTCACAACTCACGACTCACTCATTCACATCACAAAGATAAAACCGAAGAATTGAATTTGATGGAGGTGGAGAAAGATTTTTTTCTTGCAAGGACAGAAAGAAACATTTTGGAAGAATTTAAATTGATATTACTGTTTGTACCTTATTGCATTTAAGCCATGTAAAGATATACCTAGTCTTGCTTTATAAAAGCAACAATTATTTCTTATATTTTCATATTACGATATGAAAGATCCTTTAAAAAATGGTCTCTAATATCGAAATTGGAAAAACTATTAAAAATAATGAAATTTTAATGATTTTAATTTAGTTTTATCTTTTTCTTATTTTGAAACTAAAATAAAAAATGTGTTTTTTCGTATTCATGTTTCTTTTAAGAAATTTTGGTGATTTTTTTTTTTGCACCCCCATTTGTACTGTCCCCCAGATGAAATTAGCTTCCGACGCGCTTGTTAGATGAATATCAGCATCACACATTTTACGCCAGAAATGCTCCGACCAACTGTCTGAAAAGCTGTGAACAAAAGTTAACACTAACTCTGCGTATGTTAAAGCACCGTAGTGTAGATTTGACATAGAAATCATTTAAGAGAGGAGTAAAATGTATGAACTGGATCTATTATTTATCTTACCAACATTCCTTCTAAATATATTCAGCCCTTTAGGATCCGTACAAAGAACTCAATCACTGAAGAAAATTGCTGAAAACAGTTCGTAGATGTTATTGCCCTTAAGGGCAATTAGAGAAGGAAAATGTATAAGATAGTCCCCATCTATGTTTTTATCTTAAACATTACTTTTAAAAACCTCATGGTTTCTCTCATGGTTTAACGTTTTTTCGGAAACCAAAATTAATTTTTTAACGCTCATATTTCGGATCATAGGTAAGCAGTCCATATTTGTTTCATCTCATTTGTGCAACAGTACCTTTTGAATGCTTAATGATTTGTTGCCCTCCATTTATAATAAATACTAAAAAATTTACGACATCTTTCGATCTTCATAGTATGAAAATATATAGATATTAAGGAAAGTTGTTCACCAAAATTATTTTGGTAGCTGTATTACTTTATAAAAAATATAAAAAAAAACATTTTTAAAAAATTAATTTTAGCCAAAAAAGTCCAGGCTAATGCCCATGATTCTTAATCACAGGCAAGGGCGTCCGCATTATTTGTTCTAGAGGGGGAAAGGGCATAAAGGAGTCTAGAATGCACTTAAGAAAATGTAACCTATTTAATTCTACATTCTGAGATTTTTGGTACTAATTTTGTTACGCTGGTTGACACACACTTAAGAAAATACACATAAGAAAATTATTTATATTTCAAAGATAGGGTAAAAATATTTCTCGTATCATGCTCGAAAAATTTTCAAATTTAATTTTTTTTCATGTTCATGTTCATTCTCAACAAATATTCTTAGTAATTTAGTAAATTAAATAATTTGAAGTCTCCTTTATCCTTAAATAAAGGCTCGCATTAGTTACTTTTTAGCCCCCAAGTTTTTCTATTTTCAAATAAGAATACAAAAATTTCCCAAATTTTAAAATTAATAGAATCTTTAAGATTTGTAGACCATTTTTTCCTGTTTTGGGGGCCTAAAACTCATAAAACAATTGAGAGCTGCCTGAAATTTATCAGATTTCGATTTAGGAGGTAAAAATCCATATAATTCGCAAAAAATAAGAATTAGAATTGTCGCTCTTCTTGGAATGCTCCCCGCATGGACATCAACTGACTTATTTCTTTTTCCAACATGCATCAGTTCTAGTAGCATGCAAGTTACTAAAATCGAGTTTGGCAACATACCTATTACAGGAATTATTTAAAAAATTAGTTTTTTTTTAATTCAAAACGTATGTATGAATAAATGTATAGAGAGGTACATGAATAGATGGGTTTTGGGCTCCATTAATTTTCTAAACATATTCCAGAACCTCCCTGAAGGCTTGATTCTGAATCCTGGATGTAATATATAAGCACGTGATGCGTAAAAATCCAGAAAATTCTCAAAATAGGTGGACACCTGTTAAAAAACGTTGTTAAAATTTGAAGAAGTATATAATAAATGTTTCAAATCGAGTTAACTATTTAAATTTTAGTCATAAAAAAACTTTTGACCATAAGATATGCTAATGTAAAAGCGTTTTCTTAACAAGAATTTGCCATAAATTTTTTTTTTTTAAATTAGTGCTTGATCAAAAATCAGCTTAATTTATTCAGAATTTCCTACAATTTTTTCGCTTTTGATATAGAAGCTTTGCCCTCGCCTAGATCGCTGCAATTTTCTCAAATTGAAATGCTGCAATATTGTTAGCAATTTTATTATGTTTACGAAAAATTAAAAAATATCCAAATTGGATCAGAAAAACAATTTTTTAAGCCGACTTTTGGGAAAATATTTAGTTTTTAAATTTATTTTACTTTGTTTCTTCTTGTGTTTAATTACTTTAAAACATAAATTTGCTTATCGGAAAAGTTCATATGCGTTTTTGGCTTAAGTGCTCCTTACCATCTGTTGCTCCGAAGAATGATCTTCAACTAATTGGTGTATCATTTCTCAACACTCCTTTATTTCTCGTACGAATAACTTTGTACTTTCTTCCATTACATTCGTAGTATTTACTAATGGCTTCGTACTATTAAATTTTATATTTTACTATTAAATGGTTTGTTGAACAAATACCGAATATAAGGAAATGTATTATTTCAAGGTGGCCGTAGTCTACTGACGTGGGTACGTGGCCCGTAAGCTAAAAACCGTGGTTCAAAACCCAGATATAACTTTTTTTCGTTATTAGTTAAGGTAGCAAATGTAGCCGTACAATATACATATGTTTTTGTACGAATACGAATAAAATATTTGTAATATGTACCAAACTATGTCCAATCTACGAATCCTATTCGAACTACGAATAAAATTCTATATATAGCATTTTATAATCTATATATAGAAAACTCTATTCGATCTACGAATAAAATTCTATATATATAAACATATTTATTAATTATATATAAACATATATAATGAACATATCGTCATATGAAATCAAAAAAGCCGTAAGTTATAATAAATTCAAAGTCGACTTTTTGATTCGACTTTACGATTAAAAAAGTTCTAAAATAACTATGTTTGAGCGCAACTCACAATTATAATAACAATTTTAAAAGTTTTTTGACTCTCCCGTAAAATTTTTTAATTGTAGATTACGGCTTTTTAATTTACTATGAAGATATTTACCATGGAAATGCCCATTTTAACCCTGCAGACGCCCATGATCACAGAAACTGTTTATTAAGGTATGTGTCAAAACGAAGTAATTTTTGCGGATAAATGATTTATCATATGAGAGAGTGTGATAAATTAAAATTTATAAAACAAAGAACAATAAAACAAAAACCACTTTTGACCAATTTTTTCAGCCAACATTGAATATTTTAGAGGCTTTTTAACACAATATATAACATAAAATTGGTGAAGTACCAATAAATATTTTTCCATTTTACTATAGTGATTCAATTGAACTTCTTCTATTCAAAGAAAATCTAAGGGAGATCGATCAGAAAATGTCGGAGATATTTGATTACAAAATCAAAAATTGAATTTTCAATAATTTTTTCTAATTCTGAGGCAGGACATTGCCTCTAAGAAATGCGTTGTACGAAAAAATCTTTAGTTTTAAAGTTATCGCAATTTTTGTACTGGTATTTGTATTTATTCATAAGACATTAGTACAAATAAGAACAAGTTCTTATACAATACAACAAGTAAAAATACCTATAAATAAGTTAAGATAATAAACAAATTGTTTAGTTATAACAACAAATTAATAAAAAGGACTATAAACAAGATAGTGAATTACATTAGATAATGATTAAGAGATTAATAATAATAAAAACAAAATAAAAAATATTGTATCAAAAATATAAGAATAATAATATGAATAAAGAATAAGGATATGTAAAGATAAAAGAGAAAGGATAGAAAAATAAATTAAGTTGAAGAAGTTAAGATGTTGAGAAGTGATTTAAAATAGATTGCCTAAACTTTTCCACCCGTTCGATTTCTCTTAAGTTACATGGTAACGCATTCCACAGTCTTATGGCATTAATGAAAAAAGATTGGATGAAGTTAGAGAGCCATGTCTTGGAACTATAAGCATCTTGCATCTTCTAGACAAACTGAACTGTAGTTTTTCATATAGGTAATAAGGAGTCTTACTATGTATTATTTTATGAAGGTAGATACAGTTTCTAGCATTTAAATAAACAACCAAACTGCACCCAAGTAATGCATTTCTGAAGTGAGAGAGGTGGTCAAACTTTTTTAAGCCGAAAACAAACCACGTGGCATAGTTATATGCAATATTAAGTTTTAGCAGGGAAGATGAGTCGAGTTTACTGTACATCACGTCAGAATATGTAATAACAGGTAAGACAAATTGCTTCACTAGCATTCGCCTTAGATCAAGCGTACAAAGACAAGCAGACATTCTTAAATTTAGCAGGATATAATAAACTTTACAAACAACACTATTAACATGACCAACACAAGATAGAGAAGAGTTCATACAATAACCCAGATTTACAATTTACAATGACACAACACTTAGCATATTTGAGCCAATATAGAGGTCAGGAATGTTACTAAGGAAACTTTTATTCTTACAGACAGGGAGAATATAAGGTTTGGCAGCATTTAGTTGGAGTCCATTGCTAATTCCCCACTGATAAATGTTTCTTAACCCTTAATAGCCTGATTTTTTATTTTGAGCTGAAAAAAATTGACGTTATAAATGTTGTTATTCTAAACAATATTTGTTCTACGATTTTTTTGATAGGTGACATTTACCTGAGCTAGATAAAGAATTCTTGGTTGGTTCTTTGCGGAACCACTAGGCTCCCGGGCATCAAAAATTATAAAAGAAAGTTTATAGTACCGAAATTTTTTGTTTTATAAACATTAACCAATTTTATTAAGAAACATTAAAAAGTGAAAAGGAAATTTAAAATTGTTTATGTATATAATAGTGTTATTAAGCTAATTAGTTTTGATGAAACTCAGCGAAGCAGTTTTTTTCAGCTGAAAAGCACAAATGTATCCCACATTTTTGGCACCGGACCTTTGTACGGGATGTACATTTTGGAAGTTTGCATCGTGGCTTCCCTTCCTTTATAAATTCTGACAAATGCCCAACGTTATCCAGGCGAATATCACGCGGTGGCAGCGGAGCAGACATTGGGCGATGACGTTTTGCAACAATTTCAACTTCAACATTACTTGGCCGCCCTTTTCCTACTCGCATCTCAGTTCCAGATTTTATTAAGCAATGGCAACTTCGCACACAAATTCATGCAAAGTTTTCGTCGGTTCCGTTTGATTAGTTGCTGCATGATGTCGCTTATATAAAATCCAGGCATTAATCATTGCCATATCACACATATGGTAGAACAAACGGTTTGTCCACTTGCGAGACTTTATGCGGATATGACTGCGGCCTAGTGACGAATCCAGAAGATCAACACCGCCCATGTATTTGTTATATTCATGAACAATGGCTGGACACGGAATGGTTTCCATTACCTTTTTCTTTTTGTTATATCGCTCAATAGTTGGTGCATTTTCAGGAGTTTGACCATCTGGCGAAATATATGGTTTCACTCCGGCCATTGTTGATGCCATATTTACAACCTTATTGTCATTCCATGCCACTGTTGAGACGTCGATTCCATGAAACGTTCCAACATACTCTTCCCAATCACCTCGATTGTTAAATTTCTGCGGTAATTTGCATGACGGAAGTCGTGGGCGTCGAACCGTTCCAAGCGTATATATGCCTTGTGTCCGCAAATACACCATCAACGGAATCGATGTGTAATAGTTTTAAAAATAGATGACGTGATTTACGAATCGAGGAACCGAACGCGCCAATCGTACCACAATATTCGCAGACGCACCCAAATTGGGCTCGTTTTCCTCACGATGGTCGTCGTCGCCAGAATAAATTTCAAATGCATAGCAAAATCCGGAATCATCACACATAATAAACAATTTGTCTCCCCAAGGATGAGGTTTGTCTGGCATGTACTGTTTCAGATAGTGCTTAATCTTCGTAGCACAGATTTGCTCGTCAACACACAATCTTGCTCTCTTCGGCACTTTTTTAAAATTTTTGTTCAGTGCGGTGATGATCGGACGAATTTTGTATAGTCGATCATAGCCCAAATCGTGCTGGGGTATGGGTCCATATGTTTGAACTGCTTCGGACACACGATTACGTCTGCGTTTGCGTGCACCGTTAGATGATGTCGATGGCTGGTGATCAGACAGCGATGGCTGTTGATCAGATGTTGATGGCTCTTGCACACGATGGCTTCGCGGCATTGTGTCGTTGTTATTGAAGTGTAAGAATAAGCGAGTTTTTTCATGACTATTTCGTGTCATGCAATCTATAATAGGCTTAAAACCATATTCACCCCAAAACGATCGAACGCTCGGTTACTTAAAAACCGACATATAGTAATTTATTCCCATAAATCGTTTGATCTCATCTGGCGTGGTATTCAGTGGTTTATCAACTTTTTTTGCATCGCGTACAAGTTGCTCTGTTCGACGATATTTGAAATAATATCATCCGTCATGAAAAAAGAAAAAAACTGAATCGGTGAGTTCAATGCTAATATTTCTGCTGTCAAGTCATCATTTCCTTGAAATTTAACACAATTCGAATACAACTGAAGATTTGTTTTTCGCCACAATGGTTTTTGAAAAACATTAGACTCTTTGTCAATCGATACGCCTTCAAACATTGTCGCATATTCTCGCCATCGGGAACGATCTCCAACAATAATTGTGTCTTTTACAATAGCTATAACAAATATATGTCAATACAGACCAAAAATAGGTTTTGTTGTAAATTATCACCTTGATTTGATACAGTGTTCGCTGCAATACTTAAATTGCCTGAATCGGCATTAGCCATTTCGACATCGCTCACTTCTACTGCAGAATTGTCTTGAATATCTTCCAACACTTCACTGTCTCCATGTACATATCCTAAATTTTCATTACGAAAAGCAGACTGAAAGTCGAAATCTGGGTCATCCATATCGTCAGCAGAAAAATCACCATCATCTTCGCTTTCCGACCACGCAATTGAATTGACGTACTCGGAAAGTTGTTCATCTGTTCGAAAATCACGAATTCTTCGCTACATTTCTGCCTAATAAACTAAAAAAAACACAACATAAGCAATTCCGTATAACTTCATATAAGCATAATTTCGAAGTCCCGGAGCCTTCCGCAAAGAACCAACTGAAAATTGGTACAAAATCTAGTAAAATATAAAAATTAAATCACTTCAAACGTTCAGAATACCTTTTAGACACTATAACGATCACGGAAATATTTTTTTCAGCTTCGATTTAAACGAATTTAACACAAAAATAATTTTTGTAAAGTTCGCGATTTCACAAAAGTGCTTTTTCTCGAGGTTGTGTTACACTACTAACCAGACACGTGTCAAATGAAGTTGGCTGCAAGTGGCGATCTTCTCAAATGGTGGCGCCTACACCAATAAACATTTTTAAAGACCCAGCGGGAAATTTAAAAACAAATTGCTAACAAAGTTATCATTTTTTGTGGTTGGTTCCTAGCGGTACCAGTAGGCTATTAAGGGTTAAGTCTTCATTAATTCTGTAAAAGAGGGTATCTATGAGAACAACACTACTTGAGTGATAGAACTGAATATCGTCCGCATAAGCATGTATAGAAGAATGATTACAAACAGCAAAAATATTATTTAAAAAGATAGAAAATAAGAGGGGACCAAGGATCGACCCTTAAGGAACACCACTTATTACAGTTTTATAGCTGGAAAATTTTTATCCGACCCGAACTTTTTGCAATCTATTAGACAAATAATTTTATATGAGACTCACCACACTATCATAAACCCAAAGAAAGACTTGAGTTTCAGTCATAAATATTTGTGGCTTACCTTGTCAAACGCTTTTGAGAAATCTAATAAGCAAAGTAACGAAATAGAACCAGAGTCATATGCAGGCCGTATATCATCTATAACCTTAACTACTGCTGAATCACAACAGTGCCCTAACCGAAAGCCAGATTGAAATGGAGACAAGAGCTTATTTTCTTGTAAAAATTTATTGATTTGTGGGCTTATTATTTTCTCACAGACCTTGGATAACGGGGACAATATACTTATTGGCCTGAAATTATTCGGACTAGATGGTTTCGACTTTTTTTCCACTGGTAGCAGAATTGCAGATTTCCATATTGCTGGGAATGTTGAAGATATAAGGCAGTGATTAATAAGATGTGTTAATGGTCTTATTATATCTGTGGTCACAAGGAATAACGACTAAACTCAAAGTATCGTAAAAACGATATTTTAATTGCACGAACTACGACCCATTTTTTTAAAATATATGAACCGTTACAATCAAAATATGTGCAGACATAAGTGACGATCAATTTTGGGCAAAAAATGGATATCTATTTACATACTTCCAAAAATTGGCAATAAAGTAATTTCCATATCGCTTTTTTACGATATTTTGAGTTTAGTCATTATTTCTTGTGACCACAGATATGTGATAGGATTATTTTAATAAATTTAATCGGAACACCATCTTTACCTATTGCGTTTGATTTTATTTGCATAACACATTTTCCAATATCTAATTCACTAACAGGTGTAAATTCAAAGAGATTAGGAACATGAAGCTATGTAAGGGAAATCGAGTTATTGCTAAAATAAGAGGTGTTATCTAAGAAAAAATTATTTTGTAAGACTGGATCAATTTGACATGACGAGGTTGTGATATTACGTACTCCTAGTCTTTTCATATTATTCCACAGAGTTTTATTAGGAAGGGAAAGATTCAATTTGGAAGAGAAGTATCGGGACTTGGACAGTCTGGTAAGATTGACAGCCGCACTCGGGCCATTCTGTAAATTTTCCAGCTATATGAAGATGGGTTCATTTTCCAATGTTTGTGCAGTTTATCACGATACGAAAACGACGTAGAAGTCACAATACGAAATAGATTTACATTTAACGAGCAAAAGATTAAATCGTGATCAGATATGAAGAATATTTGGTCAAATAGAAAAGCAAGCGAAGTGTTTGACGCAATGAAATAATCTAGTAAACTGGGAGTAGTATTATTAGAAAACCGAGTGGGTACAGTAACATTTATTACAGATAGACCTACTGCAGATATTTTATCATGCATTGATTGCTGTATAGGATCATTATTTAAGAGGTTGATATTGAAGTCGCCGCAAACCAAAATTGTGTCGTTATTCAGAAATGTGTTCATGCAACGTAATTTTTTTTAATCAACAACTTTTCATACAAATGTACGTTATGCTGCGAACAATTATAGTTTTCGAGATATCACAATAATTTTAAAGCCAAAATAACGAAAATTTTTCAAAATTTACTATTTGTTTCACCTTCACAATATATATTCAATATATATATATATTTCGTAAGATATGGCGAAAAATGTTTGAACTATTTTTTGTACATCCAAGCAATGTCTGAAATCCCCTTTTACATCATATTCTAACATCTATTATAATTTAGCTTTTATTTAAGAACGCTCATATATCAGGTCGAAGGTCACCAATATAAAATCCAATCATATTATTCAAGCCTTTTCACCCAGACTTTTCATCTGATACCTCATTCATCATTCTTTCTCTTCATAGCCCTGAGATTCCTTACTAAAATTAATATAAAATTTTTAATGTTAATATTTCTGGTCATAAATTTAAAATCTATCATAATTCGGCACATGTATGGTGCAGTACCTTCCGAATGAAAGGCCCTTATTCTAAAATAAATATCAAAAAAGCTGAAAATAGTTCAGCGAAAATCTAAAAACAACTTCAGTAACCATGCTTTGTTAGTGGAAGACTTCCAACAGACTGTTGGACTCCATAATAATAACATAAACATAAAGACTAAAGACTACATACATATAAAATAACACAACATAAAGACTAAATACAGGGTCCGCCATATAAGGTTTTTTTCAACTAGTGCTTACTTCGTGAATGGTAACACATAGCTCATGTATGATTTGACACATAATTAGTTTTATCCTTCCGCTGAACGGATATGGTTGTGTATACGCTTGAACAACACTGGGAAATATTGCGACATTACTTTGAAAATCATGATGCCGATTTTGCCAAAAAAATCATCTTTTCAGGTGAAGCTCATTTTGATCTTGGCGGGTATGTAAACAAGCAAAATTGTCGCATTTGGGGCACAGAAACCCGCACGCATACATTGAAAAGCCACTGCACCCAAAACGATTCACTGTTTGGTGCGGATTTTGGTCCAGAGGCATAATTGGGCCATTTTTCTTCGAAAATGAGCAAGGAGTGGCCGTTACAGTCAATGGCGATCGTAATCGGGCCATGTTGAACGAATTTTTGTTCACAAAAATTGAAGAAGAGGATATTGGCAACATTTGGTTTCAACAGGACGGCGCTACGTGCCACACAGCCGAAGCTACACTCGATGTTTTGCGACCTGTTTTTGAAGATCGCATTATCAGCCGTAGAGCTGATGTCGTTTGGCCACCTCGGAGCTGCGATTTGACACCGTTGGACTATTATTTGTGGGGTGCCCTCAAAGATAAGTGTTACGCCGACAAGCCAGAGACAATTGACGCTTTAAAGGACAATATTCGTGAAGCCATTGGTGAAATACAGCTGCACACAATCGATAATGTGCTTAAAAATTGGACCGATCGTGTAGGATACTGCATGGCCAGCCGAGGCAGCCATTTGAATGAAATTATTTTCCATTAATAATCGGAAGGATTGTACTTTCAAACAAAAATAGAAATTAAAGAAAATATTCAGTAGTTTTTTTTATAGAATTTTCAAAAAAAAAAAATTATTTGGCGGACCCTGTACAATAACATAAACATTAAGCAAAAATACAACAACAAATGTGAAAATATGAAATGGAAGAAAAACTGAGAGATTGACACTTCTTATCGCCAATTAATTGTTCTAACTTTGACCTAAAGCTCAATAAATGATTTTAAACTATCAAACAACTAGAATTTGTATTTAAAATCAAGTATGATTTAACTATCAAACATTTAGAATTTGTATTTAAATCATATAAAATCAACATAATATCAAAATAGTGTACGACTACATGAGTGGCGTCCGTAGCCTAGTGGGTAGAGTGCGTGGCTCCTAAGCTAAAGAACTGCGGTATCCCGGGTTCAATTCCAGCTCAGACAGAAAGTTTTTTCAATTTAATTAATTTTTCTGTTCGGTCGTCACCTCTCTGCAGACAATGGCAAACCTCAGAGAGTAAAAATTGCCATGTAAAGCTTCTTGAGAACATAAGCCGTTCGGAGTCGGCATTAAGCACTTAGGTCCAGTTCTCGGTCATTTGTGATCAAACATTTAACAACACGCACAACACAATTGATCAATAGAAGCTAGGTCAAAGTCCTTCCAAGGGCTGAAATGGCCAGTTTATTTATTTATTTATTTACATTTGATGTTTGCTTATTAACATATAAGATAAGCGAGTACTATTCACACCAATGTTTAATTTACTTTTAAGAAAAACCTTTCCAAGTCCCTATGTCCATCCTAATAACTTCCTACACATAACTTGGTTCCTCCTCAATATCTTAATCTAAGTTAAGCTTAGCCCTTTGATGCCCAATGTTGCCTATAGGCCTATAGGCAACATTGCTAATAAAGACACCCCCGCTAATAAAGACTTTAAAATTTTTGTCAGTTCATATTAGAGTAAAGACTAATGCATATCTGACCTAAAAAATGTGTAGCCCCACCCATTTTAATTCGGGCATTAGAGGGCTAAGTTTATTTAAGATAACCTTGCTTGGGTTTGTAAATAAATAGATACTTTCTATGTTTAAAAATCTAAGTATTTGTAATCTTAATCTACATCTAGTAAGCATGCCCTACTAGCCGCCCAAGAATTCTTAGCTCTTTCTGTATTGTCCTTTTAGTCTTTAAGAAAAAAATGCTAAGATAATAAATACTCTGTTTGTTGGATTGTTTATGAAAATCATGTCAATAAGTTGGTGAACTACGCCCACACTGCTATTCATGAGTTTTCACAACAAAATCAAAGG
Organism: Dichetophora obliterata; assembly: GCA_963920525.1. Classification (NCBI taxonomy): domain Eukaryota; kingdom Metazoa; phylum Arthropoda; class Insecta; order Diptera; family Sciomyzidae; genus Dichetophora; species Dichetophora obliterata. The sequence goes on from OY986435.1 coordinate 51,752,479, forward strand.
AAGGAAGGAAAAAGAAAAAAAATTGAATAAAACTGTAACACTTGGAAAATGAAAGCCTTGCTTGTTAAATAAATAAATAAATGTAGGAGACGGTTGCAATATTTTTTTTAACTCACAACATTTCTTCCAAATAACCATAACCCCTATCTGCTACCTTAGTGGCAAAAACAAATTCCAAAAACAAAGAAAAATGACAAAAATAGTTTAAATTTCAACTGAAATGACTTCAAATAGGGTCAAATGTATGAAACGGTCGTAATATTTTTTCACCCACAACCTTTCTTCTAACACACCTACTCTCTAACTGTCCCCCACAAGAGTCTGTCGTTTTAAATCTGTCTTTTTTGTTGATTTCCATCCCAGGTAACCAAAGAAATGTAAGAAGATTTGCTTTAATAATAAGAGTTTTAGCCGTTTGCCCTTAATCCCCATCAAAATTCTTCCAATAATTTTATAATCCCCTTGCTAAAAATACCCAAGTACTATAAATTACATACAGCAGATTCTTCGAATTTAAATAAATAAATTTTATATGCGTATTAATGTATCTGTCTTCATTTTAAAAGTGCAAATTTGGGCCATTAAAAGGTTATAAACACACAAATACACATGTATGCTGTATTAAATTCTTAAAACAGCACTCAGCTTGAGGTAAACAACTTATTTTTCATTGAATCATTAGATATTTTTATACTATAATGTAGCTACATGACAACATTCGATTTCGTATCAATAACAAAGTTAAGCTGTTGTTGGTTTATATAATTTAATTGATATTTTAAGCCCCATTTTATAAACAACACTTAATTAAACAGTGCAATAAAAATAAACACAAAGAAAATAAATAACAAAACAAAAAAAAAACATGTATCAATTCTACTTAAAATTCAAATAAGTCATTGAACTAAGCAAATTTTTATTATTCGAGAAATTAAGTGATATTCAAAAATTTATAAGAAGTCTACGCAAATATCTTAATATAAAATCTAGACTACGTTATTGAACTTCTGATACGTTTGTTTATTTAAAATACTTGTGTAGGATTGAAAGTAATCATATTTCAATACGACTATTGATGCCAAAACAGTTTAAACTTTGAACAAATGTTGACATAATGTCTTACTAAATATAAAATAATGTGAAAATTAATACATAAAAAGTTTATGTCTTGCCTGCAAAAAACTTAATTTAAAATTAAAACTTTATTTTATTTAAAATAAGTTAGGTTATTTCAGAAATGAAAAAAATTTCGGAATCTTCACAATATGAAGTAAGCCATAATAAAAACAGCAAGGCAAGTGGAAATTATTTATTTAACCCTTTTGCCCCGGAGTTTTATTTCAAAAACTGGCAAAGGTATGTAAAGTTTGGTTTCAGTTATCGATACAGAACAAAAATATAAGATGCTTGGCATACTTGAGAATTTTCTGATCCTTTATATATTCTGAGATATATTCTGTCCTATAGAAAGCTCCATATTAAATTTAATGTAACGTTACATAGTCTACAGCCAGCAGACAATCAAAACGCTTCCATGGATACCTCATTTGTCAAATTATGATAAGTAGTTTAGAAGTGAGGGTGGAACAAATGAATATACATACATATATACATCCATACCGGTCAAACATATATACCGCTCTTTTTGCTTCGCCGTAGTTGGGTAATAAGCTTATACTCGCAAGCTGCACTCAAAAATTACGGTATTATACATAAAAAACTTGCACATTTAACGCCTCACGATTTTCTGCCAGCACGATTTTTTTTTTAAGACTGTGTACTTAAGTGCAGCAAAAATGTTTAATCTTGCATTTAAGAGACGAGGCATTGAACTATTATTGGGACAGTGTAAAAATTATATTTTCATGTGAAAGTTCTGAGAAAAAGCCTGCCAAATTTGCTGGGACATATAATCCCAGTAGGGGCAAAAGAATTAACACATGAAATCAAAACACAGAATAAACTTCCAAGACACCAATAGCAGAAAACAATTAAAAATAGTTCTGATCTTTTAAATCTTTTATGATCGAAAATAACATTTCACATGCTAAAGGAATTCTTAGAAATGATTTTTGCATATTTTTTATTAAAGCCAAATTTTATTAAAAAGGTACTTTTTTAAAAAAATTCCAGCAAGCCTAAGGCTGCAAACAGAGTAAACGCCGATTCAGGTAGGCAGGCGCAGGTAAACTGTGTGAACAAGCGAGATAAAAGTAAGTTTGGCTTTATTTCTATCTCGTTTCTTCGCAGGTCACTGCCTGCTCCTGTCTTCCCGCCTGTCTAAATCGGCGTTCACTCTGTTTTCAGCCTACAGATTAACACATCGCGAAATCCTTTCTTGGAGGGTACCACAATGAGTCAAGAAATATTTTTGACTGCATTTATCAAGAACTTTTTTTAAGGAGAACGACTCGGGCCACAATGGGTATTGATCCTCGGGCTTTTAGGCTTATCATTAAAAAAAATTTTGAGGTAACAACTTTTTTTGACAATGGTTTAAAAAAAAGTAAAATTCTGCGTCACTAACATTAAAAATTATTTACCTGACATTAATAGTGGGAAAGTTATTAAAAAATAACTTTTTTGCTTTCGTTCGCGTGCAGTGAAAAGTTTGAATTTTTTGCTATAGCTAAGTATGCTGTAGAAGCGAAAAGAAAACGTCCGTAAGAAATGCATTGCGTTTTTGACAGCGAAAAGGTAGCGAAATTTTTTTTTCGTTGGATAGTACGCTTTTGAACCGAAAAATTGTTCAATTGATTTGATATGTCAAAATTTCGCTGTCTTTTATATGTCCGTACATTTCCTTGGCTTGGAAATTTGATACTCAACAATAATGTTCAATTTACACATTCAACAAACAGGTTACAGTAAATATGTGTTAGTGTTAAGTCTACACCAAAATTTTCCGTGTAGAATTAAACGCCTAAAAGTTTTCGTTCCTACAGCATACTAAGCTTATTTAAAAGTATATCTTAAAAAAAAAAGTAGTTTTGTGGAAATTTTTAGTGGAACCTTCAACTTCAGATAATTGTGGTTTTAATAAATGGAATTTTTTTAAAATAATGCTTAAAAAAATATCATTCTTTGTTTATTAAAAAATATGTTCAGAAATTAATACATGAATTTGAAGAAATTAAGGTTTTTTGTTACACAGCCATACACGGTTTTGAGCCATAGAAGACGAAAGTGGCTCCATATGTATTTTCGCGCACTGAACTCAAATCCGCAGTCCGTTTTTCTCTATCAGGTTGAGTTTAGGAGTTATAGACAAAATTAAAAAAAAAATTATTTTTCTGATAACTGGACTATATATTTTTAACGCATTAGCCAAATTTTTTAAATTTTAAATTGTTTCATGTTTATTACACTGTAACTTTTTTTACTTCCAATTTTTTTTCAAAAACTTTCTATTGTCCGATAGAATACTTTATTGGCTTTAGTAAACTTTTGCAAATATGTTTGACAGTTTATGAGTTATTTAGAAAAGTCTGAATTTTCAGCCTCTTGAAACTTTTTTGGAACATTTTTATAAAAGCTCTAGTTTTGAAAAAAATTCTAAAACTTTTTTAGATATTGTCAACAGGTAAAAAGTATACTAAAACTCCAGAATTTCCAGAAGCAAATTCTTTTTGTTATGTTTGTGGCGGGTATATTGTTTCCAAAAAGGGCAAAGTAATAACTGATTTTATAAAAAATGCTTATCTGCACTATTTCGGATTCAGTGTCAGGGAAAAAGGTGAACGACTACTCCAAGATTTACAAATAATTGAGAAAAATTATTAACTTTTTTGGGATGAAGATATGCTGAGCAATTATTGTTTGTCTCTAGAACGTGAAATGGATCCTGACAATTATAAACGGAGCAGTTATTTTTATTATAACGGAGCCGCCCTTAATTTTTTAAATTTTTCCATATAAAGTAATAGTTTTTTTCTTGAAAATTGCTGAAAATGTCTGATTGATTTTTTTGAAAGGGATTCGTAGTCAGAGAAAACTACAAAAGACAATGAATTTTTGTAAACAGTTATAGTCAGGCTAAGTGTTTTTTAATCAAACCTAGAAAAGACAATTAAAATCGGCTATTGCGTTAAAAAGATATAGTTCAGCTATCAGAAAAAGAAGTGTTTTTGGAATTTGCTGATAACTCCTAAACTCGACCTAAAGAGAAAAACGGACTGCGGATTTCAATTCATTGCGCGAAAATACATATGGAACCACTTTCGTCTTCTCTGGCCCAAAAGTTGGCGTTGTTTTGTAAGCCTGTGTTATTCAAGTGGAGTTAAAGTGTATTCTTTTGAGCACTCTTATTATCTAATTGTGATTTTCTTTAAATAAAGACTGTCCATAATAAGTGTTCAAAATTTAGTTGAGCCATTTTTGTTGGAATTATTAAACTTTTTGTAAAAGAACTCCAGTCGCTTTACAACTGAAAACCCTTGTAATATTAACTACTTTCAAATATTCTGTCCTAATTGATACTGAGCTATTCTCTAACAATATGAAATAAAATTTTTTTAATAATAAATAAATTAAAGGCGTAAATAAACTTAAAAAAACTATAATTATTAATAAAAAAATTAATTTACAGGTACACACTTATATTTGGTATTTGATGAAAGGGGATAAAATTCTGCATCAGTAAGTGAAGAAATTGTTGCAAAATATTGGAACGTTTACTAGCAAAGCACTTTGAAAGTTGAGGATTTTTTTCTTTAATCGTGTTCGCTGTAATAAGAGTGACTTTTTTCTTTGCATTCTAGTTGCTTTTTAATATATTTAAAATCAAAGTTTAAAACTAAATTATATGAAGTCTATATGCTAAGGTATTTTAGAAACAACATTCTTAGTATTTTTTGTGGAAAAGTGTTTTTAAATGTTTTTATTTGTTTTTCTCCATTTATCTTAAAAATGTGTGAATTTTGACCATTAATATAGACATATAGTTGTTAATAGTGCATGGTATGTCGAAACCAATATTGTGTTCTACAACTATTGATATTTATTTAAAACTTCAAGAACATAAAAGCTGCGCTATGTTTGCGCCATGAAAAATTAAAGTAGTTTCTTAATATGAACTTACTGTCGAAAAATGCAGCATTATGCCGAATCCATATGTTATAACGAAAGTGATGTACATTTAACTACGGCATACAAGAATTTTTGTTTAATTTTAAGACCTCTTACAGTTCTGATGAAGTCACTTTGTATGGGAGGTTGGCGCGCTTTTTACTCGATTTGGCTGAATTTCATAGCAAGAGTGTATAATTAATATCAAAGCTCATATGCAAAGTTTGAAGTACATACATCAAGTTTTGTGAAGCTTAAAGAGATTTTACTGTTTTGATAAAGTCACTTTGTATGGGAGGTAGGCGTGGTTTTCATCCGATTTGGGTCATTTTCAAAGTTGATATTAGTTTTGTAGATTTTAGCCTAAATACTGAATTTTATTACGACAGCTTCCCAATTACTGCTTTAATCGTGTCTGTCGTGAGACATACATACGGACAAATGGACAGACAATTTTTTTTATTTGAACCCTTTTCAACTAGAAAAAGTCGAAAGTTCCCCTTGTTTTCTAAGTGAATTGATACCTATTTTGAACCCTCAAAATGGGTATTCCACTATGCAGCCTGGGCTGTGAATTAATTAAGTAAATAAACATCCGCAATTTTAAATTATAATCCTGCACAAACTTTTTTAAACTCAACGCCTCATTATCTTTTTTTAAACTCCAATTTTTCCAGTCGCAATGATCAACTTACCTTGTTGTTCAAGAATTAACTAACTATCTCAACAGTAGTAGGTTAATTTTTATCAGCACCATTAGACTTTGGAATGCAATACCTAACTGTCTTAAAAATATAGCTGCACTAACCAGCTTTAAATATTTCATCCTAAAATACTTTTTTAATAAAGAAATCTATGCCATTTTTCTTACTCTAACTTTTTATTATGCCAATATTGCCAAATCTTTGCTTTCCTTTTTTCTTTACTTAAGTTATATTTAGATTTGTTTTTACTATATTATAATTCGTTATATAATATTATAATATGCCACCTATAAACTATAGTTGCAATTCAGAAATGGCCGTAGCCTACTGGTAGAGTGCGTTGGCCGTAAGCTAAAGAACCATGGGTCAAGCCCCAGCTCAGACAGAATGTTTTTTTCAATTGAGTTAATGGGTGACAGGACATCATCCCCCAGGGACATCATCCCAAATAAAAAATTCCTCAAGAAAAGAGAACATAATCCCAAAAACTGGATTTGGGATTATGACCAGCTTCAAAGAGATCATAAGCCCACAGAAAAAAAGGTGGCATAGTCACAAAATAAATTTGGGAATGGTGATGACAACATTCCGTACAAGGGCAAATCATTTTCTCAAGGAATGCAATTCATTTCATTTAAAATTATTTTTGGGATTCATTTCATTTTCATAAAAGGAGTTCATTTTTGATTATTGCATTTTTTGCATTAAGAGTTATTTAATTTTTGTTAGCAGTTATTTCATAAGGTTTATTTAGGATTTAGAGTTATTTTATTTTATGTATTACTCATACAACTATGAGTTATTTCTTTTAGCAAATATTTCGTGCAGCAAAACGGTCATACTGGTTCGTATTTTTATTTATAAGTATTTATTAAACCATTTGAGATGATGACCTTTTAAAAGCGGACATAATCCCAAGCGTTCAGAGACCCTATTTGGTGTTGTGACTGCTTGAAAAGCAGCCATAGTCTCAAATAAAATTTTGGGACCCTGGGATTAACTTTTTTGAGGGAGGATTTGAAACATCTGTTACGCAAGAAAAGAAGTAGTTATCAAAAAAATTGTTTACTTGAAAAATTAATGGGAGCGTATTTTAATTACTATATTATGTTCTTAATCTAAAAATAAATAATCGCCTCATAATTAATATGAAAGGGTCTTTAGCTTTACTGTCATAACTTTGGCTAAGTTCATACAAGAAGCTTCAGATTTTGTGCGTTTATAGTGTATTATAGTGTATAGCGACTATTTCTTATCGACACAGAAATGTTTGCAAAATCAAGGCAGTCTTTTTTTCGAACATTTGCTTTTTTGCAAAATAGTATCATATAAATAAAATATTCATTATCATTATTAAAAAATTTCAAAATTTTGCTTCTGCACTAAGCTACTACAATTTATTTTAAAGTTGCATCTACCTTATTTTAATTCAGTTGCGAATTTTTCTCGTCAACGTCGCTAGTTGTGAAAGGAGCTTTTATAAGTCAAAACTCATAAAAATCGAACTGAGATCTACAATGAATATTACTTCTACGTTATAAGTAATCTTCCCATATTATCTTTAGTGCTCCAATTATACGTTTGATTAGGCTAGGACAGGGGTCGGCAACCTTTTGAGTCGGAAGAGTCAAAAGTTACAATTTACAAAATTCCAAAGTTTTCAAAGATCCACAAAATTTTTTCTTGCCAACAATAAATACTACTTGCATAAATAAATTTTTTGATAAAAAAACTAATCTATTTATTCATAAGAAAAAAATATCTATTTAATATATAAGTAGTGTTATTCACAACAAATTAGATAATATATATATGGCCTTATTAGAGAATTACTTATTATTTAAGTAAAAATATAAAACAATTCAACATTTACTTACAACACTAACTTCTACTTCAATAGCAAACAATTGAGCAAACAAATTCAATGGGAGCATGGCTTTGCATCGTTATTCAAGTAGAAAATTTAAACTTTACTAAGCAATGTAACTTGTACTTAAAATAAAAAAAAAATCATAGTTTTGAGCAAAAAAATTCAATAGGAGCGTTGGCTTTGCATGGTTTTAGAAAGTTTGGATAAATTTGGCTCATAACATGTTGTTTTAAGTTTCAAACACGACTCTAAATTTTAATTTTTTAGTTGGATTCTTACTTTACTATTAATTATATTCAAGCAAGAGAACGCTTGCTCACACGAATATGTTGATCCGAAGATAGTTAGCACTCCAAATGCCAACTTCTTCACCTCACTGTAGCAATCTTGACGACTATTCTATGCATCGAATATAAGTGCTTCAACTCGCAGCATTTCTTTTAAAGCTGTCCACATTTGTTGTGCAAACATTTCTGGACCTCCAACTCTTCCAACTTGCTTCTCAACTCTGTAAATTTTCCACTCCACAAAGCTTTACTTTTTAAATCGATCAATTGCATTTCTAGAGATCCATTATCAATTCCAAATGGGTCAATAAGGATTTCGTTACTATTTGTGTTGAGAGGATTTACTATGAATGCTAGAGAGGTTTTGTTGGTTTTGAATTGCTCAAATCTGTCAGCAAATTCATATTCAAGTTTTTTTAAAACTGTGCTGAAGTAATTCGTGTCAACAGTTTCAATGGTTTTATCGCGATATTGCTAGAGAGGTTTTGTTGGTTTTGAATTGCTCAAATCTGTCAGCAAATTCATCTTCAAGTTTTTTCATAACTGTGCTGAAGTAATTCGTGTCAACAGTTGCACTGGTTTTATCGCGATATTGCTTTAGAAATTAAAAATGAAGTAATTTACCGCTCTGAATATCTTCTGCAAAAAGAATTAATTTATCTTCAAAACAAACGAATTCTTCTACCAAAACATAGGCTAGGTTTCCCTTTCCTTGCAGTTTTAGATTCAGCTTATTTAATTTCGCTGTTTTTTTTTTTTTCTTTTTTGACAATTCTTATTATTATACTTATTAAGCTATCATCACTTTCAAGATATCGTTGGATAAATTTTGAGTGCTAGCACAGATTCCTGATTCAGAATTGGTTAAGTTGATGCATATTAAAGCTGAAATATTTATTATAAAATAAACACCTACTGAAAAAATATTACAAGAGATTGAAAAATATAATAGAAGTAAAGAAGTTATTTGAATTTTTAAAGTTTTTGCATTGAAATAAAATAAGAAATGATCAAAAATATGCATGAAAAACAGCATAATTTTAAATCCGATTGCAAAAATTTAAAAATTTTTTATGCAGATTGAAATACATTTTTCCCGCCTATAAATTCTGACAGTTTATTTTTTCGCAACTATTACACCAGCCAATATATTTACGAAAAACACGATTTTTGGAGTTTATTTCAAAATGGTTTAGCTCCCTGGCGGTAATCGTGAAAGAAAAAATATTTTAGGAATCGTCATAAAATAGATCAAGGCTCATTTTTGGTCGGTGGCATCGCAAACTTTTTTTTGTATGGAGGTCGAGGCACCTTAATGTAAGACGCCAAATTGTCTTGCGTCGAAAGCGAATTGAAACCTACATAGAAACATCCGATGACGGCGTCATTCGAGAGCTTCAGACGGACTGACGACAGTAACGACGCGTGACCCGAGGAGGATGCGGTGAAAAGCGAGTACAAGTGGCTGAGAAATTGAATCGGTGCCTAATCCTCGTTAATATATTCAGAACGATTTTTATGTTTTTTTTTTGATAAAATAAATAATATTTATTTATCGAACTTAAGAGCCGCAGCTTCACATCCAAAGAGCCGCATGTAGCTCGCTAGCCGCAGGTTGCCGACCCCTGGGCTAGAACATTAGAATAAAAGTTTTTGCAAGTAAGTACAAGGAAAAATATAAGTTCAGCAAAAAATTAGCTAAACTTAAAATTGTTGTATATTCATGTAGTTTTTCGGAATACATTTTTGATAAAAAAAAGGAACAGCAAACTGAGTATTCGCAAAATGCGGCAAATCTTCTAACAACGCCCCTGATGCGCTGTATATAAAATTACAAAAAATAATAAATTTACTTTTAGCTTTTTTGTCCAACGTTAAGCTTATGGAATAGAATTATTTATTGAAAAATGCAGTAGCAACATCTTAAATGCGTCATTTCGCCGGCCCTCTTTGAACGCTGTCGCCGGTCATTTAAATATATTACATCAAGATAATCATGACAAATTAACGATGGATGGCAACAACGAAATCCATAGAAAATCCTCACAAATCATTAGAGACCACTTTGATTGCAGGCACAGAGAATGCTTGAAAATAGAATTAATAATAAAAATAATGAATTTTCCAAAATGGGAAAAATTTTATAATATTTCAGCCAAGCTGAACAAAAATAGAGATGAATTGGTAAAAGAAAAACAATAATAAAAAAACAACATATTCATGCTGGCACAGGAACGCTTTGGCTGGGCGCTATACCTATAACGTTGTTGGCCTGGGACTGACCCGACCTACCCTGCGCTGCGCTTCCTACCCCACCTCAACAACAAGAACTTATCAGCAACGATTATCATCAATGGTGTTTTTTTATTTTTTCACCGAAACTCATGGTGCGCCCTTCAATGTAATTACGGTGAAAAACTCATTTAGCTTAAAAATAATAAATCTTTCGGCTGCATGAAGTTTACTAGGTATAAATAATAATAAAGAAATAAAAAAACAGAATGGAAAAATAGTAATAATAATAATAATAATATCGACGAGTTTTTCGAGAAGAAAATGCTAGGAATGAGTTATGTCGCTGCGCTTCACACACATGCCATCATCATCATGGATCATGGATGGTGAATATAATGCAATAACAACAGCAATATGGAAAGAAAAATTATGCTCAAAGAACAACAGCAATAACAGCTTCAACGGGAACAAAGGCTACATAAGTCTTTCATTTGAATGAAGCCCCGAAGGAAACGCTCGCACACACGGTTATAACTTGTCGTTGTAGTCATGTTGTATGATGGTGTTAGTAGCGCTGTTGGTAGTGGTGACGCCTATTATAAATACCAAGTTGCCGTCCACGTTATTGATGCTGTTGTTGTTGTTGATGCTTTAAACAATCCATTATTCATAGATACGATTTGTTCAGAACCTCTCAGTATCCAGCAGATTAAAAAAGTATTTGAAGCGTTTTTTTTTTTTGATTTTGTTTTTTCTTCGCCTTTGTTATTCATGGCAACTTAACTGAACCGAGGCCGTAGCTAAGCTAGCTAGAGCGGATAAGTGGCATGAGCAGGAGCAGTCATACTCATGTTGCGGCAACCTCCTCGAAGCAGCAAAGCTGTGATGATGTAGTGCATCTGAATTACTATAAAACATTAAGAATTTAGTTAAAATTTATGTTATAAAGATGTTGTAGTACACGGTTCAAAATTTAGGTTTTATTTAAACCTTACAAAAATGTTTGAGTGTGAATTCAAAATGTTCTCTTTACAAAAAAAGTTTGTTTTTATTGAAAAACTGCATTTTTAAACCTTGCTTAGGTTGAAATCATTATATATTTACTCATTTCAACATAAAAGACGAAATTTTTAACTTGACTTTTAAAACTTTTTTAGTCTAGTTTTCTATCTGATTTTATTTAAAAAAAGAATTTGCAAAATTAAGGTATGTTTTTAAAACACCAGAAAAGTAATTTTTTCACATTCTTCAAACTGAAATCAAGGATTGAAACAAATTTTGTTTTCAAAAATTAATGAGGTTTTTTGTAGGAAATTTATTGTTGTTTTTAGAACCGTACTTTAATTTTCTGTGTGATCATTTGTTGCTGAGATATCGATGTTCAAAGGCTAAATGATCCCTTTCTATTCAAAGTCGGATATCTCAGCAAAAACATTGACGTAGGAAAATAAAAATTAAAACACAAACTAGCAAAAAAAATTGCAAATTTTAAAAACTTTTGTTCCTTGCTATTTCTTATGTTTGTACAATAATTATCGTAATCGATAATAACTGCAGCTGATACAATTGTTTGTCAAAAGGTAGTGAAACTAGAAATTTTAAGCTTTTAAATGCTTTTTGCAAATCTTGATACTATAATTTTTCAAGGAGTTACAGCTTTTCAAAAATCTCTAAAGGAAGTTGAAAAAGTTCTTAATATTTTTGCCGATTGTAGTTACTTTGTATGAGAGGTACGCGTGTTTTTTTACTTTTTTGACAAATTTAAAATATATGGTGATTATTTGAGACCAAGGCTCATGTGCAAAATTTCAAGACATTACATTAGTTTTTGGGGCATTTAAAGAGATTTTACCGTTTTGTTAAAGTTACTATGTATGGGAGGTAGGCGTGGTTTGCATCCGATTTTAACAACTTTCAATTATATGGTTAATTTGTGCAACCAAAGTTTATGTGCAAAATTTCAAGCCATTACAAGAGTTTTTGTGGCATTTTAGAGATTTGACTAATTTGATTAAGTCATGTTGTATGGGAGGTAAGCGTAGTTTTTACTCGATTTTAACAAATTTAAAATACAGTGCACTCGCGATAACATAAACACTTTTTTTTCCATTGAGTTTGTATTTTCCTATTTTTGAATTGAATTTTTTAAGTAAATCTTTCTTTGATTTCTATAAAAAGTAATGTATTAATCCATAGATACTACATAAGTAGGCCGAAATGATGATAAAAAGAATAATTTTTGATGCCAAATTTGGCTTTGGCAAACGTGAACATTAGTTCTACATAAATTTTTGTGGCATTTTTAGAGATTTTATTGTTTTGATAAAGTAGCTATGTAAGGAATGTAGGCATGGTTTTCATCCAAATTTGCGTATTTTCGAACTTGATCTTCGTTTTTTGAATATCAGCACATATACCAAATTTTAATACGATTGCTTTAAAATTCCGGCTGTAATCGTGTCGACAGACGGACATGACTGAATCGACTCAGGAGGTGATGCTGATCAAAAATATATATACTTTTTTATACCTGCCACGCCGCCTTGTCAGCGTTGCAAATGGAGTGACAAAGTTTGCAGTAAAGTGGTATAATAATCAATTTAATTGAAATGCAGTAGGTCCTTGACAACTTCCATGATATTTTTCTTATTTCTATTTTCAGGCCTTGAGCATAGTACCCAGAATAATAAATATAAGATTCCGCCATGCGCATGTCCACCATCTTTGGGAGAACGTGGTTGTGACGTCAGTTGTGAGATCGAAGAAAATGCCAAACTGACAGGAAAAAGACGTATTAACAATTTTTTTAAAGGTGGATTCGATCTCAAGATCTCCTTATTTTCTTATGCAATCTTAGTTTTTTAAATAAAATAAACATTAAGGCGCCTCATGTTCCACAGAAAAAAAAAATTGTTCGGGTTGGTTCCTAAAAATAATCCTTGCTTTATGTTGTGACGATTCCTCCAATATTTAAACTCTAGCAATAGCCATCGATAGCCATTCAATAGCTGTGAGCTTGAATGGTTTCAAATGACCTCTACAAATTGTGTTCTTTGTAAAAATCATACATGGGCACACTGCAGTAAATATATACTGCATTACTAGAAGCAGTAATCAGTAAACTTTTACTGATAATGAAATTCAATTTGCATTACCAGTAAATTTTTACTGATTACTGGAAAAAATTGCAGTAAAAATAAATTTTTACTGATAATGAAATTTAATTTGCATTACCAGCAAATTTTTACTGATTACTGAAAAAAATTGCAGTAAAAATAAATTTTTACTGATTACTGAAAAAAATTGCAGTAAAAATTTATTTTTACTGCTTACTGAATAAAATTGCAAAAATAAATTTTTACTGCAATATTTTCAGTAATCAGTAAAAATTTATTTTTACTGCAATTTTTTTTAGTAATGCAGTAAAAATTAATTTTTACTGATTACTGAACAAAATTGCAAAAATAAATTTTTACTGCAATTTTTTCAGTAATCAGTAAAAATTTATTTTTACTGCAATTTTTTTCAGTAATCAGTAAAAATTTATTTTTACTGCAATTTTTTTCAGTAATCAGTAAAAATTTATTTTTACTGCAAATTTTTTCAGTAATCAGTAAAAATTTACTGGTAATGCAAATTAAATTTCATTATCAGTAAAAATTTATTTTTACTGCAATTTTTTCCAGTAATCAGTAAAAATTTACTGGTAATGCAAATTGAATTTCATTATCAGTAAAAATTTATTTTTACTGCAATTTTACTGGTACTGCAAAGTGCCCATCTATGGTAAAAATATTGGCTGGTGAAATTTTTGTAAAAAAAATAACTTTCAAAAATTATAGGCCAGAAAAATATCCTGCATTCAGCATCAAAAAATTGCAAATGTTTGCAATCATATTAAAGATAATGCTGTTTTTCGTGCATATTTTTTAAATTTTTGTATATTATTTTCAAACAAAAACTTTCAAAATTCAAATTGCTTCATAAAATTTATTTTTTTTTTTAATTTATTTCAATATTTTCTCAGTAGGTGTTTATTTTATTTTAATTAATATTTTTGTTTTAATATGTAACAATTTAAGCAAATCTGAACAGAAATCAATGCAAGCACTCAAAACCTTTCCAACGATATCTTGGAAGAAAGGATCGCGTCAGAAATATAAAAGTTTTGGAATGCATATTGGAAGAACATTTTCATGACTATTATTTCTGACCGTTTATTTTTTTTTTTGAACTACCACACCAGCCAATATTTTTTTAAAAACTCTATTTTTAGAGGTTCTATTCCAGCTCAACGAAGACTATCGCTTGAGTCGAAATCATCACAACATGAATCAAAGACTATTTTGAGGAACCAACCTAAACAACTTTTTTCATGAGGCGCCTTAATAAACATATATCCAAAAACAACGCTTGACCATAAAATATATGAATATTTTTATTACTACCTCTGACAAAAATTTCATATATTATAGAGGTGTAAAATCCGTGTTGACCTCTTCACACAAAAAAGCAGCTATGTTGCTCGATTTGTTTGGAGAACTGTTTGACTATGTTTCGTTTGTTTCCCAATAAGCCAATCAGATTCATTTGCTTAGTTTCGTATGTTGTGTGTGTGTGTTTTTTTTATGGATGCACTCTCACATGTGACGTAAGCTGCGCAGTAGATTTCTATTTATGCGCACTTATGGCAGAATCTACTACCCGCTTTTAAAAATTTGTCGGTGATGACATTGTAATGCAGAACTGTAAGCGGGAACAAAATGTTGTTTGTGCTCAATTCTTGCTTGTGCTTACATTCTTTTCTTTTCATTGTTCAAACAACAGTGTGACATTATTCATCGGTGTAGCAACATCGTGTTTTATAACAGGAAGTTTTGCAGTGAATTCTTCTTGTGAAAATTATTAATCTTTATGTTTAAACCAGAACAAAGTTTTATATATTAAAAAACTAAGTGTTTTTAAATATTAATTCTGAAATAGTCTATAAAAGGTAATAATTTCGATCATTAAATTGCAAAAATAATTTGTAGCGTCATATGCTTTTGTTTGCTTCTTTTAGGTGTGTTCACTTTTGTTTTCGTTGTGTTTTTGGCATAGAGAGGATTTTCGTTAAATTTATTTGTGTTCTCTCCAGTTTTGTGCGTATTTTTCTCTCTCCTATCTTGTGCAACCTACTCCCATCATCGCTTACTGTGTAAGGTAAATGTCATCAGTTTTTTAGCGGCCAAGTCCGAACAAACGTAATTGAGAACTGTAAAGAGACTTCGGAGGCCCCGCAGCTACATTGTATTTAAGAAATAGTTGGTTATGTCATTTGTCCATTTTCCACTGGGTATATATTATTTTTGCCTAAAACTTTGTTTGCTTGCGTGAAATTTCTGACAGATATTTTCTTGCGAAGAGCTCCGTTGGCAACGTTTCTCAAAGAGACTCAGAGAGTGAGTTGGTAAACTTCCCATGTGTAAAGGGACACATGACATTATTTCTTAACTACAATGTAGATGCGAGGTCTCCAAAATCTGTTCTCAATTACATTTTTCGGACATGGCCGCTAAAACACTGATGACATCTACACTCGAACGAGAATTCACGAGAATTAACTACCATAATTGCTGGCAACTGATTCCCTACATTTTTTGTCATTAAATCCCATAGAGCAAAATTAAAAAAATTTCACGCTAGAAATGCGTGAATCCTCTCACCAACAATTATCTTTTTCCCGCTTTTGTAAAAACTCTCTTCTAAAATTATCTATTCAATCTTGTCTTTGCTTATAAAAAAACGATAGAAAAGCGTGAAGTATCTCAAATAAGTCTTGAACAAGGTAACACACACGACAACAACAACTCTGTATAGAGTCAATAACTCAGCAGAAGGCGCTACTCTTTCCAACTTCAGTAGGCTTGAGTAATTAAACTGTGACCAATCTACTGATTAAGTTTTATACAATTTGCCACTTGTTCGAATAAACTCATTTAAATCATATGACGTTAAAGCAGAGATTTTTATTTAAGGTCAAGCGTGACACCCGCTCCAATACCATAAAATACCGCTGCTGGAGCGTTTTTAGGACTATCAAAGTTATAGCTGTTCTAATTTAAATTTTTTTTTTTGGAAATTCATAAAATGCTTTTTTCTGGCCTATCGTACATAAACAAAAAATTTGGAAAATATATACTTCTCACTCGGAATGACTTGAATAATTCATTAAAAATATTTTAATTTATTTGCAAAAAGTTTTGGTGATAAAAATAAAGTCTTTTAAAGATTCCTGTAAAACTTAAAAAACCATTATAAATGTAATAGTTATATATTTCTTTATTTTAAATAAAGTTTTTAAGTTATATCAACATGAAAAAAAATAAAATTAATTACTTATTTTTGAGATTATGTTAAGAAAAGCTTATGCTATTATTACTATATAAAAATGTTTTGATAAAAACAAAAACAATTTAGTTATTATAAGTTATGTACAAATGCCTTTTAAAATTAAGATTAAGAAATAACTTTTGAATATTTCTGAAAACTGTATCATTTGTAAAACCTGCTTAACAAAAAATGTTAATTCAAAAATAAAAGTTATTTGTTACTCTCTCCCCTTCCCCATGCTGTTCTTCACCTGGTTCAACATCTTCTGTGCTTTCGTTAAGACTAAAAAAAAATGTACAAATTTTCAGTTACAAAATACATCAAGCAGTTGGGGAAACTTACTGTTCTCGATATTTAAGGTGCTTAACCATATTGGTGGTGATTCCACTTGTTTTATTTGTTTAAAACAAACAAATGCAAAATTGCACATGGCATTGCGTTGAAAAATTTCTATGCATTTGATTTTTTCGGCGCTATTTGATTTTCTTCGTATAATGATCGAAGCATCGAAAAAATACTCATATCGGAAGAAAAAATATCGATACTCTGAAGTGTTGATACGATATTTGTGTCCCTTCACAGTAAGCGACGTTAGATGTAGTAGCTTATGAACAAGATAGGTGAGAACAAAAATAAAAATAAGCAAAAACCTCTCTTTGCCAAAAACACAACAATTTAATGAACTGATTTATTACCTTTTTCGATAGCATTTCAGAATTAATGTTTAATAAAATCTTGGTTTTCCAAAATATAAAGACTCATCATTTTCACAAAAACACTTCACTGCAAAACTTCCTGCTAGAAAACACAATGGACCTACTCAGATAAACAATAAAAACAAGCTTTAGTTCTTCACAAAAAAAAAATCTGAATTTGTAACACTCCGCTTGCAGTTCTACATTACAATGTCATTACCGAAAAAATTTTACAAGCGGTAAACTTCTTACAATCTCTCTCTTTGCACTTCAAAATATACAGGGTTGTCCATATTCGAAGCGCCCATTTTATTTTTAAATAAATCAAAGAAACCACAACTTTTTTTGTCTGTTCGTCATAAATATCATTTAATTGGGTTCAAGTAGATTTGCTTTCATTATTTCTTGAATATGATATCTCGTAAATGGTCGCCATTGGCCTCTACGACATATTGTGCCCGTTTTGCAGCATTTTCCATGGTTTTCTTCAACATTTCGATGGGAATAGCGGTTATTTCTTGACGGATGTTGGTTTTCAGCTCTTCTAGGGTCTTTGGCTTGTTGACGTAAACCTTTGATTTCAAATAACCCCACAAAAAGAAGTCTGGAGGCGTTAAATCTGGTGATCTTGGCGGCCAATCGAAATCACCATTTTTTGACATCAAACGGCCAGGGAACAATTGCTTCAAAAATCGATTGTAGTGCGGCTTGTGTGTGGTGGCGCGCCGTCTTGTTGAAACCAGTAGTGCCTGATACGCTTTCGACGAACGATTGGCATGAACAAATTGTTTATCATATCGCGATAACGCTCCTGATTGACAGTAACTTTGTGGCCATTATCATCTTCGAAAAAGAACGGCCCAATGAGCATTTTAGCACAAACGCCGCACCAAACAGTGACTTTTGCATCGTGAAGAGGACCTCTTGAATCTCTTGTGGATTTTCAGTGGCATAAATACGGCAATTTTGTTTGTTTACCGTTCCGTTCAACTGAAAATGAGCTTCATCGCTCATTTCTTGAAAGCACGTTGAGTTTTCACTATTGACTTGTTTTGTTGAATGTAAATTTCAACAATTTTAGAGCGTTCGCGTGGCGTGTACTGTTCCATTGTAAGCATTTGCTTGGAATGACGCTTCAAACGCGGTATGTCATTAGTCGATTTGGCATCACTGCGGAAAATTAGTGTTGCCAGATGGGCGCTTCGAATATGGACAACCCTGTAGAGGCAGTACAATTAAATTGTTGTAAAAAATGTTGCTCAGACACATGTTGCAATCATTTCACGCAGCGGAACAGAATTCTACCTATCGCAAATATGATGTGAAAATTTCCACGCTGGTTTCTTGCTATTATTTTTTGTACAGAAGTTTGAGTGGAATTTCACATGAAACTGAACAGAGTACGATGCCTTAATTTTAAATTTAATTTGTTCAATCTATTAGTATAGATGAAAATTTCATTAAAGAAGAGTTGAAAATATCTTTTATAGGAACCTACTGATATTTTTGAAACACAAATAAAGTTAAAAATTTTAACTAGCTATTTTGAAAAAAATGTCTATTTAAATTAAAAAAGTTGAAAAGGTCAACCTGATTTTTGAACCATGTATTCATGGTAATTCTTTTCTTTTGATACAGAAACAACAACACCGAACAAACATCATTGAAATAGTTTGTAAATTATTTCATAGTCGTTGTCGTTGTTGTTGTTTTTTATATGAAATGCCATAAATTTGATAACCCACGCGGCATAAACACTCAAATAAAAAAAAAACACCATTCAAAATAATGTTATTATATTCTACACATGCTTTGGTTGTTGTTGTTATTTGTATTTGAGTAGTTTTTTCTTTTTAAACATTTTTAATGTTCTTGTTTGATTAGAAGTTGACATATAAATTGCTGTAGCAGGCTGTGAAAAGAACACAATAAAAAAACAGCATTTAATAAAATCATCATCATAAAAAGTAATTTAAAATGCCAGCCAAGAAGCCACCCAAACATTAAAATAGAGGAAATTAAAAATATTAGGGACGGCAAAAACTGATTTTATGAGGCCATAAAAAATATGATGTATTTTTGTACTCCAAAAAATTGCAGAATATTTTAAACTGGAAAAACCACTACAAAAAAGTAATCTACAGTGTCTCACAGCGTATTTCAACCAGATCCTTATAAAAACGTTTAGTATCTGTAACAACTAAACCAATACATATATCAAACTTATATACATGCCGGTTTTAAGTCTAATGTATAAACTTATCAAATAAGATTAATTTTTTTTAAATTTTTTTTTAATATTTTAGCAAAGAGTAGGTCTTGCAGAAAAATTTGATTTCCAAAATAAGCTCTCTAAAAATTTGACAAAGTAAGCAGCAGCAAAAATGAATCGTTTTTAAAACTTACTTTTTAATTATTCAATATTTTAGTTTTAAATCGAATTGTGATTTACGTGGTTTCCTTATTTGAAATTAGACTGAACTCACACTATCACCTGGATTTGTGTGCCAGAGTATATCTCTTTTCCACACAAGTTTATGCCTGCGTTGGTCCAAATGCATATCCAACTAATTGGGATTTTGATTTGGCGGACATGGGATTTATCTCAATTCCACGTAGGTCCTTGGGTTGGACAATGGCCGCAAACCAGTTAAAATGAGTTTAGTGTTTTGGATTGTTTTTGAAATCAGGATTGTTTTTCGGGTAACTTAAATTGATAATCACTATAGTTTAATTCGATGTTGCTTATTTATATGGAATTAAATTTACTTAAATACGCGTTTGTTATATATTAAATTTTTAAATTCCGCTGAAAAGCCAATTAATGTGCTTAGTGGAAAATCCTAATTGCCAATATGGGGTATGTTTAGTGCGTAGATCTATTCTAGATCCGGGCAGGATCTAGAATGTAAATCGTGCATGCGTATAGGTCGGGTAAACGTATCTTTGGAAGATTCATACCTCCGGGAGAATCCCAAAAAAAAAAAATGGGACCACATACCACAATTGAGTAGCGAAAACTTATTCTCAGTCACTTAAAAAATGGCCATTCACGCTAAAAAATTCTTAGGATGGTTGGACCACAATCCAGAGCATCATTTGCCGATTTGTCCGCTAACGATAAGGGAGAAATGCTCCAAACCAAATTTTCAATCCAACATGAAAGTAAAATATTGTCCGAAAAATCTGGGCAAACCCAAAACAATCTGCACCAAAAGTGGAGGCAGAGTAGGGAAAGTCGCACCACTCAAAAACTATTCTCCGTGATCTTCGGGGGCATGACGTTAATGGGAGAGTAGAGCGCAAGAAATCTTTAATAAACACAAAAAATAAGATGTGTCGTTTTAAATTGACCAAGAAGCACTTGGATAAAATTTGTAGCTCTTGAAGTACCGTCATAGTTGATGATAAATTCAGATTTAGTGTTTTTGTCTCAGATGGAACCTCAAATGTGTAAATTTAAGGTAACATTTGAAGGTTACAGTCAAACTCAGCTGTGTCAGTGTTAATTATAATTATAAAAAATAAATTAAGTCATATTTGACAAGGTAGAGCATAAGACTAACAACCTGCATTTATGTTATTTTTATATCTTTTTTTAGTTTAGTTGTTATAGCCGCTTACAATTTTTGTTAAGTGCTGGTTGAAATAAGCTGTGAGCTCCTGTATATAACCACATTTAAAGTGGGGTTTTTTGCGCTGAACAAACATTCATTTAAATATTTACTTTTATTTATTATGCTATTATAAAATTTTTATTTAATCATTGAAAATGCATTTTAATTAAAGACCATTACAATTTTTATTATTTAAAATTTTTTTATTAAATTCAAGCACGACATTGAATGTTTGTTAATTAAAGCATTGTTAATTAAAAGTTTACCCCGCAAAGGCCACCGCCGCACAGTGGTCTATATGGCGATTCTAGCTCGAATTAAATAAAAAAATCAACATATTTTCTCTTCTTGAAAATGAACTTATTTATTTGGTTAAGTATGCTCATTCGAAAGTAAACTGAAATTTACTATTTATTTTGTTTTACAAGGAGGCAACATTGCTTGCTGTCTACTCGCACTACGTGATTGCTAGCCTAAAATGTTGCAATTTTTTGATTGTGATTAAAAAGTATTTTTGTTAAAAAAATTAATTGTTGTTTGAATAATAATCTAAAAGATATATATATACTAATTGTATTTGCATTTCAACTTTTCGTCTGTATTTTTAAAGAAGATAATTGCAAGGATTTGTAATTCATTAACTTGTATAATGTAAAAAAACATATACGGATATTTGCTGTTGTAAAATAAAAGTGTTGTTGTCCAAAGTAAAATTAAATTGTTTTCTAGAAAAAACAAAAACTGGATGCATCAACCTGCAACTTTAAGTTTTTTTTATTTATTTTCATGACTGAGATTTGTACCAAGTTATATGGATTTCTTGAAGGAATTGCTAAAGTTCAAAGATTTCGAACTGCAACTGAGTGTTGCAATGTCCGTAATATATTCATAATAAATAATGTAAATGTGGTTAGGCTTATCAGTCAATCCGTATTGACCACATTTGTGAAAAGAGTTGAAAAATGTTGGAAAATAAGTCACAGAAACAAAGACAAATTTAAAGCTCAAAATAGTTCTTGCCTAGACTCACGCCTTATTTTCCCTGAAAATACAGATAGTGAACAAAGCCTAGGGATATCTAAACGTTTATATGAAAAATATTTATTAAGAAATTACTAAATGCTTGAAATACTAAAGAAATATATGAACGATGTATATATACAGTATCCGGCAAAAATATGCATACCTTTCGTCAATTAAAACTAACATATATTTATTTTTGTACTGATTTTCACCACTTATTGTTTTATTTTTACATTAAGGTTGTACATTAGGGTGGGTCGATTTAAAAATCGCCCATTGCGCAGTGAAAATCGTATTCTGAGGATCAAAATAAGAAACTTTGGCCGAGGAATTATACCTCTAAAACGAACTCTAATGCCCCAACTTTTGGCTTTTGTCCCGGAGGGTCAAATTTTGAAAAATCCCTCTTTGACCCATTTAGAGTGTCCCAATCGAGTCCAAATTTATGACCGATCCCCACTAACTTTGTAGGGCCGATCCACCCATGCCAGTGGCGACCCCATTTCGCTGATTTTTTCATGTAAAGTGCCAAAAATGGTGATTTTTTTAAATGTTTGTCAAAAGTTGGTGCATTAGAATTCTTTTTAGAGGTATAGTTCCTCTGGCCAAGTTTCTTATTTTGACCCCTAGAATACGATTTTCATTGAGCAATGGGCAATTTTTTTTGCCTCCCCACAAATCGACCTGGCCTATTGTACATGTTAAAAATTCAAATTAAAATGTTCTGCTCCAATCTTATTAGTGTAATAGGCGAGTTTATCTGAAAGAACATAATATTTTACAACGACAAAAGTATGCGTACTCCTCCTCTTTTATTACTTACCTTGCATTTATGACTTCAGTACTTCGTGTTACCACCTTTTGCAGTACTTACAGCCACAAGTCGACGAGGCATACTATGAACTAAGTTTTGAATATACGTTTCTATATACAATTAGAGGCTTTTTGCAATTTGGTAAAAATTTATCTTTTGTTGGACTGGCAAGAGGTCCTATCGAGCTTATCATCCAGAAATGCTAAATAGGGTTCAAGTCTTGGCTTTGTTTGGGTCATTCTAGAACCTCGATTCAGTTTTGATCGAAATAGTCCTTAGCAACACGACTTGTATATTTGGGGTGGTTGTCCTGCTGGTAAATAAAATCATCTTGCAGACCCATTTTTCGAACTGAAGCCATTAAATAAGTACTCAGAAGCAACACATACGATTCTCCCGTCATTCTACCGTCTATTTAAACCAACTCTGATAAGCCTCTGTAACTAAAGCAGCCCCAAACTATACGTTTCCTCCTCCAAATTTTATGGTTTTTTTAACACAGTCCTCTTGCAATCTTTCGTTATTTTTTCGCCACACTCTCTCGCTCTCTCTCTCTCTCTCTCTCTCTTTTTAAATTTTGAACTCGAACTTACTCTCTTCACTCCAAATAATCTTCTCCCAGAAAGTTAAAGGCATGTTATAATACTTTTTGGCGAAAGCCAGTCGTGATTTCATGTTCTTTTTTTAAATATGAGGTTTCTTAAAGGTGAAATGACTAGAATCATTCCACTCATGCATTCTACGTTGAATTGTTCTTTCGGAAATTTGTATTTTAAGTGTTTCTTTTATTGTCCTGGCTGAAGTTGATCGCTTCTTCTTAATCTCTAGAAATATTCGGCTGTCATCACGCTCAGTAGTCACCCTTGATCATCCTGTTCTGGGTGCACTCTTTACATCACCATTTTTCTTAAAGTTGCTTATGACTCTTTGGATAGTAGACTTACGCCTAGAATATTTTTTTTCCAATTGCCCGTTGTCCCAGCTCATTATTTTAATCAGCTATAATACGTTTTCTACGATCAATGCTTACTCCTTTGATTTTGGCATTATTCCTTATCAAACAAAATAAACAGCTATATAATGGATATTAAAATAAATTTATAAGATCAAAATGCACCTGTCTTTATTTTACCACAAGAATATTTGAAAATGTTTAGCACTCAAAACACTTATCACTCTGCAAATTCACAGTACGCATACTTTTGTCACGTATTAATCTTGACAAATCAGAAATTATTCACTACAGCAAATATATTGAAACCTAACTGAACTAATTTTCTTGCGTGATGTGTTACTTACAATGTTCAAAGAATACAACAACAAAAAGTTTCACAGTTCAGTGACTTAAAAAAAATATATATTAACAGAAAATAAATCTTGTTTTCGGGTACGAATAGTTATGTCGGATACTGTATATTAACAATAAACATTTTTTTCGTCTTCCATCGTTCCACGCCTCTTTGTCTAATTCCGTCTCACTTTTTCTAATGTGCTTGACCAATATGCATTATTTTATAAATAGATAGTGTCACGCCACTTAGTCGAAACCGACCATTTTTACCATCATACTTGAAAAGGATCCCAGCCACTTCTGTAACAAATTTCATTACACTAGCATTGTAAAATTGCTTTCTTTGAAGCCGTTTGATGTCATTCACGCTAGAATCGCCTCCTAGACCACAGTGCGTCGGGCATATTTTCAATCTAATAATTAAAATAAAATTTAAAATCAACACTATTTTCGTTGTTTCTGCTATTCGTTTTACGCTGTTTTCTAGCTAACATACATATAATTTGCTTTTGTGTTTTCCATTACAAATTTAATTATAAATTTTTATATAATTTGTAGTTTCTTTTTAGACTTTGTTTGCTAGACTTTTACTTTTTTTCTCTCACTCGTGTCCGTCCGTATCTTATCACATCATTTACAGGAGAACGTTAACAATCGAAATAAATCATTATAAATTTTTATAATTTTTTTAATTGCTGTGCACTTAAGTTTGTAGTAGGTATAATAACGTTTGTTACTGTTATTGTTGCTGTTATTCGTATGTGGATCAGCTATTGTTTTGGTATCTGTAACAATAAAATTAAATTTCCGTTTATTTGTTTTTTCGCTATCAACACCCAGGCCGCTTGACGAATACAGTGCAAAGTTCGTATTGTAATCAGATTTTGTACCCAGAAGAAATCTGTACTCAAGAGTAGATGTCTATAAGTTTAAAATTTCTTCATTTGAATTCTTATCTATATTTTGGAAAAAATTTGTCTTATTGTATGAAGTTTCTGAAGTATAAAAACGTATCTTTAAGTATTAATTTTATTCCAAAAACGATATAAATAATGCCTAATTTATTTCTTACAACCATGTTAAACAAATAACTCTCCAGGGTATATCCACTCTTGGCTTTTCTTCGTAGACTTATTGAATTCGTGCAGGCGCACTGCTGTTCGTAGCAATAATTAACGGTCATTGCCTTCCAGCCATCATTTCGTCGGTACCAGACATTCTTAATGCTTTTTGTTCTCTAAATTTTTGTTCTCGCGGTGATTTTAATTTTGTATCTGATGTTATATCCTTAAGTGAATCCATGGACTCAATCAAACATAAAATTATAGATTACCTGCAGTACCGTCGTTGATTATGTAAAGTTCTTTCAAACATATATCTGATGCATCTGGTGATTTGTAAACACATAAATATAACAATCTAAATGGACCTAAGCGTAAAATGGAAAATTTTGGTGTATAATATATCTAAATAATCTGAATGGACCTAAGCCTGGGATCTTCAAATGCCTCATATCTTCAAGATGGTTGTGACAACATTTGTTGACGGTACCGTGGTGTCTTGGTGTCTTTTTACCTCTTGAAACACTACGTTAGATCGATTTGTAATATATTAATATGAGTGGCCGATAAGACCTAGTTTGTCTTGGTGCCTGCGTTCGCAACTGGTTTTTTTTATTTTATGAAAATTGGTTTGGTGAAGTTGACCTAGTTTGTCGAGTAACCACCCTGTCAAGCCAGGATTTCACCGGCTTCAGGGAGACAGAACGATATATATTATATATATACCTATTGGAGTGGTGTTTTATTGGGTATGAGACCTTGTTTGTCACACGACTCCGCCGTATACAAAAATTGTTGCTAACTTGACCTTGTTTGTCTTGAAAACGTAACCCTGCTATGCTGTCTGATTTTATCGATTTTGACTTAACTTTTTTTCTATTATTTTTTATACTTTAATAAAATTATATACTTTAAGCAATTTACTAAAACTTTTTAGTTTGTTAATAATACATTATTTCATTCAAAATCATACTTTATATTTTTGAATTGTATTAAATATCTTATTTTACAATTTTAAATTTGCTATAAAACCTGTTAAGGTTTAGCAATCAAGTAAATAAATAAATAAATAAATAAAATTGCAACTATAAATTGTCAATTGTCTTATTTTGTCGCACCTCAAACTAGTCCCCACTGACACATAAGTTTTGGAATTTTTAGCTTTTATGCTGGCTGCCTTTGAAGCAAACAATTCTAATTACGTGCCGTTAATGTTTCGCTGTAATTAATTTTTTATTTCAGCTTTTGTCAGCAAAGCTATATCGACAACCAAATGTTTTGGTTAGCTTCCAAATAATGTTTTTTTTTAATAAATTGGCCCTTTTATTAAAGTTCATAAGCATCACTGACTAGACAATACAAAGACTTAAGGTGACAATTCGATAGTTTAGAGTATTTTCCTTTTATATATTTATTTCATAGTAAACTGATATGAAAAACTTGAATTATTTGTTAAGGTGTGCCTAGTTTGTTTTTAAACTTTTGAACTATTTTATCAGTTTTCTCTAACAACATTTTTACTTAAAGCATATTTTTACTTGACAGACCAAATCAAAACCTTTCTAAAAAAGCTTTTTTAAATCATCAAAATTGGTTTAACAATAAAAATTGTATATCCTTTTCATCCTGTCAAAAAAAAATCTGGAATTGGTCAGTAAAACGCAAAATATTTCCCATTAGTAAATGGGCACATATCTTACTGTATTTTTATGTTAATCGAAACGAAGAGACTGAACGTACGGTAAGCAATACATGTTTCCATATCAAAAAATATTGTTGCTCGTTTCTTTCACGACGTTCAGCCTTCGTTTCGTTTAACATACACTTACAGTTAACCAATAATTTTTTAAATACAGTGTAGCGGCAAGGCCTCCCTCTAACGCCTGTATACAATCATGAATAGCATTTATTTGGGCATGACAGCTAAATCACTGACGACATCTACCTTACACAGTAAGCAACAATGTTCAGTAAGTAAGCACATGATAGGAGAGAACAAAAAAATTACTTAAAAATTTGGAGAGAACGCAAATACATTTAACGAAAATCCTCTCTACGCCAAAAATACGAAGAAAGCTAAAAACACACCGAAAAGATGCGAACAAAAGCATATGACGACACAAATTATTTTTACAATCATTTTTTCAATTTAATGAACGAATTGATTACCTTTTTAGAGCACTTCAGAGTAGAGCATAGTACTCTGTTCAGTTTCATGGGAAATTCCATTCAAATCTCTATAAAAAAAGTGACAACTGTGGAGAATTTCACAACATGTTCGTCAGAGCAGTACTCTGTTCCGCTGCTTGAAATTATCGCCACATGTCTCTGAGCAACAATTTTCCACGACAATTTAATTGTACAGCCTATTTATTTTGAAGTGAAAAGAGAGAGATCATATAAAATCTCCCAACTTATTCTCTAAGTCTCTCTGAGAAACGTTGACCTAGGAATTCCTCGCAACAAACTTTAAGTCAGAAATTTCACGCAACCAATATATAGATGTTGTCAGCGAAATTTCACGCAAACGAACTCACCTAGTACTCTAGCTTTAATGATTAATAATAATTTATTTTATATATAAAAATTTGTTCTGGTTTAAACATAAAGATTAATTGTTTTCACAAACGCACTTCAATGCAAAACTTCCTATTAGAAAACACGATGTTGCTACACACACGAATAAAGCCAAACTGTTGACAATGAAAAGAAAATTATGTAAGCACATACAAAATTTCGTTTCGGCTTAAAGTTCTACATTACAATGTCATCACCGACCAATTTTTACAAGCGGGTTATGACGCGCAGAAGAGAAGAGAGAACAAAAACCAAATGTCACGAAAATCTTCTCAACGCCAAAAACACAACGAAATTGAAAAATAACCCACTGAAATTGAAAAAGAAACATCCCAGTGGTAAATGGACACATGACGTAACCAATTATTTCTTAAATACAATGTAGCTGCGAGGCCTCCAACGCCCGTTTACAATTCTGAACTACATTTGTTCGGACATGGCCGCTAAAACACTGATGATATCTACCCTACACGGTTAACGACGATGAGAGTAGATATGCACAAGATAAGAGAGAACAAAGAAATGACGCACAAAATTGAAGAGAACAAAAAAAAAAACTGAACGAAAATCCTCGTTCCCCAAATCGTTCTCGAAAATCCCCAAATGACGCCACATATTATTTTTACAATTTAATGATCGAATTTATTACCTTTTATTGACTATTTCAGAATTAATATTAAATAGCACTAAGATATTTTATACATAAAACTTAAAACGTTCTGGTTTAAACATAAAGAATTATACTTTTCACAAACACACTTCACTGCAAAACTTCCTGTTAGAAAATACGATGTTGCTGCACAGACGAACAAATGACAATGAAAAGAAAATTACGTGAGCACAAACAAGATTTCGTTTCCGCTTACAGTTCTGTATTACAATGTCATCGCCGAAAAATTTTTACAAGCGGGTTTTATACAAACAAGGTTTGGTCTTTGACCTGAAAGGAAAGGGATATATTTATTAAGAAGAATTGATTGGAACCATACGTGAATTATCGATAAGTCGAAACAACCGTGAAAGACAATTTAAATTGCTTTTAACCGAGGCTAGTGTTATGCCTTCACCCCGGCAAGCATTTCCATTTACAATTCTGCATTACAATGTTATCACCGACAAATTTTTACATGCGGGATGCGAGGATGCAAATGACGCTACAAATTGTTTTCACAATAATTTCAACAATTTAGAGAACAAAGTTTGGTAATTTTCATCTCAAAAGTCAAGAAAATTATGCATTCGATATATAAATGAAGAGCATCATCATTGGGGACGAACAATAGGTGGTCTACAACAATGTCAAATGCAAAAGATGACGGAGTAAGAAATATGAACTAGCTGAAACCACTTCAAACCCCGATATTAATAAAAAAAGGCGAAGCTATTAGTTTGGTAGGATTTTAAAAGAACTGCTTTTTTGTACTTCTTTTTAGTTTTAGTTTCTTTTTTGTTCTTCTTTAATTGACCGTTGCAATTCTGATGTGTGCTTTCATCATCTGGACAAATTGAATAATTCATATAGACTCTAGAAAAGTCCAGAATTGATCAATAGAAAAGTTGAAGTGGTTTGCTTGGATGGGATATACTGCTACACCCACCATACTCGCCAGATCTGGCACCATCTGATTATTATTTTTTCTTGTCTCTACATGCAGAGAAAAACATAGTTGCAACAACCATGTTTTAAGAGGATCACAGTATGATTTGGATTATTATTGTTGCTAACATATTCTTAAATGTTTGATAACCAAAATATGGTCAGAATTGCGAAATATATTTGCGGTAAATAGAAATATGTTTGCTACAATTAAAGTCAAAAATGTCACTTTTCTGCGTGCTGTTTTTAGGATCAGGCGGTTTAAAACAAAACACAATAATTGCACAGTTGACAAACGAAACGGCACATAGCCAGGAATTGATAAAACTTATTGTGTCTGAATGAAGTGAAAGTTTTTCCTGCAAACTGTTCAGACACAATAAATTCTGTCGATTTCATTTGCCAACAATCAAATAATAGTTCAGACAAACATTAAAAATTCTAATATGTTTGACAGAACTACAACATTTTTATTGCAACTAATAGTTGAGGCAATCATAGTATGTTGACGATTTCAATGATGTTATGATTTCAACTATAATGCTATATTTGGTACCACCATTAGTAAAGATTGACTTTATTAAGGCAAAAATTAGTGTTTGCAGAAATAGAACAATAATTTTAGTAAAAAATTATTATTGCAGTAATCATTTCTCAGCCACGTCTTTTCTCTGCGTGTACAAAATTTTTTAGACGGTAAAACTTTTACTGTAAATAAGTTGGTTCAAAATCGCCTTGATCAGTTTTTCTGTTCGCTCCGAAAGAACAAACATTGTATGAGCGTGGAATCATGCTCTTACATACCAGAAAGATTGCAAAAGGTATTAGACCAGAATATAATTTCAATAAAATATAAGTTCACAATAAGAAAATTGAAAAAGACATTGATGGTCTTTCATTTTCATTAAAAAAAAATAAATTACTTTCCGAACAACCCAATGATGTTTTCCAAAATATTTTTAAAATTTTCTCGATTTCTCAAGTGTCATTTGGTTTGATTTATTTTATACGTACGAAAGCTAGGAGTGGTTCAAAAACCTCCACCTTCCCCTTTGGCAACGGGGCTGATAGATATATCAGTACCTTTAGATACCCTTAAACTTCAATGCAGACTAAACACACAACGGCAGGGTAACGAAAGGTGAGATAGCTTGGTTGCGTGCGCCACGGCCAGAATATCCTGCCCTTTTTACGCCACCAAACGTTCCTGCTCCCTACTAGGAGTCAGAATATCAAATCTCTTCTAGTGGGAATGCCATTCACTGCTTTAAAGGAGTACACGCTCTTTGTTTAGACTTCGAAACCAATGACTCCCACAGAAGCTGCAAAAATGCTGACGAAGAAAGCGTTTCACATATTTTTAAAACACGATTAATTTTAAAAATAATATTATTCATAACTCCACACAAAGAGGTGGCATTAAAAAACTCTTACACGTAAACATTTTATTATTTATATACAGTGTTGCGCAAAACAATAGCAACAAAATAAGTGCGTTGCAACAAAATCGTGTATCTTTTTTAATATTGGGGACACACAAAAATTATTATAGAAATCAAAGCATATATTCATACATCATATATAAAACAAATCAAATTCAAATTTGGTTTTGTTTTTTTTAATTAAATTTCAAATTAATGTGACTACATTCAATTTGTCTAAGAGCAAAACAAAAGCAACAAAACTTGATGCTCATACAAATGTAAAAAGAGAACAGAAGTTCCAAGAATTATCGGTAAAAGTTCCGTTCTGTGTAAAGCACGTGTTTTTTGTGAGTCATAAACATTTAAGTTTAGTTTTGATTTTGCGCTAGTTGTGACATTGACTGTTCCATTTATAATGGCAAGTTTTAAATACTGTGAAGCTCTTAAATTAAAAATTATTTCCGAATATAAAAACGGAAATTCACAAATTTCTAACGTGACAAAGTTTGATATTAATCGGTCAATAGTTTGCAGATTAATAAAGAAATACACAATCACAAAAGACGTAACAACGGTACATTAAAGAGGGCGGCCGTGGAAGACATCGCTGCGTGATGACAGGAATATTTGTGGCGTGATCAAACGAAATGCATTTGCCACATCCAAATAGGTTGTTCGGACACTTGATTTAGATATCCATCACAGCACTGTTTGATGACGAGCCCTTGAGAACGATTAAAGAAGTCACAGACCGGCAGAAAAACCTTTGCTTATAGCTAAGCATAAAAAAACAAGTTGAGGTGTTACAATTTAAACAATTCTGTCTGAAATTGTGACAAAAAGTTGCAATTTATTGTTTTTTAGACTCAGTATTGCAAGAGAGCACCTAAATTGGACCGTTCCAAAATCTAAAATCGTTTTTTAGCGATGAATCAAAGTTCAAGTTGATTAATTCAGATGGGATGTGCACGGTACGGCGCCACCCAGGTACACGACTTGAAGCCCGAAACTGCAAAATAAATTTTAAGCACGGAGGCGGTGGCATTATGGTCTGAACTTGTTTTTCCTACAATGAAGTTGAACCATTTCAAAAAATCGATGGAATTATGGATCGATTTGTATATAAAGACATTTTAGAAAGCAAGATGCAACCACATTCAGAGTGGAATATGTCGCTTCAGTGAACGTTTCAGCCCGACAACGACCCCAAGCACACTTCAAAGCTCATCAAAGATTACATTAGAGGCAATGGGATTCAAGTCCTTGATTGGCCGGCACTGTCACAATGACTTGAGTCCCATTGAAAATCTTTTTGGGATTTTGCAATAAGACTGCACTCTATGAAGCCCTGAAAGTTGATTGGGAACATATACCTAATACTAGCATATCTAATTTAATAGAGTCGATGTCGCTCAGATGTGCAGCGGTTATGACAAATAATGAATCTTACACCAAATATTAATTATGTTGCTTTTGTTTTGCTCTCAGACAAACTGAATGAAATCACATTAATTTTAAATTTAATAAAGAAAACAAAACCAAATATGAATATGATTTGTTTTTAATATGATGTATGAATATATGCTTTGGTTCCTATAATCATTTTTGTGTGTACCTAATATTTAAAAAGATACATGATTTTTTAGCAGCGTACTGATTTTGTTGCTATTATTTTGCGCAACACTGTAGATGGAATCAGACTCCTAGAGTACGGATACTTTGGATATCTTCGGATTTCTTGAACGTAAACTCTTACAAATTTTAAGTTGACTTCAAGATCTAAAGCCGGAAAAATCAAGAGCACAAGCTCTTTAATTTTATAGCCTTTGAGCTGTCAAATGAGCCAACAATTTCTACTGTTGTTATAAGAGTCAAAGTTTTGACTAAAACAACAATAGTATTTAAAATAAGTAAGAAGAACAATCGTAAATTTAACAACGCTGGAATTTAAAAGATCTGAATCAGAGAATTGTTGTTGCGAAATGCCAATGAGATCAAAAATTTTCTTTTTTTATAATTGTATCGATTTAAATAAAAAATAAAAATATTTTGCAGACTGCAAATGACTTGATGAAGCGATTTAAATGAGAATTTTTTATATTTGAGCTATTGGGTATCTTAGAAAAATAGAAGCGAAATGAGTTGGAAAGTTACTCGTGTTTGAAGAGTGACAATTTCGTCGTTAGTTTTAAGAGAAAAGTCTTAATTTAAAGAGTGTCACTTTTGTTAGCCAAAACAATTGCAAAAACATTAAAAAGGAAAAATATTGCACTTAACAGTAACTAACACTTAACTAACAATATTTTTCTTAACAGACCAAGTTTATTGCTGTAACAACTAAAATTCTAAAAAATTTTACTAAGGGCAAAATACTGTTGTCTTTACTACCTTTTTTATGCACCCTAGTGCATAATGGTTTAAAGCAATACTATTTCTTTTTCTGTTTAAAGATTTATTTTCAATCGATGCTTGCAATAAAAAATTATCTCGATCGCTGTTTAAAAATTTTATTGTTTATATTGATGACATTGATAATAATTTATTTTAAAACCAAACCCAACTCAAACATAATAAAAGTGGTTTGCTAGACATTTCCTTTATAAAGCAATCGTGTCTTTTTTAACAGACCCTTCAATTAAACAGACGAAATCATGCAGACAAGTAAAACTTTATCCACATACTTATCATAATCAAAACTAATAAATGCAGTAACGACTTTTACAAAAAACTGCAGGATATTAGAATATAGTAAATATATGTACGCTTGTGTCCAGCTACAATAAAGGTTTAAACGATTAAAAACTCGAAAATCATAATTTTATTAACCAGTTCATCCAGTTTTTTCGGAATATTTAAAGGTTTGTCCAGATTTTGGGTATACCAGAGAAACTCTTTTAATTTCATTGTTATTCAAATGCTACAGAGCACAGTTTTTATTGTATATTTCTTGTTATAAAGGGGATGATTGTTTATCTTTATGGCAAGGAAAACAAAATTATATTAAGCCTTATTTTTTCGAGTTCAATGGTTTATTTTCAAAGATTTGTGCAGATAAAGTCGGTTTAATACTTTAAGCAGTCAAACAAGGTTTTGCCAGATAACGAATGAAATGAAAAGAAAAACAAGTATTAAGAGTCTGATAATAAATTAATTCATATTGTAAACTGTTTTTGAAACAAAAAAATTAAAGTAATTTTCCTTTAATTTTTTATAAAAAAAGATTGAAAAAATATTTTTTTCCTGAAAGTACAACAATGGATCCGTAAACATTTTCGACTTGGAAAATGCAATAAAAAATTGTTATCAGTACTTTTCCACTAAAGATCTGCTGATCTTTTCGATATGCAAAACTGCAATATCGCTACACTGAATTATTGCTCGCTCTAGGTACTATAAAATGGAAGCCGGACATAAACATATTAGCTTCCTACTTTAACTGTTCAGTTTTCTGTATAGTTCTCTGTGTGCTTTGATTTCAAAAGTAAACTTTAAAAGTAATAACCACCTTTCAGTATATAAATTTAAAAACATGTATTTAAAAACTTTATTTGATTGCTTTACAGCAATCTACAGTTTTAAAAGATTTTAAAAACAGCAATTCCGTTTTAAAAGTACCGGGAAAAAAAATTACGGAATGATCATCTTTTATTAGGATGAAATCATGGACCATCACTGACGGAAATAAAAAACTTAATTTGGAGGAAAAAAGTTTGGCGAGATTTTTGGAGGAGTAACAGAGTGTCCAAAATTGAAAAAATCAGTAAAAAGGTCGAAATTGATTTTTACTAAAATTCGTATCTGAAACTACTGTTGGAAAGGTAACTAATTGGACTTTTTTAAATGGTGTTCCTCGAACCACACAGAAAAAACAAATTTAATGAACACCATACGTTAAAATTAATTCATTGTTTTTAATGAAAAAATCATTGAATTTTAATGAATTGCTCATAGTTTTTAACGTACTGTTCATTGAAATCAATGAAGTTATATTCATTAAAAATGTCTAAATAAATATCAATGATTTGTTTTCATTATTTTAATGGATTTTTCATTGATATCAATGAAAAGTACATTGATTCCAGTTGTAAATCAAATTTTAACGAACCATACATTGATTTTTAATGAACAGTTCATTGAATTCAATGTTTAGGTCATTAAATGCAATGTATAGTTCATTAAATTCAATGTACAGGTCATTGAATTCAATGTATAGTTCATTGAATTTAATGAATGGTTCATTGAATTTAATGTATAGTTCATTGAATTCAATGTATTGTTCATTGATTTCAATGTATAGTTCATTAAATTCAATGTATAGTTCATTGAATTCAATGTATAGTTCATTAAATTCAATGCATAGTTCATTAAATTCAATGTATTCAGTTCATTAAATTCAATGTATGCTAATTTATTCCCTTCCCAATTTTGTTTGAAGTGAAACGCGAAGTTGTGAAGACGTGTGGCAATTGTGTGTGTAAATTTTAGATAAAAGGTGATAATAAATTAATTTAAAAGTGAAGAAAATGTTGTGCTTTGAATGTAAAAGAAAATTTAAATCTGTTGAATTACTATTAGTATTAGTAAATAATAGGAAATATACCTGGCATTTTAAGTGACTGCTGCCATCATTTTCAAAAAATTTTTACATTTTTAAAGGATGAAAACCACATAAAAGATAAAGATGTGCGGGCAAAGTTGGCAGAAATTGAAGATTTCACTAATTACAGTGGTAAGCTTAATTTTTCTCGAGGCTAAATAAATAAATAGTTATTTTTTCAATTAATATCTTTCCAGACAGTACTGCTATGGAACTTCTTTGGAGCATTCATGGGTATTTGGTGCCCACTCAAAAAGTATGCAGTAAGGACAACTTTGGAAGAAAAACTTTCCTAAAGCATACAATTACCAGTTCCCAAGAGGCATTAGTTTTTGTTGGAAGCAGCATCCAGGAAGTCGAAAATATTCAACCAGGCGAAAATATTCAACCAAAAATAAAGGCGAAAATATTCAACCATTAATCCTTGCTGTTGGAGAGAAGAACTTCTTCTCATTCCTCATTCATGAATTATGTAAAATTTCAATTTGCTTGTTTTATTAGAGCCGTAGATGTATTCTTTAAAATTTTCAATTATTTCAATTAAAATATCCTGCGGCATGCACTCTCCTGTGGGAGTTTATTGCCGTATATTTTTATAAATTTAAAAACTATTCAAAATCTTCGAAAATTTGTATACTAATTGACTCTTTAAATAAAAAAATATTGTTGAAATTGTAATTATTTCCTTATTTTAAAAATGTTTAGAGAGGGATTAACAAATAATTCGTTGAATTTAATGTATTGATCATTCATTCCAATGAACTAAATACATTAAATTTAATGAAATATACATGGAATTCAATGAACTGAATACATCAAATTTAATGAACTGTACATTGAATCCAATAAACTAAATACATTAAATTCAATGAACTTAATACAGTCAATTCAATGAAATAAACATTGAATTCAATGAACTATAATACATTGAATTCAATGAATTATACATTGAATTCAATGAACTTTAATACATTGAATTCAATGAACTATACATTGAATTCAATGAACTATACATTGAATTCAATGTAAGGTTCATTGAACTATACATTAAATTCAATGAACTATACATTGAATTCAATGAACTATACATTGAATTCAATGAACTATACATTGAATTCAATAAACTATACATTGAATTCAATGATTCTTACATTGAATTCAATGAACCTTACATTGAATTCAATGAACTTTTCATTAAATTCAATGAAAAAAAATCATTAATTTTGGCATTTTTTAATGAACGTGTTCATTGAATTCAATGAAGTGTACATTGATATTCAAGGAACCATTCATTGAAAATCACTAAGTTTAATGAACTATTCATTAAAGTATGAAGAAAATTCATTGAAATCAATGACCACAGTTCATTGGACCAAAATCAATGAATAATTCAATGAAATTAATGCACCTTTTCATTAATATAATCTAACTTTTTGGTTCAGTGCACTACATCGAAATCAATTACGTAACCGCAAGTGATGAAACCACCAAAATTTCCCAAAATTTTTTGATTAAAGCCCAAATAATTACCTTTCCAACGGTAGTTCAAATTAAGCAATTTGTTAAGAAATGTTTGATATGTGAATTTTAGTAATAATAAATTTTCGACGCTTTTGCCGACTTTTTTCAATTTTGGGCACCCTGTAACTCCGCCAAAAAGCACGCCAAACTTTTTTCTTACAAGTTAAGTTTTTTATTTTCGTCAGTGATGTTCCATGCAAAATTTCATCCAAATTGGAGATGGTCATTCCGTAAGGCCGATGTGTTCAAAATGGAATTGCTGAAAAGATAAACTGAAAGTCCTAATTTTAGGTATTTTAATGTCATCAAACACCTGGGATTAATTTTTTTTTTCAATTCTATAGTTTAAAATGATTTAAAAAATTAGCTTTCAGTTAAATAACAAACTTAATAATAAACTTTTTGGTTTTAGTTTTTACTTAATTTAAAGCCAAAAGTTTTAAATTGGTGAATTTTTCGAAAGTACGCAGATTCAAAAGGGCTTAATAAAATAGAACAAAATCGATAAGATTTATTTATGGTTTTCATCCAAAAAGACGGTGTAATCCAAGCCATAGAGAAAATCTTCTTAAAACTTTGTCATTTTTTATTAGTAAAATCACATAGCTCTAAGATATATCTTATTGTTTTTTTTTAAGAAAAATTTTTAAATCTATAAGAAAATCTTATTAAAAATATTTGTTTTTATAATTTATTTTAAAAGTTATCCCCTTGGTGCTTAATAAGGAAATTTTATTGATTTAATAAGATTTCTTTTTAGAATTTAAAAAGAAAATCTTATTGATTTCATAAGATTTCTTTTTTAAAATTTAACAAGTGAGCATTTTTAAAGCAAAACTGAGTATTTTCAACGTTTTACCTGACTAAGGACGTCCATTCCATTTCGTTTTATTTTATAGAGCACGTCCTTAATGTTCACGCCGTACATTTTAACCAAAGCCTACCCTGAATAGCGTAATTATAACAACCGAAATAAGGATTGAGTTTCGAGAATCTCAGTTTCGTCAAAAACAAGCTCTGGAGCAGAAATATTTTTATAGTTTATTAGAATATTTATATTTTATAAATTTTCTTTATAATTTCCTGGTAATTTTTATTTTTCACGAATGCAGGAACATCTTCACAGTCATGACCACTATCACGATTGAAAACTAAAGCATCAGTATGTAAACATGTTTACATAAAAATAAGTATTACCCCCCTATTATTAATTTTTATAAGATAGACGATAAACGCTTGCAAGCGTATCGTAAAAATCAAGCTTTCGAATTATCGTTTTCATACGCCCGATAGACATGCTTTAGTGAATGACAGTGATATTTGCTTACATTTTACTGTGAATTCAAGAAAAAACAACCGAAATTCTCACTTAAAGATATTAAAAGTTAAAAAATAAAATATATAAATAAGTTTCCGACGTTCCATTGAGTTGCATTTACAGCATCTATGCTGTGCAAAGAAAGCAGTTAAAGGATGCTTGCTTCCATTCGGCGTTTTCGTCCATTGAAGTGGCAAGACGCTCCAGTTGAGTTTTCGAGCTCACAACTCTTGGCCAGAAAAGATCGCATTGATTTTGCACAAATCCTGTTCAAAAACTTATTTCTATCACTTTAATAATTACATATTTCGAAAAAAGATTATAAATTCATACATAATTTCAGCTATCGTACAATAATATTTATCCGCTTGCACGCGTTTGAAATTAAACAGCTGATCTGATACTTATAGTTTCGTAATACCATTTGTTTCCGATAAACGATAAACGCTATCTGTCAGATTTAATACGACAAATGTAAGTTCGTAATACCGCATAACAGAATGCAACCGTTTATCGTTTATCGTATGAATTCGTAATAGGGGCCTAAGACTTTCTTTTAAGTTTTAAATGGTATCTTCTTAAACTTTAGTGAGATGAGTGAATGAGATGAAACGAGTGTTAATAAGATTTCGAGATCAACAAAAATTTTTTCTTAGTTTTAAGTGGTTTCTTATTAGTTTTTAGTGAAATGAATGACTGAGATGACATGAGTGTTAAAAATATTTTAGCATAATTTCATTCATTCAATAGCAAATTTTATTAAGCAATATTTGATCACTTTAAATAAGATTTCCTATATAGAATTAAAAAGATTTCTCTGTGGAAAATTCTTCTTATTTGTTATCGTTAAGAAGAAATCCTTATAAAATAGCAGTCACTTCCGTTCGATTTTTTTTTTATCTGGCAATATATGCAAAGTAAAATTTTAGTGATAGAGAGAGGGCTTATTCCAATTCATATGGAAATGGAATTGCCAGACAAAAAACCCATATGATTGCGTGCATTAAACCATAGTATAACTACACAAGGTACTGTTAGAGCTTAATGAGCTCTCTTTCTTGGTGACCATAACTGTCAAACTCAGCCATTTTGCTATTTTTGCTTTCTCATTGCATTCTCATTGGTTGCAGATTTTGTACGAGCTGTCAAATTCGTTTTGGCAGTTTCGCTCACCGGTTCTACACCCT
The DNA here is from genome assembly GCA_963920525.1 of Dichetophora obliterata. NCBI lineage: Eukaryota > Metazoa > Arthropoda > Insecta > Diptera > Sciomyzidae > Dichetophora > Dichetophora obliterata. The sequence continues at coordinate 51,791,736 of OY986435.1, forward strand.
AACACTACCTTGTCTAATTTTACCATGAATTTAAAAAAATAAGGCCAGTAGCTGTCTCTCATCTGACGAAAAACTTTTTTAATGCGCCTCATGCAACGAAGCTTCTCGTTCTAACTTTGTTCAACAACGGAAAGAACAAAGAGCCACCAAGCATTCGCAGCAGTAAGTGGTGATTATAATTTTATTGTGTGCTCTCTCTACTCAACATTACTGCTAGGAATTAAATCTGTATCAATGGGTACATTCAAATCATTCGAATTGGTCAAACAAATATATTAGAAAAAAAAGAACGAACTTATTCCATGACATTTTAGGACTTATTAACTATGTTTTTTATGAACTCTTAATAATGTTAATGATAAAAAAACTGCAGAAAATGACTTAAAAACTAACAAAAATTACCTAAAAAACGCAAACAATTGCATAAAAATAAACAAAAAATTTAGCCTTAAAAATAAAACATTACTAAATAAAATTTATTTTATACTAGCATATCTTGCGTTTTCATCTAACACTTGCTTCATTTTTCTACATACCCTTTCGTCAGTTTCACCACGCGCAGAGTTTTTTTTTCTATAAGTCTATAAACAAAGCTACTCCTTTGTCGAGAGGTAATGTTTTTGATTGAATGGACTCTAGTGTTAAAGGAATCTGTTTAAAAATTTGCATTTTGACATTTTTTAGTAAGAAAAAAAACTAAAAAATTACACTTAACTTACCTAAAAACCCTAAAATGCTCTAAAAATTAAAAACGTCCAACAATGACAATAGAATAACTTAAAAATCTCTAAAAATGACCAAAAAATGCCCTAAATCTAGAAAACTAAAAACGATTAAAAATGACGAAAAAATGTCCTAAAAACTTTTCATATTTAGAATTTAGGAAACATAAATGGACGTTTTAAATAAGCAGATAATGTCTTAGAAGCAGAAAAAAGATGACATGTCATCGAAATCCTAGCCCTGCCTATGACTTTAAATTTTGCACATGAAGTTTGTAAAAATTTTTAAAGGGATTTTTGACTTAGATTAAAAATTTGCAAAAATCCCGGAATTGGGCAAGACTTTCTGTATACAACTTCTTTTGGATTTCAAAAAATCTAAGTTTATTTTCCAAGTGATCAAATTGAATAATCTTCTCTGTTTTTTTTATTTATTTTTTGATCTTTGATGACGTTACTTAAATTTCCGTTGTAGTTCAATCGGGTAAGTAATTAGGTAGTTAAGTATTTATGTAATTTAGTAATTAAAAACACATTTAATATGTATTCGTTTTTCTTTGCTTCAACCATTTTTTCATTATCTTTAGACAATGCCTTACATTTTTACTAAAATAAAAAAATATACGAAACATTTACTAAACATTTACGAAAAAGAAAATCTGCATTTGTGAAATAGTTCAAACGATTTGATCATCATGGTAAATGAATTTCTGTATAAATTCCTAAATTAATAAAACTTAAATGTTTCTCTTAGATAATATCATAATATAATAAGTTTTTAATAATTTTTAATTTTTTGGTCACGGTAGACTTTTCTGTGGGAATGCCCATATGTAAAACAAATTTCAAATTAATCCCGCTTATAATACAGATAACAAACCAGAGTTACTTTAAACGCGTTATTCTCGAAACATACTTTTTCAAAACTGGCCACACTACTGCAAACAAACTAACCTAATTGTATTGTAATTCTACACATCTTTTGCTAAAATTAGCATCTTTGGAAAAATTGTTGGAACGTAATTTTTTCGACTTTTTTTCCACGCTTCATAATTTTCTTAATAATTTTCTTTCAATATTTTCATTCCATTTTGGCAAAAGATGTGCATCAAAGGGTCTGTTTTCGAATCCATTTTTTTCAGACAGTCTGGAGCCGAGATATGGTGTGTCCCGATTTTCACCATTTTTAAAGCACACCAACTTCAACGTATCTCCGTAGAGTATAAAAAATATATGTTAAGAAAAAACCAAATGTTTTTTTCCTTCACTGATGATGTAAAATTACCATACAAATGAAAATTTTTGTATATATAATAAAATTTTTTAGAACACATCTTCTAAAATATGCCTTTATTTTAACCACTTTTGGCTAAGACCTCCCTTAAATTCCACAAAAATTAATACTATGGCTTCAAATTTTGCAAATAATTTTAAATGTTTACAATGTGCTTAATTCTAGAAAATTATTTTAAATAAAAAAAAAATCCAAACACTTCGCATACAAAGTGACGTCATCATAATAGTAAAACCTTTACAAATTAAAAAAAACTGATGTTGAAACTTGATATTGTACACATAAGCTTAGATAAACAAAAAATCTCTTAGATTCAAATGAGAAATATTTGAATAATATCTACGCCTTAGAAAAGTGACGTCATCAAAATAACACAACATTCAAGACATTGAATAAACTAACACGGCCGTCTGGGTATTTTAACTTCGGTCCAGTCAAAGATAATTCCTCACTTGTTTTAAATATTTTTCTAATTGCCTCGATTTTTTCTTAAAAGTATAATTTTTTTGCTTTTACTCGTAAAAGTGTTATTGAAATGAATTTGTTTTATACTTTCGAACGGTATGGGGGATGTATTAGAACCCCGAAAATCCCCCTCTTGACTTCGGGCCGGATTAAATCATACAAATTTTTTCTTGACTCAATTATTTTTACTTTTTTTTATTGCTAGTTATTTTATTGAGGAAAGTTAAGTTTTTCTCAGAATATTGCATGTATAAAAAATATTGCAGATATAAATATTTATTACGCCTTGACCTAATTTGGAGCTCTTGTCATAAATCAAATAATTAGCTTTGAAATGCATGATTATTATTAAACTATGGGACTAAAAACCCGTGAGCAATTTTTATATAGAACCTTTAGTTAAGATAAATATAAATATCCTTATTCTGGTGATCGACAACTGTGAATTCTTTGACTGTGATGAGTATATATTTTTTTTTTTTTGGTGTGGACAGTTTTGTCGAGTTATGAGATTTCGATTGCATTTTAGAATAAAAAATCTGTACAGTTGTCAATAAAATTACAATTTTCAATTAACAGAAGAGGGCTATATACAGAATTGGCATATCGCTCATTTACCTGAAGACCGTCGTTACTAAAAAAAAACGATTTTTTTGTTAATGAAACTCGATTTGATTCTTTATATCGTGCTTCATATTGTGTAAAAATTCCATGTTATTATTTTGAATACTCTCCGCGTGGGAAGAAAACATGCCTCTCTCTTTTCATACAAGGTTCGATTCAATTGGAAAATTAAACTCATTTACTGTAAAATCGCGTTTTTTTTAGTTATGACAGTCTTCAAGTGAAAGAGCGATGTTAAAAAAAATTATACAATGTTAAAATTGACGCTTCAGTGACTTATAGCCAGTTAGTTTGCAGAAAATTGTATCATCATTGGGCGCATTAAGCGCAGTCAAAAGTTGGCAATTGTTATGTAAAAATTAGCTGAATGGTACAATTTTGACATGAACACAACTGTTGAGTTAACTGTCAGATGCTGCTACTGACGCTGTTAAGTTAATAAACACAGAAAAAACGCAGCAAATTTAATTGAGAAGCTCTTGCATTTCAATTAATTACATAAAAAACAAATTAAATCTCATTTCTGACGTTTAGAGTAGCAACGTATTCAGAGAAAAAATAGCTCACTAAGGTTGCTGCACTACCATTACAGTTGACAACAGTAGTCTGCGCTGAATGCGCCCATTTATTCCTATATTTGTTCTCATGATTAAATGTAAGAGAGGTTTGATATCTGTTAAGTAAAGTTGCTGAGTTAGCGGCACGATTGCCATTAGTCCGAGTCGGAGTTTGTGGTGAAAGTTATACTATAACTCCATACATGGGCATACTGCAGTAAATATTTACTGCATTACTAGAAGCAGTATTCAGTAAACTTTTACTGATAATGAAATTCAATTTGCATTACCAGTAAATTTTTACTGATTACTGGAGAAAATTGCAGTAAAAATAAATTTTTACTGATTACTGGGAAAAAATTGCAGTACAAATAAATTTTTACTGATAATGAAATTCAATTTGCATTACTAGTAAATTTTTACTGATTACTGGAAAAAATTGCAGTAAAAATAAATTTTTACTGATAATGAAATTCAATTTGCATTACCAGTAAATTTTTACTGATTACTGAAAAAATTTGCAGTAAAAATAAATTTTTACTGATTACTGAAAAAAAATGCAGTAAAAATAAATTTTTACTGATTACTGAAAAAAATTGCAGTAAAAATAAATTTTTACTGATTACTGAAAAAAATTGCAGTAAAAATAAATTTTTACTGCTTACTGAATAAAATTGCAAAAATAAATTTTTACTGCAATATTTTCAGTAATCAGTAAAAATTTATTTTTACTGCAATTTTTTTTAGTAATGCAGTAAAAATTAATTTTTACTGATTACTGAACAAATTGCAAAAATAAATTTTTACTGCAATTTTTTCAGTAATCAGTAAAAATTTATTTTTACTGCAATTTTTTTCAGTAATCAGTAAAAATTTATTTTTACTGCAATTTTTTTCAGTAATCAGTAAAAATTTATTTTTACTGCAATTTTTTTCAGTAATCAGTAAAAATTTATTTTTACTGCAAATTTTTTCAGTAATCAGTAAAAATTTACTGGTAATGCAAATTAAATTTCATTATCAGTAAAAATTTATTTTTACTGCAATTTTTTCCAGTAATCAGTAAAAATTTACTGGTAATGCAAATTGAATTTCATTATCAGTAAAAATTTATTTGTACTGCAATTTTTTCCCAGTAATCAGTAAAAATTTATTTTTACTGCAATTTTTTTCAGTAATCAGTAAAATTTTACTGGTAATGCAAATTGAATTTCATTATCAGTAAAAATTTATTTTTACTGCAATTTTACTGGTACTGCAAAGTGCCCATCTATGTATAACTCAATGCCACAAGTCCCTTCATTTTCTATGTTTTCCTTTTATTTTATTTTTGCAAATTATTTCCATGCAACATCAATTAAGAAATTTAACGAAAACATCAGCAAAATCAATTGCAAAAACCTTGGCAAAAATAAGACAATGAATAAAAAAAAATATGACTACTAAACTCAATAACAAGCCTGATAAATGGAAAAAATCATGACTGCACAACTAAAAACGATTCGTTTCCAGAAAAAGCCATAAAAAAATAATCAATTTATTTTTTCTTTTTAATTTGTTTCTTTTTATATATTTATGAGCTGAAATACTGCTTACTGTGACACAATTTCCAATTGAATGTAGCAAAATAAGACTAGTCTTCAGATTGTTTTTTTTTATTTGAACGTATTATTTGTTTTTTTTTTAAATTTGAGATAGTTTATAAACTGTAAAGTCGTAGTTTAACAATTCGGGTTTTTGAGAAAAAAGTTACTGCAGTATATAAAAATCTTCCATTGAAAACATATGATTCTGCATTATTTTGGTACAACATCACAATATAAAAAACTTATTTTCTCCCAAGCTCAAAACTTTGTTTTTGTATTGTTGTTTTCGAATTAGTTATGAGTTCTTATTTCCATGCGGATTTTTACATTACGGGCAGTTCTACCTTGACCAGTGCAAAGATAACCCTAAAGCTCCCATTCTGTTTAGTTTTCGCTTAACATATATACGATTTATTTTTTATTCAACTGCTTAACTCATGTGGTTCTGCTGTTGTTTGAATATATTAAGCGTATGCAAAAATTGTATTTCTTGAATTTTTCAATTCATTTGAAAACTTATAATTTATTTATTTTTACTATTTTTATTTTTTTATCTGTTTTATTTTGTGTTCTTTTGCCCTGCACTCAAGTTTAATTAAATTCAATTCATGTACGTCATTTATATTCGTTCTATTTTTTTTTTTTTGTTTTATTTTTATCTCTGCTCTTAAACCAGTTAATTTTAATTTTAATTCAATATTTATTCCTTTGTTTCGAACGAGTTTTGGGCACAAATTTCATCAGCATTAGAGGAAAAATGTTGTACTGTTTATCATAACCGTAGTCAGGATTTTACCATGGGGGGAGGGGGTTTGATGAACATTTTTTTATTCAAAATTAAAAAATTAAAATGTACAAGCTTTTGTTTCATTTCATTTTCAAGTTAAGTTTTTTGTATATGTTAGTAAATATATAAAGGTGCCTCGACTTCCAATAAAAAAAAAGTTCAATTTTTTCCCCTCTAAAAATGAACATTGCCCGATTTTATAACGATTCACAAAATATTTTGGCTGTTACGATAGCCGCCAGTGAGCTAAAATATTTTGCAAAAACCACGATTTTCGTAAATATCATGGCTGACTGAATAGTTGTAAAAGACAAATACTTTAAATATTAAGGGCCAAAAAAGGCTCTTCCAATATCATTAAAAATAATGCCGTTTTTCTTGTCTTTTTTAAATTTTTTTATTTTATTTTCACTAAAGTTGAAATACCTTCATTATTTCTTATGCTATCCTCACTTTCAAGATATCGTTGGAAAAGTTTTGAGTGCTTGCATTCATGGCCAGAATTTCTAAAATTTACTTAATGCATTCCCAACAACCACTGAAGACATTTGGTCTATTTCTTATTAATATTCTAAGCTATTTGTAAAAGTTTCCGTGTTAAATCCATTTCTTCCTACAAAAATACATTTTTTCAAAACTTTAGAGTCGATTTTTTCAAAATATTTTTTATGGGGCTTATCATGTTTTTGCAATAAGCCCTTTTTATTAAAGCTAAAATATTAATTATAAAATAAACAACTTCTGAAAAAGCTTTGTTAGAATAAAATAAAAAAAACAGATCACAAATTAAGTCTTCTTGTTTTGCCAATTCTACCAACACGTCCTGCTCTGTTACTGTGCGATCACTGTGTATGCTACGGGATGTACATTAGGGTGTCCCAAAAAATAATTTTTTTTTGCTCAAGCTTTTTTTGAAAGCTTATGAGGTCAAGTATTTTTGAGACTTTTTTCAGATTTTTTGGAAGAGGTTTAGTGGTGACGCTAATCGTTTTTTCCCTAAAAATAAGATTTTTCTGAGGTTTCCGAGCAAAAGTTCCAAGCAAAAGTTGGTCAATAACAGACATTTTCTAAGACTTTGAGTCGTCATTTTGAAAGAAAATTGTATAAACTTTACTTTAATGTACATAAATCAGAAGTTTTGGCAAATTTGTATTCATTTCGGTGTCACATATTGCATTTTTTCGTAAAATTTGTGTAAATTTTTTAAAAAACGCTTCATAACTTTTAAAAATTCCATCAAAATGAATGTAGTGATGCAGTTTGAATTATGGTAAAATTCTAAGCAATTTAAAAATAAATATTTTTGATATTACTCAAGCCGTTTTAAAGTTAAAGCCTTTAAAACTTTTTCGTTGCCTGAAAATTTTTCGAATTTTAACAAGGCATTTTATTTCATTTAACAAAATATAGTGAAAATTTTTAAGCATTGGTAAGTTAACGTTATTATGAACTAGTTCATAAAATTATTTGGGACCTTCATTTTATAGTAAATTTGCCTTTATTAAAAATGAGACGTGCATTTTTCAAGTTACATAAAGACAGACAACTAAACCATTTCGAAAAGCATCCAAAAACCTACTCTAATAATCAGCTAGTCGAGGAAGTCGAAAATAAAAACGTATTCTTTCCGCAGGTTACCATCGAATCCACAAAAAAATCAACTTTTAGAAAAATCTTTACTTTTGGTCAAAAAATCATATGCTTTCCTTACGATGTAGCTATGCCTTGTAAAAGATTTTGAAAGTCTGTTTCAGAAGTTGTGAGACTAATGTAACTGCTTGCCATGGCAACACCACGCGACATCGTTTACAACTTGCAATTGTTGAATAATGTGCTTTGCTTCCTGAAACGGTATGGTGCTTTTCCATTCTTCTGGGTAGGTTTGTGAAAAATATATTGAAATATTGCAGGCTTCAAAAAAAGAAAGATTGGCTTTAAAAATAATATTTTGGATTTGCTTACTTTTTAGCATGTGTTGTGTTACATTGGCTTGTACAAGCTCGTTTTCACTACTATTAATATTTATAATATTTATAATATTTATAGAAAAAGGCGTATTAATATTTTTTACCATTAACCGCAAAGTTTTGGTTTCTATGCGCTCATCAGGTAAAACTGATGCCCCAAAAAAACTGTTTTCAGCGTGGCGTTTGAAACTGTTTCATTAAAGCACTTTTAGCTAGCTAATTGCTTCATTAAATTGAGGTCATTAAGTGGAGCGTATCGAGGGCACTGACAGAGGTACCAATTTTTTAAGCACACTTTTAACATGAATGAACTAAACTAGAATGAACATTTTGTTGAATCAAATAAAATGCCTTGTTAAAATTCGAAAAATTTTGAGGCAACGAAAAAAGCTTTAAAGGCTTTAACTTTGAAACGGCAAGAGTAATATCAAATTTTTAAAATGTTTAAAATTTTACCGTTATTTAAACTGCATCACTACATTTTTTCGTTTTGATGGAATTTTTAAAAGTTATGAACCGTTTTTTTTAAATGTTCGATAATTTCACGAAAAAATGCAATATGTATCAAACAAATGACATAAAAATTTGCCAAAATTTCTGATTTATGTACATTAAAATTAAGTTTAAACAATTGTCTTTCAAAATGACGACTCAAAGTCTTAGCAAATGTATGTTATTGACCAACTTTTTCTGCAAATTCGAAAAATCTCCGAAAAACCTGTTTTTTAGGGAAAAACCGATAAGCGCGACCTCTAAACCTCTTCCAAAAATCTGAAAAAATCTCAAAAATACTTGACCTCATAAGCCTTCGAACAAAGGCTGAGCAACTATGAAATTTAAAAAAAAATATTCTTTTGGGACACCCTAATGTACATCCGTTCAAACAGATCTCTCCCATTGAATTATGGAAGTATGTCTTAAGAAATTTTAGGGATGAGAACGATATCTTATTTATCTCAAATTAATAAAATTTTGGAGACAAAAAAACTTTTACATAACATTCATAAATCTTAAAACCTAAAAATTCACAAAATTACTTAAACAATTGTCTTTAACTTTGCCTCGGGTCAGAATTCCGAAAAATGTAAGTTGTTTTTTTATAACTCATGAGTGACTTCAAACATTCCTCAAAAATCAAACCAGGTTTAGACCAATATCTTTAATTCGAAAGTTAATTGTTTAAACACTCTTGACTATAAAAGAGTCACAATGAAAGGGGCAGAAAAATGTATTTTGTTAGAAACTCTTTTGTGCCGTAAATTACGTAGAGGCTATGATGCAATGCCGTCATAAGCAGAGCTAAAAAATCTAACGAGCTAAAGAAACTTACAATAAGCTCCATTTGCATATTTGTAGTAAGCCAAAAGCCAGTGACAAAAACATAGATGCTGAAATTTAAATTTTCGATAAACACTCGAGGGAAAATGAAAACCAATTGTGGACTGAACTATACTTTAATATCTTTCTAGGCGGTTCGAATAAGAAAAGTTTTTTCCAGTATACATGATGTGTTTGTCATTCTTTAGGGATGATAGGCTTCACTACCATCACCTATAACTGCCGATGTCAAGGGTAGTGAAACCAACAGTGATGGTAATTTTGAATGTATCACGTTTGATCCGATATATCACGATGTATGATTTTCACTTATTTGACTCATAACACACACTTTTACACTTAAACGTTACTTCAGTATATAATTTTTTAAGTTTTTTTATATCATATTAAAGTGATTCAATGAAATAACTATACAAATACATTAATTTTTATTAAAATTTCGACCCTCTGGGGGCTTTGAACCCCGAAAATCCACTTTGGCTACGGCCCTGCTTCTTAAAACTACGTTTGCTTACTTTGTTTCACTAGATGGAAGAGCTGATGCTGCTGACAAAAACAATAATCACAAAAACTCTTAATGGAGTTAAGAATGAAATGAAATTACATAAATTTTTTAATGGGACATATTTGATGGTATTTGTTCAGAATCCTTATTTGTGGAAAAGTACAGTAATTCGAACGTAAATTTTTTTTAACATAATTTAGTTGTTTGTACTAAGCGTTACAGAAGAAATATCAAAAAATAGTTTTTATCTTCTCTGCACTTGAAATTTTTCTTTTCCATCCATCATTTTCAGTTAAGAAAACTATTAAAATGCAAGTTATTGATTTTATTAATTAATGAGATAAAAAATTTTATCTGAAATAATTTAGTGTAGACTTTTCCATAATAAAAATTTACTTTTGTTTAAAATGAGAGCTTTAATCGGCGATACATTTCTTAAGACGATTTGATATTATATGAGTAACAATACCGTAAAAAAAAATATACTGCATATACAGTAATTATCGCTTATAAGCATAACCTCTATTTGCTTGTTTTTTGCTGCTTATAAGCGGGAAAGCGTATATAAAAACTCCGTTATATGCATCCACGGTGCTTATATTAAAACTCGGTTACATGCCTCCACGAAACATATATAAAAATTGGAATATTGTTTCAATAAAAATTGTCTTATGAATTGGTTTAATTTTTATTTATATTTATTTAAAAATTACATTTTTTCAAATTAGCGTTTTTAAAAAATAAAAAAAAATTAAATTAAATTAAATTGCCGCTTCTAGCAGTCTTTTTAAAATATATAAACAAAATAAGTTTTAATAAAACAAAGTCTTAAGTTTTAAAAAAAATCTATATAAAAAATATGTTTAAAAAAAATTAAATTTTAGAACAGCTAGGCTCGAATTACATAAAACTTCACTTAATTTTTAAGTCCTTTCAATCTCAAAAAAGTCAGTTATATTCTTTTGTACATTTCAACATTTTTGGCACATACATATATTCTTCTATCTTATTTAATTTGTCTCAACTTCTTCACAATTGAAATTTTTTGTTTGAGCGACAAGTGTTTATTCTTTCATTTTTGTTCATTTTAAAACTGCACAGGAAAAAAATAATAAACTTTTACACTTTCAAAGACAGTGATGGGCTATTTCATATTTGACAGCTCAATAGAGATGTGAAATTTATAATCGGAATTTTTATGACATTTCAGTAGGGCTGTTATAACCGGTTAGTTTTCTATGACTTTGTTTTTAAAAAATTCCTAATTTTGATGCATATAAAAGAGAAATTCATATAAGCGAAATGCTAATTAGCGAAAAAATTCTGGCTATTTTAAATGACAAAGCTAAATATCTCAAGTTTGAATGCATATAAACCGGGTATGCTTATAAACATAGTGCATATAAGCGATAATTACTGTACATATTTCACCTAGTAGTTATTCTGGATAAGAAGTTTATCTGGAATGTTTACATTAAGGAACGTGTTAAGACAAACATAGCACTATTTGCCTGTAAAAAAGCGATAGGAAAAAAATGGGGTTTTCCCCCCAAAACAGTACGCTGCATTTATACAGCAGTTTATACAGCAAACTTATATATGGCTCACTGGTATGGTGGAGGGCCCTTGATAAGACAACTGCACTTCAGAAATTTCCAAAGATACAAAGAAGTGCAGGTCTATATATTACTGGGGCATTGTACTCAACACCAACCAGCGCCCTTAATGTCATGCTTCACCTTCCTCCTCCTGATATCTTTGCCAGTAAATGTGCTGACACAGCAGCCCTCAGACTGAGAGAATCTGGAAATTGGATAGGTAATAACTGCGACCACACAATTATTAAAAACTCCTCTGCATCCGACAAGACAGACTACTGTGTGCCTTGCTTAAGTCTTGAAAATAACTACGTAGTTCTCATCCGTTCACGGCTAGACTGGGCAAACACAATCCCCCTTAAAACCACCGACATAAAAATCTTCATGAATCCAAACTTCGATAACAAGTAGGGGGAGGTATTTACTTCCAGGATCTCGAAGAAGCAGTTAGACTTCCAAACTATTATAGTGTTTACCAAACGAAAATGATGGCTATTCACGAAACCGCTAAGATTCTAGGTCAAAAAGACCTTGAAGGAAAGAGTATTTCCATGTTTTCAGATAGACAAGCTGCACTGAAGGCACTGAACTCAAATATTGGCAACTCTAAAACTCTCACTGAGTGCCGCAGATCTCTTAACTAGATGGCAAGGCTACTCATATGGGTACCCGCATGGGCGTCTGCAGGATATGTTTTAGGGGAGCCAAAGGTATAAAGGAATCTAGAATGAACATAAGTAAAATGTAACCTATTCACAAGAGGAAGGAAAATATAAAGTTTCACATTACCGAAACTGAACGCAGTAGCTCTGAAGCTTTCCACGGAAGCTAATTACCTTGAAATTATCCTTGATAACAAGCTGAGCTGGAAACGCAACACAGAAGAAAGAAGAAAAAAAGCACTATGCGCTCTTTACGCATGTCAGAGAGTCTTTGGCACGAAATGGGGTCTGCTACCGCACATAATTCACTAGATTTATACTGCAATCATCAGACCTATTCTTACCTACGGCTCTCTTCTATGGTGGACGATAGCGCACAAAAAGAGCTACCTCAGCTCCCTAACAGAAGTCCAAAGGTTAGCATGCATAGGAATAACTGGAGCCATGAGATCAACGCCACAGCCGGGTCTGGAAATTATACTAAATCTTCTCTCGATAGAAGAGGTTCTAAAGTGTTCGGCGACCAAAAGCGCGATGCGCCTCAACGAATCACAAGCGTGGAGAAACAACACTTTCGGGCATGCATCTATTCTGAATCTCTTTGGAACCGAAGAATCAAAAAGAGCAACCGACTATATCATACCCAGTGTGAGTTTCGGCACAGAATACACAACATCCATCCCCAACAGACAAGAATGGGAAGAAACGGCCATAGAATTCAATAGCAATCTCCAATTATATACTGATGGTTCCAAAATGGAAAACGGAACTGGATCAGGTGTATATGGCGAAACGCTAAAAATCAAAGGGTCCTACAAACTCCCCGACTACTGTAGCGTTTTTCAAGCAGAAATATACGCTATTGAAAAAGCTGCACAGGCCATTCATAGGAAAAATCTTACCCCCACAAGGGTAGTAATTTTTGTGGATAGCCAAGCGGCAAGGCTTGAACGGTACAAAACTGTAAACTGGCACTGAACAGTATCTGCAATACCCACAACGTCACTCTCTGCTAGGTTCCCGGACATAGTATACAGATGTGCACATTCCAATTGGCGTCGTCAAAACGAGTATAGACCTTAAAACCAGAGATAGTGCTAGCACTAACTGGGCCTCCAGAGGTGACTGCAACATATCTCGAAGGCTCTGGCCGGAGCTAAATGAGAAGAAAACCAAAAGCCTTCTGCTTTTGGCCAAACGAGACATCCGGATTCTTTTGGGAGTTCTAACAGGTCTTTGCCCCATTAGGGTAATGGCCAATAGAATGAACATAACAGCCCCAGACGTTTGTCGGAGCTGCAAGAATCCGGAAGAAATAGAAACAATAACTCACCTTCTATGCGAATGTCCAAATCTACAGAATCGTCGACTCCGATATATGGGGAACAGATTTTTCAAAGACCTGAAAGGCTTAGCGAACGCACCACTGCTAGACATCTGAAGGTTCATAAAAAGCACAGGCTGGTTTGAAGAATAATCGAAATAATTATGGTAATTATGGTACTACGATGAAAATAAAAAGGAATTCGCAATGGACCTATAGGCCCCGCGGAAGCGCCGGTAACGGTGCACAACCCTATTTACCTAACCTTGGCATCAAGGTATAAGAAGACGCAATGCTGCTGATGTAGCGTCAGCCTATTTTCAAATAATGAAAAGAGCAGATCCCAGAGTGGAATACTTCATATTTTGGGCTGACAATTATCCAGCTCAAAATAAGAATTGGACATTTTTTCTATACTTTTGTCAATTGGGGACTCAAAAAATTAAACAATGAAATACTTTGAACCGGGTCATTCAATTATGAAAGCAGATTCGGTTCGTGGTAGCATTGGATCCGAATGGAAAAAACGATGTGAAATTCTAGATATGGCCGATGTAGTAGATGTTGCGAAAAAATGAGGTGTTATGTTTAAGGTCGTCCGATTTCCATAAGTTTGTAGATGGCGCAAAAATCCGCCGAAAGGTTAAGAACTTAAAAGACGAAATTCCTTTTTTATACAGTATTCGTATAGTCGATGTCAAGATGGATAGTAATGCCGAATATAGGGAGAGCTGCTTCTTAAAGAACAAATTTTAAACTGAAATACCAACGGCTTATTAAATGAACTTGGTATTGAATATTCTTCAATAAAATAAAATTAAAACAGAACTTTAGCCTCAGGAAAAGAATTTTCTGGAAGGAGATGTCTTCAAATGAATCAATTATGGACATGTGTACTTTTTCCGGAGAGTAAATGTTCTTACTTCTTTAACATTTTTAATAACTGTTAATTCTTATTCTCTCTTAATACTTTATAATAAATAATAAACCATTCTTTAAAATAATAAATTCGGTTCTTTTTATAATATATATAATAAAAATATTTCTTGATAGTAAAATGACTCATGCACACACTATGTTTTGATATTGTAAATTTGTGTTTTATTATATCCAAAAAATTTACAAAACCAAGTAAGTGATTTAATGCTATTACACAATACATTACAAGAATTATGAGAGGTATTCCCGAATTTTGAGCATTTTCGATACTTATTAGCATTTTAAGTACAGTAAGTAATGTTTATAACGACATCGCTTATTGCGAATTATCGGTTAAAACGAACAAAAATTTAAGTCCCGGCTGAAATTCATACAAAATAGTAAAATTTTAATTGCTTATAACGACATCGTTTGAACGAAGTATCGGCTATAACGAACTAATTTGCATGAAAAAAGGGAATCAATCATCATTTATAACGAACAAGTGTAAATTGGCATTTTCCTAAGAAATTTTGTTGAGTAAGTTTTTGATGCTAAATGAATGTTATTGGTTTTGTTTTTGCTATTGATTTTGGCAGCGTCGTCTTCCAAAGAAAATTTGTGGCATGCATTGTGGAATTGTTTTACTGCTATTTTGCAGAATTTGAAGTCAAGAAAGCTTAATCATATTTAGTCGTTAATTGATTGTGAAAGCAATGAGTTGCAAAAGAAAGTTTTTTAGTATAAAACAAAAAGCCTCAATAGTAGAGAGGCTTGAAGCGAGACAAATAAATGTTTGTTTGCTGAGTTTGGTGTGTCGGCTTCAACAATATCTACGATCTTAAAAAACAAAGAAAAAATTAGAGATGCCTTTGAAACGCCTCGTCTAAGAATCAAAAAAGTAAGACAAACGCAATTCCCTGATGTAGAAGCAGCCTTATTGAAATGGTTTAAATTTCAAAAATTGAATATTCCCATTAATGGAACAACCCTTCAGGTAAAAGCAAACGATTTTGCAAATAAACTTAGTGTACAAAATTTTTCATGCTCCCCCGCCTGGATTCAGCGGTTCAGGAAGCGAAATGGTATAGTGATCGGAAGAATAAGTGGCGAAGCAAGAAGCGTATCTTCACAAACTGTAGACAATTGGTTGCAAACAATGTGGCCAAAAATACGAAATGGATATGCTGATGATGAAATTTTCAATATAGACGAAACTGGACTTTTCTATAAAATGATGCCAAATAAAACACTAAAATTTAAAGGAGAACCTTGCAGTGGAGGAAAAATGTCTAAAGAGCATCTTACAGTTCTGGTTGGAGCCAATATGACTGGCTTAAAAAAAATTGGAAAATCGAAAAATACTAGATGTTTTAAAAATGTAAAATAGTTACCTGTTCGAAAACAATTCATACGAAAACAATTCAAAGGAATGGATGACATCCGATATTTTTTAAAAGTTCTTACGAAACTGGGTTAGAAAACTAAAAAAACAAGAAGATAAGATTTTGCTCTTAGTAAATAACTGCCCAGCACATCCAACGATCGAAGGCCTTGCAGCTATCAAGTTGGTATTTTTACCAGCGAACACAAGTGCGTATTGCAACCAATGGATCAAGGAGTAATTAAATCATTAAAAGTACACTATAGAAAAATTCAAATCCTATCTTTAATTCGAGATATTGAAGTCCAGCAGAAACCATATGCTATTAGTGTATTGGATGCAATTTTAATGATCTCGAAGGCATGGGAAAGAGTGACGAACACAACAATAGCAAATTGTTTCAGGCATGCAGGACTTTCCATGCTTCAATCTGAAACTGTCAACGAACATTTTGATGCGGAGGATGAAATTCCTATAAGTCAATGGGTTGCTCGCATTCAATCGATATAAGATATTGTTAGTCCCTGTACATTTGAAGATTTCGTTCAAGTTGACGACAGAATTGTTACTAATACGCTTCTTACGGACGAAAAAATTCTAGAATCAATCACCAAAAACGATGCTGAAAGCAATACTAGCGATGAAGGTAATAAAGCTTTAATTTTTACTTAATAACTTGGAGTAATTTTTTATATATACTTTCAGAGATTGAAGTCGAGGCAGCAGCAGTAACAACTATTGAAGCATTTCAAGCAGTAAATAAGCTGCAGCGCTTTATGATTATGCAAGGAACATTCGACGAAATGTCTTTGACTTACTTACAGAAAATTGGAGATTCTATATTTTGTCATTGTACGGGATCGCTTAATACGAAAAAATGTGCATAGACCCTCTGACGTTTTGATTTAGACAATATGTTAGTGGACGTTATGTCATCCCACCCCCTTTTGAATTTGCCCCCACAAAAACACAAAAATAGAATAATGTGAAAATAATTCATGTCTCGGAGGAGGCAAATATATGAACTGCTCAATTACATGCACCCACGCCTATGGCACTCCCCGAAAGAGAGTACCAATAGTAAAAAAACATCATTTAGAACTGCCCATCATTTATTTGTCACCAAAGAAACTAAGTTTTAGCTCAAAGCTTAGTCCCAAAATATGTTCCATCTTTTTTAAATAAAAACTGAACACGTTAAAAAAATCTTTACAAATATTTGACAAAATGTTATATTGCTTTTAATTGAGCTTACCTAATCTGCATTGTTAAAAATCATTTTCATTGAAAAATAACTGTAAAAAATAGGTGTGTATGAAAAGTTATATGAATAGTTTTCGTTTTGAAAGCATCGAAACATAGCTGCGGTTTTTAGTAAAAAGTCAAAATATTCCAAATATTTTGTCACCATCCACGAGTTCATGCTTTATTGTTATATTCTAGATTTTTAAGTTTTTCCTAAATATTCTTAATTTTTTTTTCATTCTGAACTGATGACCTTGCCTTAAGAATTATCGTTATACTGAGAAAATCTATAGTTTTCAAGATATCGCTATAATTTTGATGTCGTAATGACATTTACGACATCATTTTGTTACTTTCACTATCCGTAGAAAATATTTTCCAAAAAACTTTCGTTTACCGTTATTTTTACTAATCAACCGCTTTTCATACAAAAATACGTTGTACTGAGAAAATCTATACTTTTTGAGATATCGCGATAACTTTGATGTCATAATAATGGGATTTTTTGCAAAATTTACTACATGTAAAAAATTTTACAATCACAGTATATATTCACACATGTTACATATAAAAATGCTTATTGTAGGGTATCCGTAAGTGATGGCGAAAAAGTATATCTTTCATCTCTTAAAGTTTGGTTGTTATTACAGAAATTCCTTTTAAACACTCATATTTAAGTTCAAAGGTCATCAATCGAAAAACCAACCAAATTGTGCACGCCTTGCCATCCGCTCTTTGTACACCCCGCCAATTCTGACGTCTCAGAAATCCTTACTGAAATAAATATATACATTCCAAATCAACTTTAACTGATTCATAACTATGTCACCGAGGGAAATGAATCCCGTAAAATCAAAGAAAAAGTATATTTAAAAACTGTTAACGATATATCTTTGTAACAAAGACAAAATCATTGCAATTAGGAATTTATCTTCAAATAAGCCACTGCTCTGAACTGGAGATTCTGAATTTGCTGTGTCTTCAAAACAAAAGCCAAAAGTTCTTTGTCGATAAATCAAGGAAAAAGTATATAACTGCAATGATTAATTCTTTGTCAAAAAAATGTAGTTCTTTATTCTTTATTCGCTAGCGACTAAAAAAGTGTGTAAGTTCAAAAACTTTTCATTGCTTTATTAAAGACTTTGTCTTTACCGACATACTTTAATTTAACTACATTTTACGTTGCTTGTATATTTTCTATGTTTTTCGTACATAATTTTCTGTAAACTAAGTGGACGTTAGGTTTTTTTTAGTTTTATAAGATAATAAACACGAACATGTACGAATTTTAATATTCAAGTACACTTTTTTTTTACTTTCCTTTAGCACAGCAAAACAAAATCTTCTTTCGCATAGAAAAGAATATCGTCTTTGCTTTTAAGTACGTGCCTTTGTTAATTCCATGAAATTTCGTCCTTGTCTCAAAGAACTTTTTCATTCGGCACGATGAAATGAACAAAAGTCTTTGTGGCAAAGTGCGTTTTCTTTGGTTTTACATACTTTTTTTTCTCGGTGGAGATCTCTGAATTTGTTTTTATGACTGCTAGAAATAGAAGAATTATAAAATATATCTAATAAATTCACATCTTATACAGATCGACCCATTCTTCGAAAGCGATGATATCTAAAAAGTTGATGAATCTTTGACGAACTTGAAGAAAAACAAATATATTTTTGAATTTTTTGGTCAAATCAATGATAGTTTTTATTGTTTGTTGTTTTTTTTTTTTACTTTATATTTATTGTTTTTGTTTTGTTTAAATATTTTATGTTCAATCAGTTGGTTTCTTTGATGTTCAATAGTTTTAAATATGCTACAGATTTATTATTATAGTTATTAAATTAATTTTAGTTTATAATTCATAATTTTTTTTCTTTTTATTTTACATATAACATTATTTTTTAATGTATTTTTGTTTTTGTATTACTAAAATTTCTTGTCTTAACATTTCAACTAGAATAATTTACAAAGTGAACAGAAGAGCAAATAATTACATTAATATGATAAGTCACAATGAAATCGTAAACAAGAGAATATAAAATTTATATGAAATACAGTTGTTTCAATTAATTTACTCATTAATGAAAATACAAATAGAAGCATATAAATATAAATAATAATAATCAATATAAATCTACTATCACATTTAAATGTATGTATGTATTTATGTGTGTGTGTTTTCGTGTGTCTGTGTGGGTATTTTTTAAGTGAAACTCTGTGTGTGTTGTGGCAACAAAAACAATAACTTCTACCCAACCACTCAAGTAAAAAGAAACTAGTTAAAAACCAGATCTTTTTACATTGATATTGGTTAACATATTTTGTTTATGAGTTACTGTCAATGTTATTATTGTTGTTGTTGTTGTTGTTACTGACTTTCTAGTTTCGATACATATAAAAAGAGTTTTTTAAACATTTATGCTTTTTGAAAAAAAAATTGAATTTTTTTACATAATTTTGGGTCGCTTTTTTACAATTTATAGCTATGTACTTGTTTTGTTACTTAAGCATAATTAAATCATTAAATAATTTTATAGCCTGCGCTACAAAAAAGTCTTTTATAGATCTTAACAAAACAACTCAAAAACTTTACAATATTTAACAGATTCTCTTATTTCACAGCAGTTTTGAATGTTATTTTTTCAATCTTATTTTTCTTTTGTTTTGCATTTTACATAATTCTTTATTTTTAATAATTTTTTTTCTTCTTTTTGTCTTTGTCTAATCTTAGGATTATTTTTAATCTTTGATTTAGACTTTTTTTTGTTAATTTTGTATTCAATATATTCTAAATATTTGATATATGCTTTATTGTTAATTTATAGTTGTTGTTACCTTTGTTTTCTAGTGTATTTTGCAAAGTATATATAATTTAAGCAATTTTTTCATTTTTGTTTTATTCATTTTGTTATGTTGTTGTTATTCATTTAAGTTACAAAAAGAAGAAGTCGTAGTCAGAGAGGTGTTAGCGTGTGTGTGTGTGTAGTGTATAGGTTAATGAGTAATTAGATTTTCTTCACTTTCTATTGTTGTTAATTTATTTTTTTTTGCAATTTATTTTAGGCAGTTTTTTAACTCATTTTCAAAACATTTAACTAAATCCTCATCTTTTATGCAACACATTATTATTTTAAGTGTAGCCGTATGTTATAGCTTTTCAACAGTTTCTGCAAAACATGTGCAAATTACACACAAAAACAAAGCAATATTAGAAAGAATGTGTGCGAGAGTAGAGCAAGAAGAGAAAAAAAAAAATCTTATCTAATCATGTTTAATAAACAGTAGTGCCCAGCATCGGGCTCAATTGGCTCAATTTGTAAGAAACTGTATTCTCATTATCCCAAGCCAACGTCAACTTAGAATTATTTATTATTTTTGTATGCACACGACTGCATGAGCTGCAAATTAACCATTAATCAATAGAAGCAAAGGTCAAAGTCCTTTCAAGGGCGGAAGTGTTCAATTCGCCGAACAACATTGTCTCATTTAAAAATCTCAAACATAATTCATTTGTTTTGTTTTTTTTTTGTTTCCTATTATTATTATTTCAATATTTATAACACCTACCTATAAAAAATTAGCTTAAATTTCAAAATCACACAGAATTTATCTTTTTTTTTACTCTCTATGAAAAGTTTTAACATTTTTATCATTTTCTATATTAATTTCCGATCAAGTCAAAACTAGAGATTTTATAGAAATGTTTGAACAGCATTAATTTAAATGTTGACTAGCTTTTGCTATCCATTATTGCTCTAAGCCTAAGGTTGCAGGCGCAAGCAAAACTACGTGAACAAGCGAGATAAAAGGTAGCTTTGCTTTATTTCTATCTCGTTTCTTCGCAGGTTACTGCCTGCGCCTGGCTGCCTTCCTGCCTGAATCGGCGTTCACTTTGTACGCAACCTAAGACCAATTCAACCATTCACTCTGTCTCTCTCTCTATCACTATCGCGATTGACAACATTTTTTTTAAGTTTTAACTTCGAATTAGGCATTTATCGTTAATTGAAAAACATCGAATATAATTTATCGATTTTTCTCCCTCCATATTTTGAAAGTTATCAATTTGATTATTATATAACTGATATTTAAATATTTTATAGTTACCGACATACTCATATTATATTTATACTTTCTACCTTTTACAAATTTTGACTTCATATTTTAGCTCGGGTCACTAAAAACGGAATGGAAAATGTTTTGTGAAACATTTCACCTGGTTTTTGACTACGAACTATTAGATAAACCATATGGCCGTTTTGCAGCATTACTTGACTTAATTTCTAAAAAAACGTTTTTGCATAAAACACACTACCAGCCCTATTATGAATTGGACAAGGGAGTTTTAATTTTTAAGCTAAGACTCAAGAACATTTTGAAATTTTTTTAATGCAAATTTCTTCATCAACGGTTGATCAACAAATTTACATTAAAAAATTTCAAAATTTTCTTGAGCTTTGTCTTAAAAATAAAAACTTAATTTTTCAATTCCGCGTTAAAAATTATTGGCACTAAAACGTCTAGATTTTCCTAAAACCGGATGTCAAAAACTTATCAAAAATATTTCTAGTTAATTTTTAAAAACGTACATCTCAGCTTCAGATACGAACTTGGTTTAGTTAAATTTTTTTTAACTTTAAGTGTTTAGGTGTGTTTTGGTGCTTTTTTTCAAACAGTTGGACAGTTTGTTGTTGTAAGCTTTATAAAAATTGTATGTTTTACATAAGAATTTTTATGCAATTTTT
Source organism: Dichetophora obliterata (assembly GCA_963920525.1). Taxonomy (NCBI): domain Eukaryota; kingdom Metazoa; phylum Arthropoda; class Insecta; order Diptera; family Sciomyzidae; genus Dichetophora; species Dichetophora obliterata. Next base: position 51,813,458 of record OY986435.1, read on the forward strand.
AAAATATAATATGGTTTGTTTAATCATAAGACTAAAGAATGTGTGCAACCATCTGAAAGAGAGAAGTTTTGTGTCAATCAGACCATTTTTTTATATTATTTTTAAGTTTGAAAGAGTAAAAACTTAGCTTTACGATGAAGTAGATACCCGCATTTAGATTTTTGATGTCCTTTTTTATACTAGATATTAATTGGAAAAATTGATCTGCTAACTTATTTTTTTTTTGGCGTGCATAATTCATATGATTTTAATAAAAAAGACCTAAACTCAACGAAAAAAACGGTGTTTAAATTGCTAAATACTCATTTGTAAAAGTGCACTATTGTTTTTAGTTGCAATTCAGATTTTTTCTAACTTTAACTACGACATTACAGTTATCTTATTGTATGAAAAATTCTTCAACTCTGATGCATTATACACTTTCAAGTTTAGAATATTCTTAATTTTTTGCCACATTTATTAAATACAAAATAAATTTTGTTTTATAGGATGGGATATTATAACTTTGGGGAGATATTTTAATCTAAAACTTTGATTTAAACCAATTTCGAGATATGTCTCGATTGAAATTTCTAATCCCGAGAAAACTACAAAAATTACTTAAAATTGCATGCCCCTATTTTAAGCTATTAAGACAATAAATTAAAAGTTTTTGCACTATAAAAAGTTAAAGTGCAATTTATTTAAGAGATATCTTTTGGGCTTGAACTATTTTATTTGTGTGATTGGTTGATCTTATTTTTGAAGTAATTCCTTTAATGTTCTTTTTTGCAATTCATGAACCACTTTGAAATTATTATAGTAACTTTTAAATAAACTAGAATCTCGAAACAATTAACAAAAATGTCCTATGGGTTGTTAACTTTTTCGAACTATTAACTTATCTAAGTAGCTTTCAAATTTGATTAAAATTCAAAAGTAACATCGCTTTTTCAGATATAATACGTTAAATTTATTAAAATGACTTAGTTTTCATCATAACAAAAAAAAAACTTAGCGAGAGTTTATTGTGCCGACTTATGACCGAACCGAGCCAAGCTGAAACTCAAAAATGCATTGGGGCAAAAGAGTACCATGACTTGCGTTCTCTATTGCTCCCATGCGTTTTTGAGTTTCAGCTCGGCTCGGCAAAGCAACAAGTCGACACTATAAACTCGCTCTTAGGTTGCAAGCAGAGTGAACGCTGAAGCGGACAGGCAGGCAGACAGGCGAAGGCAAACTATGTGAACAAGCGAGATAAAAGTAAGCTTAGCTTTATTGGTACTGCCTGCACCTAGCTGCCTGCCTGTCTGAATCGGCTTTCACGCTGTCTGCAACTTTAGGTTGCAATCAGAGTAAGCGCCGAAGCGGACAGTCAGGCAGGCAGGCACAGGAAGTAGCCTGCGAAGAAACGAGATAGACATAACTTTTTTCTCGCTTGTTCACATAGTTTTCCAGAGCCTGTCTGCCTGCCTGTCCGGTTCGGCGCTTACTCTGTCTGCAACCTTAGACTTTATTTGCACCGGCTGGTTTAACCCTCGGATGAACTAAGTCGTCAGGCCAAACGCAATGGTTTTTCTTTTTTGAATAACTTTGTTTCTATGAGCTCGATTGGCAAAAGCTCTTGTGATTTTTCGAGTATGTTTTCGCTCTTTATGGCAAGTATAAGATCGAAAAGTTCTGTAAATGTTTGTAGTGAAAACTTTTATCACAAGGTCAAGTCTTCATGTCGTCTGGCCAGACAAAATAAACTTATGAGAGATAAAAGCGAGAGATTTTGTTCAATTTCATATTCTTCTTTTGTCCTGTATACGTGAACGCTCAAATTCGGTTGACTTAACCGAGACGAGTTAGCTTTTCCGCAATAACCTTTGTATTGCCAAAGGTTATTCTACTGAATGTTATTTGAAAAGTCATAATTCTTACGGCTTGTTCTTATAAATTACAAAAATTCTCAAAATAATTTCACGGTTTTAAAATATCAATTTTTTTTATATAATTATTAATTTCATCATATCGTCATATGAAATCAAAAAGCCGTAAGTTTCATTTAAAAATTTTTACAGAAGAACCAAAAAGCTTTCTAAATTTCTCAAGCGCTTTACTGATGGCTCTTTCGTTAATAAAAACATCGTTTTTAGTGGTAGGCGTGTAAAATTTTGCAGGAACATGTATTTTGATGCAATGAATCACAATCAATCAAAAAGTCGATTTTGAATTTTTTGTAACTTACTGATTTTTGATTTCATATGACGATATGTCTTTGTCTTTGCAAATGTGTCCATTTTATAAAAAAGATGTCGAGTAAGAATAAAAAAAGTAGTCGTTTTTATAAAAAATTGATAATTTTTGACAGTTCTGTAAGAAATTCTAATAATAAGGTATTGATTTCATTTGTAACAACTATCGATTTTGTTGCTCACACCTAAAGTAAGCTTGGGCTCTCTCACTTGCTCTCTCTTCTTCACACGCGCTTTAAATCACTGCCTTGTTGCAAGAGCTTTCTGTAATTTTTTTAAGACAAATTTGAGTTTCTGTTGTTAGCCGCTCTTCCAAGCAGTATTGCTTCTATGCAATTTTGTTACTACTTTTTTCTTGCTACACTTTTAGTGAATATTTTTTGCAGTTAATTGGTTGCGAACTATTGTTTTTAATTTTTTTCAAATTTTTGTTAAACAATAATAATAACTGTTTCATTAAAATTTTCAAAACTATTTTTTTTAGACTAGCTATGAATGCACAATTTGTGTTTTGTTGTTGTGGTTGTTACAATTTTTTCCTAATTTGATTAATTACAACATTAGCCGCATTCGGTATTAATTAATTCATTGTTTAAGTGTTGCTGTTGATTTTATAATTTTGCTTTTTTTCGGTTTGCTTTGTTGTAACTTTTTACGGTATTGATACGCTACATGTTTTATTTCTATTATTTTTTGTTATTCATTTACTGCACCTTCAACTAATTTATGTTGTTTAGGTTAAATATGAATATATATTTATGTATATATCGGTGTATGTGTGTGTGTGTGTGTGTATGTGTGTGGGGATGAGTGTGTTTGTATGCTAATTTATGCTGCATACTTACACACTTATGTGATTTATGTATGTATTTGTAATGCATGCATTTTATTACGGTATCTATTAATTATTAATTATTGTTTCATAAAGCTGATTATATGGAACATTTTAGCTCATATCGTATCATAACATATATTTTTGTATGTATATAAATATATATTACTAGCATAAATTTTATGGCTATATATATCTATATATACTTCTATGTATGCATGTTTTTATGTAGGCATGTATGTACGAATGTATGTTGATTTTGAATGTTATTTTATATATTCGCATTATATGTTTACAAGTATAAATCGTTACTTTCTTACTATGATGCATATGATTACGGCTGTGGCTCTAAGTATAGCTTATATTGTTTTGCATTTTTGCATAAATTTTTACGCTCGAGTCTCTGTTGCTATTTTTTTTTTATTGGGTGTTCGTTCGCGATTTTTTTTTTACTGAATTTAATTTTTAATTACTTTTGATTGCGTTTAAACGATAAAAAAGAAAATTTTTTAAAAATTGTAGTAGCAAAAAAGAAAGAAAAAAATAGTAGACAATTAAGCGAAATTTTAAACAAACTTTATTTATTTGTTTTACAAACACATTTTTCGAGCTCAATCAAAACAGCTGACATGTGCAAGTGTGTAGATTTTGTTGTTGGTTTTGCCTCTTTTGCTTAAATAAAAATTTAGCACATTTTAATAATGATGCCTTTATCTCACTTTGTTGTTGCGGTTTTCTTTTAATATTTGCCATGAGTTGCTGAAACTTTTATGTGTTTTTTATTAGTACTATCAGCGCCCCCTTTTTTTCTGAATTGTATTTTTGTTGTTGTTGTTGTTGTTATTGTTGTTTTTGTTGCCAAATATTTATGTGCCCATTTCTTGAGGCTTTCATCATTTGTATGTTTTTGTTGTTGCAAAACGTAAAGCAAAAGCATTTATTTTATTTATTTTGTGTTTAAATAAGTGGCTGAGCCTGAAGTCAGCGAAATAATTTATATACACTCATATTTAAAAAGCTAAAGGAATTACTAAAAGTTAAGGCGCTGATAAGAGAAATTTGTGGAAAAACTCGTTTGAACGATAAACCCGTGCCCGAACGAGCCTTTGCCCACCACTACCCAAGGTTAGTCCAGTGTGTGTTTGGATTATTATAATAACGAAAGCTTATTGTTACAATTTTGTGAAATTTAGCATTTGTGCGGACACTATTTAAAATCGCAATTAAAATTTTTGGTGGCTTGTTTTTTTCGAGAACGGAAGCTTATAAATTACGAATTATTAGGCAGATAATTAAAAAGTTAGGGAAATTTTAAACGAATTCAACATCTTATTTTGAATAAAATCTATATTAAAATCTTAATTTAAAACAAAATTAGCATAGGCTGAAGGTAGTCTTAATTACGGTTCACGTGTTCTGTATTTTTGCTGAGAAAAATGTTTTGATGAAATGTGCTAGAGTCGTTTCTAGAAAAATATCTCATCTGCATCTTTTTAATGATGTGAAAATTGCTATTAAAGCAGGCGTGAAATAATAAATACCTAAAATTAAGATAGAATCGTAGAATTTTTTACATGTAAAATGAATGAAAAATGCAATGAACATACTTAAGCAAATTTTTGAAGTTGGCATGCAAGGAAAAATCATTTGGTCTATTATCAAGAAAAAACTGCAGGTGGCTTTCACAAATTCAACTCAAAATGAATACAGAGTTGGTGATATATTGCAAATAAAAAACCTAAATTTTTATCGACTAATTCCATTTCTGGTACTTTATAAGTTACACTTACATACCAGGAAAGACCAAAATAAATCTCTCAATGTCTCAAATATTGTTAACTTTTGCGTGTAAAAAATGGGATAGATAGTAAAATAATAATAAACTTAGGAGTGTTTCGCGAAGAATTTGCAGATGAAAATGTTGTTTTTCTATTTTCCAAATGTGGTTTATTTTTAATCACTGAAAACTGGGCAGTTTTCTCGTGATCATGATAAAAATTTAAATAAAAGCGGTATTAAGGTACTTTATGTGCTACATTTTCTACTGCACGGCATTATTGTAAGGCACAACAAGTAACGGTTTTCACAAATGTGTCGAAGTGAGGTGTTGCCTACTTAGGTTGTGGACGGAAAGATCGCCGATTCAGACAGGCAGGCAGACCTGCGAAAAAACGAGATAGAAATAACTTTTTTCTCGCAGCAAAAACAGTGTTGCTTTTAAAATTGTTAGGGGCTTATTTATGCTTCGGTATCTATCCCTTTTTGTTGAGTATTACTTAATCTATGAAATAAAAGTTTTTTGTAGATTTAACTTCTGTTACTTCGTACTCCATGAAGTTAATAAGAATGTTGACTCTTGCCAAAGAAAACTTGTCCGTTATCTAGCATTATCATAAGCTGTAGTATTCAAAATAAACGCATGATTCTTCGTAAATAACCCATTTAAGTGAGCTATCTCTCAGCATTTTTTTTTTTTTTTGGTTCTTGCATGTTATTTATAGAATTGTTTTTCAGATTATGTCAATCAATTGATTTTATTAAAATTGGCCTGTTTCGTTTGATTAGGCAAGCAATTATAACTGAAGTTCATTCTTTTAAACGTAAATGCTTTAGCGATAGCTTTCAGTAGGCAGAATCAGCGTTCATAGGTGCCATATAATATCAAAATTTGGTAGAAATTTGACTAGATTTTTAATTTTGCAATAAAAACCAGCTATTATATATTGACAACAGTGCTATAATTGGTAGTAAAATTTTATATTAAAGTTAAAAAATCTGATTTTGTGAATATCTTTTAAAAAAATTTTGCATCCTATTCTGTATATTACTTTTATGAGAAAATAATCAGTTCACCAAAAGTTTTTTAAACATTTTAAAATTTGTCGTCATTTGCTTAGGTTCAGTTGTTTTTATGTTTTATTGATTTATTTTATAAGCACGAGCTTAAATGAGTTAATTGAAAAATAAAAACAAAAATTTCAAAAATATTAATTTCAATTTTCAAATTAATTTTCGAGTAAAATTTTGCGTAAAAAAGTGAGTGCATTAAAAGCAGTAATAAAAGTAAAAAAATTAGGTCACTTTAAGGTCAGCTTAAGCAAGGGTTAGCTGATTGTTAATTGAAAGAAAAACTCAATTCAATGAGGGACATGCGCAGTAGAGGCTTCGTACCAGCTGCAAGAGATTTTAAGCGATTTTTGACACAAGCTTTTCTATATAAGCTGCTTTTAAAGTTTAACGAATTAATGGTTCTCGACTTTAAACCACTTGAATTCTTTATAAAAAAATTTCATACTAGAACAATTTTTATATTTTCATCATTTAGAGTTTTTAAAACAACAATGAAAAAATCCCTTTTTCAGGTTTTGCCACTTCAATGTTATATTTTGATTAAATTACTTTTATTAACATAAATGTAATTTTTTCAAATACTCAATAAAGTCAAGATAATGATAACAATTGAAGTGTCTTTGACACTTTGAGTGTCATTAAACTTAATGCAAAACGTAATTTTTCTTTCAATTTTAACACTTTAGCTTATTTTTATTTCTTTTAAATGCGTCTTAGATTAAAATTTTGCATTTTTATTTTCATTATAAAGTTATTTAAAAAAAAAAAAAACTTAAACGTTTGAGAATTTCAAATAATAAAGTTTAAAAATGATTCATAGATTTAGATGACAAAATGTCATTAAAGGAACTGATCATTGTTGTCAATATTTATTTTTCAAACTTCTCTTTCTAGATATTAATAAAAGGTATGACATCACTGCCTCTAAATATTAATAAAGAAAAACAATTAATTCAAAAACATATTACAAAATTATGCAATTGTAAAATCTAAAGCTGATTATTCAAGCGATAATAAGCAAAATTGATATAAAATTTATTTTTTTTAATTATTAATTCTGAAATTATCTTAATTTTGAATGCAATTTTCTTCCATTTCAAAAGCCCTTAACATATAAGCTCAGTGTCAGGTATAATTTTTTTAATTCTCTCTTTCAAGCTATCTAAAAATGTCTTTAATCATTAAGTTTAATCATTGCTCCACAAATAATTTTTGACTTTTTATACAATACGTATAAATGCTAATTTAATTTATCGATATTATTTTACTCCAAAATACTTGAAAAACACAATAGAATTAGAAATTATGTATATTTAAACACAAATTTGATAAACAGACCTTTTGGTTGTGGTAGAAATGGTTATAAATATTTTTAATTTGATTAAATTATGAGAATTATAAGAAATTACTTAGAAAAAATATGTAAAAAATATGAAGATATATTCTTCGAAAAGATTTGTTGAAAATTCAATGATAACTAAGAAAAAACATTTCAAAATGCTTGCAAAGCACTTAACAAAGTTTGTATGTTTATTGAATATATTGAATTCACTAATCCTCAGTCAACTTAAAGTGTGAAATCAGCAATGATTTGAAGAACCATTTGAGAGAGTACTTAAAATATTTGAAATGAAAGATAACATTCTCTGCATCGAAACGAAAAATATCGTACGTGTGATGTGACAAACATGAGGTAATATATATTTGAGCTTTTATTTAGCAAAATTTTGTATTTTTAAAGCAATATATATTTGCTTTTAACGAAAACATTGCTTGCACAATCTTTTATTGGATGCTGTTTGGTGTATAAAATCACTAAGTTTGAAATATTACATTATACCAAGAATTTGTATATAGCTTAAACTAGCTAAAGTAGCATTAAGAAATAGCGTGACAACACTAAAAAAAATCATTATTAAAGAATTACGTAAAACGATTTCAATGATTGAAGATACTGGAAATTGATGGTGTGTATATAATCACCAACAATTGATAACCATTATTCATAGCTATCGAAGGCAATAATTTTGCAAGCTTTAAATAATAGCATGATGTGGAAAAATTAAACAAAAAAAAAAGCGAATACTTGAAAGTTTAATGGCATCATATTAAGCAATTAGCAACAATTTTTGTAGCATTGCAAGCGAAAAGTAATTTTTTTCAACTAGGCAGTTAATTAGCAGTGGCCTTTGAATAAGAAGCAACACTGTTTAAAGCTTGGCACTGTTGATTACACAAACTGACCTTGAGTTTAGTTTAAAAGTAGCAAAAAAAAAACATACGCATTTCCAGCCTAAGCAAATACAACAAACACACAGTTCAATCTTAGGCAAATATTAAAGAAAAGAAAAAACACAGTTCATGTTCAAAGCAGTGCTTTGTTGCTAGGCGCAAATCAATTGCTCGCATTTACAAATTTTTTAATAAGGCTTTTTTTTTTTTTGTTACAAATAGCGTTTTGAAAACTTTTAAACTAGTTTTTTTAACTAACAACATAAGTTTTATCTGAATAGTGAACTTTTTAGAAAAAAATGCTGATTTTTGCCCAACACTGTATTTGCAAAACTCACTCATTCCCGCTACTTAAAGCAGTAAATTTTTTTTGCTGCTTATTCACTCTTGATTTCGGACAGCAGAGGCAAAACTAGGCACATAAAAATGCAAGCAAATCACCACAACAACAATTCACTTACACCAACAAAATCCTGCTGCTCCACACTGTACACTGTAATCCAGTCATAAACTTAAAAAATCGGCTAGCAGTAAATGCCGACGGCTTTAAATTGTTAAGCCAACAAAAGTAGAAATAAAAAAAAATAAAAATCAATAAATTAGCTGCACAAAACTTTTTGTTGCTTTACCCAAAAACCAGCAAAAAAACGACTTGCAGCAACGTTTTTTCTAGCACTAGCTGCTGCTGCTGGCTGTTGTTATTGCATTTTATATAGGTTGCAACAATTTTACAATATCTATTTTTACACAAAATTCTTGCCTGCTGCTTTGCGAAAGTTTAAAAGGAGCTGTGTTTAATGTTGCACTTGAGCTACGTCGGCGTCTGCTAGATTTTGCTTAATTTTCATCAATTTTTTTTTTGTTTTTTTGTTCAACTTCTTGGCGAATATTTTGTGAGTATAGCAAATATTTTATAATGTTACTTTTTTGGTTTGCGCTTGAATTTCTTCTGCTTTCAATTTAATAATTTTGTATTTTTAATTGATTTTCAAATTTGATAACTAGATTTTATATATTTCTTCCATAATAGTTTTTTAGCTTATGTTTTTTGTTGTTTTTTTGTTTTGCTCATTTTAATTAAATTACTAAAATTATTATATAACAAATATCACTACCAGATTAACTACTATTTTCTTTGCATTACTTCCTTTTCGGTTTTTATTTTTTCAACTTTTGTGGTTAACTAGTTGTTGCGGCAGCCGCTGCGCTGTGCCGCTGCGTCGCCTGGCGTTGCATTCGTTAGCCGACCAGCGTGGGTCATCACGTGACGATGTTGTCGATGCGCTCTCACACATTGTAGCACGATATCTGTTGCAGATGCTGGAATGAAGGCGTGGCAGCTACTGCTGCCGCTGCTGCAGTGGCTGCTGTGAACTGCGGAAATGCCGTCTGACCCAGATTTGCAGCAGCAACTGCTGCGGCGCTAGAGGTCGCTGTCAAATAGGGATGCATGCGTTGCGAGCGCAAGTATTGCCGGTATTTGCCGCTCAGCTTGTCTTCACTGCTGCCACCGCTGCTGCTACTGCGTGCTATGTAGTGATGATTGCTCATGGCTGCAGCAGCTGCTGCCACCGCGGCAGCTGTGGAGGACGTCGAGTGGTGATGATGTTGTTGATGGTGGCTGGCGTAGTGACGACCACTGCTCATTGTCGCCGACGCCGCTGCCGCTGCTGATGTGGGTGTACTTTGACTGAGTATCGGCGTGGTGTCAGGACCGGCCTGATAATTGCTAGGAACTGTGGCCATCGGACTGCGATCGATCATTAGCGCCGCTGCAGCTGCATTGGCTGAGGAGGAGGTGGTGGCCGCGGAGGCTGTGGCTGCAGCCGGATCCCAGAGCACGCCGTTCGAAAGGCAGTGTTGTTGTTGTTGTTGTTGCTGCTGATGCTGGTGCTGACTGTGCTGATTGAGCTGCGCCTTGTGGTGTGAGACCACAGCGGCGGCTATGGCGCCGTTATGACTGCTGTTGCCGCCGCCATAGACTCCACCACTTATCATTGCGTCGCGTTTTCCAACTGCCGACAGGCTCTTGCTGTAGATGGACTGTGACGTGGGCACGCCAGGCGCCAACATTTGGCTGGTGTGTACTACAGCGGCCGCTGCGGCTGCAGGCGTCATGGCCGAGCGCGCTGCTATGGCTGCGGCTGCGGCCAGCTGATCCCACTGCGTGGTGTTTTGTACAAGCAGGTTTTGATGGCTTTGAGTGGCGGCGGCAGAGTGACTTTGGCGTGATTGAGACAGCGACTGCGACTGGCTAACAATAGCCGAGTTACTGCGGCTCTGATTGCTGCGATGCTGTGCAGCTACTGCAGCGGCAGCAGCACGTCGTACTGCGCTCGCATGTTCGATGTACGAGGCAGTGGCGGCAGATGTGGTGGCAGAGGCAGCAGCATGTTGTTGTTGCTGTGTTTGGTGGAGCGCATGCGGGTGGCTGGTGGCAACAACAACAGGATAGTGAGCCTGCTGCGACATTTGTGACATTTGCTGTTGCTGCAGCTGTTGTTGGTGCTGGTGTTGTTGTTGTTGCTGCTGCTGCTGTTGTTGCTGCTGAGGTTGTTGCGGAGGCCTGAGTTGTTGTTGCAAATGTTGCTGATACTGCGCGGCAGCAGCTGCAGCAGCAGCTTGACGATGTTGTTGTTGCTGCTGCTGGTGATGTTGCTGGTGTTGCTGTTGTTGCTGTTGTTGTTGTTGTTGTTGTTGCTGCTGCTGCTGCTGTTGTGTTTGGTGTTGCTGTATAACCTGAGATTGACGTGCTGCTGCAGCACGACGCGCAGTGCTGCTCACCGCAGCAGCTGCTGTGGATGTTGCTGCTACTGCTGCAACTGAGGCGTTTGCGGAGGCTGAGGTTGAGTTGCTGCTGTTGCCACTGTTGCTGGCAGCCAGCATGGCGGCGCTGCAACGCGCTGTGGCTTGCATATTATTCACGAATGGGCTACGGCGCTGCGATTCCATTTTGCGAAAGTAGCAGGGATGGATCATTAGCAAAGGTTCGACCCGCTGACCAGCTGGGGGCTTGGGTTGATTGGGCAGCTCATACTCGACGCTGCAGTCAACGTGCAGCGGTATGGAATAATCTTTTTGTGGTGATGAAGCGGCGGAGGCGGCTGCAGAAACGATGTTGGCGGAGGTGGCTGCTGCAGCGGAAGTGGTGTGGTTTGCGTTGTTGCTCGAGTTGGAGGCGGCGGCGGCAACAGATGTGGCTGCAACGATGTTGGCGGAGCTGCTGGAAGCCACCGCCGCCAAGGAGGATAAACGCGATGATGATGATGATGATGAGGATGAAGTGTGTTGGTGTTGATGCTGTTGCTGCTGCTGTTGGTGATGATGATGATGATGATGTGTATACAGTTGTTGCTGCTGGTGGTGCTGCTGCTGCTGTTGCTGCTGTTGATGGTGATGAACAACAGCGGCAGCTGAGGTGACGCCATGCGACAAAGTCATGTCGTAGTTGGCGTAGCAAGCTGCCATCGTCATGTTGCTTGACGTGTGTTGGTGTTGCTGTTGGTGGGGCTGCGATAAGCAATGGGTTGGCCTTAGAGTTTTGTTGCACTTTGTTTCTGTTCTTGTTGTTGTTGTTGTTGTTGTTGTTTTTGTTTTTTTTATTCCACTTAATTTTTAAAGATAATTAAAGCATTTTTTACACATTACTTCTTAACACACCTTTTTGACAAATTTTGACATGTGTGCACTTAACACTAACACTAATATGTGTGAGGGAGGGTGTGTATATATATATTTTTTAGATATATATTTATATATATATATAATTTGCGATATATGTATATGTATTTTTGTTTAACTCTATGAAAATCACTAAATTTTTTCTTTCAATTTATTGGCACTGGTAATCCAAGTGGTTGTTGTTGTTGTTGTAGAAGTGTAGTTGTAGTTATTGTTATATTAACATGTAATGCATATAATTATATAACATAATCCAGTGTAAAGAAACATGTGAATGTATGTGTGTTGGTTAGTTAATTTTTTTTTTGCAGGAACGTTAATCCATTGTTGTTGTTGTATTGTTGATTTTTCTTTTTTTCGAGATGCAGGTATTTGTTGCTAAATTAATTAATTTTGTATCAATTAAATTTGATTAATTATTTATAATAATTATTTTTCTTTTCAATTTTATACACTTCAGATAATTTATTAACTAGTTAACAGCTTGCGTGCTTTTTTTCATTTTATTTTTGTTATGTATTTTTTATAATTTTAATTAATTAGAACGTTAATCAGTCTTATTTATTTTAAATATTCTTTAAATAATAATTCTTTGTCTTTAAGCGTTTTCAGTGCTTGGCTTGTGGTTGTTGGTTTTTTTTTTTTATTTTTTTGTTAAACTCAGTCTTGATTTTTCCAAATTTTCAAAAATGTTTTTGCAGAAGTTTTTCTGCTTAATTTCTTTATCTCTTCTTGGTTTTCTTTCCCGTCTGTCCGTTTACTTTGACCGACTCGAACGTTTTGAAAATTCTTAATGCTCGCTCGCTTGATTCGACGTCGTCTTCGGCTGCGTCTCAATCGTTGTTTATGACTGAGCCTGAGTCATTTGTTCACTGCCGCTGTCTCTGTCTCTGGTGCTGCCTCCGCTGCTGCTGCACTCCTCTCTTCACCAAGGCAAATGAACAAACGAGCAGACGAACCTTTGAACGCGCTACCGACCGACCGAAAGACCGACAAACGTTTTTATTCTTGTCGTTTACGCTCAAAGAGAATCCCGCACTAATCGCGTATACTTTGTTGCTGCTCTTGTTGTTGTTGTTTTTGTTGTTGCTGTAGTCAGACTAATGTTTTCTCGCTCGCACGTGACGTAGTTTTAGTTTTTTTATCGTACTTTTAACTGTCGCGATTCCCTTTGAATTTCGCCGCAAATCGTATATGTATTTATTTGCTGTCTTTTTTCGCTTTTAATGCTGTCGCAGGATATTTATTGTTGTATTCTTAAAATATCCTTGTAAAATCTTTTGAACTTGGCGACTTTTTTATACTATCACAATTATTGTTTGAAATGTTTTTTCATCTCTTCACATATTTTACACACTTCTAATATTTTTTTTTCTCTTATAAAAATTTTTTTGTTTTATTTGTAACAGTTTAAGCAGAGCTCTTCTTAGTTTGTATTATTTTTTTTTAATTCTTTGGATTAATCATTTAAACGTACGCAATGTCAAAACACGTCTAAACCGTTTGAGCTCTCTTCGCCGACTGAGTTTTCAGCTAGAGCTGAAATAATGCGAGACCGACCGCAGCAGGCAGCGTAAAAAAATTTTCCCACAATGCAATATTTCAGCAGCAGGAAGCAGCTGTTTTTTATTGGAAGACACATCGATATGGCTGAATTGAAGAGGGAGCAACTCGAAAAATTTGTGTCGTGAGCGCATAAGTTTTGACGAATGAAAATACAAGAAAATGAGTTGAGTCTTGAGTACTTTTTATCTTTTCAATTGGTGCTCTTACAGCTGTTTTTTGCGCTCTTTTGCTTCTCACGGAAATGTGTCAGCTGGGTTTGCTGCACGCTCTTTTGTTGTAGCTCAATTGCGCTCTCTTTAATTTTCTGACCAACCAATACTATAACATTTTGCCATACAGTATTCAGCCATTACGGCGGCCATTTTTATGTGCTCGTTAGTTGTTATTGTAGTAATTTACAATTTTTCAGTCAAATCATATGTTTGTTCATTCATGTGCGCTCTTTCACTTGTTTGCTCTCGCTCTGGCGCACGTTTCTTTATTGCTCCATACAAATGCCGCAAAGGACTTCATTGGATTTCATTATTGTTGTAGTCAATAGTTGGTGTTGCTATTGTGGCTGTTGTTGTTGTTGATGGTGCAGACATGTGGACATGATTTTTGTTTTGATTTGTTTTTGTAGTTGATGTTGTAATGTCTTTTTTTCTTTGCGCTTTTCGTATATATCCTTTTTATATATTCTTATCTTAATAATCAGTTCTCTTTCGCTTATTTACAACTATATATCTGTTGCATTCTTTCGCAAGGATTTCTTGAGTTTTTTCAAGTTCTATTTTAAATATGTATTTTAAAGCTTTTGTGTTAGCTTTGAGTTTTTTCTGATTTCTTTTATGTTTATTTTGTAATTATTCCTTAAAGGCATATTGTTAGGCATGTGTAGATGTGCGATGATGTTGTTGTAACAACTTTGAGTGTCCTTAAATTTTGTCAGTAGCGGTTATAAAAATATAAACTTATTATCGAGTTAATTTGCATATCTTACTAGTTAATGACGTAGTCTGGTGCTCCAGCCTAATTATTAAGGTTTATTTCGTAATTTGGTTTTTTATAAGAAAACTAGCCAGACGTTGTCCTGCCCCAATTCATTAAATGTGTTTGTGATCCTTTTGTGAACTTGTGAGAAGTTTGGAAGTGTCTAAACAGTAGCCATTCGAGCAACACATGCCAGACCCCAGTGAACCATATGCGAAGGTTTTGCGTAAAGTGATTGTTTTTAGTACGTTTTCGGTAGCATTTTTTTTGTGAATTTTTTTTTAATTGGCATGATCAATGCTCTTGCTAGAGTAGATTAAATTCGTGAAAATTTTTCCATAAAAACAATGTAAGTCCAAAATTATTAACAAACTTCTTTTGAGCCGAAAGAGAAACATTCTTTTATCATTCTAATATTGTTCCATTGCACAGTTTCGGTTCTTGAGGTTCCGCAGAATGATGATAATAGATCCGAATCGTAATATATATGATGGTAGTCGCTGCAAATCGAATGAATTCAGGAACTCCGTCGGATAATTGGTTGCTTCGTCTGGATTAGTCACACAATCAACCAATTTAAACGAATGTAATAGCCCAGCAATTGCATTTTGAATTATTAAATTCAAATCATCGATATCCTTTTTTCGCTGCTAAAGTCACCAATTGTGGTTGAAATGATTTTTGGCGATGTATGGTAACACATTCGAATCTTTTAAAAACTGCGAAAAAATTCTAAGCTGCCCATGAATTTTGTTAAAACTTTGTACAACAGCGACCTCTGTAAAAACTCTTATACACAAATTTATATGTTAATCGTTTTAGCAGCTTAGGCGTATTTCTCAGTTTTGTGAAGAATTTTCACTAAAACGCTCTTTGGTGTTTTTCCAATTTTCTTGACGTAAATCGCTCAAATCGGACGTCCGTTCTCGAGAAACCCGCCAGAGGACCTTCGGGGAATCTGCCTGTCCCAAGCCAGGAATAGAAGTGGTGAGGGTTTGTTATTGGATGGGCAGTTCATGGGGCACGGCCCATGAACTGATCTCATAATGAGTTCATTCTTGAGGGACGGCTCTTGAATGTTCATCTGATAATCTGTAAAATAAAAAGGTTTACCTTGAGCCTTGGTTGTTGCTGCCAAATTCTTGGAAAAAGCATGGTTTTGATATTAAGTTATCATAACACCGTCATCTGTAATATGCTTTCGATGGACGATCAATCCAACATAACTTGAAGAGCGGGGACAGTCATCCATCAATGATGAGGAGACCTGATCAATCGTTGTTCTGCAGACCTATCTTAGAATAAAGGTTATTATGTAGGAAACATTTAACCTTCGGACCGTTGTATAAGCCAATTGGTATACAACGGCTCATGCTTCTTAGTTTTCTGAAAAAGGCTTTTAATTAAGTCTTAATTAGGATAACGACGTTGCATAAGTAGGATTGAGGTTTACCCGGTTTTACTGGGAAACCTATGGTTATTTTTTAACCTAGTCATGTACAATTCGAGTGGCTGAAGGTGTCACAGTCAAATATAAATGTTCTAAGAACTTTTAGTCTGTATGACGGGATGTTGAGGAGCCTTGAGCCCAGGTATTGACTGTCGTTTTGGGTTTGGCCCACGTGGGGTATTCAAAACGCTCTGGCTGTGGTTAGGCCAGAAAGGCCGGTGTGAGTTACACTTAAGTTGAACTCGGGCTGGTGATTTCCTTAAATTACTAAGAGAATTGATGGTAGATTGAATCTCGCTAATTTCAAACAGTTAATGTTAGGAAGGTAAGCAACTACCGGATCAATATACTTTGACCTTTGGAATTTCAGTACAGGCAACGGGGAAACCTAAATAGTCTGAGTTGTGTCCACTGAGATTGAGGAACCTGATTGCATGAGTGACAGACCTAGTATGTTGCCTTAATTTTTCATGTTAGAGAGTGATGACCTTTGATATGGATGTGATGATTTTGTAGCGGCCAAAAATAATGGGTTGTATTATTGGTATTGATACTGAGATAACCCATGGTTATTAAAATAACCAAGTCATGTTTAAATTCGAGTGGCTGAATGAGTCACGGTCATTAATAGTGTCTTTTTGACATCAGTATTGGGGGTTATGTGGCATGTTGTTAGGGGAACCTTTCAAAGTGGTCTTTCTTGAATTCCGAAGGGGCGTTGGCGGACGCTTCATATTTGTCCCAAGCATTGGAGCACCGTTGAATTAAGCCTTCGCGGCAAGGGTCAACGTTAAAAACATAGTGGCTTTCCATTCTCGAGTTATGAGCGTTCTCACGTATGCCACTCATTTTTTTATAAAGGGTCCGCCAAATAACTTTTTTTTGTGAGCAGCTGTATATCACCAATGGCTTCACGAATATTGTCCTTTAAAGCGTCAATTGTCTCTGGCTTGTCGGCGTAACACTTATCTTTGAGGGCACCCCACAAATAATAGTCCAACGGTGTCAAATCGCAGCTCCGAGGTGGCCAAACGACATCAGCTCTGCGGCTGATAATGCGATCTTCAAAAACAGGGCGCAAAACATCGAGTGTAGCTTAGGCTGTGTGGCACGTAGCGCCGTCCTGTTAAAACCAAGTGTTGCCAATATCCTCCTCTTCAATTTTTGTGAACAAAAATTCGTTCAAAATGGCCCGATAACGATCGCCATTGACTATAACGGCCACTCCTTGCTCATTTTCGACTCAGTGACTCGTTTTGGGTGCAGCGGCTTTTCAATGTATGCGTACGGGTTTTCTGTGCCCCAAATGCGACAAATTTGCTTGTTTACATACCCGCCAAGATCAAAATGAGCTTAATCTGAAAAGATGATTTTTTTTTTTGATTGAAGATGAAAATCGGCATCTTCTGTAAGTCGATCGCAGGCCCACTTAACGAAGCGAAAACGCATTGGATGGTCAGTTGGCTTCAACTCCTGAACCAATTGGACTTTGTATGGCGTCATATCAAGGTCTTTATGCAAAATTCGTATCAATGATGTCTCCGAAATGTTCAATTGTTGAGAACGACGGTGAATTTATGTTGATGGCGCTTCACGCACACTTTCTGCCACAGCAGCAATATTCTCGGGTGTACGCACTGCTTTTGGCTTTTCACGCTTTGGTTTATCGATGAGGATGCCAGTTTCTTTCACTTTTTTCACAAGATAATGAACATACGGAGCTGACGGTGCTTATCTTCTTCCAAAATCCATACGCAATTTTCGCACACATTCTGCAACATTACTATGATTTCAAAGTAATGTCGCAATATTTCCCAGCGTTGTTCACGCGTATACACAACCATATTCGTTCAGCGGAAAGATAAAACTAATTATTTGTCAAATCAGACATGACCTAGGTGTTACCATTCACGAAATAAGCACTAGTTGAAAAAAAAACGTTAGATGGCGAACCCTTTATAAGATAAAATACAATCGTTCTAATTTTTTATATTTTTATACATTTTTCCGTGTTACTTTCAATTCTCTTAAAAATTTGAGAGGTCAAGGATATGATGAAAACTCAAAGACTGTCTGTACAGCATAATAAAATGGACAGTTTCCGTAAGCAAGGAGTTTCTTAACCGGACTCATAAATGGGTTGCATTTTCCTCTTCACTTTTATGTACTTGCCAAATGTGGTCTGAACACCTCATATATCAGTAAATATCTATGGTAATAAAACTCATTTCTGTTTGTTTGTTTGTTAGTTTATTTGTTTGGCCTTTATACAAATCTAAACGGCTCAACGAATTTCGCTCAAACTAAATATACATATTAAAAGCACCCTAACTTAAAATGTTACATACTTAGTTTTTGGGACGCCTCCTCCGAAATTTTTTAACCAACGGTAATTTTGTTATTATTTTTTGTTTATTTCATCCTAAAAAATTTATGTTATTTTGACATCAAAAACACTCACATATATTCAAAATTCTAGAAATTTTCAGTACAACGACTTTTTCATAAAACATCGTTACCTAAGAATGAGAAAAAACGACATGCAAATCAAAGTTTGGTCTTTCGATCTTTTTGGTCTCCGCTGTCCATTAATATATTTCATTTAAATTTTTTTTTGTTCAAAAGTTCAATAAAAGCACCTTACAAAAATAGTCTGAACTGTGCCGTTAAGTTAGTGTATATATGTTTTATGATTATGTCAAAAAATGCCTAAAATATTGACTTTTTACTCAAAAAATTAATCAAAACTTGTTTTTGTTTAAAAATTAAATTCATTAAAATTGTACATCTGGCTACCATTCACATGACATAGCATTTATTTGCAAAAATTCTTCCAGCTAAGCGCAAAAATTGATTATTTTCGCGAAATTTATTTTTTCCAAAATGTTGTTTTTATATTTTTTACAAAAAATTCAAGTCTTTAAAATAGTTTATGTAATAAAAATACTCCAATATCTCTTTCCAATCAAAAGTTATGCTAAAAATCTATTATTTCATACCAGCTATACTAAAATTGTCTATTCTAAATATCTTCCTTATATGGATTATTCTTTTAAAAACCGTACAGATTTGAACAAAAAATGACCGGCCTATTTTTAATTTGCATGAAATTTTTTTTACGGGTTCTATATCGCAAAAAAAAGAGACACGTGTTCGAGGATTTTTTTTTTTTTTTTGTAAATAGAGGGCGTTAAAAGTTTGAGATTTTCGTGATTTTTGCCTTAGAGACTAATTTTCAAAAATTCATAAGTTAGATTCTGTTTAAGTTAGAGACAATTTTTTTTGTTTCTTTGAAGACGAAAATTTGAAGTGTACTTTGCAACTGGCGCGCCGACGTCAGGTACCGCGCGAGTTTATTTAATTTTTTTGTAATAGTAATAATCATTTCTCCATCGATAAAAATAAATCGTTTTTTATGTAAAAATTGACGTAGAATACGATGGTTATGTTTAAAACACGCTAAATGGTGGGTAAGATTGGTTAAAATTTATTAAAAAATTTAAATTGCGTATAACAATATGAAATTTTTCATAAGTTTTTTCGAAGCTATTTTTTTCTTAAAATTTACTTTTTTTTCTTCAAAATGAAATAAAAAATTTTTCTCTAGCCTTAACAGAACCGAAGTTATAAATTTTTGAAAATTAGTCTCCAAGGCAGAAATTACAAAAATCTCAAACTTTTAACGCCCTTTATTTTCAAAAAAAAAAAAATCCTCGAACACGTGTCTCTTTTTTTCGATATAGAACCCGTAAAAAAATTTCATGCAAATCAAAAATGTGGCGGTCAGAATGGTGTTCGGTTTTTAAAAGAATGACCCATATATGAACGTCTATATTTTTGCTACAGTGTTACGAAAACTCATACCTCAAACATTTCTAAACTGAATGTTAAGTTTGAACTGTCGTTGGAAAGGAAATTAAACAGACTTTATTCTAAAAATAATTTTGGGAAATTTTGGTTGTTGGAGGTCCCATCTCTTGTGGTAAGGTAAATGATTTCAAAGTAAGGGTTCCAAGAACATCATTTAAAAATTCAAAACAAAATAAATTAACGGTAAAGGGTAAAGCTGGCAAAATTATCTTTTAAACAATACAAAAATGAGGGTGGGGATTCAATGTGCTCATGAGATATGCACATTTGAGCATCTTAAAAAAAATTGATATTAAAAAATATTTTTGTTTAGATGTTAAAATTACCATATCTCATGAACCCAGAAAGAAAATTAAATTCTGTACTCCGAAAAGTGCTAAATCATCAGAGAAACCATAAGAGGCAGATTATTTAGAGGCAGGTGTTTAAAATAAATGTTGAAATTGAAAACATAATAGGACCATCTTATACATTTGTCTCATCTAAGAATCACCTCAGGGGTAATAACAGCTATGAACTATTTTAAAAAATTTTCTTCAGTTATTGAGTTTTTTGTGGGGGGCTCGCAAAAAGCTGACTAAAAGGGGGTGGACATGTTTGGAAAAAATTTTGATAGCATTAATAAGGGAAGCATGTCATACACTTTACTCCTCTAGAGACTCCTTTAGAGAGTTTAGAGAATGGTTGTGTTCATTTTTATGCGATTATAGTAAAAGGTTTATGTCATGTAAGGTACACAACCTTCAACGCTGCAAAAATGACAAGCGAGTGCTGTTATCTTCGCTATGCACTTTAATGTGCTGTTTTCTCAAATCTACGCTAGAGTTCCGTAACATACGCTACGTTAGTGTTCATTCTTGCTCACTTATTTACAGACAGTAGGTCGAATTTCGACCGCAGACGATACTAGTTTCAGTAAATTGTCAAATGTCATATTACAGATTTGCATTGAAAAAGTGGAAATGTGATCACATTGCCTTAGTCCAAAGAAAAAACGTGCAATATTATTGTCAACGGCGTTAAGTGGTTGCCTTCTTAATGAGTCGAATTTGGAAAAAAATTTACAGCCACAAATTGTAATATTAAAAAGTTGAGTTGGAATTAAGGGCTAACACCACTGTAAAGTCATAAAAATTAGTCATGTCTTTTAGAATTCTTGCAAGCAAGGAAACACAATTTATGTGAAATATACATACGGTGTCTTATTAAGCATATATTATATAATGTAAGACATTTTGTCTTCTATTTTTTTAAATGGGTGCAGTAGAGATTCATAATTGGAGAGCCCTTAAATTCCGCGGCTGGCAGCACAGCCCAAACATTTTTTTATCCAATCAACTTAAAATTTGACATACTTATTTATAGTTATATTATCTAGATATATACGAATTTCTTTAATAACTCAAAAATTGTCTGAGTTATAGTGTCACTTCAATAGTTTTATTTAAAAAACATCAACTTTGACTTAAAGCGCCACCCAAATTTTTAAAATTTAATATTTCTTAAACCTCCTGAGTATTTCTTTAGACTTACCTTTTATAATTAAAAAACACTTTTTTATTTGCTATAGCGCAAGAACCACCTCTATCTCTGTTATAGCGCCAGAATACTTCTAGTTTAAAGGCTATCCAATACACTGTTGTGGAAAACAATAGACGCACCTATTTTTTACACATTTTCATATCTCAAGAAAAATTGAGAGAAAACCAAAGATGCAGTTTGAAAGGATATAAAAGTTTTAGAAAGTATTTTGAAATTTTTTAATTCTTATTTAACTTTCTAAAATAATATTAAATTTATGGGCGGTGCCCATAAAACTATAGACGCACTTTAATATTTAAAAAAAAAAAAGATAAATAAAGCACTTTAGCTGGAGGAAATTCGATTATTTATGAAATTAATAATGCGTAGGGCCGTCTTTCTGCTGAATGAGATCAAATATCCTGTTTGGCAAACTTTGAACCAACTTTGCACGAACATTCAGATTCTCCAGACATTTTCAATAGGATTTTGGTCTGAGGAACAGGCTGGCCATTGCAAAACATTAACATTATTCGCTTCCAACCACGAGCGGGTCGCATAACTTTTGTGTAAAGAGGCATTATCTTGCTGGAAAATTAAACTTTCCGAGTGGTGTCCTTTCAAATATGGAAGTAGATTTGTTGCAAGTAGTGTTGTATATTCCTCCGAATTCATGCGAGAGCTTGGAAATGCACCCTCCAGCAATTCATCAACACAAAATGCTCCGCAAACCATCAAAGAGCCACCACTGAAATTTCTCTTTGAAAAATACCGTGGTTCTTTATGCAGATCAAACCAGTAAGAGTTAAAACCATCCGAACCATCTAAATTAAACTTTTTCTCATCAGAAAAAAATTATATAAAATGAAAAATTGGTAAGCATTTTTAAAAGATATTTTATTGACAAAAACATACTTTTTCCCATTCAGTGTTCATGTTCAGTGTTCCGAATTCGAGGCGGACTACTTTTTGTCATTGACTTTAATTTTTGCCATATTGTTTGTTACAATTTTTGAACACACGTTTAACGGTCTATTTTGAGACATTTAACCTTAAATCATTTGCTATTTGTCCTCCGCTTTTCATAGAGTTGCTGGCTGCTTTTATAATACTGCGTTTATCACGCAAAGAAAGCTTTTGTTTTCTTCCGCCTTTCTTAATTTCACCCGTAACTACTTGGATCTTTCAAAAAATTGCGAACTTAGTGAGCTGACGCTTAAGTTTTCGAGAAATTTCGCAAATACTGACACCTTATGCTCTAAAAGCGAAAATTTTACCCTTTTCTGTATCGGTTAAGTATTGACCTAGCGGCATTGCAAAAACAAAAATCAAGAATTAACAAAGAAATCAAAAAAATTATTTGTGAATCCTCTGCCGGTGACTAGGGATGGCAGCGATTAATCATATGATTCAATTATTCGATTATTTTCGTTCAATTTACTATTTAATTGTTTCGTCATTTTATGTATGATTAATCGACTACTAATCGATTAATAGTAGAAGTAATTGCAAAAAATTATTTCAAGTATTATAAATTTTGTAGTTATCCAAAATTTGAAAGAAACGCAAAAATCGATAAAATTAAAAAACCCGAGATAAAAAAGATTAATTTCAAAGATCTCTTAGCATTGGCTTCAGTTATGGAGTTCTTACGTTATGATGATTTTATAAAAACGGGTAGCGAGTCGTCACTAGAATAAGTGCAAAGAGAGTTCGAACTTACGGACCCTTATAAATCTCTAGTGCACAAACGAAGGCGAAAGGATGATGATTTGGGTCACCCACAAGATGAATAAATTTTTAT
Organism: Dichetophora obliterata; assembly: GCA_963920525.1. Lineage (NCBI taxonomy): Eukaryota > Metazoa > Arthropoda > Insecta > Diptera > Sciomyzidae > Dichetophora > Dichetophora obliterata. Next base: position 51,836,455 of record OY986435.1, read on the forward strand.
TTAAATTGTGAGGAAATGAAAACTATTTACCATAAACTTTACGGACTTTCAAAAAATATTTTCATTTAGTTAGTACCTCGGTGCCAGTTGAGCGCCACTTTTTTCAAATGCTGGTGCTACGATCACCGAGAAACGCAACCGTTTAACAAAAAACAGTTTTTAAGACTATTGTTCTTGCAAACAGGATTAAATCACTGTCGTTTCATATTTGTCAAGGACAATTCAAAAAGAAATTTTGTTTACTTGTGATTAATCATATGATTAATTAATCGATTAATATATTTTATTTGCCATCCCTACCGGCGACAGCTCTGACATAAGTGAAGCATATTGAACGTGCGTCTATTGTTATGCAAAAATTAAATTAAGAAAAATAATTATAGCGGTACGTAAAGAGCAATCAATTTTTAATGTTCTTCTCCTACGTTGTTAACTGTATATGTTCTCTTTAATGCATTCAATAAAATTATTGTTTGAAAAGTATATGCTTAATAAGACCCCGTATGTATATTTCACATATATCGTGTTTCCTTGCTTACGAAATTCTAAAAAATATGACTTATTTTAATGACTTTACCGTGGTGCTAGCCCTTAAGAGTGGTTTTGGGCAAAAACTATTGAAATTAAGGCATATTTTAGAAGATATTTTCAAAAAAGTATATTATATAGACAACCAATTTCATTTGCATGTTAATTTAAGATCATCCGTTTAGATAAAATATTTTTTTTTTAACATAAAGGCTATTCACAGTTTGAATACGCTGGTCTGCTATTTGTACGATTTGCTATTTGTACGCCAATTTACGAAAGCGTATTTTGCTTTGTTATTGTTTTGCATACAAACGAAAAGACGCAGGCACGCGTAAATAAAAGTAGCCCTTGGACGTGTTTTTTGTACCTCGTATTTTTATGCTTTGTCTGAAGCCGCATAATCATATACATCACAGGGTTGCATAATTTTTTAATACCACAGTCACATGGCGAGGTGCTCACAGTTTGAACAAAAACAAATGCTATAAATACGGTTTGTTGAAAGTACGCTTAAACTGTGAATAGCCTTATAGTTTTTATATATAAAGATGGCGCTGAAGTTGGTGTGGTAAAAAAAAGGTAAAAATCGGGCCGCATCATATCTCGGCACCAGATCGTCTGAAAAAAAACAAAGTGCACTCGAAAGTAGGCCCTTGAGTACACATCATTTACAAAAATGGAATGAAAATATGAATAAAAACAAAAATCAAAAAAATGTACGTTACATTTGCCCATATTTTTTCGTGTAAAAACTAGACACATTATCCAAAGACGCTAATTTTGGTAAATGATGTGTAGAATTACATTACAAATAACTAAAAAACAAATATTAAAATCGGTCGATTAGCTTGTTTGCAGTAGTGCAACCCGTTTTGAAAAATTATGTTTCGAGAAAAACGCGTTTAAAGTTATGCTATGTTTACACTGAGAGCTAAATGCGCATTTAGAGCATTTACTATATGAAGGGTGGTTAAATTTTAAGGGCCGATGTTGATTTTGAATAAAACACAAATTATTTAGGAAATTATTGTCAGTTCTTTTTATTATGATAATATTGGTATGGTTCAATTATGTATGGAACAAAATATCCGCCGACCTCGGCGGCACATCTCCATCCGATGGTCCAAATTTTCGATGACGCTGAGGCATAATTGAGGTTCTATGCCATTAATGTGCCGAATTATCTCATCCTTTAGCTCTTGAATTGTTGCTGGCATATCGACGTACACCTTTTCTTTCAAATAACCCCAAAGAAAGAAGTCCAACGGTGTCAAATCACATGATCTTGGCGGCCAATTGACATCGCCACCACGTGAGATAACACTGCCATTGAATTTGTCGCGCAAAAGAGCCATTGTTTCGTTAGCTGTGTGGCAAGTGGCACCGTCCTGTTGAAACCACATATCGTCCTCATCCATATCATCCAATTCGGGCCATAAAAAGTTCGTTATCATCTCACGAGAGCGAACACCATTCACAGAAACTGCCTGACCGGCCTCATTTTGGGAAAAAATACGGCCCGATGATACCGCCAGCCCATAAACCGCACCAAACAGTCACTCTTTGTTTGTGCATTGGTTTTTTGACAATCACTCTTGGATTATTATTCGCCCAAATACGACAATTCTGCTTATTGACGAATCCACTGAGGTGAAAATGTGCCTCATCACTGAAGAAGATTTTCTTCGAAAATTGATCATCCACTGTTGCCATTTCTTGCCACCATTCTGACCATTGACGACGCTTGAAATGGTCAAGAGGCTTTAGTTCTTGAGTCCATTGCACCTTGTAAACGTGTGAATGCAAGTCGTTATGCATAATGTTCATCAACGACGAACGTAAGAGGTGCAATTGTTGGGCATGTCGTCGAGTTGAGGTGGACGGCTCTTCAGCCACACTATCGCGAACAGCAGCAATATTTTCTGCAGTACGAGCTATACGAGCATGCACTGGTGTTTTCACATCTCTTACAGACCCGGTTTGCTCAAATTTTTGCACGATTTTTCCGATTGGACGCACATTTGGACGATTAAATTGACCGAAAAAATCACGAAGTGCACGATATGCATTTTGATTTGAACGTCCATTTTCATAATACGCCTGAATAACTTTTACGCGTTGCTCGATTGAGTATCTTTCCATGGTTCAAATTGATTAAGTCTGAAATTGAGAAATGTCAAATGAAATGCAGAAAAAACTTGACGTTTAGGTGTGGTTCACATTCAATATCGGCCCTTAAAATTTAACAACCCTTTATATTTATCCCTATTACTCCTACAACAAGTAAAGGGCCGTTCGTAAACGTGGATTTCGTTTTCGCTGCGTATGTTTAGTGTTACTCTGGTTAGTTAATGTTACTCTGGCGCACCGGGTTTGAAGTTCTGTAAAGGCTGTATTATAAGTGGGATTGATGTAAAATTCTTTTTTACATTTTCTTCAATAGTTTTACAACAAAAATGCAATTAAACCTTCCAAAAATAGTTTTCCTAGGACCTTCCCTTAAGAAAGTTTTACTACTAGAACCCTAATTCTATGAGGAGTAAGTATTAACCTTTAAGGTACTATAACATTGTGTAACTATAAAAAAATGCATTTTTTATTAATGTTTTTTACCTAGTATTATTAATTGTAATGATTCAAATTTTTTACATAATGAAGAGTTATTCATAAGGAAATACAAATTTTTTTTTGTCTTTATAGTTGTTGTTAATTTTCTACAAGGCGTTGAAGTTAGTGTGTTTAAAAAATTGTTGCAATTGACTTCTCGTCTCCAGCATTTACAAAGCGTCTGTAAGTAAAAAATCAAAGTGCATTCTTGAGTTAAGGGTTGTAGTTGAGCACTCAGCCTACGCAAATAAAAAAATAATAAAAAATTGGCATGCGTTGACAAAAAAATGTACAAAAACCCCCTTTTTTTTGCCAAAACTTTCAGCCATACAAAAAAAAAAATAAAGTTTTTTGGATTTTTATAGGTCTAGTGCTTAACAGAGTCTATAAGGATCACAATGAATCAAGATTCATCGAAAGCAATTATATAGAACTCCGGATATTTTAGTAGCAGATTCGAAAAACTTTGTTTCGATAAAAACGCGAATAAAGATTTAAAGATTTAAAGATTTATTCTCCAATATCACGCGACATACGAATATAATATTTGTTATGACTTTTTTCTGTTTGATATTTTATTCTAAAATTTTGTACACGTATTCTTAAGACCTTACAGAACCATATTCTAATGAAAAAAATTGATTTTAAATTTTTTACACACTGTAATAGTACCATAATCCAAAGTGAACGCATCATACCTTAAATTTTGCCAGCTTTAAATTGAAGTTTAACTTTTTTGCATTTAAAACGCCAAACTTTTAAATTAAATTCTTTAAACTTTTTGGGTGGAAGTTAAGTTTTTCAATTTTTGGCATTGAAGTTTTCATCATCTTCGTTGAAAAATATCTTTATGTATCGATTTTTCCAACTTTTTGGTTTAAAAATTTGACTTAAAAAAAGTTACATTTTAAACTTAGATCTTACTTTTAAGATGATGTTAATTTATAGCATCTTTAGGTAAAACGTAGCCTTCGTCTTAAACTTCGTTCGTTTTCCGACGATATCGGACAAAATTGGCTTGATGTATTTATTCCATGCGTCGTCGTCCACTGTTACGTTGCTTAAATACTCTTAACGTGAGTATTTGTCAAAAACATTATTGCCAGATTGTAAAAGTTCATAATTTTGCGTAAAATTGACAAAAACCTTAAATATTTTATACTTATTCTAAGCAATATTTAATAGGTGGCATCATTTTTTGCATCAGCTGTTTCATTTGTTTTGTTTTTTTTTTTTGACATATATAATTAATTTTTGCTGCAAATTTGATCATAGCAAAAGTTTTGTGAAAATTAATAATTATAATGTTTTCCGCGATCGCTTTATACAATTTTAATGAATCGGATGCAAAGCAGGTAATGCAGGCAAATCTGCAAAGCAGGTAAAACTCCAAGATATAATCCAACTCCAAATTGCTCGCTTGTGTTTTTTTTGGTGTGCTAAAAAAATATAAATTAATTGATTCTAAATTCTTGCATTTGTTAATAAAGTAATACTTACGATTTATTTTCAGCAACTTCCATGTCAACAAATTTCTAAACGATAAGAACATTTTCATCGTCTATATATGACGTTTCGTTTCAAATTTTTTTAATACATCAAGCCAAATTTACACTACAGTTACGTTGTCGTTCATTTCTGAATCAGCTGTTCGGGCTAATGCCGTGGTTATGCTAGCCAAACATGTTCGGTGTTCATTTTTGTTAATTTGTTCTCTTCGCTGAAATGTTTGTTTGGTGGTTATGCTATGATTGGTGGCACAGTTGCATTATATGTAATAGTATGTCAAAACATAAAAAAGTACAACCCTAATTTGCATTTTTGTACTTAAAATTAACGAATTAAAATATACGAACTGATACTACTTACTCGGAATTTTTATTATAATATCTTAAACAAAATGGTTTGCATTTATCTGACATTCTATCTAGCTGTTTATGTTAAGGGTTACTTGAAGACACAATCAACTTCACTTTTTAATACTTTTACCTACTTTTTTGATGCTATTATATAAAATGACTACAGCCAACACTGGAAAGTTCGGCATGTTTGGCGTTTCAATCAGCAATCAAAATGTTCGGTCCGAGAGCGAGAAAATGAATATGAGAAAAAGTTCATTTCTTCATTTTATACGTGAAACAATAACAACAAAAAATGTTCGGCAATCATGTTTGGCTAGCATAGCCACGGCATAAGAAATTATTTTTACATCAAGCAAAAACAGCTGACATTCAGCTTTTGAACGAAGCCTTCGTGAAATGCACGTAACGTTCGTTTTACAGAAAGATGCTATTAGAAAAGTATGCCTTATTTACGTTTGCATACATTTTTAGAGTTGAAAGAATTTATTTTTGAACGTAAGAAATTGAAAAAGTGAACCTGAGTTTTGAACCGTATGGGTTTATCTAATAATCCATTTCATAGTCTTAGTAAGTTTCCGAATTTGGAAAAGAATAATAAAGCAATATATTTTATAACGCGAAGTGATTTTAATTATAAAATCAAAATCAAGTTGGTCGAATAATTTAATCAATGCATAATTTAATAATTTAATCAAAACTGATTTGCTCGAAATTTCTCGAAATATTAGAATGGAATTGTAAAACGATTTGCCGTCGGCTTTTGCACATGAGCCGTTTCGATAATACTCCACCAAAAACAGCTTAATAAAATAAAATATGTCTGTATCAAATTTATATTTACAGAATTTTGTTATGAAGGAATATTTAAAGCAATAATATCATATTTAAAACAATGAAGTAACCAACATGATTAACAGTACCCTTTAATAACAAAAACAACAGTCGAGCAACCAACTGAGCACATTTTTTGAGCACGACTAGAGAGTCTCTATAAAAAAAACTATAGTTGCAAAAAAAAAACAACAAAAAAACAAACACACACACATACAATACAAAAACAAAACAACAAGTGTGGAAGTCGTCACAAAATAGAAAGAAAAACATACGCAATGCTGTGAACAGCTGTTTCACATATTAATGGTTTTTAAGATACACACACCACAACGAGGACTGAAAACAGAGAAAAGAGCAGAGCAGAGCGTAGTCTAGTTGTCTTATCGAGTAGTATTTGCAGCTATAAACAAAATGATAAAAAAATAATGATGTGAAGACTTTGTCTTCTTTTATAATGCTGATGCCAGTCACGTAGCTAAGGGGGATTAAGGGATTCAAGCCCTCCCATTGGACTCGAAGGTATACAAAACTATTAATTAAAAAAATATAATACAGTGCACTCTCGATAACGTGAACTAATTAAAACCAAGAGAGTTCACATTTGCGAAATGTTTAAGTTTGCGAATGCCAAAATTTGGAGCAAAAATTATGCTTTTTATCATTATTTCGGTCAACTTAAGCATCATGTCTAGATTAAAATTTACTTTTCTGAAGAAACCAAAGAAAGATTTATTTAAAAAATTCAATTAACAAATAAAAAATTATAAATTCAATTTAAAAGAAAATTGTTCACGTTAAGCGGTGTTCACGTTATACAGAGTTCACATTATCGCGAGTGCACTGTATATTAATTATTATTGAATATTAAATTAATCGTTTTTCATAAGAAAAAAAATGTAAGTTTTAAAATTATTTAAACATTATTTCTTTGAAATATCTTCAGGTGTTTAAGAATAAATCTACATTTGCAACTGAAAGTTCATCGTTTCCAATACAAAATTTTAAAAACTCGGCTGTGCCATGAAAAGTTTTTCCATTATCTTGAATGTAACTTAAACTTAGATTGAAAAACTAAAATTATTATATAAAAAACTAGTTGGAAAATTTTGTAAAAAACCATTTTCAATGTAGCGAAAATGCATTTGTTTAAAAAAAAAATAACCTACAAAATAGAAATACTTATTTTTAAATACATTGTCTTACAACCAGAATGTACAATGAATGCCACTATCTATTTCTAATGTAAAATTGGTTGGTGATTCCGAAAATTTCATTTTTTTGTCACACAGTTTTCGATATATTACCCACTGTAGTTATTTAAACAAAAAAATATTGGTTCCACTTAATTGCATTCATCTCCAGAATGAACAACAATCATTTAACAACTTATATATATATCAAATTAGAGCTTATATAATTTTCTACAAAAAGTGCTTATAATATTTTTTGATGGAGCTTTTAGTTTCGTCGGAATAAATAAAATTTTTGACGATATTTTTTGTTTTTCAGAAAAATATACAAAAAAAAAAATAAACTAATTGCAAATTTTGTTAAGAAATAAAAATATTTTGTTAATTTTGATATTTTTTGCTAAAGGCCTATACTTTTTCGAAAAAAATGAGCTATTGATGAAGAAAATTTATTGAGAAAAGGAAAAGTTGTGTTTTATTGAACTAATGCACCCAAATTGTGTAATTGTATATTTATGCATTTCGTCTTATTTTACTGTCATATAAATAAATGACAAGTAAAGCTTGTTGCAAAATATTTATTTCTCTTTGTATTGTTCATAAGGCAAAAGAAAACAAAAGATACGAACAAGCATGCTACAATAAATACAAGTAGGCTCACGAGCGCGACCACCGAAACTGTCACAAAGAAGCGGAATACATTTGTTTGCATGGTACAATAAAACTAGATAGGCTCATGACCGAGAACGTGACCGCCGCAATTGTCTAAACGAAACGCTTAATTTTAATACTTATGGCTACGAGAAAGAGAGCACAGTCAGTCGTGAACCTATCTGGTACCATGTCTGCAAGGCTGGCGAGCGTTTCTTTTAAATATAAAAGCAATAAAAGCAAGAATATTCTAGCAAAGAGTATGGCAAACAAAAACAAAAAACTAGAAACAATTTGTAACAAAAGAAATAATATAGCAAAAAAATTAGAATAAGCTACAAAATAAAAAGAGTAAAAAACTGAGAGAATTCCAGTTTAAGAACAATTTAAATATTTTCTGCAACGTGTGCACTCAATTACTTTCGAAAATTATCGACTCAATAGAAAATATTTACTGCAAAAGTCATATTTTCATTAATTTATGAAATTTTATTTATGATCCAGCTAGAAAAACATTTTTTGTGTTGGACTTATATTTGAAATGGAATAATTAGATACGCAAACAAAAATTTTTTCAAATAAGTAGTTTCGTTTCCGTTAGAAGTCATATAAGGCTGTTCGAAGGAATCCGTGATTTCATGAGTCTTACATGTACAATTGAAAAACAATCACATAAACATTAATCAGTAGGATAATCAAATTCTATAAAAATATTTTTTATATATACTAAGCTTCTTTAAAAATCTTCCACCAAGTCATTAAGAAAAATTTTTTAATAAGAACTTTAGCTCCAAAAAAATTTTCAAATAAAACTTTCTTATATAACATTTTTATACATGAAATTACAATTTTATAATTTTTGTATTAAAAAAAATCTTAATGTGCGAAAGCAGGAGAAAATTTCTGAGGACCGGAGTCTGGAGATCGACCCATATAAATCGGAGTCTTGGGGACAAATGAGTTGGCAACCCTGTATATAAAGGGTGTAGTCTAAATGATCACTTTCGAAAATTTTTTTCTTTACATTTTCCTAATGTATATATACTATGTATGTATCTAAAAATATTCCCTGCAAACACTTGGAAGACGATTGGAAGAGAAGTTTATTTGGCGAAGCACTTGCGTTTCGCCAAAGGGTTCTTTGGCAGATGGATCGTTTTTCGATCTCCCAAGCAATGAATGCGCAATATAAGAAAAATCTTCAAAATCTTCCTTCGTTCATTTCGGCGATCGTTGGAAGATAGATCGACCAGGCGATGAATGCGCGATTCAAGAAAAATCTTCAAAAAACTTTCTTCGCTCATTTCAGCGATCGTTGGACGATGGATCGCTTTTTGATTGCCCAAGCGATAATTGCGCGATTCAAGAACAATCTTCAAATCTGCCTTCGCTCATTCCGGCGATCGTTGGAAGATGGATTTTTTAAAAATTTTAAAAATCGATCGTTGGAATATGAAGCATGCTATTCTTTATACTTCTCCCTTAAAAATAATCATCGAAAAATTTTAATAAATACTTTTTTGTATTGAATTGTCGAATGGCAACTGCAAATATCTATATCAGCATTATTTTCGGTGGTCGATTTTTTTGTTGACCGTTTGCCACTCTTGCCGCCGAATTGCTAAGGACATGTCTTGGCAATCCATTTAAGACCCTCAAAAGTGAATCGCTTAAGACGCCTTTCGGCGATTCGTTAGCGGCTCTTCTCAGCGAATCGCTTAGGAACTGTTTAGGCGATTCGTTTGAGAATCTTCCCGGCGAATCGCTTAAGACCCCTCTCGGCGATTCGTTAGCGACTCTTCCCATCGAATCGCTTACGAACCCTTTTGGCGATTAGCTCACGAATCTTTCCGGTGAATCGCTTTTATGGCCTCTGCTGCTGACATTAAGCGATATCTGGATGACTCCCAAATGAGCTCGCCGTCGATTGTCTCATCTACCAAGCGATTCACTGGCGATTCTGAGACGATTGAAAATGTTTGCAGAGATTGTATTAAATTTTTAAGAAGATCCGAGCAGTATAAGTATTTTTTTTCAACTCAAAGCACGCACGTACTTTTTTTCAACATGCGCGCACGTACCTGAGCGCTCACAAAACTTTAACCCATAAACCGCGGCTCCCAAATGCTTCGTGCGATTTTTTTTTAAAAATTTCCTGTGCTTTCTTATATTGTTCACAGGAACTACCACATCAAATTTCAACTTTGTATTTTTCACCGTAGTCGAGATATGAGTTGGGTATAAAAATACCCAACCGTCGTTAATGTGTTCTAAATGGACACAAATTCCTTCTGCAACGACAGCATAGTTTTATATCAGAAATTTTCTATCATTAGCAGGTATAGTTGATAAACAGCTAAGAAAGCTTTTACATTTGTTTAAAATATAAAATTTTTTACAAATGATTATAACACCAATTATTCTGATTTTGCTGAGTAATTCTAATGCTAATCACTTTTGACTTTTTAAAATGTAATAGTGAACGTAAAAATTCCTTCACACACTCCAAAAACAATTTATGTATAGCTCTATGTTTTCTTAAAGTAACAAAAAAAAAATTAAGCACTTAGCTGTTACCAATCCTGAGATATGATCAATTCTGCACAAGCGTTTTCATGGGTAAGAAATACCCAACAGCAGTTAATGGGTTAAACACGTTTTTTTCAAAACTACGTTTTCACTGACGCCGCACACGTTTTTTCCGGAACCCGTGGGTCAATCCTTCAGAAATGTTAACCACATAATGCATACATAAATACTTACAAAACAGACTATTATCATGTAAAAATATTAATTTTTAATACATTTTTTTAAAAAATAACGTAGAAAAAATAGTTTTTTCAATTTTTAACAACAAAATAACAATAATTGTTAGAAATTAATATCAATAGTCTATTTTGTAGCCACTGTTATACAGAATCTAAAACACTTCGGTTTTTTGTACAAAAACTGAAAAAAATTAATAAAAAAATTTTTGTTTTTGTAATTTAATACTTCATTCATCATCCCTAACAAATTTTTTAAACATATCTTTAGCCAGCGACGTAGACTACATCCTTAATGCAATAAGTTTTGCAAGAAAAAATTCGATTTTTACCAAATATTTTTAATCGAAAGCTGTCACTAAAAATCCGAGCTACGGGGCAGGCTTTTTGTTGTAATAAGTATTTTTATAACAAGGTGCGCAGGCTTGGTGGCAGCGCTTAAAAATGTTTTGTGTTCTATAAAACGTGCTTATTTTTTTTCAAAAACATGTATCATATATACAAGTTTAAAAAAAAAATACATATGTAGTTTCATTTATGCCAAATTATTAAAATAAAATATTGCAAAATTTATTTAAATTATTAATTAGTTAATAAAAAATAAAAAATTAAAACTTCTGAAAAATTTATAAGATACTTATATGTATTTACAAAATTATGAAACAATATTTATTTTCTATGCTTGGAAGCTTTGAGTTAATCCTAGGTTTTAAAACCTTTTTACCAATTTTCTGTCTTTCCTTATTTTGCAGTAGTTTGTATCACTTTAATTTTTATTCTTTTGCATTCATTCATTCTCTCATCGCTTCGTCTAGTTATGTAGCATTTTTTCTTCTTCGGTATTTGGCACAAACTATGTCTGCCCTTTTAGCTCTGTAAAGCTACTGCCATCCCTTTCTTATAATGCGTCTGTCTGTCTGTCTGTCTGTCTAGTACAATAATACTTGGGCAAAAAAAGAACACATTTTAAAGCGACAAGAAACAAAAAACAAAACAACAAATCATTTGAGCTTAAACCAGGAAGGTCGTTGCCATAGCAGCCACTCATCGGCATTCTAGTCGGTTTTAATTTTATTGGATATGCGCTCCATGCGCTCTGTGCGCTGGCTCTGCTCTTTATTGCACTTTTTTGCACGTGCTCTTTACAACAGCTTATGTTATTGCTGTTCTCATAAACGAATACATAAGCTTTAATTTGTGTCTCGACGGCAGAAATCGCTCTATCTCACTCTTGCTTACTTAGCTGTGCAGCTTTTAGGTTTTTTTTCCTTCGCATTCATTGTTGCTGTCATTGATCAGCTGTTTTAAAGTTTCCCTTGTTGTTGTTAAGGCTTTGCTGCCACGATGCATGCGCACTAAAGAGGTGTGTAAATTGGAATTATTTGTTATTTTAGCTCTCGCGCTCATGCTCAGCTGTTGGTGAGTCGGGTTAAGTGAGAGCGCAGCTGAATTGTAGCCATCTTTTTCCAATTGAGTGAAAATGTAGTTAGAGTGTAAATCTTGCCGATTACTTCTTCAAAGAGAGCGAGAGAGAGTTTGCGAGTTAAGCACACAACAGAGCATCAACCATTCTTGCTCTCGGATTCTTAAGCGCAGAAATAAATGACCTTTGAATTGTTGCTACTTTTGGAATAATGCAAGAAAAAAACAAACAAGCGAGGGTGGCTTGAAAATTAATTAAAAACACTTTAATATTCTGAAGTGGTTTTATTTTTGTCATATATATGCATATAATACAAAATTGTCAGATTAATGGCTACTTTTTCCCTTCTCTCTTTCTCGCTCTCTCTCTCTCTCTCTGTCAAACATAACTTTTTATGCTCTCCTCGTTCAGTCACTAACTTTCGTATAGTTGTGTGCTTATGTGTGTGTATTTGGATTTTTTATGTTTTTATTTTTTAAGCCGCCTTACATATTTTTATGTTTCATCGTCTGCTTCTCTGTCTACCTTAAACATTGTAAAGCTTGTTATGCTGCAAATTGTTCTCTCCGCTGCTCCTACCGCGTCCCTGTAGCAAAGTCATCTGCTGCTGTTTTATGCACTTCTTTATAGCTTGATCTTCTTGGAAGGCTCAGCGCATGGAACCGGTTCTATTTACGAGAGCTTAAAGTACTTTTGCTTTTTTTTCTACTTTTTCTCTTAATTTTGCCCACATTCTTTATAATGTTTTCGAGTTTTTCCAAGTGTCGCACTAAAACTCATTTTAGCTGAACTGGGCTAAATCTTCAAATGACTACAGTGCATTGTTTGTGCCATGATGTGCAATGTTTTTGTTACTATTATAAATTATTCTTGCACCTAAGGCGTAGCCTGCCTTCTCAACAAGCACTCACTCACAGTGGATACACAGCGACACTCACCTACACACAACTTAGTCATAATGCCTGTTTGTGTTGTCGTCGTTCTATTGTCATCGCTCTGGTTGTCCCAACCTTTTTAGTGTCGTGTCTCGTCTCTAATCTTTCACCGAATCTCTGTTACTTTGCGGCGTCTCAGGCTGCAACTCTAGCTGCTGCGCAACATGCTGCTTAATCCACTTTACTGTGCATTTTGAGCTCTTTCCTTACTTGTTCTGCATGCGAGCATATGTTGCAGGTAAGATGCCTCCATGCGGTGTTGGTCTTTAAACTCACGCAAGGTTTCATAGAATTTTATCAGTTTTGTATCCGTTTTTTTATACGTACTCTGCTCGTTTTTATTGTTTTATAATTGATCTCTGGAAATTTGCACGCTGCAGCTACACTAGCTCTGCGCTGATGTTGATGGTGACACTTAATTTTATTTCTTTAAGCACCGGTCCTTGTATTCATTAATTATGCCGGTCTATATTTTGCCTGAGTGATTTTTTTAATTAACTTCTACTTGTTACTCAGAATAGAACTAATATTTATATCGACATTAATCTGCCGTTGTTTTTCAAAAAAAAAATTTAAATCAAGTTCGTATTAATACCCATCTTTTAAGCTTGTGCTGGATGATAAGATAATTATCAATCAATAATCAGTTGAACTCACTTAAGCTGAAAAGCAGGTAAGCGCTTCTGCTTTACGGAGAGAAAATAATCAAACAATCTATGCTTGAACCAAGCAAGAAGGTTAATCTTATCGCATCATTCATCCATCAATTTTTCAATTCAAGCAATATTTGTCTTGTATCTAGAAAATATAGAATGCATGTTATTTAAATGTTTAACTTATGTTTATTTGTACTTGATTATACTCTATTATTTTCTTGAAGTTAATGAAAAGGAACATGCGTGTTTCAAGCAGATTACTTTAAAATAAACCAAAAAATTTTGTTTAATGAAAGATACGATTTCCTTAAATAGAACAATTTGCTTGATCTAAGTACATAATTTTTTCAAAAGGTAATACTTTTTTCTAGAAAAGTGAAAAAATTTTTTAAAATCAAATAATTTTTTAAGATAAACCGTGGCATAAGGACAGAGGTATCTGCAGCGCTGACTGCACTCTCTTTCCATACTGCCATGTCTGTCAAATTCAGCAGTGTGGCAAATGGAAACAAAAGAAAAAAAATAAAAAGTTTTGCTTCGTTTTGACATTTCCGGCAGTATGATCTCATCTGGTGCATCTACCTGCATTCTTCTACCATGAGATAAACACTTTTTGTTTAGCGTAAGAAAATTATTTATTAGATAAGAGAAGAATTGTTGCATAATTCATATAGCCTTATGGTGCTACTCTATCCGAATGTGAAAAACACTAATCTGGGGTTACTCACACTCTAGCATTTCCACTTGATATTATTAATTGACTTTTTATCATGACAGAGTGTCAAAAATCGAATGATATATTGCTAAATATAAAAATATCAAATGAAATTTCAAAGTGCTTCAAAAATTTTGCAATCGGTGTATTTGGTTTAATTTCAATAAATTAAACACGTAACTCAATAAGTTCGTAGGATGACATAAATGGCACATATAGTTTTCTTATATGGAATGAAGCTTAAAAGGGTACGTGCCAAAATTTTATAATAATCTAACCTTTAGTTCAGAAGATGCAGTGTTTTTCGTAACCCCACCCCCACTAGAATACCAACGTTGACGTTGGAGTGGGGGCTTAGTTTTCTAAGAAGCAATGGACTATGATGACAGAAGCACAAGCTTTTAGCAGGGTTACCCATGTCGTACAGGCCATTGTGAAGCAATGCATTAAGAGCTATTCACTCCTACCTAAATCCCCATTTACCACCATACCTTTCCTATTCATCCTAGGTATCCCCTCTTCTACACCCTCCCATCCCCACCTATGAGCCGAATCAAGATGTCATGTGAGCCATGCCGATGATTTACTAGGCCCATTAAATATAGTCCAGCGACCGGATGTGGCGACCGTAGCCTAGTGGGTAGAGTGCGTGGCCCCTAAGCTAAAGAACCGCGGTAGCCCGGGTTCAATTCCGGTTCAATTCAAGAAAAATTTTTTAATCGAATTCATTTTTCTGTTCGGTCGTCACCTCTCTGCAGACAATGGCAAATCTCAGAGAGTAAAAATTACCATGTAAAGCTTCTTGAGAACATAAGCCGTTTGGAGTTGGCATAAAACAAGTAGGTCCAGTTCTCGGTCATTTGTAATCAAACTTTTAATAACACGCACAACACAATTGATCAATAGAAGCTAGGTCAAAGTCCTTCCAAGGGCTGAAATGGCCAGTTTATTTTATTATTATTAAATATAGTCCAATTGGGAAAATTATGGATAGTCAAACTTAAAATTTTTTGTTAGGAAAACATTGGTGAATTGTGAGCAAACCTTAACAAAATGTCACTTTTTGAACACAATCTCTATCTTGACAGTTGTTTCCATGCTTAGGAAATAGTCCGTTAATGGCTCAACCGGAAGAGTTTTGTCATTGGCTCTATCGGAATTGCATTTCTGCATCCCGTTCAGCAATGAATTTGAATTCAAATTCAAAATTAAGCAGCGAATTCAACTCCTCAAGTGTTAAATTTATTTTTTTTCTTAGCTAATTGGTTTTATTGAAAAACGCCATCTAGTAGCGTTGGTTATGATTCACCGTACTCAGATGTAGCATCTTTTGTTGTTCTAGAAAATTCGTCCAACGAAAAGTAAAGCGTGCCTAAGGGAGCATTCATAGTGCCGACTTACGACCGAACCGAGCCGAGCTGAAACTTAAAATTGCATTGGGACAAAATAAATGCACGACTTGCGTTCTCTATTACTCCCATGTGTTTTTGAGCTTTAGCTCGGCTTGGTAAAGCAACAAGTCGCCAGTATAAACGCCCTAAGCCGGAGTTTGCTGACGTGGGAGCTTCTATCCATCTCAACTACAGCTGATTTCAGGATTTTGAGAAATTTTTACTAAAAACCGCACATAAGTCAGTCGAACCAAATCGTTTTTACGTGTAAATTCAGCCTAACCATGGTTGGGTGGCAGCACCAGTCAAGTTGACAAACGACAAATGCAACGCTGTAGTGGGACCTTGTCGAAGAAGTCCACCATAAAGATTGGAAAACTTGCATGCCACGGATAGTGTCGAATATTATTAAGTTTATGTTTAAGTGCATATTTATGTTTAGTAAAACATTCCGTAAACTGTGCATTGTGTTGACGATTGAAAAAAAAAGCAACTTGAAAGTAGGGTGCTTGCTGAAAATTAAGATAGATTATGGCGCTACATATATGGTCTGCTGTACGTTTACTAAGCAAGTTTTCTGAAAGTGGCAGTGCGAATTACAATTTTGGTGTACTAATTAAAAGTAGAATTAGAACGGCAAGAAAAAGTTTTCTACTGGGTGAAAAAAGCAGGTAATTAATTTTTTTCTTACACCAAAGCGCATGAGTAATGAACTACCGGTATTCTAATTGGAAAAGAACCAGCACACTGTTCAGTAGGATCGAAAAGTGCTCATCCTTTCGTCCCTGCTTATCTCCATGTATTTACCGTTAATACAGAGGGCTCCTGAAAATTTTAAACAAGAGAAGTTTGGTCAGGTATAGATAGACCGGATGGAGAACTAACACTTCTTTCCATCTCCCCAATTACGAATCACCATCAACAGTTTAAGTAACAGTTATCCCTCTCTCACATCTCGTTCTTCTTCGGTTTTTTCAACTTTTCGTGTCCGTTTGGGTTGACGTAAGTCTTTACCCCATGCACCTAATTTTTCTCTCTGTAACTGTTACTTTTCTCCCAGGCATCCTATAGCCCGAAGCAACCCCAACCCCATTTTCCCTAAGCTACGACCGAAGCATAGCTAAGTGTGCAGAGACCGCGTCGAGGTCGTGGGACTTTGCTTAACTGTCAGCTTGGCTACGACTGGGTAAATTGTTTGTTATACAGTCCCAAATAGAGCGTATAGGATACCAGGCAACCTATGATACTATTTAGCCTTATCTGCATACAGGGACCTCTGTGAGGGTGGACCGTCCATTGTCCCTCACTCGTAGGAACTACATGGATAATTTTAACAAAAAAAAACCTAGTAAGTCCGGTATTGCTAAAAAAACCGGAAGGGAGCTATACTCCCGTCGTCACCAAGTTGGTGACTCAAGCCAAGGCGTCAAGCTGCGGCGTCTATAAAATGGTCTCTGATTCACCAAGAAATCAGATCAGCGCACCAAGAGCTAAGAAGCCGGCCAATTAGGCAGCATCTGTAGCATTGGGCGATGGTCCGAGCACTTCGGTACAAGCCAAGACCAAAACTTGTTCAGGCAGTGGCTCGTCGGGCGTGAAGGCCAAAACTAAGCCCGGATCCAGAATGGCAGCTGATCGGCTTCCAGATTGGCTCGGTAAGAGCAAACGGGTTCGCCCATCAAAGCAGCCCTGTTACGATAGATTTGCCAAATCGAAAATGCTGAAAGGCAGCCAGAAAAAGCAGGGTCTCCCCAAAAGGTCGAATCTGCTCTCTCAAACAAAAATCAAAGGTGGACGGAGAATATACCTTCTGCTGAAAGACCGAAGAAAGTCATAAAAATCACTAAATCCAGGTAATACTGTGATGTGGCCAAGGGGCAAGGCAGGGTGCTGGGTGTTATTGACCCCCCCAGGACAAATGGAGATGGGTGAATGCCGCATTAGTCTGTACCTATTTATTGGTCCTGAAAGAGAAACCCTGATCACCTCCTCTCTGTTATCTCATAAGTAAAGTCCGTCTCCAGATAATCTCAGGAAGCTGGTGGACGCTGCCTGTGACATGTGTTGAGGGGGTCATCATTTTGGCCGACGCGAATGCACACAACTCCGTGTGGGGTAGCATGGATACATATAAAAAAGGGATGAGTTACTTTTTGATTATTTATCATGTATTAACTTGTATATTTGAGGATGAAGAACCCACTTTTAATGCCAAAGTGGTGGTCCTCCATACTGGATGGACTTAGGACTGAATGTAGAAGGCACTTCAGAGCAGCTAAATGCTCAAGAGCTTAGCTTGAGTGAGCAGCCTATAAAGTAGCCCTCAAATCTTTCAAAACTAAAACCAGGTAAGCTTAAAGATCCTCTTGGAAACAATTCTATTAAGAAATTGAATTAATCTCAGGGTCATCTAGGCAACGTCAGATTCTCGATAGCACAATATGCACACTCAGCTATCTCAAAAGATCGGATGGCACATGGATAATGTCTAATGAGGAGTCTCTCAACCTCTTTTTAGCTACGTACTTCCATGATAGTAGTGTGTCTACTGATGCACAACTGCCTAACCCTAGCTGTTTAACGCAGGATACCGAAGGCATAGTCTCCGATAGGAAACTGAAATGAGCGGTAAACAGCTTGAAGCCCTATTAATCAACACGGCCTGATGATGCTTACACTATAGAAATACAAGAAGGTGCGGAGTATATTATTTGTATTATATTCAATGGTTGCATGAGCCAGAATTATATTTTCAACGCTTAAAATAAAGCAAAAGTTGTCTTTGTACGTGAAGACATCAAATATGACTCCTAAAGATTGTAGGCCTATAAGTTTAACTCTATTCCTTTTGAAGACGTTAGAATGCCTATTAGATCTGTATCTTCGCACCAACATAGACTCTTTACTCTAATCGGCATCACAGCATGCATACAGCAAGGGAAGGTCATTGGAAACGGCTGGTCGGCACCATCGAAAGATCCTGCATAATGAATTCACTTTAGTTGCTTTCCTAGACATAGAGGGAGCATTCAATAATGTCACGCCACATTCTATACGACTAGAGTTTCTTGGGTTAGGTGTGAATAATATCATAACTGATCGCATAGAATAGCTACTTAGCTACTGAGTGGTCTTATCAGACCTAGGTGCTTATAGCGCTGTAAGATCGGGGACAAGAGGTACGCCACAAAGCGGTGTGCCATCTCCTCTGAAATCTTGAAGTAAACAACGCACAGCTGTCTCTGGAGAGGGAAGGCTGTGTTGTGGCAGCCTACGCCGATGACCTACCAATCGCTGTCAGTCGACCAAAACAAAACTGGCTCTTTTCACAAGGAAACACAAAATTCCGTCCCTCACACCAATCGTGCTAAATGGGACTGCACTGTCTCTTTCGGAAAGTGCAAAATATCTTGGACTCTTTCTGGAAAAGGAAGCTGAGCTAGAAATTTAATATTTCTGAGCGTATGAAGAAATCCACAGTTTTTGTACACTTGCAAAAAAAGCTATAGGGACAAGATAATGTTTTTCCCCCCGTATCGTTCACTATCTACATACAGGGGTCATTAGACCTATACTTCTATATGGAACAACGATATGGTCGCCATCCTTGGAC
This sequence comes from Dichetophora obliterata, assembly GCA_963920525.1. Taxonomy (NCBI): domain Eukaryota; kingdom Metazoa; phylum Arthropoda; class Insecta; order Diptera; family Sciomyzidae; genus Dichetophora; species Dichetophora obliterata. The sequence continues at coordinate 51,855,628 of OY986435.1, forward strand.
AAGATCACATATTTGAACCAGCTCCAAAAAGTCCAAAGAATCGCATCTATTTGCATCAGCGGTGCTCTGAGAATAACACCTACTGCAGCTTAAGAGATCATACTTTACTTTCTACCGCTCGACTTGGCTGCCAGGCAAACAGCAGCTTGTTCGGTGGTCAGACTGAAGGAAATTTGAGTATGGATAAGTATGGGAATAGGCCACGCATCCATACTCTACAAATTTATTTATTTATTAATTTACTGCCAGGTGATAACAAAATCACTTTAGGCATAATTATAGTTAAATATACAAAGTAAGTGTAATATACCTTTTACAACAAAAAAAAAGAAACTCTTAACTTAAGTTAACAAAAAAATCTGCCACAATATTCTTAAATACTTCCCTAGACATAGAGAAATCTAATGGAATAAGTGAACATAAATTGTTAAAATTATTTAAAGCTCTAGTGATAGGCTCATTGCCCGCATAATTAAACTTATAAGCTCTGAGATAAAAAGGATTAAATGAACGCAATGGTCTTGATGGAGTATAAAAATTTATACGCTCCAGCAGAGATGCACAATCAATAGTACTACATATTAATACTACGAATAATTTGAAGTGACTGAATAGTTCTTCCATCTTTGAGTGAATTTAGATGCAACAGTTTACAGCGCACACCGTAAGACGGTATCCGCTCAGTTAAATTCAAAGGCTTCAGCGCAAATTTTAGGAATCGTTTTTGAACACACTCAAGGCGATTAGAATGAACTTCATAAAACGGATTCCAGATGAAAAGCAGTATTCAAGCCTAGACCTAACATAAGCAGAAAAAAGAAACAAACGCGTATATGGGCCTTTAAAATCATAACTGTTACGTTTTATAAAAGCTAAAACCGAATAAGCCTTTGGAATAATGAAATCCAAATGCTTAGTAAATGTAAACTTTGCATCGAATAAAACACCCAAATCCAAACTTGGTCACTGGAATTTAACACATTATTATGAATTGTATAGGAAGATAATATATTATTGCAACGCTTAGAAAAAGTGACGTGGAAGCATTTTGTTAAGTTTAAGGCAAAATTATTTCTAGCACACCAATCAACAAGATTCGACAGATCAGATTGAAGCATATCAACATCCAAAACTAAACAAACTCTACGGTAAAGCTTTAAATCGTCGGCAAAAAGCAAATAATTACAACTATTAAAACGCATTCCTATATCATTTACAAATAAGAGAAATAAAAGTGGCCCAAGAATACTTCCTTGCGGTACACCAGATATAGCATAAAAAGTGTATAAATTTACATTATCAATGGAGACCACACATCGGCGATACATTAGATAAGAGTTAATCCAATCAAGAAAATTAGAATGAAAACCTAACTTTTTTTAGTTTACCAACTAACGCATTGTGGCAAACTTTGTCAAAAGCTTTGGAAAAATCTGTGTATATGACATCTACCTGATTTCCAGTCTCAAAGGAAGATATACAATATTCAGAAAAAACTGCTAAGTTCGTGACAGTTGACCGACCAGTAACAAATCCATGTTGAAAAGGGCTTATTATATTTTTTACTGCAAAATAAAGTTTATTTTTTACAATAATTTCAAAAAGTTTCGATACCGTTGAAAGCTTTGAAATAGCTCGATAGTTTTCTACGTTTTTTTTTTGGCCCAGATTTAAAAACAGGCGTAATAAAAGCGTATTTCCATTAAATCAATAAAAATACCCGCACTTAAAGATTGGTTAAAAATAAAAGTTAGGGGATTAATTAGAGAATAATTAATTTTAAATAAAAAAGGAGAAAAACCATTTATATCTGGCTTATAAGAATTTTTTAGGGACATTATACCATTTAAAACATCTTCCATCGTGATCACAAGATTTCCAAAATTAGTACAAGGTGTTATATTATTTCAAGTTTCAGCATCTGACCAACTTCTATTAGTTTCATAAACCGAGCTAAAGAAATCAGCAAACAGGTTTACAATATCTGGAATAACATTTGATGTCGTTCCATTAAAGGACATTGTAGATGGTATAGAAGAACATGCTTTTTTAGATTCAATAAAACTCCAAAAAGCTTTAGGATTTGACTTTATGTTCACTTTGAAACCCATTATATATTGATTATATAAAAATTTATGGAGAAAATTAAATTCTCGCATGTAATGTTTATACTTTGACTGAAAAACCAAATTATTAGTTGCCTTAAATTTTTTGCAAAATTTATTACGTAAATTTCTTAGTTTCATAAGTCCTTTAGTGTACCAATGTCTCTTAAAGTTCCTTTTACGAAATCTCGGTACATGCTTATTTAAAATCTCAGTCACAACACTAACAAAAATTTTAAACGATGCAGTAACATTGTTGCAATCTAAACGACTCTGCCAATCAACACTTCCTAAATGAAAGTTTAAAAATGCAAAATCACATAAATTATAATCAAACTTTAAAATATCACAATCTTTGGCAAGTTGAATATATTGTAGTTAAAAAACTCAACATTTAAAATTAAAGGCACATGATGCATATCTGTAGACGACAGAGGAAAAAAGCATTCATAAATATCATATTTTATTTCAGAGCTTACAAAAATAAGATCAAGGAATTTACCTAACTTATTACCAAAAGTATTAATCTGATTTAAATCTAAGCTAAAGAAATTATCTATTAAATAAATTTCATTTGAATGGTTAACATAAATAGGATATAATACTTTTAATTTCCAAGAAAAGACCAAACAAAAATACAAAACTGATCTTCATCCGAGGTTGATGATATGAGATTTACAACATTGTCCACATGAGCAATGTATAAGTCATCCGCACTACTTGGAGGAATGTACGACGCACAAATAAAAAGCATGCCTGATTGTCCAGAGATCTTTACACATAATTGATCCAGGATAGAGTCATTATTCTGTAGTGGAACAAGTGAAGAGCAAGCAGTACACTTAACTGCAATCAAAACTCTAGCTCCACGCGAACATCTAGTTTTTGCAGAATCCCTATCTTTGCGATAGACAATGTACGCTTTAGGGTAAAAATACTCAGCATCAAAAAAATCGCTATTCAGCTATGTTTCCACAAGCACAATGACGTCATAATGCAACTGTTATGTTTCAGCTCGTACAAAACTTGCCTTTGACCTCATACCAGACATATTTTGAAAATAAATTTTCAAAGATGAAGCCGGATTATTAACAGTGCATAAGGAATCATTATGAATATTCTTTAGATCAGAGACTCTGGGTCTCCTGCTGTTGGAAAAAACACAAAAGGTCGAACTTTAATATTGGTTTGCCAGAGAGACGGCTGCAGTAGTTTTTCATATAGCGAAGAAGATATCCCTAGTTTAAATGATATACTCTTCAAACTATTTGCATTCACTCCTCTTTTGACTAAGATTTTGCAGGACAACATAATGCTTAACAACATAATCAATAATGTTATCAGAAGTTACAGTTGGTTTAAAATAAGACACATGAACAAATTTCATTTCTTCAGACACATCCAAATTGAACGTCATTCCATGAAGGACTCATTACTGCAAACAACTGTTTTCCTTTGATGGAAACTACGGCACCCTTATTCCACTTAGGAAATGCTGGAATATTGGTGCGCCGTGGAAACCAGGGTTTCTACACTTCAATACAGATGGGTAAAAATGAAATGACAAGGTCGGGTATATGGTCTACTCAAAAAAATTAGGGGTATCGCTGGTTCGTAGGCTGCCTGATCACTATAGTGTTTTTCAAGCCGGAATGATAGCAATTGAGAAAGTTACAACATGGCTCTCCGAGAAAGTCATCTCTAAACGAGAAATATACATTTTCTCGGACAGCCAAGATGCGATCAAATCGATGAAGATAGTATCCATCAACTCCAAAGTAGCCAAAGAATGCCTTATTGCATTAGGCGAAATGCCAAACTATTTTAACATTAGCTTAATATGAATACCAAGGCATAAGGACATACGTGGAAATGAAAACACAGATGAGCTTGCTAGAAACGATACCTCTATGACTTTAGTGGCTTAGAATTAACCAAACATTCAACTGTCAAACTGCTGCTCAAAAAATAGATTATATCTCAATCGGACTCAAGATGGGCTGAACTCTCAAAATGCAAAACAATAAAGCTTATCTGGCTGGCTCTAGACCTAAAGCGATCGAGAGCCCTTCTCTCGCTGGGAAGACTGAATGTAGCCATGCTAGTAGTCGTTACCACGAGCACTGCTTAATAGGCAGACATGCCTGCAGACTGGGAGTTGTTGCTAATGATTTCTGTAAGGATGAGAAGGAGGAAGAAACTAGATTGCACCTTCTATGTTCCTGTCGCTCGCTGGCTAGAAGAAGGCACAATTATCTATGGTCGTTCTTCTTTTCCGAGCTTGACGACCTGTCAACCCATACCTAGTGACCCCACTGTTTTGTCCTTTGCTTTTAAATATATAAAAGGTACTTAAAAAAGTCCTTTACAACTTGTGAAATAAACTTCAAATTGTCATGAAATTTTGACACGTACCGTTTTAAGGTAGACGCTTCTTCAGAAAATCATTAGAATTTGAATTAAACTGAATATCATAAAAAAACTGAGGCTACGCAAACCCCAAAGTCCTTTAACATATTTACTGGGTCACTTCTACACCTGAAGTTAAGGTTTAATTTTTACCAATCTTCTTTAGTAAAAGAAAATTAATAAAATTTTAAAATTGCTGCTCTTTGTGATACATGGAGATGGAATATCAAGGATTCTATGCGTGAACCAAACCAGAACGCTATAAGAAATTTTTTTATTTTTTTCACCTCGTTACACACACAGCATCAGCAACACCCAAAAAACGTTGGCCGGATAACGTTTACGGAAAACATTGATTTGATGACCACTTTCTACCACAAAACTGCATTTTGACTTTATATTTCCAAATTCCTTTATAAAAACAATTTCCTTCGAACTTTTAAATGTTATTTTCAAGAAAAAAATTCCTGAAATTCTTTCTTAATTACCCTTTTAAAATAATTTAAAATATATTATATATTATAAAATATATAATACTGCGCTTCAAAATCGTGGAACTTGCTCCAATACAAAAAATGTATCCAAAAATCCATTTTTAGAGCATTTCTAACCTTTGAGATCCCGAAAGGCTAAGTTTTTTCTCCATACAAATTGATCCCGTCTTATGTACCAGAATTCCCTTATAAAATGCATTTTAAAATTAATCGGAAAATACACACTTAAAAGATTTGCGATTTTATTGTAGTGCTTTTTCATTAAATGTTCGCTTTTTCTGTTGTTGCGTTGAAATTGCTGGTAAGACTGTTAGCAATGGATCAGTTTTATTGTTCCCTGAATTGTGGTCGTTGTTTCCTGAAATTCCAAGCAATTATAATTGGCTTATGAGCTGATTGCTTCGTTGTCTTGCATCAATTAGTCTTTATAAGTTTCTCAAACTTATACTCGCTTTTTAATCCTCATTTTTAAATCCTCCTATGGAATTAAGCAATAGTCCCTCTTTCAACGCTCCACGCGTGCTCACTCGCTTATTCTACATCACTCGGGCAACAATTAATTTATCCAAATTATTCCCATTCATCCAAGTGCGTCACACTTAATCGTCATTCCGAAGGATTTATAATTTTCTATTCCAAGCCACACACATATTCACAGAGAGAATAAATATCGGTGACGCTGCAAAAGGGTGCGGATTAAATTTACGATTGCAGGCTTGATGGTCGTAGCGAGTATCTAAAGTGTTTGTGTGACTGTGTGCTGAAATTGAACGGTCCGCACGTCTGTCTGTCTTTCTATCTGTCTGTCTATCTAGCTTTCTGTCTGTATGTCTGTACTTTTGTGTCTTTTGTAATACGAACCCGCAGACTACGAGGAAATATCAAATTGCTCTACATTCTCTGTGATATGATACAGGTCACACCTGCTTTTGTTATTGTTGTTGTTGTATTGTTTTTTCCTTTGCATTCAATTCTCTATATCTTGCCATTTCGTTGAAGCTCAACGCCTTGAATAGCTTGCTGCTACCGCTTAAGTCAGAGACAGAGGAAGTGGCAGCGACAGAGTTGAGTTCAGGTTCTGCTGAGGGATTAAGTTAGAAGCTTTATAAGACTCAAAGTGATTTTCAGATTAATGAATATAATGACCTAGTTCGCTGTAATTTTATGCTTTCTAAATTGCACACCCTTGACAGCAAAGACTACCGCACTACAGCTGAACGAACGAGCTGAACGTACATAGCTGACGGTTTCGTGGGATTCAAAGCGATTTTACAGTCGCCTGGCTTCCTGGCAACATAGTAATTATGTGCAAACATTTTCGCTTACCTACTTAAAGGCTAAAGTGAACGAAAAAAAATAAATAAATAATAGTTCGCTGAATTAAAACTTCTCAAATATCTAGAAAAAAAATGAATAGAGTTAACGAAAAATCTCTGGATAAGAACTTACAGGGAAGGAACCGATTAAAATAACAAAAAGCTACACAGTTCGAAATTGACTGTTCTGAATTTTAAACTAGCTGAACTAACTAACTGAAATTTGAAAATATAAAAAATTTATATTAAATTAAAAAGAATTTAAAATCAAAAAAGAAAAACTTAAAAATTTGTATAGAATATTTACACCGATTGGTGTTCCAGGGAGTCCTACACTGTTCGGTGTGAAGAAGCATCATGTCAAAGTGCTGTAATATCCGAAGTGAAGTAATATCCGAAAGAGCATATTCGTTTTCTCACCGAACGGTGTAAAAAAGTAAACATCAGATGGTATGCTTGTTTTGTACCCTGTTAGGTGTTTATTTATAATTGTTGTTAACACCGAACGGTGTAGTTTTTAACTATTCGAAAGCATGATTTTTACAGTTTTTATTCTACTAATATTTTAATCAACTAATTGTAAAATAAAATAAAATGTAAAAAAATTGGTTAGGACTTATTTCATTGGGCTTTATTTCATTATGAAATAAGACTCAAACAAAAATATTAAATATTTTCCAATATTTATGAAATAGTCCCAGAAAATTGGGAGTTATTTCAAATGAAGTAACACCCAAAAATGTATGGAAATTTTTTGGGGCTTATTTAATTCCTTTGGGGTCTATTTCGTAGTGACAAAATTTACATTTAAATCTTTAATCAAGATTTACAAAATTAAATTGAACAAATTAAATTGAGAAATTTCAATTTTTAATTTGTTCTTCATTAGGGCCCCTCAAACGGAACTACATGTCCATCCGACGTGTCAAGTCATCACACATGTAGTATCGTTCGTGTGCAAAAAATCAAGGCGGAAGGACATGTCCGATGGAAGACAAAAATTTTTGACTATTTGCTAAGTACGTCCGACATGCAGTTCCGCTTGTGTGCGTGGCCATCCAACTTAGTACATTTTGCCATTTGTTGAAAATTTTTCAGAGGAGAACATCTCGCGGCAAAACTGCCGAACGTAACAAATGTTATATTTTTTTATCTTTACCTAAAATCGTGATGGCTTGCTTGGAATATTTAAAAAAAAAAAAAATAAAAATAAATGTTCAAAACAATTAATATTAATATTTTTAATTGATGTTAACTCTTCGGCAGCTAAAAAATAATTAAGTCCATCCGACGTTTATCCGACATGTGCGATGTGTGTGAGGGCAATGAAAAAAGTCCCGTTACTTTATAGAACTACATGTACGTCCGACATGTAGTATCGTTTGAGGGCCCCTAATGAGAATGTAATAACAATAGAGTTCAGCTACTACAGCTTTTTCGCACTTTCTCCGCATTAGATCATCTTAAGAACCAGCCCAAACAACATTAAAACATCTCAATAAGGCCATTCACAGTTCGAATACGCTGGTCCGCCATTTGTACGATCCGCTATTTGTACGCCAATTTACGAAAGCGCATTTTGCCTTGCTGTTGTTTTGCATACAAACGCAAATACGCAGGCACGCGGAAATAAAAGCAGCCCTTGGACGTGTTTTTTGTAACTCGTATTTTTATGCTCTGTCTACAGCCGCATAATCACATACATCACAGGGTTGCACAATTTTTTTATACGACAGTCACATGGCGAGGTGCTCACAGTTTGACCAATAACAAATGCTATAAATACGATTTGTTAAAAGTACGCTCAAACTGTGAATAGCCTTAATGATATCGATAAGAGTGGTCCAAAACAATCCAAAGTGAGAAAAATTTACCCACCATAATATGGGTTAGGCTCAGGGACAACACAAGACATAACAACTAACCATACGTTTACATAGATCTAATCATACATTAGTTTTCAATCTACTTTTGAATTGACCTTTCGATAAGTTAACATCAAAAAAGCTACAGTTATTAACAAAGGTACTCATGCGATGTAAAGGAGCAGTAGCCATTTAATTTGTTCTACTAAAAGGTAAGTAAATTAATTTGTAAGCATTTCTACTGCTTCTACGGTTAGTGTTAAAATTTATAAGAGTTAAGAGTTCTGGTGAATCGAATACACCAGTTATGAGTTGGTGTAAATAGACGATATCTGCAGACTTCCTTCTCTTGTTCAAAGATTGCATTTTTAATAGTTTTAAACAATCCTCTAAGGAGGAAGGTTTAAAGTGTCCGTTGCACTTAAGCCCCTTAGAGCAAACCGAACAAAACGTTTTTGGATTCTCTCTATACGTTCAACATGTACATTGTAACTTGGGGACCAAACTTGACTTGCATACTCTAAGTGAGGTCGCACAATTGCATAATACAGCGTTGTAGTTGTGATCATACTATTAAATTCTTTGGCCCAGCGTTTCATAAACGCGAGCCTAGAAGATGCTTTTTTACAAATGTAATCAATATGAACGTTAAACGATAGCTTAGAATCCATGCATATACCAAGATCTTTGACAGCATCTACACGACTTAAAGCAGTATATTTTATCTTATAATCAAAAGTTAAATTATTCCTTTTCGCGAAAAGGTCATAGTTTGGCATTTATCTGGATTTAGAAACATATTATTTTTAAAACACCAAATTTCAAAGGATTTCAAATCAGACTGGAGCAGGTCTGAATTGTCATTAGAATCAATTGTTCTGTATATTTTCATATCATCTGCATATATAAGCAAATGAGAGTGTTTGATGATGTGGGTTACATCATTAATGGCTAAAATAAACAGAAGTGGCCCAAGGTGGCTACCTTGAGGAACACCTGATTCAGCAATAAATTCAGCTGACAATACGCCTCGAAATCGTATTTGATAAGATCGCTCTGTCAGATACGATTGAATCCAGCTTAAAAAAATTGTGGAAAACCCATTAACTTTAGTTTAAATATAATTAATTTGTGTGGTAGTTTATCAAATGCTTTACTAAAATTAGTGTAAATACAATCAACCTGGTTACCTGAATACACTGAATTTAAGCAGAATGTTGTAAAATCGAGGAGATTAGACACAGTGGATCTGCCAGTAACAAATACATGCTGACGAGTTGTTATGACCCTCCCACAACGAATCTTCACACGATCATACACGAGCCGCTCGAAAAGTTTTGGAATCGATGAGAGTTAAGCGATAGGCCTATAGTTGTTTACATCATTCCTACAACCTTTTTTATAAATAGGACTTATAAAAGATTTTCTCCAAAAAGGTGGAAAATTACATTCCCTAATTGATTTATTAAATAATATGGAGAGTGGTTGGCTTAGAATGGAACCACATTGCGTTAACACTGCGGCAGGAATTCCGTCAGGTCCAGCATTAAAATCTTCTTCGATCGATCCAATATACTTTAAAATATCCTCTGAATTAAAAGATATAGGGTCCAACGAAACCCTGGGTGTAGAGTTCATATATTCAAAATAATCTTCATCAGGATTAAAAGAGTCTGAACAGAATGACTCTTTAAAGAGAGTGGCAAATAGGCCACAAATTATAACGGGATCGTCCGTAAATCCGTCAGAAGTCAGATTTTTTTTGGTGTTTATGAAACCCCAGAATTTCTTTGGATCAGACAATATTCTCAGCTTAATATTGTCTAAATAATTTTGATATAAGGTAGCTGAGCAACTTTCAAAATCCAGAAACAAACGCTTGTAGGTTTCTAGGTCATTTAAGTCTAAGCTACAGACATATTTCTTCCATGCCCTATTCCTGTTGTTGCGAAGAGTCTTTAATTCCCTTGTGTACCAAGGGTAAGCACAATTTTTCGCAAATTTTAGGCTATATGGCACGGACTCAGAAAACATAGTAAAAATTTCCATATAAAAAAAATTAATTGAATCTTCAAGATTATTACCATTAAAATATTCTTAAATTACATTAAGTTTATTATGAAGTAAATGATTCAACCTCAGAAAGTCAGCTTTTTTGAAATTGAATTCATAAACTTTATCTATTGAATTGGAATTCACTATATTTTCCCTGTCGGACTTGTACCATATGCTCAGTGGTGGATGGTAGTCATCAACAGAAGTTAGAGCATGAAGTGCCCTCTTAACAATCACGTTGTTACAGTCTGTAGTTAAGACCAGGTCAAGAAGTCTTTCACGACTATTATAAATACAACTTACTTGTTGTAAGTCAGAACATATATTATCAACAAATACTATATGCTCTTGGCGTGTCTTCGAATGCAGTGTCTTAGATGCACAAAAATATGTATCATCGTCTGAAGATTCCCATTTCAAGTCAGGCAGATTAAAATCGCCCAATAATAAAATGTCGTCACTAACGTCAATAATATTTATAACGTATTCTATGCAATCCGCAAGGCTTGCATAAATTTCCACACTGCTCTTTGGAGGAACATAAGCATTAACTACATATACATTAGAATTACAATGTACAATCTTAATGCATATAAGTTCGATATTAGAAGAGCAGGGAATATAATGGAACTAACGAAGGAGTTCCTAACAGCTAATAAGACACCACCACCGACAGCAGAAGTATTGCCAGCGTATCTGTCTTTTCTATATACTTCAAAACTATTATCAAACAATTCCAAGTCAGTAATGCTTCCATTTAACCACGTTTCAGTCAATGCGATAATATCTTCAGACAAATTTTGAGACATTAAAAATATGTCTCGCGTCTTAGAGCGTAGTCCCCTTACATTTTGATAGTAAAGGCATATCCTATTCAGTTTTTTTGAGTTTGACGAACAGGTTGAGTCGTCCTTCTAGACTTATTCTTAGGCAGAAACTCTGAAACAAATATATTATCGGTCCACAAATTAGAATTTAAAACATTTGCAAACTCTTCAGCTGGAACTGTGAGAATGAAGGAAGCGTGCGAAGGTTTATTCCCTATTTTTTTACATGAAAAAAGTCGTTTTGACTCAACAAGTTGTTATGTTTGATAAACGTCAATACGTTTTCAACAGTTGTGTCAGGCTGAAGACGTGAAATAAATAAATTTTTCCTCCTTTACACTGCCTTTAAATTTAAGTGATTTCTGGGTTCAATAGGAGGTAAAACTGGACTATTAGTCAAAGGAGAAATATTAGTGGGTGACGAAGAAGAAACTGAAGTATTTTTGTTCAAAGATGCTTTGCGACGCTTATTTTTGTTTTTATTTTTGTTCTTCCTCTTTCTTTTTGAAATAGAATGGTCTTTTTCTGATGAAATAATAGTTTGAGTCCCGGAAGAAACAGTCTGTGACAAAGAAGGTGGGACATTTTCCGGAATAGATATTTCATCATCTGGTAATTTCACATCTGGTGATTTCAATAGTGCTCTTCTTCCTTGCTTTTCTTATTTCACAACGATCGGATAAGTTCGATATTTCACACCGAGTGTGAAACTAAACTGGCGTAAACTAACACCGTTCAATGTAAATAATGTAAATATCCGCTCACCGGTGTAAATTTATTTTTGAAATTTTTTAGTGTGCAGTATTGCCTTCGACCAACTGTCTGTAAAGCAGTAAATAAAAATGAGCACTAACTTAGCATATGTTAAGGCACAGTAGCGTAGATTTGAGAAAACAGAGTATTAAAGATACATGCATAGCGTAGATGACAGCACTCGTTCACCATTTTTGTAGCGTTGAAGTTTGTGTTAAATACAAACATAAACCTTCTACTATTATCGCATAAAAATGAACACAAACTTTGCCATTTCGTAACTTTACTGGAAGAACCACTTGCAAAAAATTTATCCAACAGAGTATATATTTCTCCCGAATTAACATTTAAAGAAGTAAAATGTATGAGCTGGTTCTATTACACTGTGCATGTCCAAACATCGAACAAGCTGGAGACATATCATTTCCAGACCTGTGATGTATTTAAATACAACGTATTTAAAATACTATTTAAATGCTTCTTAAATACTGGTCCAAGTAATTGAAAAATAAATACCAAATACAAATACTACGTATTGGTATTTGAAAAAAAACATATATAGATACTTGGTATTTGAAAAAGTAAATACAAATACCAATACTTGAGTATTTGCAAGGCTGAATTTTCAAATACTGGCAAATACTATTTAAAAGTATTTAGTAAATACTTTCAAATACTTCAGTAAATACTTAGTCAACATTGAATATAACGTACCTTTTATTTTTATATGCATGTTAGCTCGGTAAAGTCTGGTACAACACTGTAGTGGTTTTTTAACTGCATTGAAAACCACGCAATTGTGAATATTCTTAATGTGTTTTGTTTTGTTTTTGTTACTTCATAAATGAATTAATATTTTATTTTCAAGTAATAAATAAGTAATAAATTGTATTAAAAACTTCTTAAAATTTTCAATTGATCGCATGATGCATATTGCAATTAGTTCTGTTGAAGGCCAATCACAACATATTAAAAAAATTTAAAGCTATTTAAATTAATTATACAGTGGGTGATCATATTATTAGAGCCACCTTAAAAAAAACGTATTTTCTAAGTTTCGGGTTAAATAAAAGGCATTATAGTCGATGTTTTTGCATCACAATTATTTTATTAGTAAAAAACATGTAATAAAGCATAGAAAAAAATTAACATTAAGCTTTTATAACTGCAGAAAAATATATTAAAAAATATTTTTGTCAATATTTGGTAACTCCACCTTTTGCTGCAATGACTGCTGCTACTCGTTTTGGCATAGATTCTATGCATTTGATGCAATTGAATTTTATGGATTCATTTCGGTGCCACACTTCAATCAAACGCTCTATTAATTGGCGTTTGCTGGTCACGAATTCTTTGGAAATTTCACGCTTCATGAGTTCCCAGAGGTTCTCAATAGGGTTGAGATCCGGAGAATTTCCAGGCCAGTCAAGAACACAGACTTTTTGGTCATTAAGAAATTTTGTGACTCTCTTAGCCTTATGACAAGGAGCAGAATCATGCATGAAAATAAATTTGTTGTTTGGGAACCATTCCTGAACTTGCGGTAGCATTTTTGTGTCTAGAACCTTGATGTATTGATCCTGTCTCATCGTTCCTTCAACAATGTACAGGCGACCTGTGCCTTGGCTGCTGATGACTGACCAAACCATGATGCTTAAAGGATGCTTTACTCGCTTCACAATGCAGTCATCTTTGAATTTCTCCCCAGCTCTTCTCCTAACGAATTGAGATTTTTCAGATAAAATCTGAACTGAAGATTCATCGGAGAAGCAAACCTTGAATAAATTTTTCAAAAATAGTATACTGTCAAAATATGGTAGCAAATATAAAATTTTTAATTTACATACTTTTTTCCAGTCTTCTATTGTCCACTTTGCGTGTTCTTTAGCCCAATTTAGACGTTTTTGCTGCATTGCCGGTGTAAGAAATGGTTTTTTTGCAGGTCTGCGACATGCGAAGCCCAAGTCCTTTATTCGTCGACGAGCTGTCATAGGAGATATTTGAATCCCAGCAGTCTGCATAATTTTTGTGATATCCTTTAGAGATGCACTCCTGTTTTCCGAGCAAATGTCTCTAATTTTTCTTTCGTCACGGCAGGTCGTAATTTTTTTTCGTCCACATTTCTTTAAACGTTTCGGTGCTAAGTTCATTTTTTTATCAAGTTTATTTTTTATTCGGTCCACTGATGCTCGTGAGACAGAAGCAATCGACGCTATCTTTCTTTGAGAGTGCTCAGTATTTTTTAGGAGTGTTTTTATCTCCGAAATTTTACTTGGAGACAGGTCTTTGGACTTTCCCATAGTTAAAAAAGAATCTTTCAATAGACGATTAAAAAATATGTAATACCACACCGTAAAAAGGCAAAAGAAACAAAAAAACATTTACATACCTTCACAATGTCAATACAATATTAAAAAAGTAAAACAAAAACTTCAAAAACTTGAATTAAATTTAATAAGTCACAAATGAACCACGTGGCATTGAAGCGCTTCTTCGAACGAAATAACGGCTACTCTTACAAAATTGCGTCGACTTGCCACGTTATGAAATTAACAGCGTTGCCAACTGTATATTTTTTTTTTAAAAACATTGTTATGTCTTAAAAATATCATAAGCACATGCAAGTATCCGTTTGTGTTCAACTATAACTTTGGAAAGTGAAAAATTGTGAAAATATGCAAGTGGCTCTAATAATATGATCACCCACTGTATATATGTATGTTTATGTTTTTTTTTTTGTTTCAGTATTCTTATATTGACAGTACTTATGTGTTTTTTCTTTCTTTCTTTTTTGGTTTTTTTTTCGCTAACATGCATATAAAAATAAAATGGTACGTTACATTTATAAATACATGACTAAGTATTTACTGAAGTATTTGAAAGTATTTACTAAATACTTTTAAATAGTATTTGCAAGTATTTGAAAATTCAGCTCTTCAAATACTCAAGTATTGGTATATGTATTTACTTTTTCAAATATCAAGTATTTGCGTTTTTTTTCAAATACCAATACGTAGTATTTGTATTTGGTATTTACTTTTCAATTACTTAGGTATTTCTATTTGGATTTGTATTTGTATTTGAAAACCACAGGTCTGATCATTTCAGCATAATTAGAGTACGCTGAATTTAATGGCTCTTACCGTTTTTTAATCCTTCAGCCCGTTTTCGAGAAATTGAAGGTTCAAGGTCAAGTACATGTTGATGCAGTTTTTATTAGAAAAACTTTTTCTCATTAACTAAATCGACTTCGTGTCAATTAGTGAAACATTAAAAATTACTTGGAGAATAATTTTTAAGCAGTTTAACCCTCGAAACCTAACTATTATGGTCCAAATTGACCTCACACAGATTTGTCTGTGGATTGCTCTAATTTTTCAGCGCGGCAATGCAGGAAATGAATTTTCAGCGAAATTCTTACATTTAAAGTATGGAAAGCAGTAAACATTCTTTCAATATGAAAGCATTATTTTCAGAATCAGTTAATGAGAAAAAAGCTTTTCTAACAAAAACGGCATTAACATTTACTTGACCTTGAACCTTCAATTTCTCGAAAATTTTTCTGTGCGGACGTCACCTCGCTGCTGGCAATGGTAAGCCTCTGAGAGCAAAAATGCCATACAACGCTGCTTGAGAACATATATAAAAAAGCCGTTCGGAGTCGACGTTGAACAGTAGCAATCCAGTTTTTGGTCAACAAAACACACAACACAACTCACTCTAAGAAGCTCGGTCAAAGTTCTTTCAAGAGCTGAAACGGCCTATTATAAAAAAAAAATAAACTGGCCATTTCAGCCCTTGGAAGGACTTTGACCTAGCTTCTATTGATCAATTGTGTTGTGCGTGTTGTTAAATATTTGATCACAAGTGACCGAGAACTGGACCTACGTGTTTTATGCCGACTCCGAACGGCTTATATTCTCCAGAAGCTTTACATGGCAATTTTTACTCTCTGAGGTTTGCCATTGTCTGCAGAGAGGTGACGACCGAACAGAAAAATTAATTCAATTGAAAAAACTTTTCTGTCTGAGCTGGAATTGAACCCGGGCTACCGCGGTTCTTTAGCTTAGGGGCCACGCACTCTACCCTCTAGGATACGGTCGCCACATATTTTTATTTTACGTTAAATAAATTAAACCCATAAAATGCACATAAATTTCATGAATTCACTTCACAATTACGACTGAAAGCTAAAGCAAATAATAAGTAGCATTTTCAACGTTATTATATTCTTAAAAGGGTGTTTAATAAGAAAATTTTATAAAAGCAGATCAAAAAGATTTTCTTATTAATTTAAGGTGGTCTCTTTTTAAACTTTGGAGAGTGAAAAAAGATTTTCTTATTAAAGTAAAGTATTAATTACCACATCATTTCATTCATTTAATAAGAAATCTTATTAAAAAATGTTTGATAGTAAATAGTTGTAAATTTTTAATAAAATTTTCTCAATGTAGTCAAAAAGATTTCTCTTTGGCTCTGTGTAGGCTGTACGACCTATAAGTCCAAAGCTATTCGATATCGCAAATTTTAGCTGTATGGGAGGAGCTACGCCCCTTTTCCTCTTTTAACCTTGTTTGAGTGGGAATCTACCTCTCAGCCAAATATCGAAGCAATTGGTAAAGAATTTTCGGAGGTGTGTGATGCTTCCCATAAAACATACAAAATGTTCATACAAAAAGCTTCTTCGAGTTTTTGTAATTTTCCAAATTTTGAATACAACTTTTCTAATTTTTCTTTTTACACTAATCTTGTCCTTACAAGTAGGAACACAACAAAAAGAAAATCAACTAAATCGGTCCAACCGTTCTCAGGTGATGAAATGTCATACATGTGGCAATTGATTTTTATAAATATATTAGGCCGGGTCTATTTATGGGGAGGCAAAAAAATCGACCATTGCTCAGTGAAAATAGCATTCCTATACTATTACCTATTCCTATGCCCCAACTTTTGACTTTTGTCCCGTAGGGTCAAATTTTGAAAAATCCTTCATTGACCCATTTAGAGTGCCCCAATCGAGTCCAAATGTATGACCGACCCCCACTAACTTTGGAGGGCCGATCCACATATGTCAGTGGCACACCCCCTGGAACCCCCTGGCTGATTTTTTCATGTAAAGTGCCAAAAATGGTGATTTTTTGAAATGTTTGTATAGGAAACCCCCAGGGGGATTCCTGGGGGTGTATCACTGGCATGGGTGTATCGGCCCTCCAAAGTTAGTGGGGGTCAGTCATACATTCATTTACAGTCATACAGTCATTGGGGCACTCTGAATGGGTCAAAGAGGGATTTTGAGGGACTGAGCAATGGGCAACTGAGCAATCGACCCGCCCTAATATATATAGATATAATCTAAAAAAAAATTAATAAGTCAAAACAAAAAAAAAATAAAAAAATTCTCCCAAATTTTGTCTTGGTACGCACCTGGCTGTTAGTGATCGTTTTCGCACTAATTTTACTCTTCTCGATTCAAAACCATTAACGATATATTTCGATTATGATTAGTAATCAATTCAATTATATTTTAACAAGAGTTGTAATAATTATATAATTTCTGATTAGTAATTTGTTACGATTGCAAATAATCAAATTGTAATCACGGGATTTCTTGACATTACGCAAAATAATCAAAAGTAATAACAGAATTTACTCCAAATACTTTTAAATATTAATTTTGTTTCTTTTTAATTATTTTAATATAAAAATTTTAGAAAAATACATACAATTTGCGAAATTTTATTCATAAATAAACAAAGATATGAAGAGCAAACGTGCCTATAAATCAAGCTAAATAATATTCAGGAAATTTTGGTGTTATCATGTCAATGTATAGATAAGAACCTTTAACACCTTCTTTAAAGTAATGTTTTTTGTGAAATATGGTATGTGTTGTTTATTTTTAAATCAAAGAAAAAAATATTGTACAAAGGAAGTCATATCCATACGGTTGCTTGCTTCAGAACAAGATATATCCAATAATGCATTGTATCCGCTGTGGCAGGATTTTGCTTAAGATATGAATGCAGCTTACTTTTTGTTTCATTTTATGGCGGTAGATTCTAAGAGAAAACTTGATTTGACACACCATTACGAAATCTGTTAGTCATTGGCAATGATCCGTAGTTTAATTTCATTTGGAAACTATTGTTAACATATATAACCATTAATTTTTTTCACACCTGGTAGACCATTTTGGGGAATTGCCCATATACGTTTAGTCTTAGAGCTTGCTAAAAAAAGAACGGCTTCTATCAAAACATTAAAACATTTCCAACGCAGCGTTTCCCTGTCAGCTTTAAGCAGTACAATCAATATTTATGATAGAGGTCGTAAACTGTCTTGAAGTTTGCTTTAAGTGATGGACATTAATAAAAATGTTTCCCCCTCGCAACTCTGTAATCTTCATTGATTGGTAAGCATGTTGCTATGTGAAGCAATAACAAAATCTTCCAATATGCTTAAAATCATCCTTACTAGGCAACATCAAGGTCTTCCAAAGTAGCACAAAACAAAAAATTCACACAACTTTTATCTGACGTGTGCAAAAACTAAATAAGTGGAAAAAAAGACAATTTACATTGCAAAGTTATGTAATATGCACATCATGACCGAAAATTCCAATGAAATGACAGGGACTTATGCTAAAACTTCTCAAGGGACTGCTCACTCGCTAAACAAGATACGGCGACAGCAAAAAAAAAAAAAAACAAAACCATGAAGTCAATAAAGCCCAAAAACTGAAGAGACAAAAGGTGAAAAAAAACAAAATAATGTTCACTAATTTAATGCGCATCAGCAACTGCGGGCAAATAAACGAACAGACAGACAGAAAGACAAAATGAACATTTAGCATTTGCAGCTACAACAACAAATACAAGATACAATTTCAATTCTTGAAAATACAATATTTAGCAATTCAGATATACAGCGAAACGACGAATTAAATTCAAATGAAATGGACTTGAAATCTTTACCTATGTAGTTAATAGCTAGAGCTCTCCAACCGTAGTTTCAGCTCGACCCAAAAACGCAAAAATCTTTAATGTATTCGCGTTAGCAAAGCTATCTGTAGCTTATTCGGCGTGTATCTTTGGCGAGCAATTCTCTGGAAACGCATCAATCACGGTTTATCTTTTTTGAGCGCTGTGTGTTGTTCTTGTGGGTTTTTGTTTTTGTTGTTGCTTTTGTATTTTTATGCCTTTTTCCCTCATTTAGTTGAATGTTATTTGTAGGAGAGTATCGCACGCCGCTGCCGCCTTCTTTGGCTGCATTCGTAATGGAATATTAATTTTCTGATTGCGCGAGTTACGACCCCCACTCAAACGACAACAACAAATACATATACTTCTCAGCCACCACCCAAACCATCGAGGCTCAATACGCCGCTGCAACACTTACAGTAACAATTACAACAAACACAACAACAATACCAAATTAACCAACAAGTCAAAGACATCGTTGTTACTACATTTACAACAACAGCACAAACGGCAATTAAATCTCGGCACCCACAACAATAGCACCAGAAACAACAACATAATAAGCCCCACTGCACTACTTAAAGTGCAGCGTAATCAATAAGATATTTTAAGTGTTCCAATTTTATTTACACTCTTTCTTTATTTTTTTCCTCATAAATCGCAACTATTAAAATAGGTTCAATTTTAAAGTATAACATTAAAATCAAACTCTTGCATTTCTGATATTATGTTGCAACCATAAATTGGGCAACATTTTACGATTATTTATTCTACATATTAACCACAAGACATTAAAATGAAACCCTTGCATTTTTGATATTATGTTGCAACTATAAATTAGGCAACACTTTGCGACTATTAACTTTTACATATTAACCACATTGTATTTCTTTTACATACATTACATTTCTCCTATTTTACAATTGTATTTCTTCCATTTATATCTTTACATACTTTTACACATTTACATTTCGAAAACGAATTGGTTAGATTTTAAGAAAGAGTTGTAATAAAGTTCAGTTCTAAGTTTACAGCAGAAAAGAAAAGTGTGTTTCAATCAAACTGCTCTAAGCAAGGAACATAACTGGCGCAGTCTACGGCTTGGCGAACCATCTTGTGAATAGTGAATAATCAGTATCCTTCTTATTTGAAGAATAAGTGATAAAATAATTGTTCGAAAGAATATCGAACTAAAATTATTGTAATTATCAGAAGTTATTATCGAGAGAATATCGATACATAATATTCTGAAATAAGTGTTGACTGAATATCAGCACATTTTTTTTTTTCACAAGATCGGTTAAGTATCAACTTTTAATCGCCGTTGGAACTCAACGCTCTGAAAGGACGACTATATCAACTTTTTAATCGCCATTGGAACTCAACGCTCTGAAAGGACGACTAGCGAACAACAAGCATCATGCAGCTAAAGCAGTTAATCATCATCATCGTTGGAAGCATGTAAGTCGAAAACTGAAAAATAATTAAATAAAACAAAGCTTAAAAATAAAACAAATAAATTTTTTCAATAAAAGGGGATAAGAAAAGAAAAATTTCAATACGTTAACAATTTTATTCAATAAAAAAAAAAAGAACAAAGAAAAAAAATTCATGTGGAAGAAAACCCAGAAAAAACGTGCAGAAAATCAGCCCTATTCAGTTTCCCTCAGTAATCTTTTTAAAAGCAGAAGCCTTAGTTCAATTCTAGAAGAACCAAGTAGAGAATTTACTATGGAAAATACAGCCCCCATCCCAACCCTTCCCACCCCTGCCCCTGTATATGTGGATATTTTTCAGTCACTTCGCATTCCAGATGCAATAAAGGATTTGCCTCAATATGATGGCAATCCTCGACTACTATACGAATTTCTAAATAACGTAGAGGAAATATTGTTACATACAAGAGGTGCTAGTCATACGCCTCAAGGACAAATACTACTAAGGGCAATACGAAATAAGATAGTCGGTCAGGCAAACGAAGTACTAAATATGTACGGAACGTCACTCAATTGGGAAAACATAAAAACTAACTTAATTCTGCATTACTCTGACAAAAGATCGGAGACTTCACTTATTAGGGATTTACACAACTTACGACAATACAACAAAACTGTAGAAAATTTTTTCAGTGAAATAATAGAAATTCAGGCTACACTGTGCAACAATATTTTGATACACGAAAGTGATCAAAATGTTGTAGCAGCAAAAAAAGAACTATTTGCGGAAATGTGTCTAAACTCATTTTTAAGTGGTCTTAGAGAGCCACTTGGCTCAAACATTAGGGCTATGAGGCCAGAATCCTTGGCCACTGCTTTAGCCTACTGTATAAAAGAACAAAATATTCATTACATGAGATCAGAAAGAAACACATATCAGAGTAAACAATATAAGCCATATAATACGTTCAATAAATATCCAGCAAGAATGCAAAACCCACGTAACTTTACACCAAATACGTCTAACTATAATCCAAACACATCAAATTACTACCAAAACACATATAACCCAAACCAGTCCCGATTTAGTAACCCACCAACATACAATAGGTTTAATCCTAATCATAACCCTTTTAGAAATAACCACAACAATAATAACAATTCGTCATTTTCTGCCAGACAACCACAACCAGAACCAATGGACACAAGTTCAGGTTTTACAAACACTAAAAACTCCACTGTATCTCAAAGGAATAATAATTCCGATGTAAGCATGCGTTCTAAATTTTCCAGGATGACAAGACCAAGAACAGAAGAATTTCATAACATAAATAAAAATCCAAGGACCCAACGCCCCAATACCTCTTACCAACAACAATTAGATCAATATACAGATGACTCAATAGAAGACATCAATAACATTGAAGATGATCAAAATTTTTTCCGATCAGCCTCACCGAACCAACAGGATACATAGACGTAAATAGACATGGATCTGAGCTAGCATATGTTAACATATCATCCCCTTTTGGTAGACCATTGAGATTTCTTATAGATACGGGAGCGTCAGCCTCATTTATTAATCCCGAATTCATACATAAAGACGATATTAAAAAATGTAAATTAACTTCAATCTCTACTATACTTGGAAAATATACTCTTAATGAGCAAGTATCATTACCTATATTTCGTGAATTCAATCAACGCGGTAATCTCATATTCCTTCTCTTCAAATTCCATAATTATTTCGATGGACTAATCGGACTTGATGCCCTTACTCAACTCGGTGCAACAGTTAATCTTGTTAGCAAATCACTTAATACACAAAACTCAACTATTAATCTACAATTTAAACCAAATATAATATCAAAAAAATACTTGATTGCACCTAGATCTAAAACAGTTATTGAATTGCCAGTAGACACTCAAAATGGATCAATTTATCTCAGAAACACAGAACTTAAACCTAACTTAGTTATATCAGAAGGTATATACGAATCAAAAAACTGGGTTGCTTCACTGGAAGTAATAAATTTTTCTGAAAATGAACAATCCCTTTTTCTTGAACAGCCTCTTAAAGTAAACCCTTACAACACTTCTGACTTTGTCGAATTAAATAATATAAACCCAGATAATACTTGTGACCCAAACCACTTTGTAGACTTATCAGAAATTCTCAGATTAGACCATCTGAATTCAGAAGAAAAACAAAAGTTATTGAAACTCTGTAAGAAAAATAACGACGTATTCTACAAAGAAGGAGAACAATTAACATTCTCCAACGAAATTAAGCACAAAATATCCACAACAGATGACATTCCAATTTACACCAAATCGTACAGATATCCATACGTCCACAAAGACGAGGTACAATGTCAAATCGCAAAAATGCTTCAACAGGGAATAATCCGCCATAGCTATTCCCCTTGGAGTTCTCCCGTTTGGATCGTTCCAAAGAAAAAGGACTCCAGTGGAAAACAAAAGTGGCGCCTCGTCATAGACTATCGGAAGCTTAATGAAAAAACAATATCAGATAGGTACCCGCTCCCCAATATAAATGAAATTCTGGATAAACTAGGTAAATGTGTATATTTTTCTACGCTTGACTTAGCAAGCGGTTTTCATCAAATAGAAATGCATCATAAACATATACAAAAAACTGCGTTCACAGTAGAAGGTGGTCACTATGAATACATAAGAATGCCATTCGGTCTAAAGAACGCTCCATCAACGTTTCAGAGAGTGATGGACAATGTTCTTAGAGAATTAGTAGGAAAAATTTGTCTTGTCTACCTAGATGATATAATAATCTACTCAACTTCTCTTCAAGAACATCTTGAAAGTCTTGAAAAAGTTTTTGAAAAATTACGTTCGGCAAACTTCAAAATCCAACTAGACAAGTCAGAGTTCCTGCATAAAGAAGTAGCGTTCCTGGGACACATTGTATCAACAGATGGTATCAAACCAAATCCTTCCAAAATAGAAGCCATCCAAAATTATCCAATTCCGCAAACTAGGAAACAAATTAAAGCTTTTCTTGGGTTACTAGGTTATTACCGAAAATTCATTAAAGATCTATCAAAACTTATAAAACCTCTTACTGAGTGCCTAAAAAAAGACAAGAAAATCGTAATTAATGATCGATATATACAGGCATTCAATACATGTAGACACCTTTTAACAAATGACCCAATACTGCAGTATCCAGACTTCTCCAAACCGTTTATTCTCACAACAGACGCTAGTAATTATGCTCTAGGCGCAGTCTTATCCCAAGGCACTATAGGCAGTGATAAGCCAGTTTGCTACGCGAGTAGAACGCTTTCCGACTCGGAAACAAATTATTCTACTATAGAAAAAGAGTTACTCGCCATTATGTGGGCGACTAAGTACTTTCGGCCATACCTTTATGGTAGAAAATTCAAGATAGTTACTGACCATAGACCTCTAACCTGGCTTATGAGTTTGAAAGAACCCAACTCTAAACTCATTCGCTGGCGCCTTAAATTAGAGGAGTATGATTACGAGATAGTCTATAAAAAGGGAAAGCTTAATTCAAATGCCGACGCTTTAAGCAGAATAATACAGGATAAACCAAACACTAACGTGGACGTAAACATTAACGATACAGAATCTAATCACGCTACAAACGGAAGCACAATTCACTCTGCTATAGAAAATCTCAACGATGGAATAGCTATTTCCGAAAAACCACTAAACGATTTTAATCTACAAATAATTCTACAAATATCAAGCCAAGCACCTGAAATCACAGTCGAAATTCCATTTAGAAATAAACAAAGACGCATAATCCGAAAAACTAATTTTAATGAAGACAGTATTACTCAAATTTTAAAAAACTATATGGCACCTAATAAATTATCTGCCATCTATACGGATGACGATACATTCAGAATAGTCCAGGATGTATACTCCAAATATTTTTCACATACCCAAATATTCCGTGTAATACGCTGCATGGAAATATTACAGGACATAACACAAAGCGACGAACAAGAACAGTTGATTAGGGATTATCACAATCGACATAACCATAGAGGAATAAATGAAACACATTTGCATCTCAAAAGAAAGTACTACTTTCCATTTATGAAAAATAAAATCACACAAACAATTAATAACTGCGAAACCTGCAAAACTCAAAAATACGATAGGAATCCCCCTAAAACAAAATTTGAAAAACCAGAAACACCTATTAAGCCACTCGATATTTTGCACATCGATATATATACAATTAACAATCACCCTATCTTAACAATAATTGACAAATTTTCTAAGTTCGGAGCAGGTTATAATCTACAATCGAAAAATAGCGTATCCATCCTAAAAGCATTAAAAACATACATCAGTGTTTACGGTACACCTCGAAAAATTGTATGTGACCAAGGTCAAGAATTTATGGCAAATATATTTAAGGACTTCTGTCGTCAGTACCAAATAGAACTGCATTTTACGTCATTCCAACAATCGAGTAGTAATTCTCCAGTAGAGCGTATGCATTCCACTTTAACTGAAATTTACAGAATTTTACTTACAACTCGAAAAGAAAACAATCTATCTCTTGAACATGACGAAATTTTAGCAGAAACATTTATAACTTACAATAACGCAATTCACTCCGCCACCAAACACACTCCCTACGAGTTATTTTTTGGCAGAACATACAAATTCAATAACATAATTTCATTTCACAATGAACACGAATACCTTCAAAAGTTAAAAGAATATCAGGAGATTCTATACCCAAAAATATGTGAACAGCTTAAACAAATTACAAGCCTTAACATAGATAAAATCAATGTAACTAGAGACGAACCCGAAAATTTCGACAGCAACAAAACCATATTTAGAAAAGAAAATAGAAGAAATAAAATGACTCCTAGATTCACAAAACATAAAGTAAAACGCAATAAAAAAGTCACATTAACCACAATAAAAGACCAAAAATTACACAAATCCAAACTAAGAAAACAAAATAAACCATAAATTTTAACATTATACCTCGAATTTTTTTTCCAATAGGCACTTTTAGCTTGCATTATATTTGTATATTTTCACTTTTTAGGGTACAACTGGTCATTGGACAGTTAATAGAGATTCATAACGTCAAAGATAACCAAGGTATAATTCCACTCAGACTCGGACCGGCACGAGTAGTAAAAGGGTATAACAATTTAATCCATATAATCGACCTAGACAAATACCATGAAAACATTAACAAATTATCCACTACCTTTACTGAAATTAAAGCACAAGGTATACAACCAAATCTTATAAAAGTAACTGAAATGAAACTTTTCGAACTAAAGAATAAAATTCAAACACTATCACCTGTTGCTAGACAAAAAAGGGGTATCTTGAATGGACTAGGATCAGTAGTAAAGTTTATTACAGGAAACATGGATGCGGTTGATGCACAAAATTTAAATAATGAAATAACAAAATTAAAAGAAAATGAAGAAAACTTACAAAAAGAATCGGTCAATCAAAACAAATTGAATATGCAAATGATCGCAAGATTTAAAAATATTACTGAACACATGAATAATGAACATAGCACAATTGAAAAATTTGTAAACAAATATTCAAAAGAAACAGCCAATAAAATTAAAAGAAATGAAAATATTCTAGAAGAAATGCAATATCTTAACCAACTTAACTACAATATAGATATTTTATTCAATCATATCACAGACATAGCAGAAGCCATACTATTAGCCAAACTAAACATTATATCCAAGCTTATATTAAACCAAAAAGAGTTACAAGAAATTAGAAATTATATGATTAATCAATCCATTAAAATTGAAACAGATGAAGAAATATACGAACTATTACAATTACAAGCATATTATAATCATTCTAATGTCATATTCAATGTTCAAATACCTAATCTTTATACAGAAAATTATCAGCTATATCATATTATACCTACCCCTATAAACATAACAAAGCAAATAATAACAAAATCATACATAACTTACAATAACAAAACAATTCAGTTTTTCGACAAAACATGCCAAAGAATATCTAAAATATACTTTTGCCAAAAACCAATCCAAAAAGAAAACACTCAAGAATCTAAATGCCTGGGGCAGCTCATGCAAAATCAACCTGGACACTGCGACCTGTATGACCTCGGAAAGATAACAACAATCTTCCAGCCAGAAGCCAACTTTATCGTCTATATTAATATACCCTATACACTAATAAATTCTACTTGCAGTCAAAGACAATACACAGTTGAAGGTACCGGTGCTATTCATTTCCAGAACTGCGACATCGCTATAAGAGGTATCATCTACAAGAGCAATGTTGGAATTTTCTGGGACGAGATACATATCCTGCCAATAACACACTCAGGAATACAAGCCCTGTCAGTAACCGAAGCCCTAAACTTGGAAAAACTTCGCGACCATCAAATCGAAAGCTACGCATCAGTTAAACACCTCAGCACAATTACATATGCCCAAGACGCACTGCAATATACGTTAATTGTAATCCTTGTCCTGATCTTCATTTACGTCCCTAGGAAAATAATGGCATCAATTTATACACCGCAAACCAATTTCGTAAGGGCCACTGCACAATCTTTATGGCCCTCACTTCATACTGGGGGGGGGAGGAGTTACGACCCCCACTCAAACGACAACAACAAATACATATACTTCTCAGCCACCACCCAAACCATCGAGGCTCAATACGCCGCTGCAACACTTACAGTAACAATTACAACAAACACAACAACAATACCAAATTAACCAACAAGTCAAAGACATCGTTACTACATTTACAACAACAGCACAAACGGCAATTAAATCTCGGCACCCACAACAATAGCACCAGAAACAACAACATAATAAGCCCCACTGCACTACTTAAAGTGCAGCGTAATCAATAAGATATTTTAAGTGTTCCAATTTTATTTACACTCTTTCTTTATTTTTTTCCTCATAAATCGCAACTATTAAAATAGGTTCAATTTTAAAGTATAACATTAAAATCAAACTCTTGCATTTCTGATATTATGTTGCAACCATAAATTGGGCAACATTTTACGATTATTTATTCTACATATTAACCACAAGACATTAAAATGAAACCCTTGCATTTTTGATATTATGTTGCAACTATAAATTAGGCAACACTTTGCGACTATTAACTTTTACATATTAACCACATTGTATTTCTTTTACATACATTACATTTCTCCTATTTTACAATTGTATTTCTTCCATTTATATCTTTACATACTTTTACACATTTACATTTCGAAAACGAATTGGTTAGATTTTAAGAGCAAGGAACATAACTCGCGCTGCAATTGCTGCTAGCATAAGAAGTGCCACTGCCATGCGGCCTGCTTTGCCGGTATCGTAAGAGCCACGCCACCCCTTTCCCTCTTACTGTGTCGGCCGAACAGCCGCGCTCTTAAGCCATTCCATGATAAGCAGCATTTTTATGCTTGGTTGCTTGCTTACAGCAAATGGGAATGAGTTTGGAAACTACATTGTTGTAGTTGTTATTGTTTTTTCTGTCGTGCGTAATTATCCTTTTTTTTCGTTGTCGAATGAGTTGAGATGGATTGTGGAAATTTCACACATGTTTGCCTGAGGCCATAACGACCACCGACCGACCGTCTGTCTCTCGTCTGTTCGTATGGCCATGCGTTCCTGCGCTCCATCCTGCCAGCCTTGCATACATCCGCTCATTCGTCCATCCTTTCTTCGGTACTACTTAACTCCATTCTGATTATATGTTATAAGTTATCCTCGTTTTACATTTATTCGTCGTGGCACTTTTTGTGCCACATCTTTCTTGCTTGCTTTTATCTAAGCAGCCAGCGTTGTCTATGTTATGCAGCCCTCTCGCTGGATAACTTCCATTATTCATTCAGCCAAGCATTCCTGCTCAGCCATTCAAATCAACATTTTCGCTCATTTTATCCATTCATTGAAATTTCAAAAGTTTTTGATTCTAATTTGGCTTCCGTTTTGCTGCCGCCGCTTGGGCCGAGAGCTTGTTATCCACAGCTGCCTGGCAACAGCACAGAACTCGAAGCGACGTCTTCTTGTATGCATATATTTTTTACATAATTTGACTGGCATTCAAGTACAACTCAATGGGACAAACCGGCAAAGCGACAAAACTACCGTCCCACCGTCCATTCCATCGTACAACAGCGTCATGGTAATGAGTACCATTCACACAGTTGTGCCAAAAAATTTATAAATTTTCATTTATTTACGAAATCTTCTATTAAATCCAAGAGACGAGCATTATTCACAGTTGGTTGAGTGCCTGATGCCGCTTGATGTTGCTTGGTTGATGTCGCCTGGCTGGCATGTAAGTGCCAAAACACTGAGCATAGAACACAGCCTAATTGCTTAAAAGTAGAAAAGTAAAAACATCTAATGTGCATTTCATTTAAATTCGAAGCCGCAGGAGCATTGTTCCCCAGCGGTAGTTGTAGTTGAAGTGATTGTGAAGTGAGTTCGAGGGTGATTCGATTCGTTGCTTTTAATGTTTGAAGAAATTGAACAGATTTAACAGAATCCAGAAAGACAACGAACTTGTTTTACATCGGTATGTTAAATTAGTCTTCTTTTTATAATCTCAGAACTTTTTGAAATCAAAATAATGATTTCTATGATACACAAGGATAAAAACAGAAAAACAAGAGCAGGAAAACAGCTCTTTATAGTACCATGCTACAAGTACATGGTTAAGTGAAGCAATTTTGAAGAACAATTCTTTGAAATTGTCTTTGGAACTAATTTTGAACATTTATTTAGAGTCTTGAATAAATTGGGAGCGACTTAATTTTTGATAATAATTGATAAATGCACAAAAATTTACATATTTTGGGTATAGGAAATCTAGTTAAATGAACTACTTTTTGCAAGCCATTAAATATTTTTTTTTCATTTTAGACAACCGTAAAAGCTGAAGAATCAAAAACCCTGATAAAAAACTAGAAACCAAATCGATCACATTTTGATTGACGTACGAGCAGGCCCGTAGACAAGTGGGGGTTTTAGGGGTTAGAACCCCTCCTTAGGGTCTAGAAAGTATAAAAATCGAATATATTAGCTTTAAATCAAGTACAACGTAATAGCGTAAAAAGTCGCAAACCACTTAAATTTTGAACTGAATTGAGACCTATGCTTTCAGATCATAGAGAATATAAGGACTTCAATATAGATTGCGATTGTATGTTCGGGCAGGGTTGCGATGATGCGGCTGTCATGAGTGGTACACTACAAGGAGCACAAGCGTATGTTGCGGAAGAAGAGCTACAGGATGCTGTTATTAAAGCTTAAGGCAACGCAACCGATTTTAGAAATACCACAATATCGCCTGTCGCATTTCAATGTATAAAAACAATAAAAACTTTTGATTTTCAAATTGCTACTTATGTGGTCGCAGTTTCAAGCAGTATAGGGCATTATTCAATAAAAAATTATTGAAATAACGAATAACACGTAATATTTATTATTAGTTATTTATATAAATTTCCTATTTTATTCTTTATTTGAATTTTAAATAAATTTTTCAAAACTTTTATTCCATCCCACCGGGAAAATGAGAATAAATTCGTAAAAAAATAAGGAATTGAATGGATTCTTGTGATGCATTTTAGAATGTATTCCAAAGAATATATAAATTTAAAGCAAAACCTATGAATTGAAATCAATAAACAAAAAATTTATTGATTCGTTTTTATTGCTGCAGGAATCGATTATGAAGTATATAACAATTTATAATAAAGTAAATGTTGTTAGATTCCTTGCTTGCTTTTATGGTAAGTGAAAAACGAATTGATTCTGAAACAAATTCTGCTATAAGCCAAAAAAGAATCAATCTGTTATGATTTGTATTTTCTGTTTGTTGTTGATGTTTTTGTTTTTGTCAGATATTTTTGAAAAACGATTTTTCTGTTGTTTTCCTTTCACGCGTTTCTTAAAAATTTTACTTTCTGTTTGATTTGTCAGCGTTAAAGGAACAAACTGCTTCAGAAGGCTCGAAAATTTTAATAATGTATTGTTTGGTAAGTTATGAAAAACCATTGCTCTTTACTTGTTTAAATCATTTCTATATTTTTTTTTAATGCAGAGTGCATTTGCAAGGAAGGATACGACTAGGTACAGTAACAAAAAGATATGAAGGAAGCTATACGCAAGTTAAAATGTACATACTATAAGGATACATTCAAAGCAAAAAGGAAGGAACAACCTACATCAGAAACATCAATATTTTGGCAAGAAATGTGGTATTATTATAATCTAAATCTCGTCTGTCTAAATATTATTTATTCTTTCAAATTACCTAATAATTATCTCTATTAATTTGAATTATTATAATATAATTTTTATTAATTATTTAAAAAAGAATAAAAGATTATCAATTCTGCCATACAAACCTATGCATTATGGAATTCATTCATGTATATCTATTCCAAAAGGGCTTCTTAGCGATTCATACTTTTCTCATATTCAAAAAGTTCATATTTTTTCATTTAAAAGAATCCATTTTATAAGCGAATAAAAGAATCGATTTCAGCAGTGATTCAAGTAGAAAGCAGAAAAGAATGTACTACTTTTTGTAGGACATCACAATGTTAAAAATAATCAGTTCTAGAATCAATAATTGGAAAAGTGAATTGATTCCTTTTCATACACAATTGATTCTTTTTTCCCGGTGGGTTATTAATTATTTGAATTTATGTTTGAATAAAAATGAAAAAGAAATTGAGCAAACTGAGCCGGAATATTGTGAATCAAGCTGTTAACAAGCTGTTATCCACATATTTAAGCTCAGAAAGTCTTTATTTAAAGTTTTTTTATTTCTTATCCACTAACGTACACGAGCTCGAGGTAACAAGTACTTTTTTATTTATATACAAGTTCTTAAATTCAAAGTTGGTTATTAAAGTTACTGAAATATTTTGCGGACGCTAACACAACGCAAGATTGTCCCTCTAAATATTATTCCAAATATTCTCTATTCATTGTTAGAAAAAAATTGTATAAAATTTAAAAAAAAAAACCATCATCGTCATCAGTGTAACGTATTTTCTCTAATGACACTATGCTTAATCTTCCAAATTCTCATAAAATATCGGACATAACGTTTGAAAAAAGAGTAATTCTAAAATCAAACTTAAGCCATGTTGTTCCAAATTCAAACTCTAGAAAACCTACTTGTTTTCTGTTACAAATAAAATTTATTTATAAATTTATTCAACCTTTTTGAATAATGAATAAAAATAACGAATAAAAAATATTCATCATCACTCGAAAATAAAAATTCACTCTCATACCTGTTATTCGAACTTTCTAATAATCAAAATGTATTTGTAAATTTTTATTTTTGTTTTGAATTATTCTTGCCCAACACTGGTTCTAAAATAAATAAATTTGTGATCAAGATTGTCGATTCACATTCTTTGTTGTTTTTTTTTTCCAAAAATTAATAACTAGAACAGAAAAATGTAATAAGCGTATTAAACGTCAATTTGGTAATGTCAATTGAAATGTTTAACAGTTATATTTCACTTAGGTTATGTTGTAGAGTTGCTATTTTAATATATTTTAAATTACTATATAAATTAGTACTGTATTTTTTTTTAAAAACGAAAATCAGAAATATTTTTTAAGATTATTGAAATCAGTTTTAATAATAAATATATTTTTTTTAATTTCTAATGATTTTTTTATTTTTGTGTTTGAAATGCCCTAACACAGGCACTTTGAGGATTTTTGAAAAAACATCAAGTTTTGTTTGTTTTGTTTTTTTTTAATTTTTGTTCACAAAATAGCTAAAGACTATGCTGTAGAACCCGTTATGTCGGTTTTTTTTCTTTAATTTTGGATTTTCGTATTTATGGGGATTCTGGATTTTGGGGCCTGTACAAAAGAGCTTATTTCGACATTGTATGAAGTTGAAGAAAACTAAAAAAAGTCTAGTTTTTGTTGTGTGGAGCATGGATAAAAAAAACTTTAATGGTTTCAAAGTTATAGAGATTTCAAATTTAAAAATATGTTTTTTTGTGCAGTCACTGAAGAAATAGGCATTTTTGGAAAGGTTTTTAAGCATTTTATAAAATGAACAGAATAATAAAAAGTACTTAAGAAGTTTTCAAAGAAATAATTTATTCACTAAACACATAAGTGCCCTATGTCGGGCAAAATACACATACTTCGTCGGTTTTTCACTGTGGTAATGAGGATTTATTAAGGACTTTCATTCATTGAATTATCAGTTTCTTATCTTAAAGGGAACTTGTAATTGAGTCTTAAAAAAAAGTTGATAAGACCGTTTGATTAAATATTGTACAAAAACTAAAACCTTGTATGAAAATTAGTCCCTTTCTATCTTCAAAAGCAATTTTTCAGTAAGCATATTTAGGCCTTTTTGAACAGAAACATAAACTTTTGTGCACAAAATATTGGAAAAGTTTACGATTTTCTTAATTTTTTTTTTGTGCAAATAATACGATTAAATATTTTATGTGCTAAACCATAGTAAAAACAATTTTTTTAAAATGTTAAATAGGAACTTTTGGACAGGCACTCCTCATTTGTATAAAGTGTTGTTTCAAAAAATATTTCAACACCCTTTCTTCATGGTAATTTCTCAAATTTGGATTTCTAAAATTTTTTTTATTGAATCAAGAAATAAAATAACATCTATCGACAAGTAAAATATCACAACTCTGGTACTTTAATCCGATTTTCATGTTTGTTAACTCATTTTAAATAACAATTACATTAAAGACGAAATGTATGACTTGTTTTTTTGAAAAATTTACTTCAAGAGATGTTTTGGACTCTTGTAAAACGCTTCTCCATTTATTGGTCTCTTGAGCTAGTCATAAAAGTCTATCAATTGGCACAAAACTTTATAGATATAATTTTTATATCAAATCGACTATTTTTAGTCTATGGCATCAACAGCTTGGTCTATGGGGGAGCAAACATTTAATATACATATAAAAATACCTTTTGATTTATCGATATCAATATCATATAGAAAAACTATCAAATATTTTTTAATCAAAACCCCATCCCCCCTTGGGTTAATCCTGGCTACGGGCCTGCGTACTAGATAGACGTCGGCAGGCTGCAATCAAAACGGACAGCCGAAGCTTTCGCCACTCGGCTCTCACTCCTGCTTCAAAGAACTCCTCCAATTGATGATATATGCGCGCAATTGACACATATTTCCAACGACGTGCACCAACGACCTCGTTGAAACTAGGTTCGACCAGGAGTATCGCAACGTCACTGCAGAGAAAGATGTCGCCTGCAAAGCTACCCTGCAGTCGGTTGCAACTCGCGCTGCTAAGGAGCTTTACAAAGAGAAGAGGAGGCAAGAGATACGCATTTTCTGGCGGATAAAAAGAGAGGTAGAAAAGAGCGATCATGAGATGATTAAGATGTATGGCAACAGCAGCGACGTAACTAGGGGGGTAAAGCGGGGCACGTGCCCCGGGCGCCGACTTTTAGGGGGCACCATTTCAGATGTAGGTAATAACTTTTTTTTAGACTTCATATTATTTATTAGACTGACTGGTAAAAGCAAGTTTTCAAAATACAATCATAGCAATGAAGCATAATAAAAATAAGTATAATAACAATGTTGTTCAATTTTAATCGATTTCGAAATACTGCGACCATGATATATGATTATGTATATGTACTATGTACATCTTGACTGCGACTTTAAAAAAAATATTCACTTTCAAATGAATCACCAACAACAATTTCTCTTAGGTGGCTTTAAAGACTTGAAAGAAGACCAACTTTAAAGAAGTGAGAAAAAGAAAAAAGAAGCGAATGTTTGATGAGAAAGGAGAAGATGAAATCCACGAATTTTCGGAGGAAAGAAAATTTGGAGTTTTAATAGTTCAAATTATAGACCAGGTTCTAAGTGAACTGGAGCGACGATTTAAAGTTATTCAAGAAGTTAACGCTCTATTTGGTTTTTTGAATGGCCCAGCTTTCCGTTCACTTAGTGGTGATGTGCTTAAAAATAGAGCATCATATCTAGCCGCCAAATACAAGGAGGACTTAAACGGTGAAGAACTGATAGTAGAAGTTGAGAGTTTCAAGTACCATGCCTTGGATTTGGGGCCAAACATGAAGACCGACACCTCTTATGATCTTCTCCAGTAAATATAGCCACGGCTTTAACTATTTTTCTTACCCTTCCGGTATCTGTAGCCGCAAATGAAAGAAGTTTTAGCAAACTAAAAATAATTAAAAACTATATTAGAAATTTGTCAGGTCAACAAAGATTGAGCAACCTCGGTATAATAGCTATTGAATATAAAACAGCTTCCAATTTATGTTTAAAAGACATTGTAAATATATTTGCAGCTAAGAAAGCTAGAAAAGTGCATTTTTAAAACTATAAACTGGAAGAATATAGTAGAAACATATTTTTATTGTATTTTATAAAATATTTGTAAGAATTTTAACAAATAAATAAATGCATATTAAAACATTTATTATCTTTGAAATTGGAGTACCTGGGTTATTAATTATCCAAGCCCATTCAATATTAAAAACAAGCAAAATAATAATTTTTTTTCCACTACTTACAATTTTAGAAATGCAAATGATATAGTTATTCAAAAGTACAGTGCAATTAATTTGTGTGGGGCGGGGGGGGGGGTGCGCCGAATGCGCTTTTGCCCCGGGCGCTAATTGAGCCAGTTACGTCCCTGGGCAACAGGAATGAGGCCCACAAATTTTTCGAAACGATAAGACGCCTTGTGATGGTTTTAAAATCGGGGCCTCATTCTGCAAGGATGAAAACGGAAATCTAGTGGCAAATATTCAAAGTATTCTGACGTTCTGGAGACAAGGCGATGCTGACAACAATCCCGCCAATTGAGATGATATCGCGGAAACACCAATTAGGGATTACAGCGTCGAGGTTTCGTCGCCCGACTATGCTGAAGTTCTGACAGCTCTAATTTGGCTTACAAATGATAAAGACGTTGGCTTACCTGGCAATTGAGAAGCAGGGCCCTCTTTCAACGAACGAAAATAGCCTATCATGCTCTTGTTACTTTATGAACTACAAACCTGGAAGCTGAGCAGTTTAGATGAGAAGACTTAAGGTGCCTTCGAGAGAAATATCCTTCGAAAGGTGTATGGACCAATCTGCGTGAATGGCGAGTATCGAATACGGTGGAATGATGAAATGTACGAGCTGTACGCTGACATCGACATAGCCAAGCGCATTAAAATCGAGTGGCTTCGCTGACTAGTCATGTTTAGCGTATGAAGATGATGCTCCAGTGAAGAAAATATTCGATTCCGTACCCAACGGCGGTCATCGCAGAAGAGGACGACCGCATCATCGTTGGAAAGACCAAGTAGAGGACAACCTGACGAAGCTTTGAATTTCCAACTAGCCAACTAAGTAAATAAGAAATTAGAGGCTATAAAACATGAGACAACCCAATATAAATTAAATGCTACTCAAGTACGGAGCAAACTACACCTTCGTGTAACATAAATTCATCTTTCTCGAATCAAGCGATCAACATCTTACTTTAAATGAAAGAAGCCTCAAAGCAAGCCTTCGCTTCGATATGCGCAGGACTGGAATTTGACCGCAAATACATGCATTAGACGTCGAAATTTAACATTATTTTATTTTCTGAGAAGAAATTCAATTGGGAAGGTCCTGAATACGTGTCAGATATGTTCATATGTTTAAAAGGAACTTTGGAGGCGGAAGTGCCATGGTCTGGGCAGCGTTCAGAAAGAAAGGCTAAAATTAGTTTTATTTCAACAAAAATGAACACAGGCATGTTCACTGAAATGTTGTGAGATGTACTGGAGAATTTCATAGAAGAAAAATATTGATCAGAACTGTATTTTTCAGCAAAATAATGCATTAATCCATTTATCTAAGAAATTTTTGGAGTGGTTACGACAGAAAAATATCCCTCTTCTTAAATTGCCAGCTTACTGTCAAGACCTGCACTCAATAGAGAACCTATGGAGTAACACAGTTCGCAGGATTTTTGATCAAAAGCGACAAAATCAAAATTTCTTTATAGCCACGGACCTTAAATTCAAAATAAAGGAGGTTTGGTCTTAAATTGAGTCACTAACAGTGAATTCAATGCCAAATATAATTTATAAGTAACTAAAAAAATGGAAAATCCGTTTGATTTATTTGTCCTTTTTTTTTGGGTCTGCGTTTAAACGAATACGCCACATAAAACATAAGTTAAAAAAAGTTTATAAAAAATTAAGACACCTCACGACTTATTCGTAGCATTTGGCGTAACATTTTGACCTTACTATATTATTTTTTGTGGAGTTACGTGAAGTCTCTCGTGTAAAGGACAAACCAGCCGCAATTACAGCCCTGAAAGACATCATTACAGCTGCCTTTGGTGAGATACCGGCTGAAATTCTGGAAAAAGTATGCCAAAATTGGAGCTTACGGATGGACAACCTCAGTCGTAGCCGCGGCCAATATTTACATGAAATGATCTTTTAAAAGTAAATAGCAGGCATTGATCTATCGCTCTAAATAAATATTTCATGCACTATTGCACATTTCTTGTTTATTTTTTAATTTTCAAAAACAAAACGCTTAAAAAACCACCCTTTATTTGTTTAAGTTCTTTCCTATTTAATTTATTACCTTAAAAGTAAGCTACAAAATAAATTTAAAACATTTGCAGATATTTTGGCTGCTGTAATTTTTTTAACAATGTTTAACCCAAAAACGAAAGTGCGTTTAAACGTATGCGTACCACTGTATATGCCTCCATCTATAACCAGCTACGTACACCCAAAAAAAAACTTCGTACTATGTACAAAACAATTATTATATTCTACAAAGCTGTTTGTTCTTTTCAGCCTACGAACGACTTTGTGAAGAATACAAATGACCATTTGTACATTGTACAAAGAAATATTTGTATATTTTACAAACGCATTCGTTTCATCTACAAAGATACGAACAAATATACGAATGCTGCTGCCACCACTTTGTATATTATCAAACAATGTTCCCCAGTGACGAACGGATCGATCCGTCTTTGAAGCCGTCTTCAAGACACTCACTTCGTCTTATACGACGGATCGATCCACTTTCATAGCTGTACTCGAAAACTTTTTCATACAAATTAACAAAACGACTTGCAAGACAATACTTCGCCACGTCGTCGACGACGGATAGGACCCAGGTCGTTCACGACGGATTGGAGTCACGTCGTCGACGAAAGAAGGGATCCACGTCGTTGACGACGGATTGAATCCACGACGTCGACGAAGAAAGGGATCCAGGTCGTTGACGACGGATGGGATCCTTGTCATACTAAGTGTACGCGTTCGCTAGAAACCTCTCCTTGATATATTTTTTTTTTAGGAATCGGAATAAAGGATGAATGCAAAAATTTATGATTACAAGCAGACATTTATTTTAAAATAGTTTATGATAATAAAAAAAAAGTTAAAAATGCAGTAAAATTCAGTTTTTGGTTTTCTGGTTTTCTTGTTAATGCACTTTATTTTCTGTCATCTTGAGTGTTGTGCGCAAATTTTGAATAAAATCGCTTTGATTGCGGTTTTTCCCAGACGCAACATCTGCAAAAAATATACAACCTTTTACTTAATATCTCTGCTTTTTGATTTGAGTAATATTGTTAACCCTTAAACGACACACTAAATTTTTTTTTTACATTTTTGGCAAAGTTTTATTCAACGAGATTTTGAAGAGTTCAGGGTATAATTCAAGAATAGAAAAAATTTCAGGCCGCTCGCAATTGGTTAAGAAGTTATAGGCCTCCAAAGTTGAAAAAATGGCCAACAAATCTTGCTGTTTTTTTAGTGTTCTGCATGTATCAAAAGAAAGGTAATGCGAGTACCTATTCAATGAGATATCAAACATGAATATCCATGCATAACTTTAAAATATATACAGTGGCTCACAGCTTATTTTATGCAGTGCATGCTTTCAATTTTAGGGCTTTATTTTTTAAACAACTAAATATATGTATTCACAATTAATGAAAAACCTTTAACTAGACTTTTTGCTCTTTTAAATGACACCATATTATCGTTTGTATTCTTGTTAGTTTTGTTTTTATAAAGCCCTAAAGTTTAAAGTATGCCCTGCATAAAATAAGCTGTGAGCCACTGTAACTATTCTTTTATATACAATTTGTCTGACAAACTAGTGGTTTTCCTTTTAATAAAGCACTACACTAAAAGTGGTTATATCTTAAAAATTTATGCATGGATATTTATGTTTGATATCTTGTTGAATAGGTACTGCCATTACCTTTGTTATGATTTCCATAAATAGTAGTTTTGTTGAAAAAAATAGCAAAATTTGTAGGCAATTTTTTCCAACTTTGGAGGCGTGCAACTTCTAAACCAATTGCGAGCAGACTGCTATATTTCAGATTTGAATTAAGGAGGCCAAAATCCAAATAGCTAATCCCATAAAATCTATTAAAAAAGAGAGTTGTCGCTACTCTTGAATTATACCCTGAATTCTCCAAAATCTCTTTAAAAAACTTTTCCGAAAAATCTAAAAGAAATTAGCGTGTCATTTATGGGTTAACAATGCTTTTTATGCTTTATTTAAATATTTTAGTTTTCCTTTTTATTTATTCAATAACGCAATTGATTATTTTCCTTACTTATTTTGTTTGGTTTTCCTTTTTTATTTCCAATATTTTTTTATGTATCTAAAATTGAATTTAAAACTGACGTGAAAAACTTTTTTGTAACTAATTTTAGAGTTGAGCTCATGGCAGAATAACCAGGTAGGCTCACTGGAAACATGCTCTCTACGACAAATAAAACAATAACAAATGCGTAGCTATAATGTCAAAATATATTTTGTCAATTCAAAGCAGCCGTACATAGCGACACAAACAATTTGGTTACTGAACATTCTAACTAGTAGTCAAATGAAAATTTTATTAAAAGTTAATTTTGATTTGCTTTGTTTACAGCCAAAATACAATTAATTCTGTATTATAACTATAAACACAGCTCATTTTATTAAATTTGTAATGATTTTAATAAAAAATTTTTATATTTTCACACAAAAAATCTGGGTACTCGCTTTATTTATACGGTTACGAGTAAATTATACATCCATATGGCTGAACGAATAAAAATAAATTGTCAATAGTGACATTATAGCTACGCCAATGTTTTGTTCTCTCGTTTTTTGCTCTCCGAATTGCATCTACCTGGTTATTCTGCCATGGTTGAGCTCAATTCAAAATTTTCAGACGCAATATTTTTATATTTTGACGCTTAAATAAAAAACTGTCTGATTCCAACTCAAATATTGATTAATTCATACGATTTATTTTGATTCTGAATTCATGAATACATGTCCAGCAAAAATCAGCATTGTTACTTCGTTGTCTTCTACGACGGCTACAAAGACTATGTCTTCAAAGACAACTTTCGCCACTGGGTCGTTCAGTTCACAAATTTATACATTATAGATATTTACACACTAGCGTTTGTAGAATGTACAAAGTTACGAATTCAAAATTTTTTGTTCATGCGGCCAACACTACAAACGTTTGTACTATGTACAAAACATTTGTGCATTCTACGAATAGCCTCTGTTTCTATTTCTACAAAGATTTTATTCGTAATTTTATCCTAAATATTTTTTGGGTGTATGAAATATGATTTAAACTGTGTAATTTGAAAAATAAAACTACCACACCATTGTTATGTTTGCTGTTATCCAAGTTCCTACGTTTGTCTTTTATAACTCATTTCTCGAATTTTTCCATTTTAATCAAATCAAACAATGCTGCTGCTGCTGCTGCTGCAGCGATAAGGTTTACTAAACAATTTTCAAAAACATTGTATAAAATTATGAGAAACTCATTAAAAATTCCAACATTAAAACTGTCATAAGTAAGAAAAAAAAATTGTACACTACCATCACCCTAAGTTTTTAGTGCTATTCACACAAAATACGTAACTAATTTAAAAAGACCCTCATTATTGTTCGTTCTCAACAAATTATTCAAGGGTGACTAAAAAATGCTGATTCCATAATTACCATACATTCAATCATTATCAGTGTATCTCGTATCCAACCCTCCAATCTACGAAATGGCCCGGCCGAAACCACATCAAATAAGCAACCTCCACACATCGGATGCATTGAATTATGAATTCGTTTTGGTGTTTCAAAGCAATAAAGATGAAGAAAAAATATGAAACTCATTCAGATGATTCCGTTGAAGCTGAGTAAAGC
Organism: Dichetophora obliterata; assembly: GCA_963920525.1. Classification (NCBI taxonomy): domain Eukaryota; kingdom Metazoa; phylum Arthropoda; class Insecta; order Diptera; family Sciomyzidae; genus Dichetophora; species Dichetophora obliterata. Next base: position 51,896,175 of record OY986435.1, read on the forward strand.
GAAGGGGAAAACTTAAACTTTGCAAAACGATGCGTAAATGTCTCACATATGCGGCAGATGACACCGTCATGGAGCATAATTCGAGTTAACAAACATTAATAGTAAAAATTGCGCATATCTGCCGGATGAATTCGAATAGATGGACAGACAGATGCAAACAATAAACAATGTATTTTGCATGAAATAACAGACAAAAGGCGGGACAAGAAACGAATGATAGAGATGATGAAACGAATTTAGCTAAATATGAAAATTACTTTGACATAAAAACTTATTCATGCTGATGATGTGAATGAAACAAATGAATCGATACGAATTGACGATGCGATTGCTGATGAGAGCAGTGATGTCGATGATGTAGTTGATATTGCCGATATTGATGGGATTCGCAAAAACCATTCGCAGAAAAACAAGTAAAACGATTGCAGTACCAAAATATCAGAGCCAGTGGCGGAGCCAATAGCTGCTCGTGGAAGGAGGCCCAAATTTTCAAAGCAAAATTCACCAATTTCACATAAGAACACTTAAAAAGCTGCACGATATCAAATCAAGATGAATATTGCAAGCAAATTTAAGAAATGGCCATCCGATTTCCCTATGACTCATGTCAAAACATATGATAAAATATTTAAAATGACTGAAATATTTTAGAACTCCAGCAATATCATCTTTTTTATAATAAAATAGCGGAATATCAAAACGTTTTAAGTTGAGGGGTGTTTTTAAGCCAAAACCAAATTCGTTCATAAATCAATATTTTCTAAAAATTGTTTGTAATTTTTGAGATTGTCGGTTCGACGCACCTTGATCTCCGATCACCGCTCTTAAGCTTAAGCCACATTCAAATAGGTTTGGCACCGCCTCGAACAACTTTTTAAGCAATACCTCCCTTTGCATTGGCTTCTCCGTTAAGTAAAAACCGTGGGGTGAATTGAACAATTAGGTGTGAAATTTGGTTGAGTATTTTGAATGCCATTTGTCGGGGAGATTTGTGGAGATAAAATTTAAAAAAATTATTAAAAAAATTATTCATTATTAAAATTCCTCGTATGAGAAAACTGGAATGCTTGTCAAACAGCACTCAAGCAGCTTCTCAAGCAGCATTCTCAAAAATTGTTTATGTACTTGACGAGGCTTGCAAGACTTGCAAGGCTTGCAAGGTTTGAGAAGTCATCTTCTAATTTGCAGAAAGATTTACGATATTTAATCCAAGTAAGTTATTGAAAATCAGTTAATTTTCGCAGTAAATTTCAATAACAGTCAATAAATAACTTGGCATTCTTTATGCTAAAGCCATTCTTTTTAGACATTTTGGTCTAAAAACCTATTTTTATTAATAACTTTAAAAGGCGCAACATTGCTGTTATAAATCACACTTTTTCCTTCATTAAAAACATTTTCAGAATTTAATCACTGACACAAAAAAAAACTATTGGAATTTTGGTTTATCCTTCATAATATCTAATTCAGGTAAATTTGATTAAAACTAACTATAGACCTAATGTAACATCAAATGTATACTTAACGCACGTCTAGCTCACGAAAGAGAACACAATTTGGCACTCTTCTAGTATACATCAGTATACTGCAAGGCGATGTTGACTTAAAAGAAATAAAAAGGTTGCTTAAAAAGTTATATTGCTATGTAAAAATCGTCTGTCAAAAATTCGTAATAAGATCATATACAGGGTTGCCAATATTCGAAGCGCCCATTTTATTTTTAAATAAATCAAAGAAACCATAATTTTTTGTCTGTTCGTCATGAATATCATTTAATTGGTTTCAAGTAGATATGCTTACATTATTTCTTGAATATGATATCTCGTAAATGGTCGCCATTGGCCTCTACGACATATTGTGCCCGTTTTGCAGCATTTTCCATGGTTTTCTTCAACATTTCGATGGGAATGGCGGTTATTTCTTGACGGATGTTGGTTTTCAGCTCTTCTAGGGTCTTTGGCTTGTTTACGTAAACCTTTGATTTCAAATAACCCCACAAAAAGAAGTCTGGAGGCGTTAAATCTGGTGATCTTGGCGGCCAATCGAAATCACCATTTTTTGACATCAAACGGCCAGGGAACAATTGCTTCAAAAAATCGATTGTAGTGCGGCTTGTGTGTGGTGGCGCGCCGTCTTGTTGAAACCAGTAGTGCCTGATACGCTTTCGACGAACGATTGGCATGAAAAAATTGTTTATCATATCGCGATAACGCTCCTGATTGACAGTAACTCTGTGGCCATTATCATCTTCGAAAAAGAACGGCCCAATGAGCATTTTAGCACAAACGCCGCACCAAACAGTGACTTTTGCATCGTGAAGAGGTACCTCTTGAATCTCTTGTGGATTTTCAGTGGCATAAATACGGCAATTTTGTTTGTTTACCGTTCCGTTCAACTGAAAATGAGCTTCATCGCTCATTGAGTTGAGTTTTCACTATTGACTTGTTTTGTTGAATGTAAATTTCAACAATTTTAGAGCGTTCGCGTCGCGTGTACTGTTCCATTGTAAGCATTTGCTTGGAATGACGCTTCAAACGCGATATGTCATTAGTCGATTTGGCAGCACTGCGGAAAGTTACAGTGTTGCCAGATGGGCGCTTCGAATATTGACAACCCTGTATAAGAAAATCTAGTCGTACCGGTATACACACAAAAGTTCTCGCGCAAGTAGAGTTAAATAAAAATGTAATTTGTAATCGTGAAAAAGTAAATTTTGCTAGAACAATTTCTCTAATCAATACGCTGGTAATAATATGAAGTTAATAAAAACAGGATTAAATTAATTAAAATAATCAACTAAAATGGAATTGTAATTAGTGATTTAAAAGTGCATTGTGGTAAAAGTGGTTTAATTTATAGGACCAAAGTGCATACGTTCCTAACACGTTAAAGAACGTATCACAAAATATTTAAAACAAACATTTGAATATTTGTTTTAAAATATTAGAATATTTGTTTTAAAACAAATTAGTTAGCATTTCAATCTTTTGGTTTTAGCTTTTTGTTATAATATTATTGCTAAATATTCATGCACGTTACCGTATGAATTAAGACCCAATTTTATAGTATAAATAAGTAAAACATAAATTATTACATTAAAAAAATAATTCTGCTCAAGCTTGAGGCTTATTGAGCATATAAACCAATTTACTAGCTCAATATCATCATCATCATGAAGGGCCTTCATCATGGATGGCGCTGATCTATCAATGTGAGCCTTATTTTATATATATATATATATTTATTTTTTAATATACAACTACATTATTTTGCATAACTTTGTTGGTGACTTGGCATGAATTATATTTTGTTTTAAGCTTTAATTAAAACACAAAAATAAACTTTAAGTACAGCTTTAAACATTACTACAACAAAATTAGCAAATCTAATGTCTGAATTGCAGTGAGCGCGTGAGAAGCAAGAGCAGATTTTTTTGTTGTTGTTGATGTAATTAGTGGTAGTTAGATCCAGGGTTGCCAGTTTGGTAATTAATTACCAAATTTGGTAGAAAATTTTTGACTTGGTAATTTGGTAATTTTTATATAGTTTTGGTAACTTTTGCCCTTTAGTTTTTCCAAAAAATTCAAAATAATCAGCGTTAACAAAGGCCGCATTCAGCGCAGACAACTGTTGTGAACTGTAATGGTAGCGCTACCTTAGTTCACGATGTTTTTCTCTGAATGTGTTGCTACTCTATACGTCAGAAGTTTGATTCAATATAATTATGTATATATAATTTTTATTGTAATTTAATTTAATTGCAAAGGTTTCTCACTTAAATTTGCTGCGTTCTTTCTGTGTTTATTAATTTAACAGCGTCAGTAACAGCATCTGACAGGTAAGCAAACAGTTGTGTTCATGTAGCATAGAATTTGTTCGCTCGATTAAATGGCGTCCGCTGCCTGATCAGTTTTAGTTACCGCTCCGAAAATTCGACCATTCAGCGAATTTTCACATAACAGTTGTTAACTTTTGTCTGCGCTGAAAGCGGCCAAAGAAGTCTCTTATAAAAACGAAGCTACGAAACTAGTTGGGGTTTGATACAATTAATACCATAATGATTTCAAAGGAACTCTGCGAAATGAGAGACAAGCCTCATAATGTGTGGTCACTAGATTAAGATTTTTAAGATTTAAAATTGATATTTTTTTTCGCCATCAGCTTTAGTTTATGAGTTATAGGCAAAAATGTAAAAACCTGTTATGTTCTAACAGAATAATATCTTTAAATTGCATCAGTCGATTTCGATCGTATTTGACAGCTTTGATTAGGAAATATTCAGCCTTATCATGTATAATTTTTCACGAGGAATCGGAAAAGGGAGTTTTTTTAAGATTAAGCTCTAGAACATTTTGGACATTTTTAAGTTATTTTTTCCTGAATGTTTTTTTCCTTGTTAAGTTTCCTGAATGTTCTTGAGGTTTATCTTAAAAATTAAAGCTCTCATTTTCGATTCCACGCGAAAAGTTATTCATAATAGGGCTGAGTAGGTCTAACCATTTTTGTAAGCAAATTCTTTAAAATAATGTTCTTTAAAAATCATAAATTTTAAAACTTTTTCATAATAAAAATATTTGCTACCGTGAATTGTCTGAATCATAAAAATATCTTTTGTCTTTGAAATTTAAGCATACATTTTACCTTTGCAAATATTGCGGATAATTCTAGATATATTTTGAAATAACGAAAATTGATTACATGAAAAATTTGTAGAAAAAATTTCTAAACTAGCTTACTGAAAAGTTTGGGGTTTTTCAGCCGCTTTAAGTATCTTTGAATAAATATAATAAAATTTTCGTTTCTCTCACAATATGTTTTTCTAGAACGTAAAAAGATATCAGCAAAAGCTTTAAATTCTATGCAATAGCTTGTGCTTAGGAGCAGTTACTGGAAAAAGAACTGTATATCATATTTTTTCATAACTCCTTAACTTGAAGTGATGGTGACAAAGTTTCCTTATATTTAAAATCAGTGCGCGTAGTTAGAATTGATATCCTATAAAACAAACAACCTGTGTAGTTTCGGATTTTTAGTTATTACAAAATGATTAAAATTTAAACTTGAAGAAACCGATAATTTCTTTAAAGCATAAAATGCCATATCTTTGTATTTATTCATTTACTTTCTTAAAATCAGTATTCATTGCCAATGAATGGGGTATATTTTTTTAGGTCCTACTTATTTCAAATAAAAAAGATAAGGATCTCATTTTTGTAATATCATTAATTTATAATTTTTTGTTTTGTTTATGTCTACCTGAAAAAAATTACGTCTACCTGAATTTACTACTTATTTGTAATTAATGTAAAAAATAAATTTTAAACAAGAAAAAAGTTATACTTTTTCTATGTATATATAAATATCTATGCATTTATTTTTTTTATTTAATTCAAATAAAAAAGATATACGTTTCATTTTTATAAGTATATGAGTTTATGAATTTTACTTACTTTTTATTTACTTTTGTGATTTTTAGTTATTAAAAATAAGAAATTTTGTACAAGAAATATTACATTTTTTAATTTTTTAACTAACTTTTTAATAATTTTAACTAAGTTTATTTTACCACTATATCTGTTTATAATTTTAAGTATTTCAATGTTGACGAAATGTTTTATATTAACAAAACTTATAATTTTATTGATTTTCTTACTTTAAAAAAATGTTTGTTTAATTAATTCTTATATAATTTTGGTAACTTTTTGATGAAATTTTGGTAACTAAATTTTTTTACAAGTGGCAACTTTGGTTAGATCGATAACGTTTTTCACTCTTGTGTTTACATTTAAAATAAATAATTGCTTTATCTTTATGCTCGCAAATGAGTTGCTATAAAATTTGATATCTTTTAAAATTCTCTTTGTGCATCTTGTGTTAGGGATATATGAAAAAGAAAACTAATGATAAGTAAGTAAAATATATAATTACTTAATTCATGCAAGTTGATCTTCTGTTATGATCTAAAAATAAGAAAATTTAAACATGCATTTATAAAACACAACAAAATCATGAATTATTATTTCTGATACGTTTATAAACTACTAATTTAAAACTTTAATACAACCATTTAATATTTTGAGATATGCTACTTTGTGCTGAATTGCATTTTGTTGTATGTATATTTATGTGCTTAATCATCGGTTAACGCAAAGTTCGTAAGGAATTTGTTTACAATGCTTATTCAATAAAAGTCTTAGTAACTTACAAATATGTCGTGTTAAATTAATTATTTCTCCTTAAGGTGATGTGAGGCAAACAGACTAGCGGTAATAATAGGGGTCTTAAAATTTATAGCTCACAGTAAGACATGGTAGGGAGGGTGAAGAGCGCCTAACTTCTATTCCATCTTGAAGTTAGCTATTCATAAATTAAGATTAATATCAGTTTTTTTTGTTTTTGATTTTCGTAAGTGCCTACAAATGGGTTTTTTTTTAAGACATAGTCATATTGATCCTCTGTAGAGTAAATTTGCAACTTCAGGGACTCTATAATAAAGTGTATGTAGTAATGGTAACACTGGTTGAAGTTAGCCCCCCAATGGCTAAAGCTAGCATATTCAATGGCTCCCATTTCGACTGCTTCAGCTTTTGATCCATCTCACCAGCTTCGTATAGTTTTATATGCGTTGTCGCATACCGTAACAGTCTGGTCGCAAGAAATTTTTATACCATTAATATGTTTACATAATACAGTAAGTAATGTTTATAACGACATCGCTTATTGCGAACTATTGGTTATAACGAACAAAAATTTAAGTCCCGGCTGAAACTCATACAAAATAGTAAAATTTTAATTGCTTATAACGACATCGTTTATAGCAAAGTATCGGCTATAACAAACTAATTTCCACGAAAAAAGGGAACAAATCATCGTTTATAACGAACAAGTGTGATTTTTCGGCTGCAAGCAACTGGCATTTTCCTAAGAAATTTTTTTGAGTAAGTAGGGCCGTTTTCTCAATGTCCGATTAAGCACTAATCGGAACTTTAACCGGCGGTTAGCAAAACAGCATTTTCTCAATGTTCGGTTAGGTCTTATGTGCCGGTTAAGTTAGCGGCAAGTTGAGGTTCCGGTTAGTTTCTTATCGGAAGAATAGCTGTGTAGTGTAAAAATAATTATACATATATAATTAAAAATGTATAGAACTTCGTTTTTTTAACTTGAATTAGATCCAAAATAGAAAAAGGACATATGCGCATAAGCGTGATTACGCGGAAGAGTACTGCACTTTCTTCATATGCACTGAAGTTCGGCACTCTGTTGCGTTTTTAAATTATTTATTAATTAATCCTTGTTAGAAATTTACAACTTTTACATCAAAAATAAAATACAAACAAGCATAAACAGCTCATATCGAGGGCTTAAATTCAATAACCTCTATCTACAAAAACACAATTTTTCAGGAAAGCCAAAAAACTGTTATATTCGCAAATTAGCAACAATTTTAATGAACTCATCTTTCACAATATTAACAAAATGTGTCTTACAAACACCCTAACTAAAAATTTTGTTGAAATTCGAGTTATTTTAGCTTCTTTGGTAGATAGAGGGTATTGACTCACAAATGAAATCATTGCGTAGGAAAATAATATGTAGATAGAGGGTATTGCCTTATTTTAAAATTAAGTTTGTTTTACGGTTTTTGTATGGGGATCCACAAAAAGGTGGGAGATAGGGGGTAGATATGTTTAAAAGAAATGTTGGGGATGGAAAAATGACAGGACCTGTTCTAACATTTGCACCCTACACAGGAAAAAAAACTTCTGTAATTATAATTTTGTACTGAAAGCTATATTAAAGGATTATAATACATTTTCAGAATTTTTACTGCGCCTGGCTGAGATTATCATAGAAATAGTGATACTCCTCTGGAATTACCACCTTTAGATCCTGTAAATGTTTATATTTGTTTTGCTGGATTGGGAGTCGACCGGTATGCAATAGCTTTGGTTCTATGTGACCTTCATATTGCTTGATTCTAATAGGTAGTTCAGTGTAATTATGATCAAAATTCACTTTAAACTGAATGCTACCACTTGGCGAATATAAGAGAGATCTTAGTTGGGATACTGTCGGATCATTTTTTGCTCGACCAGGTCTAATACTTGAAAATCGAATAAGGTTAGTATCCTTATAGTTTTTAAAAAAACTATAATCTAAATATAATGCATCAAATGGCTTTTTATTGATTTTATTGTTGATTTTGACTGTTTTGCGGGCATCTTTGGTTACTCTGACGTAGTCGTATGGCAAATATATGGTCTGATTTTTCAACTTAGCCTCTATCTTTGCATGAGCACTGTCACACTCCATCTGTGTGTGTCCTTTCTCCAAGTATTTTTGTTCTATGATTTGGTTGTTTTCTATTGAAAAATTGGACAAAGCATTCGACAAATAGTGGTTACGGTTTTGGTAACCGCAACCATCCTAGTAAATTATTATTGGAAGAGTATCTGTTAGACAGTGTGTTGACAAATGGTGGATTATGCACGAAATAAACGTCGAAGCGGACAGGTCTCCATCAGTCTCGTTCCACCAGTAATTTGAACATTGATGCGTGGCGAGATTGATCACGGTAAAGTTGTGTACTTGTAGGCGTTGTTTATAATAAATGGCTGAGGCGTTAATGTCGGGGCAAAGCTTTACTGCTTGTGCATCCATGGTAAACACGTGACATCGTCCTTCTTCAGCTGCAAGTTTGTCTTGTTGTTTTTCAAGTTGAGCCCGTTGTTTATACATGATATGTGCATCGTATTCTTCAATTTTTATTTGCTTGGCCTTAAACCCCACACAAATATCGCACTGATCTTTGCGAGGCATAAAGAGCGCTAAATTTTGTTGGGCAAAAACTGTACAAAATTTAAAAATTGAAACGGGCTTTACTGCCTTCTCTGAACATTTTTCAAGGTAATCTTTAAAAACATCTGCTTTGGTTTTAAAAGTGGTGGCTATGTATATTTTAGTGGTGTCCTTGCGACAATAATGGCTTTCCATCTTGTCTAAATTCTGCAGATATTTAGACAAGAAAATTTTAAAACCCCCCTTCTGGGATTTTTTTTTTTGGTGCAAGTGTCGCCGAAATTGGTTTATCGTTCGAATTAATCCATCCTTTAACCATGTCAATACGTAAAGATAGCGTTGATAAGAACATGGGTCGACATACCTGCAACGGAAATTCGTTGTGTGGTAGTTTAAACATAAAGCTGTTCTGTTTTCTACTGTTTTCTACCGTGCATCTTTTTTTCATAATCTTTGTTACATACAGCTTTACAAACTCTTGCTTTGCTTCCCAAGTCTTGTTCCAAAATGTTTCAAAAATTTGTTTCCTTCTTCTCTCATCAAAGTTTTGGCAGTGTCTCACCTTACTTTTTCTACAAGTGCGCGATGAACATGTTGGGCCTATTTTTCTTTCTGCTTTTGGGAAGTTCTGTTTGAATCCTGCATCAACCGTTGAAAATCCTAAATATTGTTGTCCAAGCATTCGCTTACTAGCAATCACACTCCGTTTTTTTGACGTAGAGTTATGGACTCTTTTAGATCTGTAGCGTATGGGTACATTTTCGATAACGTTTTCGTTTTCGGAATCTGGTTAAAATTTTGGAATAAATTTGAGTAATTATTAGGCACATACTTTCATGTAGTTTCATATTACTTGCAGTTACGAACCTGTAATAAATACGCCCTCACTATCTTCGTCATTTGAAGATACGTAATCATATGCAATACGTTGTAAGGAGTTACAAGTAGCCATATTTTTAAACCTTCAACCATAACAATCAATAAATCAATGTAATCGATGTAAGTGTGTACATTACTTACCCACGCTCAAATTCTGGAATCACGCAATAACAATCTCAAAAGAAAGTATAACATCAATTTCTCACTACGAAAAAACAATTGCTTTTAATCTTTTGGAATAAAATCTGACATATGTCAAAAATGACAGAAAGACAATAGGTCACTTAGATTTTAATTCGAGGGGAAGTGGTCAATTTCAAATCAGTACTATTAATTTAACTAAAAAATAGCCTGAAATTAAATAAAACGAAACAATTATATGATGTAGATAGAGGGTTTTGCCTTTATAAAATTCATAAACAAGTATCTTTGTAGATAGACAAATGATAAAATACAGCATATATAGTACTAAAAATAGGTTTTTTCAATTGAAATTTTTACAGTAGATGCAGATGGGGTCAGTGATGAGTTTGGCATAAAAAAAAAATTTCGTCAAAATGTAGATAGAGGTTATTGAATATAAGCCTAATAAGAATAAGGCCAAACTCGATATGCAGTTTAGCGTATTCACAATTGAAAAAATTCACAATTAATGACTTAACCGACAGTTACTTAACCGACACTTGGTGAAAACGAAATTAGTTTTTTTAGTTATCGTACGGTTAGCCAACTCCCGGTTAAGAGTTTGACTATCCGGACATTGAGAAAACGGCCCTTAGTCGTTAATTGTCAAAGAAATGAGTTGCAAAGTAAAGTTTTTTAGTATAAAACAAAAAGCCTCAATAGTAGAGAGGCTTGAAAGTGGCGAGACAAATAAATGTTTGGCTGCTGAATTTGGTGTGCCGGCTTCAACAATATCGACGATCTTAAAAAACAAAGAAAAATATTAGAGGTGCCTTTGAAACATCTCGTCTACAAATCAGAAAAGTAAGGCCAACACAATTCCCTGATGTAGAAGCAGCCTTATTGAAGTGGTTTAAATTTCAAAAAATGAATATACCCATTAATGGACCAACCCTTCAGGTAAAAGCAAACGATTTTGCAAATAAATTTGGTATACAAAATTTTTCATGCTCCCCCGCCTGGACTCAGCGGTTTAGGGAGCGAAATGATATAGTGATCGGAAGAATAAGTGGCGAAGCAAGAAGCGTATCTTCACAAACTGTAGACAATTGGTTGCAAACAATGTGGCCAAAAATACGAAATGGATATGCTGATGATGAAATTTTCAATATAGACGAAACTGGACTTTTCTATAAAATGATGCCAAATAAAACACTAAAATTTAAAGGAGAACCTTGCAGTGGAGGAAAAATGTCTAAGAAGCGTCTTACGGTTCTGGTTGAAGCCAATATGACTGGCTTAAAAAAAAAATAGACTTACTTGTCATTGGAAAATCGAAAAATCCTAGATGTTTTAAAAATGTAAAAAAGTTACCTGTTTTATACGAAAACAATTCAAAGGCATGGATGACATCCGATATTTTTGAAAAGTTCTTACGAAACTGGGATGGAAAACTAAAAAACAAGAAGATAAGATTTCGCTCTTAGTAGATAACTGCCCAGCACATCCAACGATCGAAGGCCTTGCAGCTATCAAGTTGGTATTTTTACCAGCGAACACAACTGCCGTATTGCAACCAATGGATCAAGGAGTAATTAAATCATTAAAAGAACACTTTAGAAAAATTCAAATCCTATCTTTAATTCGAGATATTAAAGCCCAACAGAAAACATGTGCTATAAGTGTATTGGATGCAATTTTAATGATCTTGAAGGCATGGGAAAGAGTGACGAACACGACAATAGCAAATTGTTTCAGGCATGCAGGACTTTCCATGCTTCAATCTGAAACTGTCAACGAACATTTTGATGCAGAAGATGAAATTCCTATAAGTCAATGGATTGCTCGCATTCAATCGATAGAAGATATTGTTAGTCCCTGTACATTTGAAGATTTCGCTCAATTTGACGACAGAATTGTTACTAATACGCTTCTTACGGACGAAAAAAAATTCTAGAATCAATCACCAAAAACGATGCTGAAAGCAATACTAGCGGTGAAGGTAATAAAGCTTTAATTTTTACTTAATAACTTGGAGTAATTTTTTATATATACTTTCAGAGATTGAAGTCGAGGCAACAGCAGTAACAACTATTGAAGCATTTCAAGCAGTAAATAAGCTGCAGCGCTTTATGATTATGCAAGGAGCATTTGACGAAATGTCTTTGACTTACTTACAGAAAATTGAACATAAAATTGAAAACGAATTTATGTATCAAAAAACCAAACAACAACAAATTACAGATTTTTTCAAATAAAATTTATACGATCGTTAATATAGCCGCTTTTTGTTTATTTTTTATACAAAACTGAGAAAAAAACAAGAATAAATAACCAAGATTTTTATATCGCTTATAACGATCTATCGCTTATAACGAGCAAAGCTACCGGTCTCTTGAAGTTCGTTATATATATTACTAGCTGTATTACATTACAGTACTTCCACTTATCGACCAAGCCCTTCGCCATAAACACCATTCAGTATTTGACAAGAGCTTTGGTACATTTTCCTCCCCTGGTTTTCGAAGCCATCCACCTGATTTTCTTATGGATTCTATTCCTGTTCTCTTCGGAGAATTATTTCATCCATTAGAAGAACACAGTTTCTGACTTCTGGTCGCAAGTTGATGGCCATTCTTTTTAAATTTTCAATAACGGAGTTATTGAAGCCTGGGATTTTTAAAGGCCACCACCTGTACAGAGAAGTCCGGTTGGGGACGTTTCACTATAGTGCTGAGAACTAAGTCTCGTTATGAGATCTGCAAACGATGCGGCAGCAGTTGCAGGTTCGCTCTAGGTACGAGGACTGTTATTGAGTTAGCATTTTCAATATTTGTATGCATTAATTTTACTGCAATCTTAGTAGTAAAAATAAGATTTACTACCATTTTTGCTGCAAAATTGTGCAGCCATTAAGTAAATTTAGCTCTATTGATGAATAGAATTTGCAACTTATTTTGTAGTAATTTTAACACATTCATGTAAAATTACTATTTCTTTCAATTACTACTGATTTACAATAATTTCACTGCAGTTATAGTAGCAAAAAATTATTTACTGTCATCTTGGTAGTATAAAAAATATCGAGTTTTCAAAAACTGAGTCAAGTTATTATTATTTATGTAATAAATAAAAATAAATACCAAATTGTTAAGAAAATTACAATTTTCAACACTAAAATTAATACTCAAATATAAGTGAATTTAAATACATATTTAAGAGTGCATATAATAAATTTTCTTATCGATAATTTTTTGAATTAATAATTCAACTCAAAGGTTGTACTAGAAATCTTTAGCTTTTTGCAAGTAGAGTGATGTAGACAGAAGTGGGCCATGTTTTTATTTTCGGTTGTAAAATGGTGAAAAATTCAAATTTTCCAAAAAAATTTTTTTTTAATCGCAAGAGTACCTCAAGATACAACTTTCTATCACAGCAGATTTCTTAAATTCAGTTGTAAAGAATTTTTCTTTTTCATGTAAAAGAAAAGTGTATTTTCCGAGTTTTCCGAAATTGTAGGGAGAAGTGGGCCACCAAAATTTTTATCTGAAAAATGCTGCCATCTGTTTCAAATTCTTCTTCTAGGGGTTTTTAGAGGCGCTGATCACAAATCTGTTGTCAAATTCGCAAAATTCAAAATACTTGATGCGAAATGAGGGTCAAAAATTAAAAAAAAAACATGGACTTTAATAATGTTTATTCAATGTCTGGAAAAAGGAGTGATGAAGTAGAAATTACAAAGTTCTTGTGAAAAAAATATTTCTTAGTGATAAAGCACAGATCTTACTCGCAATTGACGCATGTAAAGTCGGTGCGGTTGGTCATATCGACGGACTGTAAATGGAAGGGTCGGTCGCAGATGTCGCACTCGATGGAATTTTTTTTTGAGCTTTGAGCACATCTATTTAGTGCAAATCATACAAGAATCAATGTCTTCATCTGAAGAAACCGAGGACTTTCTTTTTTTGCCTTTTTTCACGGCTGGTTGTGAACAATTGACCTCTTTTGAATCTTTTGTTGGTATCTGCGATTTTTGACGCCGTGCAGCTTCTTCCACGATCTCTCTATTTTCAGGAGATGTAATAATGCTGCTTCTCAGTGGTTTGCGGCCACGATTGCATTTCTGCTTCGGTGTGACATAATTAAGTGGTCCAATAATGTCCAATGTAAAACGTGTCGCTGTTGTAGACGCAGTCGAAGTAGATGTTGTTGCCGCAGGCTCTTCAACTCTAACAACATGTTGTTGGAGTTCGTCATCCTTCTGAATAACTTGATTTTCAACAACTTGGTGCTCTCCTCTGAGGGTTGCAGCCGCGAAATCGTCCTCGTCAAAAGTTTCTGGATTAAATGGGAAAATTCCAGTTCTCTCAAAACCTACAACGATGTTCCGAGCACTGAGACTGTTACGCAGGGTTATAAATCCTTACTTGCTTTATAGCAGCAATCAATTTTTTATAATTTACCACTTTTTTGGTGGTTTCCTTTTTTTTGGGGGGCATAATGGCTAAAATGATAAAAATGAGTGAATAAGACATTTGTATAATTAATAAAAACACTTCATCGTGCAAAGAACGGCATTACTCAAGTGGCCCATGTCTGTCCACAAATAGTGGCCCACTTCTGCCTACAAGCCCCTTTTTTTGCATATGCATTCCACAAAAACACAACGTGAATGATGGGCAAAAATCACTTTGCATTACAAAGATAACATGTTTAACTAACATTTTGCATATTTACCTGAGTATTTCTCGTAAAAATTCGATCACAAATCGTATGAAAGGGTACGAGGGTAAAAACTTTCTCGCCAAAATCTGCAGCACGTTTCTCTGGACAGTGCGAAAGCAGATTAATAACCCACAAATGCTTATAAAAAGTGACCTTGGGTCAAAATACGATAATTAATGTGCGCCGTTTCACATAGATGTCACTAATCTTAAAATTACTTGGGTGGCCCATTTCAACCTGTGGCCCACGTCTGTCTACATCACCCTACTTATTTGAAAAAGTTCGTACTTTTTAAAATTCTTTTTCTCAGACTACTGATTATCATAGTATTGCTTGTAAAATCAATATTTTGAGAAATACATCAACGATTTTAACTAAAACTCTACAAAATTTTTCTAATACTATGTCTCAGAAATACGTACTAAAATTGTTTAACATTATAAAAGAATATGATTAATATTGAAATCGTCAATTTTTTAAACAAATATTAAAATTTAGAGTGCTAAAATTTTAGCAAACGTAATTGTCGTAATTGACGATTACGTTTCTCTACATTTGTCATTGCTTACAATTATCATATAAAGCTTTGCCTACATAGAGCTTAGCCCGACGTCATCACAATCCACTTATTTCATATCTCTTTCCCATCATAATGCCAAGTTAGGACAATGAAATATAATTTAAAATTTTACTATGGGTTGTAACGCTATATAAAGGAACATGTTTTCCACAGATTTTAATGAGAAAAATTTGCTTTGCAAAGAGTCAGGCTAACTATCGCTTAATATGGTGAAACATAATCATTTATAAATCAGTAACACGTTCATCAAAAAAGCAATTAATACTGAATTGTGCAGAAGTAAATGAGGTATGACTTCCTTTGTAATTTTTAATTTTGTATGAAACTTAATTGGAGAATGTTATTTTTGCAACAACAACAATAACAACAACTATAAAATTCACAATAACAACATATTGAAATAAAAAAAAAACTGCCTGCAACAGCTGTGTTTAACACTCCACCAAAACTGTAATGACTTCAGGCATTAAAGAATATCTACTCGGATCTACCTTTAAAAGCAAAAAACAACAAAAAAAAAAAAAACAAAAAAACAATCACATTCAATTCCATCTCTAGAGTTGAGCAAATATTTTTACCAAAACTGAATTTGAACAAGTGCGTTTGTTCCTACAACGATTTGAACAATTTGGAATTCTGTAGGTTGTTAATTTTTATTAATGTATTTTTTGCTTATTTAGTTTAAAGTTTTTATTTTCCTAACGAACTCTTGTGTACACATGTCTGTGTTGAAGCTACAAGCTATATATATGTATAATAAGCCGGAGGAGGCACAGGGGATTCGATTCAAAGGCAAGTCTTGTTGTGCCAGTCAAGTCAGTTGCGTTCCATAAACGGAACCTTTTTATCGTTGTGGAAAATCAAAAATAACCAGCATTGCAAATTAAAGCAGTGAAATAAGCAAAGGGTTGGCCATAGCAATAAGAGAGAATAGAAAGAAAAGAAAAAAAAACAATACAAGACCAAAAAATAACAAGGCATAACATAAACAAGGGAAAATTGGAAAGACTGTAAAAATTGGCAGACAAGTTTAGCTGATGGACGAGTTGAATAGACAGACAAACGACTTGCCGGACGTTACTCCGGATTCTTCCTCGAATTTTAAATGTAACAAAAATACTGTTCATTGTTAAATTAATTGTAAGGTTTTTGCTATTTGAGTCCCGCTCTCCAAATAAAGAAGACATTTAAGTTTTCATTCAAAGTTGTAATTTTTCGGAACAGATGACGTTGCGCTTGAATAGCTGCTGCTGCTGTCGGTGATTGGTTGCAATGCTTGATTGGTTGGTTTGGTTGGTGGTGGTTCCCTTTTCCCCTGGGTTTTTTTTTTGCAATTCCTAAATTGGTCTTGTGACTTATAATGAATGCAACAAGACGTTGTTATGCCACTGTGCTGTTGAACAGTGGGGTAAAATATAATTTTTAATAAATTAAATTTTAGCGCTAGTATAGAAGAAAAAGTAAGAACTGTAAGGATCTTAGTTCCTAAAAATGTCGATACTTTCCAAAGTGTCAAGACCAGGGGTTTAAATTACTTTTATTTAAATTGAGGAGCTCATTTCCAAAAAGTGACATCCGGTCAAATATAAGAAAAAAAAATTATTTATGCACTCTTATCTGTTAGTAGGAGCCGAATCGTTAAAAAATTAAACCCCTAAGGGTCAGTTTTTCAGTGCGAGTTTAAAATCTAGTTATATTAAACCAAGCTTAAAGAACACATTATATGATAATTTAAGTCAATTTAACTTCAACGAATGCTAAAATATCTGCACTCAAAGAAATATTTGTTCATATTGACTAATTCCTAGGTTTAGTTGATAAATATTTTGTCAATATACAGTCAATAAAAGCTTTTGTCAATTGGATTTAAGGTAATAAGTTAAAATCATATTTACAAAATTTTATTTGATATAAGCCGTTATCAGGAATATCGCATTTGAATTGTTGACTTGATAAAACAATCTGTCAATATGAATACAGAATATTTCAACATGAAGAAATGGTTTGTTGAATAAAAAAAGGCTTTTATGTTGAAAACATCTTTTTTATCTATAATTATAAAATGTTTTGTTGTTCTATTAACAATATTTTATTACATTTTATGTATAACAAACATATTACATTTTATATATAATAAGCACATTACTGATAAATATAATTATGGAATTCACAAAGGTTAAAACTATCCATGCTATTCGTTATAAGCGCTGTTTACATTATTATAAAATCACAGTATTATTAACATTGCTATTCACATTGTGAATAGTTATAGTAATTTAAATAATTAAATTGTTATAGTCAGGATAATCTCAACAAATAATGGAAATAAGTAATAATGTAAAGTAAATAAATAAATAACCACAACTCCTGCCGAATTCATTGGAAAAGAACTCAATTTTTAGTCACCGCTAATGATAAATGCATTTAGAAACTCAGCCAAAAATGTAGAAGCTCTTCATATGTTGAAGTTACGTCATGTAACATGTGAAGTCACAACATCACATTTACGGTTGGTATAATAATATAAAAGAGTAATTAGCTTCCACACACGTAAAAAATTGCACTGGACTTTTAAGCTTTCCCGTATTTTATCTCTTAAGCTTTATTTTGTATTTGATATAGAAAGGCAAATGACGCCACCGAAATACCAAGCATTTCTTTCTGTTGTCGTGAGTAAAGGTTTTTTGATTTTGATAATCCATTTTATCATTATGAAATGGAAATTTTGTCCACTTCACTCAATCGATTATCAATGACATTAATTATTTCTTCAATATAACAAATCTATTTATCAAGCCAACTACTTTAGTTTGTTAAAATTATTTACATTTTTACTATACATACGTGTCTGTCAGCGTGAACAAGCTTAAATCAGGTTAACAAACTTATATTTCAAGCTAGTAAAACAGTTTCTTCAAAACAACGCATTGAATTTGTTGCTGTTTTTAATCAAATAGATAAAGTTTCTTTTGAATTGATGAAAAAAAATGCATTATTGATAAAATTGAATTGATTGGACATTTTGGTTTTGTTAGGGATTAACAAGAGTTATGTATTAATTTTGGCGACCGTAGCCTAGTGTGTGTAGTGCGTGGCCCCTAAGCTAAAGAACTGCGGTAGACCGGGTTCAATACCAGCCTGAGCCCAGGTTTTTTCCAGGTGCCTGAGCCCTCATAATGAGCCCTTATAAGAATAAGTTTCATAAATGAGCAGTTTTTCCTTTGAAAGTGGTTAATACACAACTAGTTCTCCAGGTAATCGAAGGGTTTGACCGTAAACCAATTCTGCAGGAGAGCATTTGAGATCTTCTTTAATGGCTGTACGGAGACCAATTAGAATGATTGGTAAAAGTTCTGAACAATGCGTCGAGTCATTTAATGTTAGGATTGATGTTTTTAGTTGGCGATGAAAACGTTCGATCATGCCGTTAGCTTGTGGATGGTATTCTGAGGTGTGTATTTCATGTGAACCTAGTATTTTTTTCTGGGAGGTGGTGTTGAATGATGTGTTTATATGTTGATTGTAGTTAAATTGCGTAGTGTAGTTAAATTAAAGTCATGTAGACATGGCAAAAATGGGTAAAAACATTTTATACTTTTTCAGACTATGAAAAATTTTAAATAATTTTGCCAACGAATGCATTAAAAAAGTAAAGCCTACTATCCCACTATTTTTAAATATTAAAAATAAACTAACTGAATCCTCATAACTGAAAAAAGTGGATGTTCGACAGCAGTGTATTATTTTTTCAATGAAATTCTTTTTTTGACAATAGTTTTAGATTTGCTTAAAAAATTAATGCAATTTTCAACAATTTTGTGCCACTGTGCAAAGTGTGGTTTTATCACAAAGCTTGGACATTCGATTGCTGTCTATATTTGTAATATGGTTTTTTTTCATAATTTTTTTGTTGCCCTTTTTTGCGGTTGCTTGCATGCAACAAACAACAATCACAATAACAACAACAACAACAACAACAACAACCATCACAAAAGTAATCATAAATAGTTAACCAAGGGAAATTGTTAATAATAATATAGCTATTTTTGCATTTCAAAAAAGCAATAAATATTTATTAAAACGAAACGTAAAAATATGGCAATACAGGGTCATTAATTACTACTAACCGTTGAGGCATAAATTTTCGAAATGTCATTAAAAAATAACAGAACCATAAAAAAAGACTCGATGCAGTATGAGGGAAAAAATGCTTATAACGGCATGAAAGGGTTCTGGCGATTGACTTAGAAGTTTGACTACTTTGAAAGTTGATTTGCTAATGTTGTTGCCGCTGTCTTTGCAAGGCATTTTGTTGCATTATTTACTTTGTCACTCGACCGGTGGATCGCTTGGCTGCTTCGACATTCTGTATGTTTGCATTCGATTCATTTTTCGTTTTCGATTTCCATTTGCATTTCATTTCCGGTTTTTATTTACTCTCCTCGCCAGCAGGCAGACAGGCAAGCAGGCGGACTCGCTCGCCAACCACTGCACGCAAGCGCCATCTATGAATGAGTGAGTGCTTGCTTGCGACATGTTGTTGCAGTCATTAAATTACATTTGTCGTAATGGGTTTATTTTTA
Source organism: Dichetophora obliterata (assembly GCA_963920525.1). Lineage (NCBI taxonomy): Eukaryota > Metazoa > Arthropoda > Insecta > Diptera > Sciomyzidae > Dichetophora > Dichetophora obliterata. The sequence continues at coordinate 51,915,864 of OY986435.1, forward strand.
ATGTTTATTTGAGTTTTAGTTTTCTTCTTGTTTTTCTGCTTATATTTTTTTCAAAATAAATTTTGCATTTTTGCTGCTGATTGTGTTGAATATAATTTTGCATATATTTTTTGTTTTTTTTCTTTACCCGAGCTGTTTTTGGCTTAATTACAAAATTATTTTTTCCAAATATGCCAACATTGTCAGTATTCAATTTGTTTGCCTGATTGTTGGTGGTCGGTCGTTTGGTCCGACGTTTGATGGGTTCATTTTTGGTGTCTGTCTGTCGCGGTTGTTTGCCCGCCACCGTGTGAAACAACCCGCATGTAGCAGGTGAAAACGAGGCATGATTGGTAAATAATTTTCTCATTTACCATATAATTTTACCCCTCCCCATTGTTGTTGCCTTGGTCATTTGTGTTCAAGCCGCCATTTATGCCTACCTGCATACACACATATGTGCACATTTAAGCCATGAATTTATGCGTGTGTGTGTGTGTTTGTTGGTAATTAGTTATTAATGACATTAAAATGCTTTCCATCATTAACTTTCAATTAAGTCGCTTTGGGAATCCAGCATTCCGCTTGAACAGTCAATGTTTTTTTTTTTGTTTTTATTGTAGCTTTTTGTAATTATTTTTTATTACCAAAGTGGGGCTGATTTTATTGAATATATCTTTTAAGTGCTTTTTGTCTGTGTGTTGTGCCAGCCAGCAACAATAATAATCAAATTGCTGTTATTGTAATTACTGAAGTAGTAATTTTTCTGTTTGTTTTTTTTTTTATATACAATATATTATACATTATACACTAAATAAGACTCCATCAATAAGGTACTCATTTATTCAACGATTTCTTATTTCATGAACTTTATAAACTGTCTTGAATACCCACTCATTTCTACAATGTTAACTTTATGTTTTAGTAAGGCTTTTCTTATCACCACATACATTGTTAACTTTTTTGTTACGGTACGAATTACATTAGCGAAAAGTGTACTAAATAATTTGCTTTTTATCATGACATTGAATTATTTATCTTATATTTGAAATAGTTTAGTAGATATTTATGCCTACACAATTTTTAATTTGTAATTTATTAAGAAATAATGTTCACATATAAGACAGAGTCTTTTAAATGCAGTAAGAATAACATAATAACAACAATTTATAAACAACTGATAAATACAAATTGTTTAAAACAAATACTTAAGGATTTAATTAAAATTAATAAATTAATTGTAAAATTAATTTATAATTTAATATTATATTATCAACAATAAGATAAACAACTGAATAATACAATTAATACAGATTAATACAATTATTTAAGTATTTAATTAAAATTATCAAATTGATCAAAATATTATTAGCTAAAAATTATTCTTATACCAAAAGATAAATTAAATAATAGTAGTTATTAGGAAAAGTGTAGTAAAATTTCATACTTAAAGTTGCGATAATTTTGTATACATTTTATTCTTAAAGGCAGCGAGTTCCAAATTCTGACGGCGTTTACAAAAAAAAAAGTCTGTTCGAGTTTACAAAATTATATAATGGAATTATCAAGTTCATATTTCTGGTTGATCTACAAAATTGTAACTTCTCAAAAAGCTATGTAGGTGTCTTTGTGTATAACAGTTTATGCAAAAATATGTAGTTTCTCGCATCAAGGTAGTTGAAAGTATTGCAACCGAGTATTTTGCTGCTCAAGTGACTGATGCGGTCAAATTTACGAAGGCCAAATACATATCTTACGGCGTTATTAAAAGCTTGTTGTAACTTAAGTTTGGACCTGGAATCAAGTTTGCTATAGACAATATCTGAATATGAAATGATATTATCAATAAATATGAAAAATGCTAAGGTATTTTTTTTTGCTCCACCAGCTTTTTCTAATAGAATGAGGCTAAGCAATAGGATCTGCATTAAGAGATTGGTATCGTTAGTGGAAAATAACCACCGGGTTTTCATTTAAAGATTCTAAAACGGGCTTAAGACTGCTTGCAAATATCTCAAAAAATTTCTGCCCAGTAACTTTTTTAAAAAAAGGTAGTGGTTTCTAATTTTTTTTCTTCCACAGAAAATTAAACAGGTAAGACTGTCCGTGTAAGATCTAATTTCTATGTAGGTGTGATATTATATGGTGTTTTTTGAGATCAAACTGCATTTTTTACTCAATTTTTATGTAAAATTAAAAAAATTTCATATTAGCATAAAAATCATCATGAAGGGAACTTAATGAGGTTTAAGAAATTCATTACTTTTCATAATTTTTTTTTTTCACTCATGGATTTACGTCTTAAAAGCAAACAAATTATTTTTTCTTTCATTTAATGAAAATCCTTAAAAGTTAAGCAAAGTACTTGTTTTTTTTTTATTTATTAGTAATTGGGGCCCAATTCGTTAATTAATAACAAGGAAATTGATAATTCACCTTGAATAACTTCCGTTTGAGTTCTATGAGGTTCTACGATTGTTATTTTGACTTCTTCTTAAAATATCATAAAAGTTTTAAGTTTTTAGAATAGCTATAATACACTGTTCTTTCTTTTAGTGCTATACACGGAAAGAAAAAAATCAAGTATTCTGTGCTTGAATCAAGCAAACAGGCTATCAGTTTACACTCAAGCGTAAATTTCTCAATTCAACCATTATTTTGCTAGAATTGAGCAAATTTTAAGCAAATGATATAAGGAAAAAATAATCAATTCAAGCAACATTTGCTTAAAGCTCAAGAATATTTTTTCTACATTCGAGTCTTATATTTACTTGAAATGACAAAAATTTGCTTGATTCAAGTAAAAAATTGGCTGTAAACCTACAATAATTTGCTAGATATGAGAAATTTATTTTTCTTGAATTGAGAACAATTTGCTTGATTCAAGTAAACAATATGCTCAAAACTAGAATAATTTGCTTAATTCAAATAAATAATTTACTGAAAATTAAAATAATTTACTTAATTTGAAAAATTTATTTTCCTTTAATTGAGAACATTTGGCTTCTTGATTCAAGTAAATAATTTACTGAAAACTAGAAAAATTTGCTCGATTTGCACAAAGCAACAATGCTTTCGCATGCTTTGTTGGCACACATTAACGACAGTGATCTTGAACGTAGATTTTGTTGTCTAGCGACTCTTTTACAACAACTTCAAGATTTTCATGATTGTTGTAATTCGCTGAATTGTTCAAAGGCGACAACTCTGCATTTGCTTAACTTAATAGTTTCTTGATTCAAGTCTTGTTTCAGGTTCCAGGTCCACATATTCCAATATTCTGAGATAAACTACTTACAGTATTTTCTAAAAAATTCACTGAAAGGGTGTGTATTAGGACGGGTCGATTTAAAAATCGCCCATTGCTCAGTGAACATCGTATTCTAGGGATCAAAATAAGAAACTTTGCCCGAGGAATTATGCTCTAAAACGAATTCTAGTGCCCTAACTTTTGACTTTTGTCCCGTAGGGTCAAATTTTGAAAAACCCCTCTTTGACCCATTTAGAGTGCCCTAATCGAGTCCAAATGTATGACCGACCCCCACTAACTTTGAAGGGCCGCTCCACCCATGCCAGTGGCAACCCCATTTCGCTGATTTTTTCATGTAAAGTGCCAAAAATGGTGATTTTTTTAAATGTTTGTATAGGGAACCCCCAGGGGGTTCTAGGGGGTGTGCCACTAGCATGGGTAGATCGGCTAGGTATTCTATCAATTTTTGGGATTATGTCCTCTTTCAAAGCGGTCATTTTCAAATTTGGGATTATGTCCCTTGGGGCTATGTCCCGGCACACAAAAAGGCTTGTTTTTGCATATTTTTTGCGCTTATTTTTGTATGTTTTATAATAAACGCATGTGGTTTTGCATATTCTTGCTTTTTTTGATTTGCAACCATTTAAATTTAGTGCAAAATATTTTGAAAAAAATTTGCATAAAATTATGACTTTTATGTTCACTTTATATATTTGTCGTTTTTGATAAATTAATTTTATATTTATTTCCAAATGAATTGGTTTTCTATTTTTTTTTGTTACATTACATGCAATATCTATTTTTGAAGCGATTAAAAATATAAGAAACAAATTTTTAATTGCATATTTTACTTGTTTTACCGCATATTTTAGAGTTTTTAGTGCATGTTATATGCGCATATATTCGTTTTTTTAGAGCATGAGATTCCTAGCCCTCGTTTTAAATATTTGGTTCTTCAGGATAGTTAAATCCAGCCTGTTTTCAATAGTAATGATATTTTGCCGATTTTATTAAAAATGCAAAAACTGTGGAACAAGCACTGTAGTTGCCGCTTTTTGTTCTATAAATTTAAATTATCACAAACAGTCCAAAAAGCCGTGTCTACATTAACTGTTCGTTTTATATAGTAAATTTTTTTTTTAAATGTTTATCTGCTACCACGCTACGGTCGTTTTTTTATCAATCTCCTTCGTTTAATTACAAAAATTATTTTGTTTTAAAAATTTTTCTTTAAAATTAATAAGTTTTTTATAAAAAAATTTTAAATAAAAAGCTGGACCACATAGAAAATTTTTAAAAAAATTTAACATATAGAAATAATACAAAAAAAAGAAAAAAATTTGTATGCTCCATAAACAAGTCGTTAAGAAATATTTTAAATCTGCACTTGCGCGAGCCATACAGAGCACTGCACAATGAAATGATTGGTACAAACTGGAAACTAGAAAAGTACAAAAAAAGGGTTTTTAAATATATAGACAAGTGGGCGTGGCACCTCCCACACAAATTTATCTTATTTTTTGCAATATCTGGAAAACGTGTAAAGCCATGACAACATAAACTTAGGCAGTTATCAAGTGCATCATTTAAAGGAAATGTGTCAAAAGAAGGTGTGATTACACAAGTGGGAGTGGCACCTCCCATACAAATGGATCACAATTTTCGAAATATTTGGAGAAAAAGTAAGCGATTGTCCTTTTTTATATTGGCACGTGTCCTTCAAATATCGTACTTTATTATTGTTCAAAGATTTGCTTTTGTGGCATTACTGGTTCTCAAGATATTGCGAAAAATGTGATCCGTTGTATGGTAGGTATCACGCCCACTTGCCCAATCACGTCTTAATTTGGCACATATCTTTCAAATTACGTACTTGATGATTGCCTAAGTTTTTGTTGTTGTGGAGTTTACTGGTTCTCCAGATATTGCTAAAAATGTGATCCATTTGTATCGGAGGTGCCACTTCTCCAATCGCTCCCACTTGTCTATCACGCTTTCTTTTGACGCATTTTCTTTCAATGATACACTTGATAACTGCCTAAGTTTATGTTGTCATGGCTTTACTGTCCAAATATTTAAAAACCCTTTTTTGTACTTTTTTGTGCCTAAAGCACTAAAAACGTCATCAAAATGATTTTTTCCCTCTAGTTTGTGCAGTGCACTGAATGGCTCGCACAAGACAGGTAGTGCAGATTTAAATCATTTCATAACAGACTTGTTTATGGCGAATATATAATTTTTCTTTTTTCGTATTATTATTTCTAAATTTGTACAAATATGTAATATTTTTTTTTTTAAATTTTCTTTGTGGTCCAGAATATTTTTTTAAATTTTTTTATAAAAAAATTATTAATTTTAAAGAAAAAATTTTTTTAATAAAAATCATTTTGTAATTTAGCGTTTATTAAGACTACTTGACCCAGATATCAAGAAATTTAAACAAGCCGTTACTTAGCAAAATTAATTTTACTAAAACAGTGGCCTAAAACTAAATTCTTTGTAACTCATTGAAAAAAAAAAACTTAAAAAAATGCAATTTATTTTCACTTCCACTTCACTTATTTCTACTTCAATAATATCCATTATATATATTATCAAAATTAAGACTTCTTGTTTTAGGTGGCTAGTTTCACGAATTTTCACTCATTACGCTTTCGTTTGTTGTTGTTCCGTAGTTGGCAGCAGAATGGAATATATGTTGGATTGTTTGGGACTGCAGTACTTCTTCTAAATATGAGTTTTGAAAATCCTTAAAAGTTTCATATGTTATTGCTTCTAAAACAACTTTAATCCAATAGTTCCTCCTGCTCGGCTTCATTCGTTTTTATAACTTCATACAAAATTATGAATGAACTCACTATGAAAATAAAAAAAAAACAAACCATGCGTACATTGGCGAGCACATGTGGATACATATTGATCACATTCAACTTTGAATAGTTGTGAAACCCAATATAAGAAAAATTTAAAAATTAAAAGCACAAGAAAACACTGTAATTCAAATAATGAAAAAATTCAATGTATCTTAGTTAAAAATTTTCAACCTAAAAGTTTAAAATATCGTCTTTATAGCCAAATTAGTAAATATATATCGTTTCCAACAAAGAAAGGTTAAAATTTTCAACTTAGTTTTAATTGTAAATATATTTTGATGGAGGAAAAGTTTTGCTTTTAGCCTTACATATTTAATTAAGATTTAAAATGTAGACCTGTCGAAATATAAACAGAACTCAGTTGATGACGTTTAGTAGTTTGAGAGCAAAAAGTGCATTTTTTTTTTACAAAAAACATGAATACCTAAATGCATGCCTAAAAATTTCGCCCATTATAATAATTGTCGGCAATTCCAAAAATATATATAATATTATGTAAAAAAACAATGTCGCAAATGTGCTGAAAAAGTTATTACGAAAAATGTCCAGCTGCTGATAGGTTTCATGAGACAAGCGCCAAGTTTTTTTGTACAAGAATGCAAAATAGATTTTATTATGAATACCTAAATAAATATCCTTTCAGAATATCTAGTTGATAAATACATGAATTTCTTTAAGCTCAAAACCAGATAAAACATGAATTATGATTTAATAACTCTACCACATGATAACAATATAAAAATAAATTTATTTTTTAATAAAATACAAAGGGTAACCTTTAACAGCAGGAAGAAACTAGTTTCATTTCATCAACACCTTTAAAAACAAAGCGCAGTGCTTACATTAAATCGATAACAGTAAAAATAAGCAGCATGCAATATGAAAGTATCTAGATACATGCTCTATGCGCACCTATATACATGTAGTAGTATAAATCGTTATAAAACCAAGCTAATCCATAAACGTGATTTTGGTGCCCGAAAAAAAGCAAACAAAAAATATGATGGAGAAAAAACAAAATTTCCACACGAAACTTACGGTTAGTGATGCAGGATGGCAGGCAGGCTGGCAGGCAGGCAGGCAGACAGACAGCTCATGAAGCAGGGCTCCGGAAGCTGAACGAAAATTTCATTTCATGTAAGGAACACAACAATTGCAGGATTTATGAGCAATTTTTGTGGCAGAAAAGTAACAATAAACGCAAAAAGGCGGAAAATCAAACGAGAAAACAAAAAACAACAATAACAATAGCTAAAACGGGACACCCAAAGCAGCCCAAAGCAACTCAAAGCGCAGCAAATGCGTATGAAAACCGGATATGTTGTGAATGGCCGAAATTTGGACATGGCGTTGAAAAACGTGATTAATGTGCAAAACTTAACTATTAATCTAGGCTTTGGAATAACAACAACAACAAAGAGCACGACGGAGAAAGACTGAGAAAAATATGTAACACAAAATGTTTTAAACATAAAAAGTATTTCGTATCGAATAAGTAAAGCAAATGAAGGGTTTTTAAACTTATAATGGCAGAAAAAAAAAACACATAAAAAACACGACAGACGACCCTCAAGGGCTTAATTTTGCACACACAGCACAGCATAACACAGCGCAAAGTTTTTGTTGCGCATTCAAAGGAATTTTTCAAATGCTGCATACAAAGCAGTGAACCAGATAAAAACGTATCTGGTATCTACAGCAGCAACAACAGCAGCGGCACGTCCCAATTTTGCTGGCTTTGTCGTCGTGCCATGTTGCCTTGGTACAACAACTACAACAACAACTAGCTCAAAATATAGCAGTTGCTTTGACAAAGTCACTCTGTTGACTAATGTGCCGTGACAGTACTGCCAGCTTTCGATTTTTTTTAGCTTCTTCATCGTCATTTGCGCCATGATAAGAAATTCTATAAAAAATTTTACACAAAATATTATCAAAAAGGCTTTGAAATTTGGAAACTTTCGAGAAATGTTCTTTTGTTTTATTTGCTTTGTGGCAACCCTGCTGCTGCTGCTGCTGTTGCTGTTGCCGGCGAAAACAAAAACAACGCACCAATCAATGGTAAAATAATTCTATTGAAAATGATTTGGTATTGTTTGTGAACGCGTTTAAGTGCAAATAAGTTTCAAAAGGACAAAAATACTGGATCTTATTTCAACATCCTTGCCAACGACAACAGCAACTACAACAACTACCGACAGTCAGAATTAGAGCCTGGCTCAACAAAGGCTCGCGCAACGTGGCCAAAGCGTAGACGAAGTGGAAGCGTCTGAAGTATCAAAGACAGACAGACAAACAGACAGACAGGCAATTCAGCAAAATAATGTGACACGAGTGCCCCTGGCAAAGTGTGCGATCGAATGAAACGAGTGCACAAGAACAAAAACACAAAAAAAGAAACAGTTGTAAAAAAAATCAAAGAAATCGTCCTTTTATTGCACGCCAGCAATTTCAATAAACCTGAGAAAACCGAGTTCGAGCACAAAAAAAAAAAACAACAGTAAAAACAAACATAAAAAAAGGATACTATGCAAATCGGGTTTCAATTCAATGCTACACAGCTTATTTCACTGCATATCCTTGGCAGATCCTGCAGATACATTTTTTATTTAATATTTTTTGGACGCACTCGTTTTTTACTTAAACTATTAAAGACAGCGGCGAAAATTTCCATAATTCTTGCATAAGTCCAAAAAAAAACCGACATACAGCAGAATAAAGCCCAACCTAGGCGACATACGATTACAACTCTTTTGCCTTTCCACATGAGACGTTGCACAGTGGAACGCTTTCATACAAGATGCACTGTGAAATGAAATACTATTCGTTTTAAAATACATATAAAATTAATATATTAAAACCAACAAGAATATGAAGTGAACATAATAGTAATAATTATATTTTCCCAAAATATAGCGCACTAAGTTTAAATGGTTGGAAATAAAAAAAAAAGCAAAAACATGCATACGCCACATGCATTTATTGTTAAATATACAACATTATGCGTAATAAATATGAAAAAATTGTAATTTCTTGTAAAATATGCAAAACCATGAATTTATTGCAAAATATGAAAAATATTCACTAACGATTAAATGCTATTTAAAGAAAATTTCATGATTCAAAAAGGAAACTTAACCATTTCTATTTTAAGATGTCCAGGAAAAACATGCACTTACACATTCATTTACATGCATTTACATCTCATTTACATGAGATTCCTAGCCCTACTGATAACCAAGGCTAGGATATCGATGACATGTCATCTTTTTTCTGCTGCTTCTAAGACATTTCCTGCTTATTTCAAACGTCCATTTATGTTTCTTAAATTCCAAATATGAAAAGTTTTTACGACATTTTTTCGTAATTTTTCATCGTTTTTAGTTTTCAGGACATTTTACTAGATTAAGGGCATTTTTTGGTCATTTTTAGAGATTTTTTATGTTATTTAATTGTCTAACTGTCATTTTTGGAATCTATTAATTTTTAGAGCTTTTTTCGGTTTTTTAGGTCATTTAAGTGTAATTTTTAAATAATTTTTTGTTTCTTTTCGTACTAAAAAATGTCAAAATGCAAATTTTTAAACATATTACTTTAACACTAGAGTCCCTTCAATCAAAAACATTACCTCTCGACAAAGGAGTAGTTTGTTTAAAGACTTCGATGAAAAAAAGAAGCTCTGCGCGTGGTGAATTTGACGAAAGAATATGTAGAAAAATGAAACATAAATAAATTTTTTGTTTATTTTTTGTGCAATTGTTTGCGTTTTTTTAGGTAATTTTTGTCAATTTTTAGGTCATTTTCTGCAGTTTTTATGTAATTTTTGTCATTTCTTAGGTCATTTTTTGCAGTTTTTTAGGTCATCAAAATCAAAGCCAGCAGGATAACACATTTTCAATACTTGAGCAACAGCTTAGTCAAACTTTTGTTTTGCATGGAAGTAAGGCGTGGTCTTGGACGGATTCAAAAAGTTTTAGAATGTGTTCTAATTCCAACTTATTTACCGAAATTCATTGACCTACGACGTATTCTACTATTTGATTCCAAACGTTGTATGGAATGTAACCACTGTGCGCTACAATTTGTCGCGGGTGCGGACAAAATTATATTTTAGGTAGCAAAATTAGAAAACTACGTATACAAAATCATAGTTAAGAATCCACATGGAGAAAACTGTTTGCTAAATTTGTATTGTTGTAAACCAAAATTAAAGTAGATTTCTGCAAAAAATAATCAAAATTTGCTATTCCAGTTTATAAAAAGTAAGCAAACTTTTGATTAAATTCAAGCATAATTTCGCTAAGTTATTATAAACTGCAAATGCAAATTTCTACTTAATTCTAGCAAATATTTGCTAAGTTATGATAAATTTGAATAGCAAATTTTGATTAGTTTTTGCTGAAATGTAGCATATTTTTGAAGTGAAATAATTATTAAAAAAAATAAATTAACTGGCTATTTTAGCCCTTGGAAGGACTTTGACCTAGATTCTTTTGATCAATTGTGTTGTGCGTGCTATTATATTAAATGCTTGATCACAAATGACCGAGAATTGGACCTACGTGCTTAATGCCGACTCCGAACGGCTTGTGTTCTCAAGAAGCTTTACATGGCCATTTTTACTCTCTGAAGTTTGCCATTGTAATATGTCTGACTGTCTCAACCTGGCGAGGCCAGCATAATCTTTGTGAAATCGCCTCAAGTCGACTCAAACCTCCACGTGGTGTTTCCTGGGCAACGTCAAAACTGACATCCGTTAGTTTGGCGGCTAATCTGAGCGGCGGGCCTCCCTAGGCTTAAAATAGATTGTGCGTCGGGTTTGAAGCCCACCCGTAAAAACAGATTTCAATGAAAACTAATAAGAATAGAAGAAAACTGATCCTCAAATCTGATGACGACTTCCGCAAACGAAAAACTGATAATGATTTACGGATATGCACCTGGAATGTCCGAACCCTTAATTGGGAATCCAACTGACTGATGTCTTGGAAAGATACAAAGCTGATATCACTGCTATCCACGAAATGCGATGGAAGGGACAGGGTTGCATTCGGCATGCACCCTGTGATATCTACTACAGTGGTCATGCGGAGAAGCACGAGTTTGGATGCGTATTTGTAGTTGGCAAGAGACTACGGCCCCAAGTCCTGCGATTCACACCTGTGAACGAACGACTTGCCATAATCCACATCAAGGTTAAATTTTTCAATATAAGCCCAATATGTGCGCACGCTCCGACAGAAGACAAGGACGATGAGATCAAGGAAATTTTCAAGGCAAACATTAACTCTGATCACTATCTTTTTGCAGCCGAGATCCGTACACGTCTGTGAGCAGCTAAGAATACACGCAACGCTACACAGAGAAAGCTAGACGTCGACAAGCTGCAATCGAAACAGACAGCCGATGCTTTCGCCACTCGACTCTCACTCCTGCTTCAAAGCACTCCTCCAATCGATGATATATGCGCGCAGTGGACACACATTTCCAACTCCATGCGTGCGGCTGCTGAAGAGGTGATTGGCTACCACCGCCCTCGCCAAAACCAGTGGTACGACCAGGAGTGTCGCGACGCCACTGCAGAGAAAGACGCCGCCTACAAAGCCACCCTGCAGTCGGTTGTAACGCGCGCTGCTAAGGAGCGATACAAAGAAATGAGGAGGGAAGAGAGACATATTTTCAGGCGGAAAAAAAGAGAGGCAGAAAAGCGCGAGCAGGAGAAGATTAAGATGTATGGTGACAGGAATGAGGCCCGAAAATTTTTCGAAAAAATTTTGGTTTTAAAACCGGGGATGGTTTTAAAACCGGGGCCTCTTCCTGCAAGTATGAAAACGGGAATCTAGTGACAGAAAGCCACTATGTTTTTAACGTTGACCCCTGCCGCGAAGGCTTAATTCAACGGTGCTCCAATGCTTGGGACAAATATGAAGCGTCGGTCAACGCCCCTTCGGAATTCAAGAAAGACCACTTTTGAAAGGTTCCTCTAATCACATGCCACAGAACCCCCAACACTGATGTCAAAAAGACACTATTCATGACCGAGACTCATTCAGCCACTCGAATTTAAACATGACTTGGTTATTTTAATAACCATGGGTTATCTCAGTATCAATTCCAATATTACAACCCTTTATATTTTTTGGCCGCTCAAAATCATCACATCCATATCAAAGGTCATCACTCTCTGACATGAAAAATTAAGGCAACATATAGGCCTGTCACTCATGCAATCAAATTCCTCAATCTCAGTGGTCACAACTCAGACTATTTAGGTTTCCCCGTCGCCTGTACTCAAATTTCAAAGGTCATAGTATATTGATCCGGTAGTTGCTTACCTTCCTAACATTTACTGTTTGAAATTAGCGAGATTCAATCTACCATCATTCTCTTAGTAATTTAAGGGAATCACCAACCCGAGTTCAACTTAAGTGTAACTCACACCGGCCTTTCTGGCCTAACCACAAGCCAGAGCGTTATTAAAACCCCACGTGGGCCTAACCCATACGACAGTCAATACCTGGGCTAAAGGCTCCACCTGACAAGGCTCTTCAACATCCCGTCTTACAGACCAAAAGTTCTTAGAACATTTATATTTGACTGTGACACCTTCAGCCACTCGAATTGTACATGACTAGGTTAAAAAATTAACCATAGGTTTCCCAGTAAAACCGGGTAAACCTCAATTCTACTTATGCAACGTCGTTATCCTAATTAAGACTTAATTAAAAGCCTTTTTCAGAAAACTAAGAAGCATGAGCCGTTGTATACAAATTTGCTTATACAACGGTCCGAAGGTTAAATGTTTCCTACATAATAACCTTTATTCTAAGATAGGTCTGCAGAGCAACGATAGATCAGGTCTCCTCATCATTGATGGATGACTGTCCCCGCTCTTCAAGTTATGATGGATTGATCGTCCATCGAAAGCATATTACAACAACGGTGTTATGATAACTTAATATCAAAACAATGCTTTCTCCAAGAACTTGGCAGCAACATCCAAGGCTCTAGGTAAACCTTTTTCTTTTACAGTTATCAGACGAACATTCAGGAACCGTGCCTCCAGAAAGAACTCATTATGAGATCAGTTCATGGGCTGTGCCCCAATGAACTGCCCATCCAATAACAAACCCTCACCCTTCTATTCCTGGCTTGGGACAGGCAGATTCTTCGAAGGTCCTCTGGCGGGTTTGGGAATCTAGTGACAGATGTCCAGGGAGGGAACACTCCTCTAAGCTTCTAAATGGCGACGCTGACAACAATCCCGCCAATAGATATGATATTCCGGAAACCCCAATTTTGGATGACAGCGTTGAGGTTCCGCTGCCCGACTATGATGAAGTTCTGACAGCTATAGCTCGGCTTAAAAATAACAAAGCCGCGGGAGCTGATGGCTTACCTGCTGAGGTGTTTAAAAACGGAGGCGAAGCTCTACTTAAATGCATTCACGAGCTTCTATGCAGAATATGGTTGGAAGAATGCATTCCGAACGATTGGAATCTCAGTGTGCTCTGCCCAATCCACAAGAAAGGCGATCCCACTATCTGTGCCAATTACCGTGGGATAAGCCTTCTTAATATCGCATATAAGGTCCTGTCGAGCGTTTTATGTGAAAGATTGAAGCCCATTGTAAACGAACTGATCAGACCTCATCAGTGTGGCTTCAGACCTGGAAAGTCCACCATCGACCAGATTTTTACGCTACGACAAATCTTGGAGAAGACTCAAGAAAAACAAGTCGACACCCACCATCTTTTTGTCGACTACAAAGCCGCCTTCGACAGCCCAATAAGGAAGCACCTGTACTCCACCATGTCTGAATTTGGTATTCCTGCAAAACTAATACGACTTTGCAGGATGACACTGAGCAACACCAGCAGCGCAGTTAAAATCGGGAAGGACCTCTCCCCACCATTTATTACCAAACGAGGTTTCAGACAAGGTGATTCCTTATCGTGCGACTTTTTCAACCTAATGATGGAAAAGATCATCCGAGCTGCTGATCTGAGACGTGGTGGTACAATATTCTACAAGAATGTTATGCTGCTTGCGTATGCTGATGACATCGATATCATTGGCCATAATGCGCTCGAAGTCAGTGCAGAATTCTCCAGATTAAAAAGAGAGTCAAGTCGATTGGGTCTGGCAGTGAATGCAGATAAGAAGAAATACTTGGTGTCAACAAACAAACAGTCCCAGCGTCTTGGAACCCACGTTACAGTTGACAATACCTCCTTCGAGATTGTGAAGGAGTTCGTCTATCTGGGATCCAGCATAAGCTCAACCATCATCAGCATTGAGATCAAACGAAGAATAACTCTTGCCAACAGGTGATACTTTGGACTCAGTAGGCAATTGAGTAGCAGAGCCCTCTTTGGACGAACGAAAATCGCGCTCTGTAAATCGCTCATCATGCCCATCATCACAAACCTGGACGCTGAGCAGTTTAGATGAAAAGACTTTAGGAGCATTCGAGAGAAAGATTCTTCGTAAGATCTACGGATCAATCTGCGTCAATGGCGAGTACCGAATACGGTGGAATGATGAACTGTATGAGCTGTACGCTGACATCGACATTGTCAAGCGCATTAAAATCGAGCGGCTTCGCTGGCTTGGTCATGTTCAGCGCATGAAAGACGATGCTCCAGTGAAGAAAACATTCGATTCGGTACCCAGCGGCGGTCAACGCAGAAGAGGACGACCGCATCTTCGTTGGAAAGACCAAGTAGAGGACAACCTGACGAAGCTTGGAATTTCCAACTGGCGCCAGCAAGCGAAAGACAGAAATGGCTGGCGCAAATTCTTAGATGAGGCCAAGACCGACATACGGTTGTAGCGCCAACCAAGTAAGTAAGTAGAAGTTTGCCATTGTCTGCAGAGAGGTGACAACCGAACAGAAAAATTAATTCAATTGAAAAAAATTTCTGTCTGAGCTGGAATTGAACCCGTGCTACCGCGGTTCTTTAGCTTAGGGGCCACGCACTCCCCACTAGGCTACGGCTGCCACTATAATTATTAAAACTAAATTAAATTGAAAAATTACCATCTGGAGATTTGAATCTCGGCTGCGTGACTGTAAGTGCATGCACTTATCCATTCGACTATCGCAATGCTTAATTTTCTTCATTAAGAATAAACGTGTGCTCGTGTGTTTAGAAGAAATTTGCTTGAATTTAGTAAAAATTTGTTATTTGAGTTCATAATAACTTAACAAATATATGCATGAGTTTAGTAAAAATTTGCTAGTTGAGCTTATAATAACTCATTTGCTATTTGAGCTTATAATCAAAATTTTGCTTTTTCCTAAATACATGAGAAGTGATTACAATTTAGCAATCTTTTTCTAAAATCACACAGTGATTGAGCAAAATTTTGCTGATTTGCTTTCAAAACATTTGCTTGAGTTAAGCAAAATAATTATCTCCGTGCAATTATTTCGAATATAAAAGGACTTGCAAGAATTTGGACTTGGAAAAATCATGAAAGTAAATTTTACAAGTTTAGTATCCTATATTTTAAAACAGGACATAAATTTTAGTTTGGTGAATATACAAAGCAGCTTCAACACATTTTTCACATAGTACAGTATAAGTTTTTAATTAAAATCATTAAGCAGGATTAAAATCTCTTATATCAAAAAAATATCCTATAAATTAAAAAATTAATGGCGTTTTCTTTTCTCAAAAAAAAAATGCTGCATTTTTTTTTGGTCTTTTTGAAAGTGCTGCCTTCTTGTGAATAGGCTTGTGCTAAATAGTTTCGGGGTCGGATCGAACATGGAACGCTTCTTTTATACAGCGGAACTAGTTCGCGGAAACATGTCCGCGGAACTATGTTGTTCCTTTGAACTGTGAAAAGGAAAAAATATGTTTATTTGTTAAATTCATAAAACAATCTGCTTGGATAGGAATAAATATTATTAAACTAGCTTTTCATAAATGCGATACATATATGCATAATATAGCAAACCTTATTCTACAATCTTTATATTCAATTTCATTATATATATTTTAACTAATTAAACATGTTCGTATGTAGCAGTTGTCTCGGAAGCTAAACATGTTCCGGAACTAGCTAGTTCCGCCTGTTTGAATGTTTAAATGAACAAAACAATGTGCATAACAAGAACGGTGATATATCTTCTAATAGTTTCGTTCCTTTCGGCTCCACTGCCCGTTGGATATCGAACTCAATTGGCGCTGCACTGTCTTAAAATTTATTTATTTAGACATCAGTTAAAATTCACTTACCAGAAGAAGAAAAATTTGTGCGTTTATTATAGGTTTTTATGTAAATGCTTGGTTTAAATGTGCAACACAAAAATTCTGATTTCGATTTTTTTAAAATCACCTAAAATTAAAAAAAAAAATCCTTAAGTCCAAACAAAAAAACGGCAGATAGTGAAAGCTTAACACAATATACAAAGAATATGCAAGTTGCAGCGGTGAAAATAAAATTTGTTGGTTTTTGGAGCTTTTTGAATATTTTTTACCCTAACACCAGGGTATGATATGAGCTGTTCAGAGCACAAGCGACGTAAGTCCATTTTTTAGGGAAATTGAGTTAAGTACGTAGAAGTGAAGAGAAAAATGTAACCTATTTATGATTATTCTTAAAAATATTGTCCATTACATTTTTACAGCGGAGAGGAGAAATTTTAAAAAATTTTCAGAGGACAAGTGGCGTAAGTCCATTCATTTTATATCTCCCTAAATAATGAAGATAATCGCTAATGGGTAGTTTTGTCCAACTTCTATGTAAAAATGCTGTAATTCCTCATCAAAAAATTCTTAAAAATATTGTCCATTACATTTTTACAGCGGAAAGGAGGAATTTTAAAAATTTTCAGAGGACAAGTGGCGTAAGTTTATCTCTTGTTTAAGAGTTTATCATTTTATATCTCCCTTAAAATTGGAGATAATCGCTAAGGGGTAGTTGTGTCCAACTTCTAGGTAAAAATGCGGCGATTCCTTATCAAAAAATTCTTGAAAAATATCTTCTTTTAGATTTCTACAGCGGAAACAAGAAATTTAAAAAAAATTTCAGTGGCGGAAGTCCACATGTTTCTACTAATATGCAATATTCTGCATCATTTTTGTGTACTATTTAGTTTATTTTGTACGATATGGATAGCTACAGTTATGCTCTTGACGTAGCTTATAAGCAAAACTGAGTTCTTTATACTTGGAATTTATTATAAGAATTTTTCTAAATGTTCAATTTTCTCAAAACTACCAAAAATGGACTTACGCCACTTATGCTCTGAACAGCTCATATGTTGGCATCCCTGGAATCTAAAATTATTTTAAAAAAGATCATTTATATATTTTTAAGATTATTGAAGTTATTTTAAGTGAGAAACATAGTTTTTCCGATTTTTTATAAATTTTCTTGTGTTCGAAGTGCCAGAAACAGGTCCTTTGAAAATTTTTGGAAAAAGTCAAGTTTCAATAGCTATAACTTTGGTATCCGAATTTTAGTTTTTTTAAGTTTTTGCAAAACATTGCTTACAACTATCCTGAATCCATTTCTCGGTGATTTTTTCAAAACTTGCATTTTTAAAAATTTTGGAATTTTTTCGTAAAAATACCCAAATTCGAAATTTCCAAAAAGGTACACTTCTAACGAAAAATTTCATAACGAGCAAGTTATTAAACGTAATCTCACAATTACAAAAAGTATCTGTTTTGAATATAGTTTAAGAAAATATTTCCACATTTCAATGAAATTTTTTAAATTTGAATTCTTGCGATTTTTAAATACAAGGAAAAAAATTAGATTTTTTTCGAAAAGTAAAAAATCACAACTCTAGTAGTTTTTGTCTAATATCTATGTTTGAGGGCACATTTTGAAGAAGAATTAAATCAAAAACGAGGCGCGTACCAGTTTTTTTTAAATATGCACTTAAAAAAAAGTTATTGAGATTTTTTAGAAAAAAGAGCACTTTTCCTTGTATGAGGGAAAGTCACATTTTCAACTTAAGGTAGCAAGCGGCACGTTTAAATTTTATTTATTTATTTATTTATTTATTTATTTATTTATTTATTTCTTTAGAGAAACGTGTTGGTACAATAAGAACTAGGTTCTTTTATGGTACGATATAAGCATTAGCTTGAAAAAACAAAAAAACAATAATACTAAACTATACAGTCATAACAACAAGTATATACTATACGTTAAATTTTTAAAAGAAAGAAAGAAAGCTATAATAAATATTAAGTATATTAAATGCTAAATTGGATCACATTGCAATTATTTTTTAAGAATTAATAATATAGAGTAAATAATACAGGAAATAGATTAAAATATAGTCATGAAACTATGAAGTAGAGAAGAAAGATAGGATAGAGCGCCTAAAATTACCTCTCCCACTAATCTCTCTTAACCAACGAGGTAAAGCATTCCACAATTTAATGGCGTTAATGAAAAAAAGATGAGACGAATGTAACGAATAATGCCTAGGGACTATTAAAACATGACTTCTTCTTGAAAGACAAAACTGGAGTTTTTCAAACAAGTAGCGAGGTGTTTTTTCATGTATGATTTTATGGAGATACATACAGTTACGAGCACTAAGATATGTAGTTAGGTCACATCCAAGTATAGCGTTTCTGAACGTGGAAAGGTGGTCAAATTTTCGCAAACCATATACGTAGCGTGTTGCATAACTAAAAGCAATCTGTAGTTTTAATTGGGAGGCAGAGTCGAGTTTACTGTACACTGTTTCTGAATATGAAATTAAAGGTAAGATCAATTGTTTTACCAATCTACGTTTTAAATCAACAGGAGTAACACTAGCAGACATTCTTAAATTACGAAGGACATAATAAACTTTTTGTACAACACTATTAACGTGGTCAACACAAGACAAAGATGAATTTATGACAAAACCAAGGTTTACTGCTTTTGATACCACATTTAGCTTGCTAGTTCCTATAAAAAGGTCAGGGACATCATCAACACAAGTTTTACTCTTACAAATGGGAAGGACATACGATTTGGCAGCATTGAGTTGAAGCCCATTACATTTAGCCCATTCATCAATGCTACTGAGATCTTCATTCAACCTGACGCACAGATCATCAAGAAGCCCAGTTCGCCGAGACAGATAGAGCTGGATATCATCAGCGTACGCATGAACAAAAGCGTGCTTACATACATTAAAAATATCATTGATGAACAAAGAGAATAGCAGCGGGCCTAGAATGGAACCTTGTGGGACGCCACTTTGTACAATTTTATACGATGAAAACATTTGACCAACATTGACTCCTTGAATTCTGTTACATAAATAATTAGACAAAAGATTGACAGCACTATTACAAAACCCAAAGAGAAATTTAAGCTTTTGACACAAGTAATTATGGTTTACTTTATCAAAGACCTTGGAAAAGTCAAGTAAGCAGAGTAAGGTCATGGAGCCAGCGTCATATTCAGGCCGAATATCATCAAGCACTTTCAAAACTGCAAAAGAACACCCATGTCCTGCCCTAAAACCCGACTGGTATGGGGATAATAGTTTTTTCTGAGATAAGTATTTGCTTATTTGTTGCGACATAATTTTTTCACATATTTTAGACAATTTCGACAGAATGCTTATTGGCCTAAAATCATTTACACCAGAGGGATTTCGCTTTTTAGCCACAGGTAGAACGGTAGCAATTTTCCACATGTCAGGAAAGGAAGAAGTTATGAAGCAACTATTTATAATGTGCGTAAGGGGACTAATAATGTATGTAAGGCAGTACAAGTTTAATGAATTTGATGGGAATACCATCTTCCGCGACTGCATTGGATTTTATCTGCAAAACACAATTCCCAACGTCGAGTTCGTTAACTGTTTCGAACTCGAAAGATTGTTGCATAGTCAGGTTAAAATATCAATTTTTTTTCTGAAAATTTCTAAGTTTACTTCTGTTTAGTAAAGGAACAAAAACCCCGGTCCGTAATTTGTTACTTTCGAAAAAAAAAATAAGGGCCACTTTAATATACATACATACAACTTATGCATTACCTTAATCCATGTTATACATATTGATACGTCAAACGTATAAGGTGGTTACTCTAATTATCAGCATTTAAAGGGATAGTGTTTATGAGAATCCGCACATTTAACTCCATATGGTTACAAGTTTTTGGATCCCAAACTGAAAATTTAAAGGATTGTCAGCAATTTAAAAGTAAAAATTTTTTTACATTTATGTGGAGAAAAATAGGTGATTTACAGAAAAACTACGTTTTTCGAGTAAGAAAGTTATATGCTGGATGTATTAGTATCTATATATTTATAATCACGATTAAGATATACATAATTATTGCATCGCCATGACAGTTTTAAAACGCTTACAATGTAAAATAACATAATGGGCTTACAGGATTAAAATCCTTTCATATATTATGTAAAACATTACTACATACATATATATTATATATTGTAGCTCTTATTGAAATTAATCGAGATATGATTAATTGAAGCGTAGCCGTAAATAACGTTATAAGTGAAAACCTTTTAATTATAAGGTTTCGACAGTTCAAGCAAAGACGGAAAAAGAGCGCATTTCTTTTAAGTGCCACAACCTTATAAATGAACCTTGGGCACCATCAGTTTGGCCATTTTAGTCTTTTTCAGGCTAGATTAAGCCTATTTTTTAGCGGTTAGCCTTTAAATTTACGATTTAGCCTTTTTTGTTTTTTTTTTTTGTTTATTTTTGTTTTGTCAAAAACGTAGTTTTACCCTGTAGTTCGGTGGACCAACTACTTGGTATGAGAATTCACATACCCTTCGCCTAGTATTTTGTACGTCCTTTAAACACATCGACGTCATTGACAGTGGCGAACAGACCCAACGTCCATTACCATGGGCTTTACAATTCTTCTATCCCATTCGGCCAAACCAGTAAATATCATATCCAAAGGGATATGCCGCCATCAGCCAAACTAAAGGGTACAGATAAAAAAATTTTATCGCCGTAATTTACTACGCAATTAAAGTCCGATATGAAAAATAGTCTTTACAGTCTACTGACATTTCTGTAAAAAAACGATACTATAGTAATAGCCGACAGCATATATCAATTTTTTTGAAATTGGTAGAATTCGAAGATTCTACTGCTATGGGCATGGGCGTCCGCAGGAATTTGTTCCAAGGGGAGGGTTGGGAAAAGTATAAAGGAATCTGGAATGAACATAAGCAAAATGTAACCTATATAATACTATTTACTCGGATTTTTGGTACTAATTTTGTACGGTGTACACATTCTTAATACACAGAGAAAATAACATTTTCAAAAGTGGCAGAAACGAGCTTCTTTTAAAAACGTTTAACCCAGATTTTGCACTTCTAACGTTTATTTTAATTTTAAAAACGAACATTTTAAAATGAGATTCTAAAATGTTCGTTTGATTTTTAACAATGGATATTTTAAAATGCTGTAGCAAAACGTTTATTTTCATTTTAAAAACGAAAATCTTGAAACGAAATTTTAAAATTAGATTAGAAAATGTTCGTTCGATTTGTACCAATAAACATTTTAAAATGCAATGGTACAACAATTATCTATATTTTAACAACGAAAATGTTTATTATTTCTCATTAATTCAAAAAATTTACAGAAATCCGCATTTCCTCTATTAATTAAAAAAAGCTTTATTGGTTTTCAAAATTACAGTTTTATTTTAGTTACTTTATCATCAGCTATGTTCATCTCGTTAAAATTTTCTAGATAATTATACTGTATCCCAGCGTCTATAAAAAAATAAAATTTTGTCAGATATTATTCATTTTATTTAAAATACGTACCTTTTAGTTGTGGCAGCAAATGCTCCAACTCAAACTCTTTCATTACTTTCTTGCAGGCAAACTGCAGAGTGATGAAATCGAGAATGAAAATTTTTTTATTATTTTCTGAACAAATATCAATACAAGTCAATGAAACATATATAACAAACAATTCGTTATTAATAAGTGTTTTGAAACAAAGTATGTGAATTTTACTATGTCATGGTAAAACGTTCGTAGTTGTTTTAAAAACGTTTCGTTTTACTTTTCTATTTAAAAATGTGCGTTTTCATTTTTGTATGGCGTAAAATATTTTTAAAAATAATTAATTTACTAAACGTTTTTTAAAAAGTGCGTTTTTGATTTTTTGTTTTCTCAGTGCAGTTTAATAAATTAAATAATGTGAGGCCTATATCCTTAAATGAAATCGCATTATTTGCTATTGAGCGCCCAGGTTTTTCCTAATATTAAACAATATTTTAACTGAAAAAACAAACTAAATTTTAAGGCCATTTTTTAACTTTGGAAGCCTTTAAGTCCAAAGTTGATTTCGAGCGGACTAAAATTTTTCAGATTTGGATTTAGGCGGTCAAAATCCATATCGTTCGCAAAAAATTAAAAAATTGAGTTGTTGCTATTCTCGAAATGTTCCATGCTTGCAAAGGGGAGATCTTTTTCACCGGATCTCACACTGCATTGACACCAATCTACTTATTTCTTTTTCTAACAGGAATCAGTTCTAGCAGCTTGCAAGTTAATTATAAGCACGTGACTCGAAAAAAGTCCAGAAAATTCTACAACAGGGTGGGCGCCGCTAAACAACGTGAATTTTAAGAAGTAAAAACTGGTTGTTTCAAATCGAGTTTCTTATTTACATTTATTACATAAAAAACTTTTGACTATAATAAATTCTAATGTAAAATCGTTTGCTTAATATTATATAAGATGTTTTCAAAAATTAGTCCTTGATCCAAAATTGACCGACTTTATTAAATTTCCTAATTTTTTCTTTCGCTTTTGAATTAGAAGCTTTGCTCTCGCCTAGATCGCTCTAACTTTCTTAAATTTATATGCTGCAGAATTGTTTGTCATTTTATTAAGTTTAGGAAAAATTAAAAAAAAAATCCAAATTAAATCATATATACAATAGAAAAACGAGCCGACTTTTAGGAAAACGTTAATTTTTTTATAAAATGTATTTACTTTGTCTTCTACTTGTTTACAATGACTTTCAAACATAAATTTGCATATCGTTAACGTTTATATCCGTTATTGAATTAAATGCCCCTTGTTTTCTGTTGCTACGAGGAATGATATTCTAATAAGGGATATTCCTTAACATTCGTCAACTTCTCGTAACTATTTACTAAAAAATTCATTGGTAGGTTGACCGTACTCATTATTCGTAGAAGGTACGAAGTTTTAGTTGAGCTTAAAAAATTTACTACTGAAATCGTTCAATTACCGAATATAAAGAAATGTGTGATTGCTAGGTGGCCGTAGCTTACTGGAAGAGTACATGCCCCATAAGCTAAAGAACCGTGGTTCAAACCCCAGCTGAACAGAAATTTTTTTCGTAACTAGGTATTAGGATCTAGGTATTAGGACTAGGAATAAAATATTCGAAATGTGTACCAAACTACGTCCATTCTACGAATTTTATTCGTGGCTGAAAATTTCGAACAAAATTTGTAGAAAAAATCTTTTAACTTGAGAATATGCATTGAAAAGTGTTTGTGAAACAAGGGTAAATGAAATGGTATCGTATCTTATTAAGCCGTGTTCATATTACGCGTTTTTGTAGCGACTGAGACACACCGCTACCAAATTTTTTCGCAAAATGCGGCTGAAAAATACTGAATACTAAATAAATAAATGTATTTAAATAATTACAGAATTCAGTATTTTTCAGCCGCTTCTGCCAAAAAAAAAAAAACGTGAGAGCGGTGTCGCAATAGCGACAAAAACGCGTAATATGAACACGGCCTTACAGCAACTGGTAAAACATACTACTTAAAAATGAATGGTTTAGCTCAGATTTATTTAAAAATTAACCAAAAAAATGTATTTTTGTATTCTCTTCAAAATATATCAAATAAAGGGTGATTTTTATAGATTGATATAACTTTGAATTGGCATCACTGCTTTATTTGACCACCTATTTAATAGCTGATAGTTGCTTTTTTTAAATTGCTTTGACATTTTATTATAAATTGACCTACACTAGAGCAAGGCGTGGAAGTTGTGGAAATTTGTAATCAAAATAATGGTTCTGTTCGTCAAACTTATCGTGCACTTCGTCCATTTTATGGCATACATAATCGTCCTTCAGAGCTGCTAATTCGAAGAACAATATATCGTTTTCGGACCAAATTTACTGTTACTGATAATGTGCATCCCGTGAGACGTCGAACAGTTCGCACTGAAGAATCTGTAGCCGCTGTACAGGAAAGCATTGAAGATGATCCTAATCAATCAATTCGTCGCCGTTCTCAGCAACTGGGGTTGTGTCCTTCCACTTTATGAAAGATTTTTACGAAAAGATCTTAAAACCTTTCAAGATTCAACTTGTTTCCGATGAAGCCCATTTTTGGTTGAATGGGTACGTATATAAACAGAATTGTCGTATATGGAGTGAGGAGAATCCACAAGCTTTTGTCGAAACACCATTACATCCACAGAAAATTACTGTTTGGTGCGCTTTATGGGCTGGCGGAGTCATTAGCTCATATGTCTTCAAAAACGATGATGGTCAGAATGTTACTGTCAATGGTGAACGGTATAGGAACATGGTTCGAAGTTTTTTCGTACCTCAATTAGCTGGTATTGTCTTGCTGATATGTGGTTCCAACAGGATGGAGCCACATGCCACACAGCGGGCGCTACAATTGATTTACTCAAGGAAACTTTTCAGGAAAAAATAATTTCACGAAATGGCTCTATTAATTGGCCCCCAAGATGGTGTGATTTAACCCCATTGGATTATTTTCTTTGAGGTTATGTAAAGTCACTTGTCTACGTCAATAAACCACAAACAATTGAACACCTGGAAATCAACATTCGAAGAGTTATCAGCAGCCACATGGCCGAAATCATATTTAAACATTAATGTCATAAAATTTTCTATCCAATAAAGCCCGTTTCATTGATATTTAAAATATATTACTATATTTTATTATGATTTAACCTACGGGGGTAGGTGTGGCGGTGTATTGCGCAGAGCCTAATATAAGGCAGCCATATGAACTGCCGAACCACTGCAGTATCTTCCAGGCGGAAATATTTGCCATAAGGAAGGCTGCTGAGATAGCCCTCAGCATGGACACACAACACTCTAACATCAACATTTTCGTTGACAGTCAAGCGGCGATCAAATCAATGCGCTCCGCTAGCATCAAGTCCAAAAGTGTCTTGGCTGGCAGAGATGCACTAGATGCACTATGCGCTTCGAAAAGAGTGCGCATCTACTGGGTCCCTAGCCACCAGGGCATTGAGGGAAACGAGATGGCAGACGGTTTAGCAAAGGAAGGCGCCGGGCTGGAATCAGAACTCGCAGAACATGTACTTACTCCGCTACAAGAGTTGTACAGGAACCTCGAAAGAAGAGCCACACTAGCAGTGAATCGTAGATGGAGAGATACGACATCGTGCAAAATCTCGAAATCTCGCAATGCACAATGCGAAAAACGAACTCTGTTCATCTTGGCACGCCCGCGCAAAGATTGCAGAACACTAGTGGGCATGCTCACTGATCATTGCATGACGGCAGCCCACGCGAGGAAGCTTGGCATCACCACGGATGGCAACTGCAGGAAGTGCAAGGAACCGGGCACAGTGGAGACCCTGGAGCACCTACTATGCACATGCCCCGCTCTACTTAGATCGAGACTAAAATACCTAGGCTCATCGACATTCCCGTCGCTTAAAGATGTAGCCAGGGTGTCTCTAGAATCCCTCCTAAGGTTTGCGAACTCAACGCAAATCTTTAAAGACTTTTGAACAAACACAAAGGTTCCTTTTGTTCGCTACCGGTACCACTAAGGACCTGAATTGGTCTATGTGAGCCTTCATGAAGGCATCCGGTTTAACCTAACCTAACCTATTATGATTTCAACTTTTATCACTCTATAAAAAATACCCTTTACATAATAATTTATACGTAGAAATAGTAGTGAGTTTTCCTATCCACTTACCTTAAGTATGTTATTTAATGCTTTTGTAAAATCTAGACTTGAGTATGCTTCCATTATTTGGTCTTCATTTTATGCTTCTACCTCTTTCAGACTTGAAAAAATACAAAAGAACTTTACCAGATTTGTACTGCGATCAATAAATTTTCATGATCCGTTGCCGACTTATACAATAGTACGCACCTGTTGCTTCTAGGACTTAAATCTCTTGACTCAAGACGAAAGATTTCATCGCTGTTATTCATACATGTTATAGTTTCTGGCATTATTGACTGCAATTCTCTTTAAGAGCTTATTTCTTTCAATATTCCGCTAAGATATTAAAGAAATTCAAAACTGTTTTATTTAAAATATTGTGGAACTAATTATGCCTTAAATGAGCCAATTATGAGAGCTTTGACTCTTTTTAATGAATTATGTATTTCACATGAAATTGATTTATATGTTCCCAAACATGTTTTTAAATACTTAATTAATAATAACTTATTTTTTTATATATTATTTTAATCCTAGTCTGTAAAGATTTCTGTATCTAAAGCCTTTATGAAATAAACTAAACTAAACTAATAAACATATCTTCAAATGAAATAAAACAAGCCGTAGGTTACAAAAAATTCAAAATCGACTTTTTGACTGATTATAATACACCTTATCAAAAAACATGTTTCGCAGAATTTTACACTTCTACAACTTAAAACGACGTTTTTATTCAAAAAGTTATCAAAGCCCTAAGTTTAAGCGCAACTTACAATTTAGAAAGCTTTTTGCTTCTCTCTTAAAATTGTTAAATTTAAAAGTACGGCTTGTTTGATTTAATATGAAGATATGGACATTTCTAAACTGGCGTTACGGACGATTTTTACAAATAAATATTAAAAAAATAGAATGAAAAAAACAATTTTTTTAAAAGTTGTTTTTATATTTGCGTAGTAATAAGTAGCGCTATATTAAGTAAAAACAATGACAACAATTAACCCTAAGGATCTAAAGATATAAGAAAAAATATGTGCTAGTATTACGTTACAAAAAACGGAAGTTATTTCCGACTTGGATTACAAAATTTGCAAATCTCTCTGAATTGAGCAAGACTTTTTGTTTTTGTATAAAACTTTTTTTAGAAGATTTAAAAATAACATTAGTTTATTTTCCAAGTGATCAAATTTAAAAATCTTTTCTGTTTTTTTTATTAGGATTTTTGATCTGGCGTTACGTTATTGGCGTTACGTTACTAAAATTTTCATTGCAGTTTAGTTGGGTAATTAAGCAATTTGGTATTTAAATAATTATGTAATTAAGTAATTAAAAACCAAATATAATATATTGTCCTTTTCTTGCCTCAACCATTTTTTCATTATCTCTAGCCAATGCCTTCCATTTTTACTAAAACAAGAAAGCTTACGAAACATTTACGAAAAAGAAAAACTACATGTGTGAAACAGTGCAGACGATTTGATCCTGATGGTAAATTAATTTATGTACCGCAAGGCAAGAAACCCCCAACCAAAAAAGTTCACAAAACTATTTTTAGATTAAAGTCCCGTTAATTACCTTTCCAACGGTAGTTCAAACTTAACATTCGGCTAAGTAGTGTGTGAGATATGAATTTTCGTAAAAATCGACTTTCGACGTTCTTGCCAATTTTTGTCAATTTTGTGCACTCCGCCAAAAATACGCCAAATATTTTTCCTTCAAATCAAGTTTTTTATTTCGGTCAGTGATGCTCCATGCAAATCGGTCAGTGATGCTCCATGCAAAATTTCACCAAAATCGGATATGGTCATTTCCTAAGGCCGGTACGTTCAAAATGGATTTGCTGAAATATTAAATACTTAAATAAACAATTTATCTGTAACACCAATAACTATGTGTACCAAATGTTATTGCTTTGTAATATTTTATTTGGGAAATACACCTGATTACCAGTTTGGGTTTTATGGGAGGTGGGCGTGTTAATCAGTCAATTTGGCTAATTTTGACACCAACTACTTTCTGAAATAAAAAAATTGTGTGTACAAATCGCGTTGCTCTGGAATCATTTTTGGGCACATATATATTTCGGATTACAGATTTTGGTTATATGGGAGGTGGGCATGCAAGCCAACCGATTTGGTTCAGTTTACTTTTTCTGTGAGAAAAAACCATATATACAAATTTTTGTTTTTCTGGTATTTGGTTATATGCAGTGTTGCCATGAAAAAAAATTTACAGCGTAACTTTTGCACTCTGCTCGTCGGATTTCTCATCGGATTTGTGAAAATCTGAAAACAAGAACGAAGACATTTTCAGTCGCATTTTACAACATAAAAAACAAATAAAATATTGCATTTTATTAGACGTATGACGTATATTTAAGGTTTATAAATAATATAAATAAATAAATAAATAAATCACATTTTTTCAAAAGTCAATTCAATCATCATTATAAATATAGAAAATATTTTATAATAAATTACATTTTGAAAATATTTTTGAACACACAAACAAAGAGTAAAAATCAAATTAAAAATACATTTGCAACACAGTTTAGTTTAATGTAGATCTCTTAAATCGGTAAAAATGAAATACATAAAGCTATAATACATAATTTTTCAATTTTAACTCTATAAATGTAAAGTTTTTGCCCCAAGTAAATTAACGAAAAAATGTTGTTGTTTAAGCCAGCAAAAACTACAAAAAAATTAGATTTTAGTAAAAAAAATATGTATAAAAAAATATTAATTTTTCGAAGTCACATATACATTGCTTTATTAAATTTGTTTATCAATTCTATATCAATTTCAAGACTAAAACAGTTAAAAGATTTCATACGCACATAATCTTTTGTATGCAGAGTTCCTTCCATTGTTTCTAACTCTAAAGTATTGCGATCTTTGAGTTACTAATATTTATTTAACTAAAAGTTCGCTCAACGTTAGCAGGAGAATTCGGTAAACTCAGCAATTCAAAAATAAATTTTCCCATTATTGGAAATGCAGGAGTACCATCGCATCTTTATATTTTAAAGTTGCCATCAAATTTATTATAGTAATTTTTTACTTTTTATGTGTGTATGTATATCAAAATATATGAAAAATCTGACGTCGGATCTACTTTTTCTGAAATCGTAACATTTTGAAGAATTTTGGTCAAAAATCGGAACGTCGGATTCAAGTATTAAAATCGTAACATATCCGATATATCGGACCATATGGCAACGCTGGTTATATGGTAGATTCATCCCACCTTGAAATTTTTTGTGAATAGTTCTCTTGTCGTAGAACTTACTTTCACGTAATCTAATGACCCTGCGACAACTCCTTTTATTTTTGTCCGCGGCTTATATGGACACAACACACTGTGCGCTGCTGTCACAAATGCATTAATATTTGAGTAAATGCCGGCTATTCATAATAAATTACTCCATGCCAGCTCTTCTGCATCTTTCTTTGTATCCATTAAAATTAATTTGGGCCGGAACTTGTTTCACATCATGTATGTTACGTAGCTAGTCTTGTTCCTTGAGCGCCTTCAGTTGACGCCTTAAACGCCTTGCTTCCGTTTCAATACTTCCACTTTTTAATTTTTTTTTATTGTTTTATTTTCGCCTCAATGTTTTTGTTTGCTTTTCTTTATTGCGTGCTAGTTGGCTCTTACTTACCCTTTACCGTTAACTTGGCCTCAATTCCCGTGCATCCCTGGGTGCGTTTTTGAACATTTGTTTTTTATTGTTATCTTACTATTTATCATGGAACTCATCAATATTAAATATCAAACGCATATTTTAACAACTTTACAATATCTTTTTTCATCACTCCTCTATGGAATTTTGTAATCTTCAATCTTTAACGGAAGTTGGATCTTTTTTCCAGAAATTAATGAAGTTCGGCTCATGTTTTAAAATTTATTGTCTAGAAAAAAAGGTGGTAAGCTGTGTTTATTTTTAACAGTAAGCAAAAAGGCAAAATAAGTGTGGAAAGATATTAAAGTTATTCACTGTTTGATGTATGTGTATTTAGTTATCAAATATTTTATTCAATGAAAACACACATGTGCTTAACTTATAAATAAAGGGTCCGCCATCTAACTTTTTTTTCAACTAGTGCTTATTTCGTGAATGGTAACACTTAGCTCATGTCTGATTTGACAGATAATTTGTTTTAACCTTCCGCTGAACAAATATGGTTGTGTATATGCTTCACTCTAAAAAATAAATACAGTGGCAATCAAAAGTGAGTGGATGTTTCGTAATTCTGAATTCAGCAGTCTACCAATTTTTCAAATATTAACAAAAATTAATAAAAATGTCAGCATTTTTTCCTTAAAGTGTTTACAACAAAAATCTATTTTCAGAACAATTCATGTAAAACAAAAACAAAAATTACAATAACAAATCTTAAAAATGCGGCTATTCACTCAGTTTTGCACTTTTCGACCAGCTTCAAAAGAACATCTGTATACAGACGATAATCAGTATTTTGTCCAAAGCCCTTTGTTTTTTATGACAGCTTGTACGCGTCTGGGCATACTTTCGACCAAATTTTCAATGATTTCTCTGGGAATATTGCTCCATTCGACCTGAACCCGACGCAATAACTCCGTCATGTTTTCAGGAGCTCTTTTGTACATACCCAAACGCCTTTTCACTATAGCCCACAAATTTTCAATGGGGTTCAGATCAGGACTTTGTGCTGGCCACTCGAGTTGCTGGAAGTTTGCTCTGATAACCATTTTTTGACAATTTTGGATGTGTGTTTTGGATCTCCATCCTGTTGGAATACAATTTCCTCTTCTGGATAAGCGCACAATTCCACAAATTCCGGTAAATGGGTTTTTAAAATATGAAGGTAGTCTTCCTTCCTCATTATACCATCAATTTTCACAAGAGGCCCGACATGCCACCACGTAAAGCAGCCCCATACCATCAAGCTGCCACCGCCATGCTTTACGGTCTGCTTCACATGGTGTTTTTTTATTCTTTCATGTTCACGTGCCCAGTAATATTGCTTACCATCAGATTGGAAGCGATTAATTTTTGTTTCATCGGACCATATGACACGTTTCCAGTCCTCCACTGTCCAATTCCTATAGGTTCTGCTGAACTTCAACCGTGCCTTTACATTTTTCTCAGACAATGCAGGCTTTTTTCTGTGCAAAGCTCGGCGAGCTGTTGATGCACTAACTTCTTTGTTTAGTGATTTAGCCGCTAAATATGGTGTTTCGCATTCTTTTTTTTTTTCATTTTTTGTGCCATAAGACGTGCGTCTGAGTTCGACAATAGTTTTGGCCGACCACCAAGGTTAGGTGTAGAATCAATTTGGTTTCTTCTTTTCACAGCAATAACAGTACTTTGACTTATTTTCAGTTCTTGTGAAATTTTCCGAGATGAAAATCCATTCCTTATCATCACAACAACACTATTTTCGATATCACTTGAAACTTTTCTCATTTTTGGCAAAAATTGATTTCACTATTCACAGAATTTTTTTACATTAATAATATTTGACTCAATGCGTAACAAACGATAACTGAATAGATCAGCAGCAACTACTTATACAAATAACTGTAAAAATTAACACAAACAAGTTTTTTTTTAAGCTGCTCAAATTGTGCAAAACTGAGTGAATGCCGCATTTTTAAGTTTTGTTATTGCAATTTTTGTTTTTGTTTTAAATGATTTTTTCTGAAAACAGGGTGTTGTAAACACTTTAAAGAATAACTGGTGAAGTTTGTTTTTAAATTTTGTTTCATATTAAAGAGTTGGTAAGCTGATGAATGCAGAATTACGAAACATCCACTCAGTTTTGATTGCCACTGTATAAATTTACTTAAATTATTATAGTAATTTTTTGTTGAAATTCAAACTGATATGTAATTTTACTAAAAATCTTATATTGATCTTTGAGTATTTACCATTAAACACTATTCTTAGCAAAATTAAGCAATAAATGTTGAATTTTGCTGCAATATCAACTGCAATGCTTTATATTACTACATAAATTGAACTAATGAAACAGATGTTAAATATTCAACATGTACAATATTTTCAACAGATGTTCAGTCGACTTTGCTTGTCAACGTGTACGGATCATTATGTACACTCTAAAAAATAAATATAAATTTACTATAATTATTATAGTAATTTTTTGTTGAAATTCAAACTGATGTGTAATTTTACTATAAATCTTATATCGATCTTTGAGTATTTACCATTAAACACTATTCTTAGCAAAATTAAGCAATAAATGTTGAATTTTGTTGCAATATCAACAGCAACATTATATTATTACATAAATTGAACTAATGAAACAGATGTTGAATATTCAACATGTACAATATTTTCAACAGATGTTCAGTCGAATTTGCTTGTCAACGTATACGGATCATTATGTAAGAGTTATATAGTTTTTAATTGAAAAAAGTTTAGTAATAACTCGATTTTTAGTAAAAGTTTTATTATGTTGTAGAACACAACAAAATGGGTAAATATGGGCAGTAAATATGTTAAAAATTAAATAAAAATCTATAAAAAAATATCTGTGTTTCATTTGTTCGGATACTCATCGGGAGGAATTTCTTTATGCAAGTGCTTATGTCTCATTTTGGTGTTTATAGTGCTAATTTAATAAGTAAAGATAGGTAAAATTTATTTCTACAGGTGCCGTCAAGAGTGAGAAGTTTTAAGATATATTCAATTGTGTTTTAAACCAAGAATATCAAAACTAAGAATGTTGCATTTTCAAGAATATCAATAGAAATTTAATTGATTGCATCAATCGGAGTTAAAATAAATTCAAGTTGGTGAATTTTGCTAACATGAGAGTAGTAATTTTGTTATGGTACTTCATAAATGATAGCAATTGATGTTTAATATTATTGCAATATCAATATTTTTTCATTATTATTGCTAAATATTTAACTCAAATATAAACACGTTTTGTTGAATTCCACTACAAGTCAATAGTAAACAATATGTTTAATTAAATAAGGGTGCGTAAATTTATTACAGAATTAGCCGCAAAACTGTTGCCTACAAGAGTTGTAGTAAAATTCAACAAAAACTTTTTAGAGTGTAAGAGTTATATGGTTTTTTAATTGAAAAAAGTTTAGTAATAACTCGATTTTTAGTAAAAGTTTTATTATGTTGTAGAACACAACAAAATGGATAAATGTGGGCAATAAATATGTTAAAAATTAAATAGAAATCTATAAAAAAATATTTGTGTTTCATTTGTTTTTCTCTTTCGATACTCATCGGCAGGAATTTTTTTATGCAAGTGTTTATGTCTCATTTTGGTGTTTATAGTGCTAAACTCTGATTTAATAAAGGATAAGCAGTAA
Source organism: Dichetophora obliterata (assembly GCA_963920525.1). Classification (NCBI taxonomy): domain Eukaryota; kingdom Metazoa; phylum Arthropoda; class Insecta; order Diptera; family Sciomyzidae; genus Dichetophora; species Dichetophora obliterata. The sequence goes on from OY986435.1 coordinate 51,949,251, forward strand.
AGATAAGTTAAATTTATTTCTGCAGGTGCCGTCAAGAGTGAGAAGTTTTCAGATATATTCAATTGTGTTTTAAACCAAGAATTTCAAAACTAAGAATGTTTGCATTTACTAGAATATCAATAGAAATTTAATTGATTGATTGAACTGTAGTAAAAATAAATTCAAGTTGGTGAATTTTGCTAACATGAGAGTAGTAATTTTGTTATAGTACTTCATAAATGATAGCAATTGATGTTTAATTTTATTGCAATATCAATATTTTTTCATTAATATTGCTAAATATTTAACTCAAACATAAACACGTTTTGTTGAATTTCACTACAAGTCAACAGTAAACAATATGTTTAATTAAATAAGGGAAACAGCCGCAAAACTGTTGCCTACAAGTGTTGTAGTAAAATTCAACAAAAACTTTTTAGAGTGTTGAACAATGCTGGAAAATATTGCGACATTACTTTGAAAATCATGGTATTGTTGCAGAATGTGTGCGAAAATTACGTACGGATTTTGGAAGATGAGAAGCACCAACAGCTCCGTATGTTCATTCATTATCTTGTGAAAAAAGTGAAAGAAACTGGCATTCTCATCGATAAACCAAAGCGTGAAAAGCCAAAAGCTGTGCGTACACCCGAGAATATTGGTGCTGTGACAGAAAGTGTGCGTGAAGCGCCATCAACATCAATTCACCGTCGTTCTCAACAATTGAACATTTCGGAGACATCATTGAGACGAATTTTGCATTAAGATTTTGGTATGACGCCATACAAAGTCCAATTGGTTCAGGAGTTGAAGCCAACTGACCATCCAATGCGTTTTCGCTTCGCTAAGTGGGTCTGCGATTGACTTACAGAAGATGCCGATTTTACCAAAAAATCATCTTTTCACATGAAGCTCATTTTGATCTTGGCGGGTATGTAAACAATCAAAATTGTTCCATTTGGGGCACAGAAAACCCGCACGCATACATTGAAAAGCCGCTGCACTCAAAACGAGTCACTGTTTGGTGCGGATTTTGGTCCAGAGGCATAATTGGGCCATTTTTCTTCGAAAATGAGCAAGGAGTGGCCGTTACAATCAATGGCGATCGTTATCGGGCCATGTTGAACGAATTTTTTCACAAAAATTGAAGAGGAGGATATTGGCAATATTTGGTTTCAACTGGACTGCGCTACGTGCCACACAGCTGAAGCTACACTCTATGTTCTGCGCCCTTTTTTTGAAGATCGCATTATCAGCCGCAGAGCTGATGTCGTTTGGCCACATCGGAGCTGCGATTTGACACCGTTGGACTATTATTTGTGGGGTGCCCTCAAAGATAAGTGTTACGCCAACAAGCCAGAGACAATTGACGCTTTAAAGGACAATATTCGTGAAGCCATTGGTGAAATACAGCTGCACACAATCGATAATGTGCTTAAGAATTGGACCGAACGTGTAGGCTACTGCATGGCCAGCCGAAACAGCCATTTGAATGAAATTATTTTTCATTATTAACTGAGAGGATTGTACTTTAAAATAAAAAAAGGAATTTGAGAAAATATCCAGTAGTTTTTTTTTATAGCATTTTCAAAATAAAAAAGTTATTTAACGGACCCTGTATAAGAGTCATTCCATAAAATTTTTATCGCTCAAACAGGGATTTGCTATCTATATCTATTTTTTTAAACTACTATTAATGCAATATAACACTAGGTAGGTAAATTTTGAACTTTTGAAAAGACACACAAAAACGCCGAGAAACGTTAACTAAAATTTTGATCTTAGGATAAAGTGGCATACTTTGATTTATCCCAATCAGGTAAAAATCTCGACATATTCAGGGCCAGTTTTTCAGTACGAGTTTAAACTTTAGTCAAATCAAACCTTGCTTAACTCACTACAATTGGACTTTTAAAACCGGCTTAACTAGATATTTTAGCATTCGTTGCAGTTAAATTGATTTAAATTATCATATCTTGTGTTTCTTTTTTGCCTAAACCGAGCTTAAACGTCCAATTTTGGTGAGTTAAGCTCGGTTTAATTTGAATAGACTATAAGATCGTACTGACAAACTGCCTCTCAGAGTTTTTATATTTGATATTTGACCTTCAAACTCAAAAAGTTAAAAGTATTTGTTGAATCTATGATTTTCAAATGTTTAATTTAGCTTTTTCCCCCATTTTAACCGAATTAGAATGATGAACGTAAAAATTTTAAAAAAATGCTTATTGCTCAAATTGGTGTTTTTATTTCATAAGAAGATTCAATTCGGAAAGTTTAAGCAAAATTGGAGGTGGTCAACATGTTTGGTATCCAAAGAAAAAAGCAAAATTGGAGGTGGTCAACATGTTTGCTATCCAAAGAAAAAATTAAGCTAAAAGTGACTAAATTTCAATCGCAAATATCTCGAGATTCTTACCTGATTGGGAAAAACTACTAAAGTCAAGAGCGTCGGAAGCTAATTTCATCTGGGGGACAGTACAAATGGGGGTGCAAAAAAACCCCAAAATTTCTTAAAAGAAACATGAATATGAATAAACAAATTTTTAATTTTAGTTTCAAAATTAAAAAAAAATATAAAACTAAGTAAAAAAATATTAAAATTTTCATTATTTTTAAAAGTTTTTCCAATTTCGCTATTAGAGATAATTTTTTAAAGGATCTTTCATATGGTAATATGAAAATATAAGAAATAATTGTTGCTTTTATAAAGCAAGACTAGGTATATCTTTACATGGTTTAAATGCAATAAGGTACAAAAAGTTATATCAATTTAAATTCTTCCAAAATGTTTCTTTCTCTCCTTGCAAGAAACACACTCTTTCACCCCCTCCATTGAATTCAATTCTTCGGTTTTATATTCGTGAATATGTTCACAATGATATTTATACACTAAACTTATTTATTGTAAAAGCTTCGATTTTACATGAATTTGGGATCATTTCAAGGACAAAAATTTTATATCACAAAAAAATCTTCAAATGTAAAATTTTCTTAGTCCAAAAAGATCTATATCTTCAAGAGATATGCATAGATTTTCAAGATTTATACTTCGTTGAATAGATACTTGCCTTTCTTTTGATTCTCATAAATATTACTTTTGTTGTAAAATTGAAAAAGTCACATGTTTTTGAGGCCATTTTTTCTAACTTTGGACCCATATAATTTCTGAACAACTTGAGAGCGCCCTTATTTTTTTCACTACTACCTTTTTTAGCTCCAAATACACATTTTGAAAAAAAATAAAAATAAAAAAGACCATGTTTGCTAAAGGTTAAATGTTCCGAAAATTGTGCCGTTTTAAAAATTATTATTTCCCTTTTAAGATAAATCCCTTTTTTAATTAATAAAAACAACATCGTTAAATGTCATCACCTCATTTTGACAATATATGCCCACGCTGAACAGCTGTTTCAGCTCGATTCATAAGCATTCGTTATCTTCTTACCGTTTAGACGTGTTTTTGCGAGCTCTTACTTTTAAAGATATCTTTAACCAAACGTTCAAAATTAATATAAATAAATAGAAATTAACAGCTTTGATCGGCGTGCTCATACATCTGGAAGCGTGATAACGTGGATTACATCCTTTTAAAATACTTGATATTTAATTTAATTTTCAATATAAATATATATATATATATATGTATATTTGTTTAGAATTTGCTTCTTTCCTTCTTCCTGTTTTGTTTTTAGCGCAAACAGGTTTCTATAGAGCAAATTATTGTATTTACTTTTACAGCTGTTTTCACGTTACTGCAAAAACTCTAGTGCTTATAAAACTTTTCAATTCGTTGGTTCTATAAAATCAGGGCTGCAAAGTTTCTACAGTACAGTGTCTTTAAACAAAATAAACTGTTTTTCACTAAAAGTATTTAAGTTCATTTTTCTCCTTTTACTTTCATCTATATTGCAAAACTTACTATTAAACTGAAAATGATCTGCAATTTCCGAAACTGCGCTGTAAAGGGTGAATCAGACCGGCTGGTTACTTGCTGGTTGTGTGATTCATTTTTTCACATCAAATGTGCAGCGTTGACTGCGAGGATCTTCGATGCACTCAACGAAAGTAAGGGACTTCGTTGGTCATGTGAAGATTGCAGGTTTACAAACGTTGAGATCTTTAAACTTATTAGACAATCTCGGAAAGGTTTTTTGGAGGTGGCTAAGGATCTAAAGGTAGCACAAGATAGACTGAGTGAATACGAAGATTTGTTTAAAAAGTTTAAAATTATGGAGGAAGCTTACAATTCTCCAAAACGTAAACGTTCAAACAAAAATCTTCGTAGTTCAGCTAAAACTACTGATATAGCCATGCCGTCACCCAATAATAATACTGTTCTACCTTCTACTTTAACTGTTTTCCCTAATGTGAACATACAGATTGAAGATCAATCAATTGGTGCTGTCAATACTGATCAAATGACTGATAATATCGCACCAACTAAGGTCGCTGCGTCAGCTGATCAGATTTCTCTTTCTGTTGAAGCAATACCAATCATAGAGGAAAATGCTGATTCTCCTCGCGTTTCTGCCACAAAAAAAACTTACGCTGAAACTTGTATTTCCTCAAATGTGGTCCCTGCACCTTCTCAGATTACTCCGGTTTCTACAGGACCGATACCGACACAAGTATCGAACAGCAGTATCAAAGCCCCTGTTCATAAAGAACTTGTGATTATTGAGCCTGCAACATCTATATTTGTTTCTCGTTTTGCAGCTGATACATCCGGTGAAGACGTGTTATTCTATATAAACTCTAAGCTGAATGTTGTAAATAAAAATATCTCTGTTTACAAATTCAATTTTTCATACGAGCGAATTACGTCCTCTTTTAAAATATCTTTGCCTGGTGATCTTTTTCACAAGGTATTGGATCAAAAGTTTTGGCCTGACAATACGATGGTGCATGAATTTATTTCTAGACCTCGGCCTACAACTTCCTTGGCTACTTTTTCGGTTTTTAACAAGAATCAAAAAAACTAGATTGTTGCTTTCAGTTCCTTATCCTTTACCAAAACGTTCGTGGCATTAACACAAAACTAAATAATTTATTAATTTTGAGTCACAACCTTCACTTTAATATAATAGCTTTTAGTGAGACTTGGCTGAAACCTAACACTCTAAATACTGAAATTCTGTGCAACAAATTTAACATATACCGCAAAGATAGAAACTCCATTCCTGGTATTTGCTCTAAAGGTGGGGGTGTGTTGATTGCAGTCAAAGCGACACATTTTTCTGAAGAGTTATTAATTCCAGAATCCTTGGACATTGAATTTTGTTGTGTTCATGTTAAGTTTGGTTCCTTGAGCCTTTTTATTACATGCTCATATATTCCTCCCCTTTCTACCTTAGAAGTTTATAGCAAACATTTGGCTTCTATTAGTAAAGTTTGCTCAAAACTGCAGTCAAATGATCATATTTTAATAACTGGAGATTTTAACCTGCCAAACGTTTCTTGGAACTGCTGTTCTGAAATGCCTGAAATATTTTTACCTTCGTCTGAAAGTTCATCCGATAATTACTTTTTAAACGAGCTCTCAATCCAAGGGCTATTCCAACTTAACTGCATTTTTAACAAAAATAATCGTTTGCTTGATCTGGTGTTTTTTGATGACAGCAATATCGCTTCTGTGTCTAAATCAGATCCTCTGGTTACACCCGAAGATTCTCATCATCCAACATTAGAAATTATTTTAAATTTTCCAAAACCATCTGCGCAGTATTCTGATTCTCAACCACCTATTGAGTTTAACTTTAAAAAAACAAACTACGTGATTTTGAAGAATAACTTGTCTAATATAAACTGGAATTCTATTCTAAATATTAATACAAATAGTTTATCTTCTCAGAGTCTTGATGATGCGGTATATGCGTTTAATAGAACGCTCAATGATTGTTTTCTTAAAGCTGTTCCGCAAAGGAAAGCCTCCTTGACATCGGGTCCGGTATGGTATACAAATGAATTAAGAAAAATGAGGAATTTGAAATCTAAATACTATAAAAAATATCAAAAAACACATAACATATGTGATTTTGGATGCTATACCTCGATTAAATACAGTTATCAACAGTTATGCAAACAATCCTATAATACCTACTTAACAAAAGTAAAATTAAACATCAAATCTGATGCTAAATCCTTCTGGAACTTTGTTAACACAAAACGCAAGATTGATTCCTATCCTTCTTTTATGAAGTATAATTCGGTTGAGTCTGATAATGATAATAGTATTTGCAATCTTTTTGCTGACTTTTTCAAGTCGACTTATTCATCATCGTCCTATGATTATTTAAGTTATCCTTTCAATATTCAATCTGGGGATATATATTTCCCAATAATTGACACAAACACAGTCTTATCATTTTTAAAAAATATTAAAACATCATATAAAAGTGGTCCTGATAACATACCTTCGTGTATATTAAAATACTGCTGTGAAGAATTAGTAACTCCAATCTCTTTACTATTTACTTCATCATTAAAATCCTGCTATTTTCCTGCAGCCTGGAAGCATTCATTTATCATTCCGCTGCATAAATCCGGAAATAGGTCTTTAATTGATAACTACCGTGGCATCGCAAAATTGAGCGCTTTGCCTAAACTTTTAGAGGCAATTGTTACATCACGACTATCGCAAAGCGTTAAATCTTTAATGTCTCCTTTCCAACATGGATTCCTTTCTGGAAAATCCACTGTTACTAACCTTCTCGAATTTACATCAAAAACTATAGAAAACTTTGGAAAAGGCATGCAGACTGATGTCATTTACACGGATTTTAGCAAAGCTTTTGACGTTGTAAATCACAAACTACTGATCTTAAAATTACATCTTGTTGGATTTCCTATACCGTTGGTAAAGTGGATTGAATCTTACTTAAGCAATAGAACACAATCTGTTCTTTTTAAGCTCAAGAAATCACACGAGTTTCCTGTTACTTCAGGAGTACCTCAAGGAAGTCATCTTGGGCCTCTTCTGTTTCTACTTTTTATAAACGATTTGCCATCTGTCATAATGCATTCCAGCATCTTAATGTTTGCTGACGACGTCAAACTCTTCCTTTCTTTTAAAAATGATAATGACGCTGTATTTTTGCAAGCCGACATAAATCATCTTCATAACTGGTGCAAAACGAACCGTATGAACCTCAACATGAAGAAATGCAAGCATATGTCTTTCTCGCGCAAACCACCAATTAAATGTACCTTCAAAATTTGTGGTTATCCATTGGAGTCCTTAGATAGCTTCAATGATCTTGGAGTTACAATGGATCCTAAACTACGCTTTAATATTCATGTAAATAAAATAATAAATAGAGCAAATAGTACTTTAGGATTTATTAAACGTTGGGCAAAAGAGTTTAATGATCCTTTCATAACGAAAACCTTATTCACTTCCCTAGTGCGGCCTATCTTAGAATACGCTTCAGTTGTTTGGTGCCCAAGATACGGTTGTTACATAGACGACATTGAATCAGTGCAGAAACGATTTCTTTTGTTTTGCTTAAGCTATCTTTATTGTAATACTGATTTTCACTTACCACCTTATGAATATCGGTTACAACTCTTAAATCTTCCGTCTTTAAAAAATCGGAGAATTATGATAAATGCTTGTTGGATTATAAAACTTTTACATGGCTATGTAAACAGTCCATATTTATTGAGTAAAATATATTTTAATATTCCTCTTCGTCCTAGAAGATCTTTTGAGTTACTCCACATGAACTTTTGTAGAACTAATTATTTGCAAAATGAACCTCTTAGAAGCGCTTGCGGTGATTTTAATTTTGTATCTGATGTTATATCCTTAAGTGAATCCATGGACTCAATCAAACATAAAATTATAGATTACCTGCAGTACCGTCGTTGATTATGTAAAGTTCTTTCAAACATATATCTGATGCATCTGGTGATTTGTAAACACATTAATATAACAATCTAAATGGACCTAAGCGTAAAATGGAAAATTTTGGTGTATAATATATCTAAATAATCTGAATGGACCTAAACCTGGGATCTTCAATTGCCTCATATCTTCAAGATGGTTGTGACAACATTTGTTGACGGTACCGTGGTGTCTTGGTGTCTTTTTACCTCTTGAAACACTACGTTAGATCGATTTGTAATATATTAATATGAGTGGCCGATAAGACCTAGTTTGTCTTGGTGCCTGCGTTCGCAACTGGTTTTCTTTATTTTATGAAAATTGGTTTGGTGAAGTTGACCTAGTTTGTCGAGTAACCACCCTGTCAAGCCAGGATTTCACCGGCTTCAGGGAGACAGAACGATATATATTATATATATACCTATTGGAGTGGTGTTTTATTGGGTATGAGACCTTGTTTGTCACACGACTCCGCCGTATACAAAAATTGTTGCTAACTTGACCTTGTTTGTCTTGAAAACGCAACCCTGCTATGCTGTCTGATTTTATCGATTTTGACTTAACTTTTTTTCTATTATTTTTTATACTTTAATAAAATTATATACTTTAAGCAATTTACTAAAACTTTTTAGTTTGTTAATAATACATTATTTCATTCAAAATCATACTTTATATTTTTGAATTGTATTAAATATCTTATTTTATAATTTTAAATTTGCTATAAAACCTGTTAAGGTTTAGCAATCAAGTAAATAAAAAAAAAAAAAAAAAAAAATAATGGATTAAAACTACCTTCTACGCATTCTATCATGGTCTTAGTGCACTAAAAGGACGCTCAGATAAAGCTGCTGATGCAGGCACAGTCAAAACCAAAGCAAAACTCTTCATTTTGTTCTATCTTTCTGCAAACACAGAGAAAGAAAATGGTTATCCGAAAGCATGTTTATGAAGAAGAGAGAAAGAAGAGCAAAATAAATAATACAAAAATATTATCGTTGTAAAAAAAAAAGTATATTTTAAATAGCTTTTGAAGTTTTCTTTTCAAATTGTTTATCTAGCTAAATAAGCGGGAGGCAACTGTCCTAAATTGTTTATCTAGCTAAATAAGCGGGGCAACTGCCCCTTTCCCCCCGTTTACTACGCCAATGACAAAAGCCATTAAATTCTACTTCCAAAAATGAAGTTCACGTGTCTCCTCATTTTCGTGTGTCTTTTTGACGTCTCAGCAGTGTAATAAGGCATGTTTTTTTATTTTAATATTATGTATATGGGTCATTTTTTTACAAACCGAACACCTTTTTGACCGCTACATTTTTGATTTCCATGAAAATTTTTTCCGGGTTCTGTATCGAAAAAAAGAGACACGTGTTCGAGGATTTGTTTTTTTTTTTTAAATTAGAGGGCGTTAAAAGTTTGAGATTTTCGTGATTTTTGCCTTGGAGACTAATTTTCAAAAATTTATAACTTCGGTTCTTTTTAAGCTAGGGACAACTTTTTTAATTCAATTTTGAGATGAATTTAAAGAAAAAAATAGGTTCAAAAAAGTTTATGAAAAATTTCATATTGTTATACGCAAGTTAAATTTTTAAATAAATTTTGACCAATTTTACCCACCACTTAGCATCTTTTAAACATAACCATCGTATTCTACCTCAAATTTTACATAAAAAACATTTCTTTTGTCGATGGAGAAATGATTATTACTATTGCAAAAAAATTAAATAAACTAGCAAGGTACCTGACGTCGTCACGCCAGGTGCAAAGTACACCTCAAATTCTCGTCTCATACCGTTGTTCTCTGTATTATATGGCCAATAGCATGTATATTTAGCTGCTAGAGCTAATCTTTATTATTTAAAATTATATTAAATCCAAAATATAAAAACTTAAAGTTAAATTTATGTTGGAGCACTTGAAAAATGCATGTGCACAGAACGAGATTTTGTGAGAAAAGGGAAGAATAAAGAAAATGTCAAATTCAAAGAAACATGATTGCAATTCAAAGTAAAGTAAAAACAGTGTTGTAAAACTGGTAATTAAATTCAAAAATAGTAGTAAGACAAAATTATAAAGGTAATCAGCTACAGTACTCCCCTGCTAGAAAAGGCGTGGCTCATTGAAAGCGAACTGGCAGATGTAATCGTCGCCCCGACCGAGTGACCTTTGTTGTTATAGGCAGTGATGTTGTAGATGATGTGTTGGTGTGTTGACCAATTTGATTTTCTTCGCTTAAGTAAAATGCTGGCTTAAGACGGTCGATAGATATTTTTACCTCCTTCCCATTGATGAGCACCGTGAAAAATTTATTTTTGGTTCTGCCTCGAACTTCATAAGGACCATCGTATGGTTGCGACAAGGATGGACGAATCGAGTCATTGCGCACAAATACGTGCTTGCAAACGCTGAGCTCCGGGTGAATGAAAATTGTTTCTTTACAATGCCAGGCGGTGTCATTTGGACGCAACTTACGCATAGCTTCTCGTAACTCCACTACCACTTCCGATTCTGTTTTGTTGCTGGTGTTTTCCACAAAAAATTCAGAAGGAATGCGAAGCGTCGTGCCATACACAAGCTCTGCAGGCGATGCCTTTATGTCATCCTTAAAGGTTGTACGAAGTCCGAGCAAGATTGCTGGTAGAAAGTCTACCCACCGATTGTGGTTGTGGCACAAAATGGCAGCTTTAAATGTTCGGTGCCAGCGTTCAATTAATCCATTCGCCTGCGGGTGGTATGAAGTAGTTCTAAGATGGTGTATTCCGAGTGTGTGCATCAACTCAGCAAAAAGCGTAGACTCAAACTGTCTACCTTGGTCTGACGTTATGTAAAGCGGCACGCCAAAACGAGCTATCCAGCCCTGCAGTAAAGCTTGAGCTACTGATTGCGCTGTCATATCAGGAATCGGTAGAGCCTCTGGCCACCGCGTAAACCTATCGATGATTGTCAGACAATACCGCTGTCCATTGCTCGGCGGAAATGGCCCGACAATATCGATGTTGATATGCGAGAATCGACTGTTCGGTGCTGGGAAACGTACCAGCGGTGCACGTGTGTGCCGATGTACCTTTGCACGTTGACATTGATTACACGATTTAGCAAAAGCTCTGCTGTCAGCTTGAATACCTGGCCACACGAAGCGTTGAGACATCAGTTTAGCGGTTGCACGAGCACCAGGGTGGGACAGATTATGCGTTGCTCCTAGGAATATTCTTCGAAACTTCTTTGTGATGAATGGCCGTATCAAATCTGTTGAGGCATCGCAGTATAACTTCTTTGTACTGGCTGGAATTGAAAAAGATTTTAATACAATTGAATGATTTAAACTATTCTGTTGCAAAATTTCTTGCAGCTCGCTATCTATCAGCTGGTCGTCCGCCAGGTCATCAAAATTTAGTTGAGGGACTGCTTCTAGAGTAGATATTCTCGAAAACAAATCTGCAGTCAAGTTTTCTTTTCCTAGCACGTGCCTTATGTCCGTTGTAATTTGGCCGATGTAGTCTAACTGGCGCGCTTGACGATTCGTTGCCTTGTCAAGCTGTTGTAAAAATGCGTATGACAAGGGCTTATGGTCGGTATAGATGTGGCAATTCTGACCCTCAAGCATAAACTTAAAATGACGAACTGCCAGGTACATGGCAGTTAACTCCCGGTCATAAGTGCTATAACGGAGTTGCGCCTTGTCAAATCGCTTTGAGAAGAATCCAAGTGGTTCAAGGATACCATCACGGATTTGGTGTAATACTGCACCAGCTGCAATGTCAGAAGCGTCAACCCAGAGTGACAACTCGGCATTCTTTTGCGGATATGCTAGCAAAGTCGCGCTCGCTAGTTGCTGTTTGCATTGCTCAAATGCTTCAGAAGTTTTTTCTGTCCATTGTAGAGGTGTGCGATCATTGCGCTTATTCCCTGGGCACATGTCTAGCAGCTGCGCTTGCGCTTCAATAGCATGAGGAATAAACCGTCTGTAAAAGTTTATCATGGCCAAAAAACGCTTCAGGTCCATGACAGTAGTTGGTTTTTTGTAGCTTGTAAGCGCTTCTACCTTCTCTGGTAGCGGTCGAATGTCCTCTGGAGTGATGAGGTGGCCAAGAAAAACTATTTCACGGCTTGCAAACACATATTTGGCGACATTAATTGTTAATCTGTGCTGCTGAAGACGCTGAAAAAGCAGTCGAAGGTGGAAGAAGTGCTCCTCGATTGATGTTGACGCAACACATAAATCATCCATATAGGGAAAAACGAAATCCAGACCGCGCACAACCTCATGCGCCAGTCGCTGAAAAGTCTGCGCGGCATTGCGAAGGCCAAAGGTCATGAATTTAAATTCAAATAGACCGAATGGTGTGGTGATGGCTGTTTTTGGCACGTCATCAGGGTGTACGGGAACCTGATGGAAGGCCTTTTGTAAATCAATTTTGGAAAATATTGTTTTACCTTGTAAAATTGTTACAAAATCCTGTAGGAAGGGCAACGGATACCTGTCAGGAACTGTGATTGCATTTAGGGCGCGGTAATCGCCACATGGCCGCCATGTACCATCAGCCTTCCTGACCATGTGCAGCGGGCTAGCCCAACTACTACTTGAGGGCGCGCAAATGCCCAGTTTCATTAAATGTTCAAACTCGTCGCGCGCTGCCATGAGCTTTTCAGGCGAAAGACGCCTGGGGCGCGAAAAAACAGGGTGGCCCTGTGTCAGTATGCGATGCACGACAGTGGACGAGCAGACGGTTGCGGGTTGTGCCGGCCGTGTTATGTCAGCGAACTCCGTAAGCAACTCAGCATATGAAGCTGAAACATCATATGTTTTTATAGCAAAAGTTTTTGAAATCAATTTACCTGCTGTTTCCAAAGTTGTGGTGTTGTCAATAAGACGATTGCGTTTTAGGTCGATGAGCAGGTCAAAGTGAGCGATGAAATCTGCTCCGATGATGTTTGCTGTGACGTCGGCTATCAAAAACTTCCATAAAAATGAACGGCGCAAGCCGAGGTTGACTTCGAGTAAGACCTCACCATATACTTTAATGGGTGCTCCATTTGCGGCGAAGAGTTGCATTTTAGTTGCTGTTGCTTTGACTGATCGTGAGCCTTTAGGTATAACAGACACATCAGCGCCTGTGTCGATGAGAAACTGCCTATTTGTCGCAGTGTCCGATACCTTAAGCCGAAAAAGTTTTGCTGCAGCAGAGCATTCGCTCAACTCTGATGCAGACTTAGTTAAGCGGGGTCATTGTTGCATGGCACCACCTTGCGTCTGTGTAAAGGAGCACGGTTGTGTGCATTTACGCGCGTTGCTTCCAAAAATACGGTGATACCAACACAACCGACCTGTTTCGCTACTACGGCTTCGTGAGGCTCTGCCTGCTTGAAGTCTTGACTGAGATCGGGTACCCCTACGCTGTAACATAACTTTTTCGAGTTTTTTAGAGAGCTGGGCTACTTCGTGCTGTAGATTTTCTATATTGCAGTCGTAAGATGTACTGCGTGGTTGCGCAGATGGTGGTGATGATGACACGGTGTATGCTAAATTAGCCGGATTGATGTTTCGGAGGCTCATCGACTCGATGATGGCATCCGCGATGGCTGTTTTGTTAGCAGCATCTCCTTTGGAGGCAATTACAGCCGCCTGTACGTGCGGTGGCAGCCGCGATGACCACAAGTCCAGTAAGACTGTCTCACCCAATGTGTTGCCAGCGACTCGACGCATCTCGTTGAGAAGCAGACTAGGCTTCATGTCCCCGAGTGGCATGTCGGAGAGAACATGCTGAAGACGCCTTCGCTGACTGTCGGAAAAATGTTCAATCAGCTTCTCTTTGATGTACTGATAGCGATTTTGCTGCGATGCCGATTCAATTATGTCACGTAGCTCACATAATTTACTTGGCGGAACCTGAGCCATCACGATATTGTATTTCCTCATATCCAGTCCAACGCCTGAAGCAGCGAACCAAAATTCCAATGACAAGAAATATGATTCGATGTTAGTGCCCGTCATGCTAGGAGGATTGAGGCGAGGAGCTGCTACAGCATCTATATGGGCACCGTCAGCGGCCGCGTTCTGTGCGATCCCTTGATTATTTTGGTCTTGCATGATTTATGCGTGAGTCGGGGTCACCAATTTAGCTGCTAGAGCTAATCTTTATTTATAGAAAATTGGGTCAAGGCTTTATAGAAAATTGGGTCAAACTTTAATAAACAATTACATTATTTCAGCAAATAATATGATATTTTACGATTTCAATTCATTAGTATTCTACACGTACATTTTTTGTCTCAATATAACATCAATCAGTCTTTACTTACTAATTTTTATATTTTTTTTTTTCATACAAAGAGAATTGCTTTGCTTCCAACTCTTGAAATGAGATTGGAATCATTCAATGATCTTTCATCATTATAGCTATTTAGCGGCAGGAATCACAGATTTTTTTTTTTAATAACTCATTAACTACCGGTATTTTCATTGCATGTAATTGACTTCCATTAACTTTTCGCAATTTAGTGTTTTTTCTTGAATGTTTTGTTAAATTGAAAGGATTGAAACAAGCATCATTACGAATACTTTTGCCTTGTGATCTTTTAGACTAATTTGCAGGCAGGGTTTTATGTTTTTTTTATCGGCGTCTTACTGATGGTGAAATTGGTGGCAAGGATTGGTGAGAGACAGGGCACAACTGCTGCAACAGCTGAAGTTAAGAATAGATGAATTTGTTAATAAACAATTTTATCTAATTAAATAATAATTAAATGATACCTTCATTATACATCATTTTTACACACATTTCGGATTTTTTCAAGTCCCGACAATCCCAGGATTATAAGGCCTAAAATCGTGGAATTTTCGTGATCCCGGGATTGACTTCAAATTACAAAAATGCAACACTTTAATTTGACATTCGAGTAAAAACTTTTAAAAAAATTTAAATTTACCCCAAATGTTCAAAAATGAAATATAAATATATTTAAATGGTGGCACTCGCAGTAATCTGCTATAAAAAGCATTTGATATGATTATTAAAAATTCCACTAACTAGTGTTGAGTTCGAGAGATGTTTCTCTTCGGCTGGAAATTTCGCTACGAAAGAATTCACCTTTCAAAGACTTCAGTTATCTCAAAAATGTACTTTTTTTATGTTTGTATTATTATGCCAGAAAATATGAATTTTATAGATTATACAATATTTCTATCTATTCTCTCATTTCTCTATTTCTATCTTTTCTCAATTTCTATATCTAGAAATAAAATAAATAAATTTTTTGTAAAAAATTTAAGTAAACTGTTTTTTTTAATTCCTTTGTACAATTTTTTATTAAAAATATATCCTAACTTTCATACCTTGCACACGATTTCTTTTTTTGGTAAATCAATAACTTTTTATCTGTTTTTTAAATCCCGGTACTAATTCCGGGATCCCCGGGTTCTTAATTAGTAATTCCAAAATTGCTTTTGAGTCCCGAAATTGGAAGCCCTAGACACAACATAATTTATATTATATTATAATACAGACAACAATGAAATGAGGTTTACTTTGCAACTGGCGCGCTGATGTCAGGTACCGCGCGAGTTTATTTAAATTTTTTGCAATAGTAATACTCATTTCTCCACCGACAAAAAATCGTTTATGTAATATTTGACGTAGAATACGATAGTTATGTTTAAAAGACGCTAAGTGGTGGGTAAGATTGGTTAAAATTTATTTAAAAATTTTAATTGCTTATAAGAATATGAAATTTTTCATAAATGAAACTATTTTTCAAGAATTTTATGAAATTTTTCATAAATAAATGAAACTATTTTTTTCTTAAAATTCACTTTTTTATCTTCAAAATGAAACAAAAAAGTTGTCTCTAGCTTAAACAGAACCGAAGTTATGAATTTCTTAAAATTAGTCTCCAAGGTAAAAATCACGAAAATCTAAACTTTTAACGCCCTCTATTTTCAAAAAAAAAAAATCCTCGAACACGTGTCTCTTTTTTTTTGATATAGAACCCGTAAAAAAAATTTCATGCAAATCAAAAATGGGTCTGTCATTTTTTGTTCAAATCTGTACGGTTTGTAAAAGAATGACCGATAGCAAGATTTCCAAGACATGAATTTTCAATTAAAAAAAATTCTATTTCTCCTCTTTACTAACTATATTTTAGAAGAAAAATTACACCAGTAGCAGAACATAAAATTATAATTTTATTTATTCAAAGGATTTACAAGTATCAGCAATTTTTATATAAACAAATTAAATTACATATCTTCAAATGGACCATCTCAAAATTATGCACTCCTCCACTTAAAAAGCCTATAGAACTATCACATTTTTTACATGTGTCTGTTCGCGTGACTTAAATGTTAAGATTGTATCGGGTTATACAACTCAAATATCAACATACTCATTCAACTTGAAAGGTCTAACGTGGAATATTGATTACAGAACAGGTTCCTCTGAATAGACTAAAATACCGCCAAATTTTTTAAGTTTCAAGATCATAGCTACTACTACTCAGTCTTAAAATTTACGATTTAAATAATAGGGTATCTAATCTAGTCTTACAATAAATTTTTTCAGATTAATCACCAAGTAGAATATTCCGTTTAAATCAAAATTTTACCTAATAATTCAAATTACAATCTATATTTTTAATATTTCTAAAGACAAATAAATTTACCTTCACTATTTGTGTAACCGCGACTGCTGGCACCAATTTTGTCAGGGGTTGGTCCTTTTTATTTATTTGTAATGATTTTATTTTTATAACGATTTTGTTTTAACTTTTTTCAAACAAAAACAAAAATTCAAATTGAATAAAGTTTTTAGAATGAATATTCTTTAAAAATATTTTTTAATTTTAAAAAAATTATCATTGATGAAAATGTGTCTTTGAATTATTTTATAAATTAAAGTATATTTTCTAACGTTTATGTGATTGATGTGGTGGTGAGGCACCACAAACATATAATTTGTACATTTTATTTATATCTAAATTGCTTTCTATGTAATTTTTCTCTGGATTATTGCCCCTTAAATAGTAGCTCATAGCTTTAGGGAATAATTATAAATGTTTTTTTATATGTTTGATTGTTTCATTAGAGATTTTGTTTTCTGGAATGTGTATTTCTCTATCGTTAGGAGGAGAAACACTCGTTCCTTCAATAATCTTTTTTTATAACATTGTCATATCTTATTTGAGATAAGTTCAGAGTTTTTATAGCTTGCATACTTTCTTTCTTAAGAGTTTCAGTTAAATACTCTTTCTACTGAGATTTTTGGCATTTCTCACAGGCTTTTTCAATTCACATAATTCCATGCATCCATTTAAAGAGGAAGGCTGTAAGTCCTATGATTCTTGGACCCAAGACTCACCAAACACTTTCTTTTTGCCGTTATCAGAAATATTACTGCACCTAAATGAATAAAAAAATTAAAATTTACCTTTACTTGGTTCCCTTTGGAATCTGTATAAGCCTTACCTGAGTTACACAAGTGTTTTGCTTTTTTAAGTTTCCAGTTTTCCTCATTTATTTTGCGCTTCCCAGTCCTTTCACTTTGATTCCGTTCTTGAACATATAATTACGAAAACCAAATAAATGATAACTTTTGTTCAGTAGTGTTCAGAAAACTCCTCACGTAGCAGCACCTGTCTGTATATATGCTTATATTCCTTTACCTCACAACAGAATGACATCTCATCTAACGTTTCCATGCACTAACTCCATTTATGTTTCTTCCACACTTACTTCCCTTACTCTCCTCTGCTTCTAAGCACCTACTGTGTGAAAAAATTACGAATAAAACTGCCTTGGAGCCAAATTCCTTGAGCATGTTAAGAAAAGCGTCTTGATTTTCTGAAATGAGTTTTGACACAAGACTGATATGTCCAATCTGTTGTAGTACAGCATGCAATAAATCTGGATTTTCATGAACCAAAGAACGCATCTGCAATTGTTGTTGATTGCGCAAAAACACAAATGGATCAGCACCAGGAGAATTTCTCAATACTAGCTTTGCTCTCGACAACGAACCATCGCTTTTGTAGAGCCAATTGACGTGGCTGACTGCGATGTTAAGGGTCCGTTTCTGTCCCCTTCTTCTTGTCTGTCTTCTGAGGATAACCGATTATACTTTCACATTACAACAATAAATTTCATCTCATTCACCTTTTAATACGCGTTCGCCAACGAGTATCTGTAAAGTTCAATTTCTGCTCTTCCACTACATCTAAAAATAATTTTTTTCCTTCAGCTCTAAAACGGTTTTGATCTATCCAATTCGATAGTGAATTATTGGATTAAGAAGATTGTTTTCACTTGGTATTAATTCTTATTTATTAATTTGTTTTATTTTTACAGTTCATGGTCTCGCTATAATTACTGAATTTATCTTGCCCAATTCGATGACTCTTTTTTGAAAAATATTTGAAATGCCACACAGTGAAGGACACAATCAGTAACGAATTAATCAGGTATTTCCAATCGTTTGGAAAAATTCGCAATACTTTAGGACTGCAGATTTCTTTAGGCTTAATTTTGAAACGAAGAAATTACCGATCTTGAATGGCTTCATTAAAATAACTTCTTAACTTGTAGAAAATCGAATGTTATTAAATCACGTAACCTTATAATAGACCTTCTTGACATTAGCTACAAATCCTTAATAACATCAGTATGGCTCCTCAAAAGCAGTTATTAAATTTCTGTAGCTTCGTTTATGCTCGTTTTGTCAAACATGACATATGATCCGTTGTCACTAATCCTTAGCATTGCTTGGTTCCATTAAACTTGGAGACATCTTTACGAGTAGAAATCTGTAAAGGAAAATCTTATTTTAGTACGCAAGTGCGCATATGATCCAAATATGATATCGATAGGCTTTTTAAGGAAAACTTCCCAATATCTGATCAAATGGCAATCAGGTTTACCTGCGGGCTATCCTTACTTAAAAAATCCTTATCAAAATCTTATCAGGATATTATTTGGATCGAATTGATAAGGATTAATATCAAGAAATGTTTCACGTTTCATATCATACGGATTTCCTGATAATTGTCTGACTCTATCCTATCTTTAAGCAAATCTGATGTACATAAATGTTTGTAGTAGACACCTGCTGTGTGGTCTTAGTTCTCTCTTGCCACATGGCGAGGAATCGAAGGTTCAAGCAACTAAGACTTGACAAATATAATAAGGGAATTATTGCCCCATTGTCACTAGCATATGTAAAACAAATTATAGAAGAAACTGCCTTAGAGCCAAATTCATTGAGTATGTTAAGAAAAGCGTCCTGATTTTCTTAAATAAGTTTTGCCACAAGGCGAAGTTGATATGTCTAATCTGTTGTAATACGGCATGCAATAAATCAGGATTTTGATATCAAAAATACAAATGGATCAGCACCAGGAGGAATTTAAATGTTGTCTTTGCTCTCGAAAACGAACCACTGCCTTCGTAGAGCCAATTGACGTGACAGACTGAGATGTTAAGTGCCCGCTTCTGTCTTCTTCTACTTGATTGACTTCTGACCATTGCCAAAATCACCTTCAACATTACAACAGTAAACTTATTTTCGTTCACGTTATATAGCCGGTTTTCCTGGGTCTATGTTTACATAAGAAGTCTTTTTTAAAATCTTAACAGGATATTAATAGGATCAAGTGAACTGATCAGGATTAATACAAAAATGCGTCACGTTTAAATCAGTATCTTATCAAAAAAGGATTTGCTGATAAGTTTCTAACTCTATCCTATCCTTAAGCAAATTTCTACTCGGGTACTCTTTTGAACCCGTCAACTCTTGCATGTGGTCTTTTCATTTACAACGATAATAGATTATACTAAATCTACACGACAACTTGACTTTAATCTATAGAATAAGCTGTTTAACCTAATTTATTGTTTCTTGCATTTTTCAATATAGCCTTGAAAATTTCGAGGATTATATAAACATTCTTTTTATTTTCTAATTGAGTAACCTCAGGAACATACGTACCTAATATTATTTTAAAATCATTTAAGCGGCGAGCTTTGGCAGGAATGAGAACTTGCGTCACAAATCGCACGTGCACGTGCCAAGATCAAATATACGTGCAATTTTTACGTGCCGATATCTTTATTTTCGCATGTAAGCAGAATTGAGGATTACTTCATCAATTAATATAAAATTATCTTGCAACTTACTTAAGAGTCTGCTGACTTATCCATTGAATTTCAATTGATGGTTGCTAAAACATTCCATGTTTATCCCAATCCCAAGCGACAATTCTTTGCTGATGTTTATGTTCAGTGCTTATTTCTTTATAATGAATACGAATGCGTTAATTTTTTATTTTATTTATATATAAATAAAAAATCGATTCGACGCTTTCAAATAAAAATTTTTTAAATGGAAAATTTTTCTCGTAATTCAAACGATTATGAAATGAAAACAAAAACCTAATGTGATTGAAAAAACAAAAAGTGTGCAAAGTGAAATATTGACAGTAGAAATGTGAAAAAACATAATAACTGCAAGAAGTTTGCTCAGCATTTTGCTATATACCAGCAACTTGATTAAGAAAAACATTCAAACCATTAAAATTTACCCATATTTACCATAAAATTCTTGAAATTTGAGCATTTAACTTTTTGCTAATCTTGTAGATACAAACGAAACGCTAACCCGGCAGATACAACAATATTCATAGTTAGAACCACATTTTATGAACCACCCTTAAGTCAGCTACTGCTCCTTGACTACGTCGTTAAATTGTGATAATTTGTGCAAGTTATGCCATCCGATTCGTTAAAACCTAATCTTCTTGGAGAGCTCTGAAAATATCTTCCCATCGAAACGGTCGCATTTAAACCATTTTAAGAAAAAACATGCATATCAAATATTCTTTGCCATCAAGTCACGTAGCTGGAATTAACATTTATATAAAAAGTTTCCGAAATTAATGTCCAAAAAATACTTTACTTTACTGAATTCCAAGTAATAATCCTGCGCTCTTGCCCAAAATCTATATGCCTTGCCATAAAAAAACCATGTTGCCTGGCCACATCAACTTCATATGGAATTGAACAACGCTGGCTGTTGGAATCTGCTTCTCAAATTAGGCATAACTGGAATTGTTATCAATTCGGAATCTGTAGAGGATGAACAGCTTTTGTGGCTGACTGCGGCACAACGTGAACAAAGCATCTCGAAGATTTTGTCCTGTTCTTTTGTTTAGAATTTTAAATTAAAAATATTTTCAACAAGCATTTTTTATGGCCCAGCTTACAAAATCTCTTTATGTCGACGGTATCTACGAGTAGGTATGTTTAGTGAATGTGTTGAGTGTATATGTGTGTGTGTCTATGTGTTTTCCGTGTTCCGTGTTTTTGTAAGTTAAGCCGTTTATTTTTATTTTTCCTGTTTTTATGGCCATGATGTTAATAAAATTTGTATGGATTTTATTACCTGCTGCGCGGCTTTTTATTTTATTCCGTGTTATGGTATTTTATTCATTTTATTATAATTACATGTATAAAAGTTTATTACGCTTTAATGTGTAGGTTTATGCAGTTATGTTTACAGATATAATTAAGATATTCTTATAAATATGTATATATATTACGACTTATCTATCGAAATAACGTTATCAGTGAGGTATTCATACGAATTCCATTCCATACATGTAGGCAGTATGAGAAGTCTGTGACTTTTTTAATTTCCCTCGTATTAAGTTAAAATGCAACATTGGTCCTGTCTTCTTCCATCTGTTAAACCTTGTGTTGCCACCTAAAAAACCACACTATCTGCCATCCAGGGTACCCCACATGCGAATTTGTAGGTCAGAATTTTAAAATTCAAGATGGATAGGGTTGCCACCTTATTTTTTTTAGTTTTTTAAAATCGGGGCTGGCAAATTTTAAAATTCTGACTTTAGATTCGAAATCAGCGACGCCTTAACACTAATAAATGACGTTTAAAACTTGTGAAAATATGTATTATTAGGTGGCAACCCTATTATTTCAAAATTTTGTAATTTGTTTAACAATTTGTTTAAATTTTATAATTTTGAAATTCTGACAACGGTTTCGGATTCAGCGACCCATTTTTGGTGTACCATTTTTTTTCCAGCCCCGAATTCAAAAAAACTAAAAAAAATTAATGTAGCAACCCTATCCACTATCTTGCATTTTAAAATTCTGATTTTAGATTCAAAATCAGCGACCCCTTAACACTGATAAATGATGTTTAAAACTCTTAAAAATACATATTATTAGGTTGCAACACTGTGGTAAAAATTTAAGTGGCTACCCTAACCTCCATCTTAAATTTTAAAACTGTGACATTATATTAGAAATCAAATCCGTTGTCAGAATTTCAAAATTACAAGAATTCGCAAAAATAAAAAAATCTAGGTGGCAACTCTATCCGCCATCTTAAATTTTAAAGTTTGACAGCATCTTCGAAATCATTTACCCTAAAATGGCGCTAACCGAAACCACAACTTGCCGTTAACTTCATCAGCACTTAACTGACAGTTCAACCTTAACCGAACATTGAGAAAGGGCTTTTTTACTAACTGCTGGTTAAAGTTCTGATTAGTGCTTAACTGGACATTGAGAAAGCGGCCCTTAGTATTATTGTATTAAAATAGAAATATTTCGTTTTCCTTTATTCCACACACCAGTGCTACCAACTTTTCAATTAAAAAATTTACCAAAACGGCGAATACTTAAATTAAGCTTATTTAACGAATCTAACACAAAAATTTCTTATGTTTTCATATATTTGTCCCATTCAATCACATCTTGAGATCAATTTCTATTAAATATTAAGGCAAATTTGGTGCCTCTGAAATAAAAAAAGAAATGCACCGGGCACCAAAACTCATTTTTCTTGAGCCAAAATGTTAAAAATGCACCAAACCTGGTGGAAAAAGCACCAAGTTGGCAACAGTGCCACACACACACAGAATTCGTTCGGAAGTTTCACTATCACTTTTTGGCTTCTTTCTACAAAATATATAATATTAATTGCAATAAAGATGCGAGACGAATTAATAAATTTTTTTTACAATGCGTTTTAATATTTTTATATTTGAATTAAATAACTGATGCAAGAAATTTTCATAAAAAGTTTCGGTTATTCGGCCACATTGGCGTCGGAAGCGGGGGGAAAGGGGGGCAGTCGCCCCCCACTTTTTTAGCTAGTTAAACAATTTAAAAGGAAAACTTCAAAAGTTATTAAAAATATCAGTTTTTTTTACAACGATAATATTTTTGTATTATATATTTTCCTCTTCTTTCTCTCTTCTTCATAAGCATGCTTGCGGATAACCATTTTCTTTCTCTGTGTTTGCAAAAAGATAGAACAAAATGTAGAGTTTCTACTGCAAACCCACCACTTCAGTTTAAAAGCACCCTTAAGTATGTAGCTTAATGCTTGTTAATTTTGCAACTCTGGTAAGAAAAAATTTGACATGTTCTTTCCATATTGGACGACATGTTGTACGATAAGTTAGATGGAAAACTAATGGGACTATTTGATTGAGTGTTCGAACGATCCAACTTGTAAAGCAACATCATTAATTGCAGAACACATCCGGCTAAGCAACTTTTAGATGCCCTAACAATTGAGCAGTAATTTTACATAATTGTACAATATTGTACAATCGGCAGAAAAAAACCAAAAATTTCGACTTTCGTTTTAGCTTACGCATTGTACTACATGTTGTACAATCTGCCATTTTAGTCCAATGTTTTGGACCATGCAAAAGCCCCTACTGTGAATTAGCTGATGAAAATCCACCTCGACGCTTTGAAGAAACATCAAATCCGGTTCCTTCAGTACAGTTGCCATTATATGATCGGCTACGAAAAGATTATTTCGAAATTTTAGATCTTCTCTCAAATGAGATAACGGCTAGATTCGATCAAACAGGTTGATATTTTACTTTTTTTTTATTTTTGCAAGTTTACACCAGCTTCACTCAACCGACTCACTTTGATTTAACATTCGGTGAGTCGGTTGAGTGAAGCTAGTGTAAGCTGGCACTTTGTAAATCTTATTGTACATTTAAACAGATCTTGATACTCTGGAATCGTTGGAAAATATTGTAATCGAAGCCTTCAACGGAAAAGTGCCTTCTGAACAAAATCTAAAAACAAAACTAGATCTTTATGCAGATGACTTTTTTGCAGATGAAATTGCTGAAGCAATTGCCTGGCCAAACACCTTGAAATTGTAGTGGCATTGTATCCCAATTTGCGAAAAATTCGGATACTGTAAAAAAACTATTAAATGAAGTTGAAAAACTTATTGCTTTGCTTTTGACTGTGCCTGCATCAGCAGCTTCATCTGAGCGTTCTTTTAGTGCACTAAGACGACTTAAAACGTATCTTCGAGCAACTATGACACAGAAACGACTCACTCATGTGGCACTTATACACATTCACAAAGATAAAACCGAAGAATTGAATTCGATGGAGGTGGTGAAAGAGTTTGTTTCTCGCAAGGACAGAAAGAAACATTTTGAAATAATTTGTACCTTATTGCATTTAAACCATGTAAAGATATACATAGTCTTGCTTTATAAAAGCAACCATTATTTCTTATATTTTCATATTACCATATGAAAGATCCTTTAAAGAATGATCTCTAATATTAAATTGGAAGAAATTTTAAAAATAATGAAATTTTAATATTTTTTATATATTTTTATATTTTTTTTATTTTAAACTAAAATAAAAAATTTGTTTATTCACATTCATGTTTCTTTGAAGAAATTTTGGTGAACTTTTTTTTGCTCCACCATTTGTACTGCCCCCCCAGATGAAATTAGCTTCCGACGCGCTTGTTCGGCCATATTGAGACCGAATAGCCGAAACTGACAAAAAGGGCAGAAACTGGCCGTAACCGAAACCGAATATTCGGTCGGACACTACTGACAACCAACGTCAAGACGCCACAGGTAGAAAAATTGTAGTTGGGTCATGCTATTTATATTTGCAACGAGCAGCCTATTTGTAAAAGAAGAAAAGCAAGAAAGTCTTGATTTGAGTGCGAAAAGCCCGTGTGTTATGAGCATACAGCCAAAATCACAAAATGCTTGCTCTGTAATCAAAAATTTCAAAGTGGTAACAATTTAAACAATTTATAATTTTTAAGAAACAATTAAAAATTAATATAATTTTTTATTATTAACATATTCATATACTAATTTACTCCTTACATATGTAAAACAAAATATTTTTCATGATGTACTACACGAACCTTATACATTTTCTAACGGGGGATATATGTGTTCATTGGCGTAGCAAGGGGGCAGTTGCCCCCGCTTATTTAGCTAGATAAACAATTTTAAAAGAAAACTTCAAAAGTTATTCAAAATATCAGTTTTCTTACAACGATAATATTTTTGTATTATATATTTTGCTCTTCTTTCTCTCTTCTTCATAAGTATGCTTTCGGATAACCATTTTCTTTCTCTGTGTTTACAAAAAGAAGGAACAAAATGTAGAGTTTCTACTGCAATTCCAATTTGAAAAAAAATCGTAAGACGACTTAAAACGTATCTTTAACCCTCATGTGTATACGAAAAATTTCCCCCTTTCGTGTATACGAAGGTACCCGGGTACCTTTATACGATCTGTATGAGAGAAACTATATGTGAATGAAAAAAATCATGTGTATTCGAAAAATGTCCCCTTTCGTGTATTCGAAGGTACCCGGGTACCTTTACACTATCTGTATGACAGAAACTAGATGTGAATGACAAAATCCAAAGTAACTTTGTAATCCTTCATCCTGATTGCATCAGTACATGTTTTTCTAAACGTAAAAAATAGACAAAGACCATAACAGTTCGAATTCG
This sequence comes from Dichetophora obliterata, assembly GCA_963920525.1. Lineage (NCBI taxonomy): Eukaryota > Metazoa > Arthropoda > Insecta > Diptera > Sciomyzidae > Dichetophora > Dichetophora obliterata. Next base: position 51,974,947 of record OY986435.1, read on the forward strand.
CATGTATTTTACCCGGAGGTACCCAGGTACCTTCGTATAAGACGAAGGGGTAGTACTTAAAAATCTTTCATAAAAACTTGCCTTTGCAATATAAAAACTTTATTGAATAAAAAAATAAATTTTAGGAAGGTACTAAAGATTTGAGTTCTAGTTCCTTGGACGAAAGTTACCTTTTTTTGCTTTAAAATTGCAAAAGGTACCCGGGTACCTTCGTATACACAGGAGGGTTAAGCAACTATGACACAGAAACGACTCACTCATGCGGCACTTATACACATTCACAAAGATAAAACCGAAGAATTGAATTTGATGGAGGTGGTGAAAGAGTTTGTTTGATATAACTTTTTGTACCTTATTGCATTTAAACCATGTAAAGATATATCTAGTCTTGCTTTATAAAAGCAACAATTATTTCTTATATTTTCATATTACCATATGAAAGATCTTTTAAAAAATTATTTATAATATCGAAGTTGGAAACACGGTACAACTGTATCAAAATTGGTAAATTTATTTTAACTTGGTACCTTGGTACATTATTTCCCGAGTTGGTACATTTTGTAAAAGATTTACAATTTAACAACTTGTCATATATTAAAAATCACATTTTTCGAGAAATTTTTTGTGAGAATTTCCACTAAAGCAGAAAAATATCTCCAATCAGAAAATTTTTCTCTTATTACTAAAGATATTCTAAAACAAATTAAAGACAAGTTCAATGGAAGTAAAGAAGTGCTTAAATGATTTGAATATAATAACATCTTCACAAGTTGTGTCAGAAAATAAAATATCTTTATTGCCATAATTCAATAATTCATATTATAATATCATCTCATTATCATAACCCTGACGTTATTGTGACTCAGAGGAATCTTGTTCAGGTTTCAAATCTTAGTTTTTAAAATTTTAATGACGTTGGAAAAAAAATTTGGGTATTTTGAGAAAAAGTCTGGGTCGTGAAAATGGATTGGGGAAATTTTTTTTAATGATTTTATCAATTTTGTAAATAGTCTGATGTGCCTTCCACACAGCTCAGCAGCTGCTGAACTAATATTTTTTTTTATTTTAGCCTGATTAAAACTGAGCTTAGAAATAAATTGGAATATAAAACACTTAACAACATAAAGTTCTCTTAAAAAGTGTGTGTCGAACGCAATGAATCTAATTATATTTGGAAAGCAAAAGAACTACTTTGATGTATTTATTATTTTTTTAATAGCGTATAACATAACTTAATGTTTTTGTTATGTTTGGTATGTAATCAAATATACTCCAGTGAATTATTATATTAAAAAAAAGTTGGTAAATTATTTCCTATTTGGTACATTTTTTCGGAGAATTTGGTACAACGAAAAATAAGCAAGTGATTGAAAAAACTTTAAAAAATAATGAAATTTTAATATTTTTTATTTAGCTTTATATTTTTTTATTTTGAAACTAAAATAAAAAATTTGTTTATTGATATTCATGTTTCTTTTAAAAAATTCCGATGATTCCCCCCCCCCATTTGTACTGCTCCCCCAGATGAAATTAGCTTCCGACAGGCTTGTATGTGTTTATTTTTTTAAAAATTTAATTTTTTGTTTGTTATTAATTATGTTTTTTAAAAACATTTTTTAAATTATTTTTAATACAAAATTTCTATTGAAAATCGGTCAAACAATTAGGGTCCAAGAAGGTTTTGTAATTTGTAATTTGTAATTTATTAAGAAATAATGTTCACATATAAGACAGAGTCTTTTAAATGCAGTAAGAATAAGAATAACATAATAACAACAATTTATAAACAACTGATAAATACATATTGTTTAAAACAAATACTTAAGGATTTAATTAAAGTCAATAAATTAACTTAACAATTAATTAATAATTTAATATATTATTATCAACAAGAAGATAAGCAACTGAATAAAGTTTTTTAGATTAATACAATTATTTAAGTATTTAATTAAAATTATCAAATTGATCAAAATATTATTAGTTAAAAATTATTCTTATACCAAAAGATGAAGAAAATAATAGTAGTTATCAGGAAAAGTGTAGTAAAATTTCATACTTAAAGTTGCGATAATTACGAATACATTTTATTCTTAAAGGCAGCGAGTTCCAAATTCTGACGGCGTTTACAAAAAAAAGTCTGTTGGAGTTTACAAAATTAAATAATGGAATTATCAAGTTCATATTTCTGGTTGATCTACAAAACTGTAACTTCTCAAAAAGGTATTTAGGTGTCTTTGTGTATAACAGTTTATGCAAAAATATGCAGTTCCTCGCATCAAGGTAGTTGAAAATATTGCAACCGAGTATTTTGCTGCTCAAGTGACTGATGCGGTCAAATTTACGAAGGCCAAATACATATCTTACGGCGTTATTAAAAGCTTGTTGTAACTTAAGTTTGGACCTGGAATCAAGTTTGCTATAGACAATATCTGAATATGAAATGATTGGCACTATAAGCTGGATCACTAATTTTTTCCTAGTATCAACAGGTACAAATGACGCGGTCCATCTTAGGCTCCGAAGGGCATAGTAGACCTTAGATACAACAGAATTAATGTGATCCTCACAAGAAAGAGACGAGTTAATAATATATCCTAGATTTTTAACTTTGCCAACAAAGTTTAGCCCAACACCGTTTAAATAAATAGTTGGTATATTGGAAGCAGAATATTTTGCTTTGGAAATAGGCAAAACATATGATTTAAGTGGATTTAGTCTGAGCTTATTTGTATCAGCCCATTTCATTATTTCTTTTAAATCCTCATTCATCCTAACACATAAATTATCAACAAGGTCAATAGGACTATCTAAATACAGTTGCAGGTCATCAGCATATGCATGCATTGTAACATGATGACATATGATGAATATATCGTTGATAAACATTGAAAATAACAACGGACCAAGTACTGAGCCTTGAGGCACTCCACAGGATAAACAACAGAAAGCGGACAGACTATTTCCCACCCTAACTCGTTGAGACCTTCCAATCAAGTAACTTTTTAACAGACGGACCGCCATGCTAGAGAAACCAAAGTTAACCTCAAGTTTTTGACACAGTATTGAGTGGTCAACAGAATCAAATGCCTTGGAGAAATCTAAGAGACAGAGCAAGTTTATGCGCCCCAAATCATAAGACACTCTGATGTCATCCAAGATCTTTACTATTGCTGTAGAGCAGCTATGTCCTGGTCGAAAACCAGATTGAAATGGGGACAAAAGGTCAAATCTTTTTATGTGTTCCGAGATTTGCATTGCCATGAGAGACTCAAAAACTTTTGACAAGGAGGACAATAGACTAACAGGACGATAATCAGACAGATCGCAAGCATTAGTTTTTTTCGCTATGGGAATGATCGTCGCTACTTTCCAAACTTCAGGGAAGCATGAACTTGTGAAACAATGATTGAATATGTGGGTGAGGGGGCTGATGATGTACGGTAAAATAATTTTAATAAACTTAATTGATATTCCATCTTCACCCGTTGCGTTGGATTTTATTTTATTAACACACCGGCCTACATCACTTTCATCAATAGCAACAAACTCAAAATTACTTAGAGATTCAGAACTTGAAGGCCTTGGATTAAATGCAAGCCCATTATTTGGAGACGTAGAGCTGGCGATAAAGTATTCGTTTAGGGTATTAGAATCAATTCGGCAAACGTCGGATTTCACACTGCACACACCAGCTTGTTTTAAATTGCTCCAAAGCTTATTAGATGGTTGTGATGAACTTAGTTTGGACATAAAAAAAATGCGCTTTGCTGATCTAACTGTAGAGTTAGCTATGTTTCTCGCACTTTTGTGTTGTTCCCAATTTGATGTTGTGGGATTTCTTTTCCAGCGATTGTAAGTTGTATTACGTTTTTTTATGGCTAATTTCACATTATTTGTGAACCAGGGACAGCTAATGTTAGTTACTCGGCGAGTGATCAAAGGCACATGCAAGTCAAATAGTTGTAAAATTCTACTCATAAAATACCCTAGCTTCTCATTAACAGAACTCATTAACCAACACTCGGACCAGTTAATAGTAGACATGTCACTAAACAATGAACCGTAGTCAATGGACTTATAATCCCTAAAAGTAATTGTTTTTTCAATAACAACTGGCCCATCTTTTTTAGAAAAAGATTATTCTAAAAAATTTACCCCGATGGGTACTCGGGTACTACCCGGGTAGCAACACAAGGGTTGCTTGAAGATAGATAAGTGCCAAATTTTGAGCAAGCTGTGTCATTTAGTTTGTGTTTGATAGCCATTTAAAGCAGACAATCGCATAAATTTTAACCAAAATGGAAAAAAGTGAAATTTTGTTACTCATCCTTGCATTATTTGCTCATGCGTAAAAAAAAACCGAAACCAAAGAAAGACTTGATATATAATACAGGAACCCTGCACCATCAATTTCCAAGGTTAACGAGTGGTTTACTGAATTACCTTGTAGTCGGACCAGCAAAAGTGGAGCTGAACGTTCAGGTCGCCCAAAAGAGGTCGCCACGCCAGAAATTGTCGAGACAATCCATGAAATCATATTGGATGATCAGAGAATGAAAGTGCGTGAGGTGGTTGAGGCTATAGACATCTCAACTGAGTGTATGCATAATATTTTACATGAATATTAGGATATGAAAAAGCTATCAACGCGATGGGTGCTGTGATTGCTGACACTCTACCATAAGCATATCCGTGTGTCCACTTCAAAAGAGGGTTTGGCGATGTTAGACCGCGATCCGGAGGAGTTTTTGTACCATAGACGAAACATGGATGCATTACAATACAATTCTTTGGCTGAACGTGCTCTAAAGAAGGCTAAGGTTGATCTGTCGGCCTACAAGGTCATGGCGATAGTTTTTTTGAAGGAAGCATGCTGAGTCATTCACATCGATTACCTTGCAAAATGATTAGCCATGAAAATTATTCTGTCTAATTCGATCTGATCTGATTTGAAGCAAAAACGAACGCATTTGGCTACAAAAAATATTCTCTTGCACCATGACAACGCATCGCGCACATTGGTTTCAAACATGAAAAAGACGAACACGACCTCATTTTTAAAGATGTTTGTAAAATTATTTTTCTTAAAATACCTATTGAAGGTAGATAAATAAAACAAATCTGCATTTTAAATTTGTTATGAATATTTTTTATTGATTTTTGATGCCTGAAAGTTTGACAAAAATTTAAAAAATTTGTATAGTTTTGAGCCAAATTCAAACATTTGTTGTATGTATTATTTGATATGTTTTATATTTTGATGTAGTGGCTCTCAACTGGTGGGGCACGCCATTTCCAGGGAGGTCGCCAGAAATTTTCAGCAAAAAATCACAGCAATCAAATCAGCAATTTTTAATATTTTACTTCAGATTTGTGATCAGCTACCCAGAAAATTTGTCGCAATAATAAAGCTATAGCTAATGAACGGTATCTTCTTTTTCAACTTGATTTTTTATTTTGCACGTGTTAGAAGATGCTCCCAATAAAATTTACATTTCGTATAAAACCTATTAAATAGGCTTTCATCTTTTTGGATTCACCCGGAGGTATGAAATCTTCCAAAGATACGTATACCCGTCCTATACGCATGCACGATTCACATTCTAAAATCTGCCCGAATCAGCCGGGACAGACAGAATGCACCTACGTACTAAAACATACCCCCTATTGGCAATTAGGATTTTCCACTAAGCACATTAATTGGCTTTTCAGCGGAATTTAAAAATTGAATATATATAAAACGCGTATTTAAGTATAGTTGATTCTATATAAATAAGCAACATCGAATTAAATAATAGTAATTATCAATTTAAGGTACCCGAAAAACAATCAAAAACACTAAACTCATTTTAACTGGTTTGCGGCCATTGTCCAACCCAAGGACCTACGTGGAAATGAGATAAATCTCATATCCGCCAAATCAAAAGCCCAATTAGTTGGATATGCATTTGGGCCAACGCAGGCATAAACTTGTATGGAAAAGAGATATACTCTGGCACACCAATCCAGGTGATAGTGTGAGTTCAGTCTAATTTCAAATCAGGAAACCACGTGAGCACGTAAATCCCAATTCAATTAAAAATTAAATTATTGAATAATTAAAAAGTAAGTTTTAAAAACGATTCATATTTGATGGTGCTTACTTTATAAAACATTATATCGACACAAAAAAGAGAAACAGAACAATCTCAATTACCAATATTATATTGTTATAACACTGCGTTAGGTATAATAGGATGAAGTTAAATTGATTTAATTATTTAAATGTAATATAATTTTCCGTTTTAAGACGTCTACCGAATCAGAAAAATTAATCATTTTGAAGTTATCATTGAAATCACTGCACATACATCGTAAAGGTTCATGAAGAGCGTAATTAGAACTGCACTGACTCAACTTGAAAAACAGAAAAAGTCTAGTTCCTCTCCTTGGGATGTTAAAATTTAGAGCTGAGATGAGATATTCCGAATTAATCTCGCCACGAAGTAATTTATAGAGAAACATGACATTAAGCATCATTTTTCTGCTTTTTAGGGAAGGTAGTAAAATAATTTTAAGGCGTATTTCATACGATGGAAGCATAATATTGGGGTTCCAACGACTATGACGTAAAGCAAAAAGTAAAAACTGTTTTTGAACGGATTCTATGGCGTCGATGTAGATATTATATTGTGGGTTCCATACAACTGATGCATATTCAAGAATTGGCCTTACGAGAGAGGTATATAATAATTTAGTAGTAAAGGGATCACTGAATTCTTTAGCCCATCTTTTAATGAAACCAAGGACTCCTCTTGTCTTATTTATCACCATATTAACGTGGAGATTGAAGTTTTGAATCCATAATAACACCAAGATCGAGAAAACTGGAAACTATTTCTAAGTTAGTGTTATTTATAGTGTAATTTATGTTACTAGCAGATCTTCGCGAGAATGTAATTTGCTTACATTTTTTTAAGTTGAGATTTAATATATTTAAGCTACACCAGTCCACAAGTCTATTTAGATCAGATTGTAAAAGATGTCGTTCTTCGGGTGATTTGTAACAAAGAAAAAGTTTCACGTCGTCAGCGTACATTAAGACGTTACAGTGTTTTATTACCGAAGGAAGATCATTAATGAATAGTAAAAACAAAACCAAGATGACTGCCCTGATGAACGCCAGAAATGACCGAAATACTTTTTGAAAGAGAATTCTTATAAAAATCTTTTGAGTACGTCTAGATAAATACGAATTTATCCAATTTAATAATGTGACAGGAAACCCAATAAGGTGGAGTTTTTTCAAAAGAAGATTATGATTAACACTGTCCAAAGCTTTGCTAAAGTCCGTATAAATAACATCAGTCTGCAATCCCAAAGTAAAACCATTTATAACACGCGTAGTAAACTCTAAGCGGTTTGTTGTAGTGGACTTACCCTTCAGAAAACCATGTTGAAAGACAGAAATGGTGGAAGACACGGAGTGGGTTAATTGATCAGTTAAGATTTTCTCAAATAACTTAGGGATTGCACTTAATTTTGCAATTTCTCGATAGTTAGAAACATCTATCTTGGAGCCAGATTTATGAAGGGGTATAATATAAGAATTCTTCCATATAATAGGATAATAACCACTATGCAAGGAAATATTAAAAATGTTTGCTAGAGGAGTACACAGGTTTGTAGCACATTGCTTTAAAATACAGCTTGGAATTTTATCAGGGCCGGTCGTAAAAGAAGATTTTACTTGTCGAAGATAACACATGACAATATTTGGGTCTATTACAGGAATTTCAAAAGAGTTAACTGGCGGGTGAAAAGGATACACCGTGCTAGTATTAAATGGTATATCGGAGTAAGTTGGTTTAAAGAAGTTTGCAAACATGTTAGAAATCACATTGTCACAAGATGATTCTTCCTGATTGAATTTCATAAGGGGTGGAAAACTTTAGGCTTTACGTTTTGAGTTAACAAAACTATAGAAAAGTTTTGGATCATCTTTAAATTGAGATTTTATGTTAATTATATAAGCAGAATAGCATTGTTTATTTAATAGTTGATATCTATAACGACAAGAAGAATAGGAAGCAAAGTCTAAACTAGAACCAGATATTTTATATTTTTTAAATAAACGATTTTTTTAAATTTTTCAGTGCCTTTAGATCATTTGTTAGCCAGGGTGGATTTAAAGGATTGGAGAAACACCTTTTTTTTGGGACGGACAATAAGAAACACCTTTGCAGAGTATCATTGAAAAACTGTACAGAAGATTCGACGTCATAATATGAATATGATGTTCCGCTAGTTAAAATTGGAGACCAATCAGTCTGCGAAAGTAAGGAATTAAGTTTTACATAGTCCGTTTTCTTAAAATTATAAACTTTTTTATTTCCCGCATCAGAAGTTACTTTATTTTCTTTTTCGTGGGGGAGTAAAACTGTTATTTCAAGAGTTGGATGATGTACATCTTCTGGAAGAGATACGGGATTCGAACAATGGAGATTAACAGTAGTGCATCTATCTACAAATACAAGGTCTAGGGTTCTGTGGTTTATATTTAAAATATCATTGACTTGTTGAAGACACAGATCAAACAGCTTATCTAAGAAGTCATTTATCCAATCACTATTGGAAACAGGAGTAAGAAATGAAGAATCGTCAGACGATCTCCAAGTCACAAAAGGTAGGTTAAAATCACCCAGCACAATTAGAACGTCTTTATTTTTTAACAAATTATGAACTTTTTCGATGGCGTGTAAGTGTTTTAAATACATTGTTAAGTCACATTTAGGAGGAATGTAAGAGCAGGTAACATAAATAGTACTATTATTTAATTTAACTGCAACACAAATGAACTCAATGTCACCGGTGTCAAGAATTGTCAATTCTTCAGATACAAGCGAGTTTTGAACAGCTATCAAAACACCACCACCGATCTTATCATGACGATCTTTACGAAAAATTTGAGATTTATTGCACATTATTTCAGAATTTAAGATATTAGAGCGAAGCCAAGTCTCTGTAAAAATTATAATGTTATATTCAAAATCAAAACTGTTTATGAAAATATCGGAAAGTTTGGAGTTAAGACCCCTGAAATTTTGATAAACAAGCTCTAATTTAGACTTGCGGTTTATTAATCGTTTTTTGGATGAGATTCAGGGCTATTTCGGGGACGCGGCAAATGTCCAACATTTACCGGTCTTGGATTGCTTTTAAATTCAATTGTGTTAGGCGGCCAAAAGTTTACATCAACTATGGAATTAAATAAATTTTCAGGAACTGTTAATCTAAAAGAAGTAATCGATCTTACATTTGAATATTTGAATTTATGAACCGAAAGATGCAAGGAACAATTCAACTTTGATTTAATGAAAAAATCTATATCAACCTCTGTTGTATCCGCAGCTAAGCGAGAAACAAAGATTGATTTATTTAGTGGAATTGCAATGATTGGCTTAGGTGGAACAGAAACCTGAGTAGTAAGAGGAACAACCTGGGAATCGACCAAAGTTGGTGAAAGAGAAACAGTTTGGGCATAAGACATGACTGGCAATGAAGGTGGAGGTGCCAGCACTGGCAAAGGAGCAGAAATCGATATGTTTGCTGTATTCGAAGTAGAAGTTAAAATAGGTGGAGGGGCTGTTATACCACCTATGTCCATGTCATCAGCAATGTCATGTACAGAAGAATGTAGAGCTGGAGTTGAATCTGTTTTTGCTTACTACGCAAAGACATGTGTTTTTTTTCCTTTTGGGAGAAGGAATTGACTCTTCAATACATTTAAAATCGTCGAAAAGAGACTGATATTTGAAAAATGTTGCAGAAAGCAAAGAAAGTTCCTTACTTATTTAGGATCTTAGCTAGCAAATGTAAGGTGTAAGAGCATATCTTCTGATATGCTATACTTGACGTGTTAAATTTTTTAGGAAGTTCTTATAAAATAAAAAATGTGTGCCCTACATTAAAGGTTTGGTTTACTTTCAAATGGTTTTTCCAGCTAACTAAACTACAATATTTATTATTATTAAAGTTTTCTATATGACCTTGTTATTTATTGTGTTGATTTTCTATGATTTTAAAACTAATTCTAAATGTTTGATAGTTTAAATCATTCTTGATTTTAAATACATTTTCTAGTTGTTTGATAGTTTAAAATTGTTTATCGAGCTTTAGGTGAGGTTAGAACAATTAATTGCTCTAACGAATTTTTTTCCAAAAAAACAACAACAACATTATTAATATTAAAAGGAAAACATCACTAGCTAATTTTATTGCGATTTCGACCCTGCTACACGCTTCATCAGAAATCTTTATGATGCCACCGGCGGAAGTCGAACCCGGGCTGTGATCGCCGTAGTGCATTTTAGCGCACTACACCTGAAGCCCAATAAACGATCAAACAACTAGAATTTGTATTTCAAATCAAGAATTATTTAAACTATCAAACATTTAGAATTACTATAATTATATTTTTTTGTAAATTACTAAATTTATGGCTTAAAGTATTTTTAAAATTTAATTGTTAAAGAATTAAAAAAAACTGCTAAGTCCAGTCGGAAAATGTCTTAATTGGTCACACTGGATAAAACACAAATAAAAAGAAATAAGCCAAATATTGACAGAAAATATTGATGGGGCTAAACGGACTCCGGGTTCAGATTTGCGAATCCGAAAACATTTATTAAAAGTGGTCTGATCCCCGAAATGAAAAATAGTTTTTACAAAGATGTGTTGTTGAAATCAGAACATGTCAATATTTATCTTGATTTAACAGTGGAGTATTCCCTCAGATATTTATCACTGCTTTAATTTACCACGTTGACCCTAATGAAGTATCTGACAATTACATTTGTTTATTATATTTAATTTTTTTTGCTATCTACCCATAGCTTGTCCAATCTAGTCTTGGGATATATGCTGGTTTTATGCCAAAAAAAAAGGACACTACAATAAAATTCTCTGCACATATTGTTTTTTGTTACATAATCTTCTCTTTTTTTTTATTATTAAATAACAAAAACACGAACTATTTACAAGAAAACCACCTAAAATTCTTTGGTAATTATATTTCAGCATCAGAGCCGAAAACTTGTGCAGAGCCTCTAACTTATCTGTAGGCAGAGCAGAATCCATGCAAACATGGCCTCTAGTGTTTTAGCCAGAATTCTGACAAACTTTGCCAAGATTACTGCGTGCGTTTATTTGTTGGTTTGGGTTTCTGTTGTTTTTTCTGACATTTTTTTGGTACATATTAAAGATTCTGGTCGTTAACTGATGCTGTGCGGCTATCATAGTAGCTAGGTCCGTTGTTGTTGCTGTTCGTGCTCTTGGTGTTATGTGTAAAGTCTATGTTGTTGTTAGTTCCAAAGATTACTCTTACTGATGTTGTTATAGTGGTTGTTTATAAAGTAACTTTAGTGACCTGTTGTCTTTGAAATACCAAGGAAAAAAACTCCTTTCAACAAGATAAACGCTTCTAATGTTCCTTGTGCTAGCTTGTTGAGACATTTTTTTTTATCGGCTTGTTAATATATTATTCTTTTTATTTTTGTTAAAAAAAACTAAAACAAAACATGCTTCCGTATAAATTGCCAGATTTGGCTATATTATTATTATTATTATACTCGTAGGTAGCTTCTAAGGCCGCTGGCCTGAACTTCTTAGTATTGTTATCGCTGCGGCGATTTTTTTAAGATGTTCGTTTTTCTTTTCTGTCCTGCAGCACTTTTGTGCCTAGTATATTTTTACGATTATAACGTGCTCTGTCCTCTGTCGCAATCTTCCGAAATTGTTTAAGGTTGTTCGCGATGATAGTACATTTCTAGCTTTCATCATATCAGTTTGAGGCAAACTTTTATATTTCTCGCATATTTTTTCAATGCTCATCACATTTTTTTTTACTTTATCAAACTTTTATTATTCTACATGATATCGTCCCCTTCATGCCAAAAACGACAATGTGCATTTTTATGTTTTTTGGGAAATCGAGTTTAAAGATTCAAATGGCTTAGAAAAATCAACTTTTTCCAAAATTAATATCTACGAAAATCCATTCTGTCCTTTTAACTAACTACTGCAAGTAAACTATCGAAAAGCCATACACCACAAATATATAAACAATAAACTCCTTTTAAAATTGCAGTAGGCGCAACGATGGACAACTTTTTGTAATTTAACTTAAATATTTTAAATTTGAACTCCAGCAGGCTGCGCTAACAAAAACAACTCTAAAAAAATTTCATTTAATAAAATATAGAGAAAATTTTGTTATCCAAGTGAGTTGAAGTTTTCAACCCAACCAAATTTTTTATCAGTTTTTTTTTTTTAATAAATACATTTTTCAACTTTGTACACATGAAAAATTAAATTTTATAGTTGCAAAAGTAACTATAAAAGTTGAAAAATTCGTCCCTTATGCTTTAACAATTTGCAGCTAAGCAGAGATGAAAATTCAACCAATATAGCTAGTTAAAACTAAAACAGTTGGAAAATTCGTCCCTTGCGTTTTAATACTTTTTAAACAAAAAAAGTTGGAAAACTTGACTCAAGTGGGTGAAAAATTCAACATAAAAGTTGAAAAATTATATAGCAGTACATATAGCAGTACATATAATATAGCAGTACATATAGCAGTACATAGTGGCGACCGTAGCCTAGTGGGTAGAGTGCGTGGCCCCTAAGCTAAAGAACCGCGGTAGCCCGGGTTCAATTCCAGCTCAGACAGAAAGTTTTTTCAATTGAATTAATTTTTCTATTCGGTCGTCACCTCTCTGCAGACAATGGCAAACCTCAGAGAGTAAAAATTGACATGTTAAGCTTCTTGAGAATATAAGCTGTTCGGAGTCGGCATAAAACATGTAGGTCCAGTTCTCGGTCATTTGTGATTAAACATTTAATAACACGCACAACACAATTGATCAATAGAAGCTAGGTCAAAGTCCTTCCAAGGGCTGAAATGGCCAGTTTATTTTATTTTTTAAGAGTACATATAAATTTGAGTTTTGTGATGAGTATAACTTAACCCATTAACTGCCGTTAATATTAAGTTTACATAAGATTTCGTCGGCCGATTTCGATGATTTTTTCAGGAATTGCTTATTTTGCTCCCTAGATTAAAAATTCTGAGTTTAAAAAGAACCAAAATTCTGGTATTCCGAAAAGAAAACGTCCGACATGACTTTTTAAAATAACTAAATTTAATATATAACTTTACAAATTTAATAAATAAATTTGATCATTCACTGAAATAATCTTCAGCATTAATTTTAAAAATGAATTCAGCAAAATTGAACCATTAGATTACGAGCTACAAGCCCTCAAAAAGTTTAGACTCGATTTTCGCGAAACACCATTTTGTTCTCTCACAACTTTTTTGCAACCAATGCAATTAAACAAAAATAAAACAAATTAGTATTTTCAGAGAAAACATTTAACTAGTTTTTATGATCTATTGAATAATTACATGAATTAAGATTGTGAGCTTTAGATCAAGTAAGTTTTCAAGAAGGCAACAACAACAACAACAACTCTGTATAGAGTCAATCACTTAGCTGACTAGACAGTCAGTTTCGGAAATCGCTACATATTCCTCTTCAGTAGTCTTTGAGTGATTAAGCTGTGATCATCTCACTTAACTTAACTATGGCAGAGCACGGCCAAATAAGTTTAATTAATGTCAAATTAATTAAATAATCTAATAATTGAACGATTTTTCGGTCAAAGTCATGTGTAATTGAACATTTGGTTGTGAATATAGCCACCTTTCAGTTAGAACACTAGCTTCTGGCGAACCAAAAAGTCGTTTCATTTCTATGGTGCATTTCGACAAACAATCGAACACCAATGAATATTGAATTAAATGAAGAAGCAACTAGAACAGATGGCAACCCTTGATAGAGTTGATGGCGGTGATCTATAAATAGCCTACTGCTTTGAAATGTCATATGATTAGCAGCCATACAATTCATAAGAATGAATTCCAGAATCTGCACATTCATATGCTAGTTTAAACAGTGAGTTGATCACAGCTTAATCACTCAAAGACTACTGAAGAGGAATATGTAGCGATTTCCGAAACAGACTGTCTAGTCAGCTAAGTGATTGACTCTATACAGAGTTGTTGTTGTTGTTGTTGCCTTCTTGAAAACTTACTTGATCTAAAGCTCACAATCTTAATTCATGAAAACATTTAACTTTTACTTGAACAAAGACTAAACAAAACGTATTGGAGCGATTTTCATATCAGGTGTTTTAAAGCAACACCATTTTAAAAAAAAAGCAGATGCGTCGCTGGACACACGAGAGAAGCGAAGCATTTTCGAATTTTCATACGTTTGATAATGTAATGGGTTTTTTAATAAAAAATTTTTTTGATTAAAATATTTTAAATACCATAATGCTAACTGAACACAATGATATTCCCACCAGTAAATTTTATTACCTTACATTATTATTTTACATTAATTTTGAATTATTTTTGTAAATGTTAATGAAATTATTGGGTTTTAATATCTAAAATACCAAACGTTTATTATATAGATGTAATGTCATCGATATTTCTAGCAAATATTGCATCAAAGTTGTCCTAATCTTGTTGTGCAAATATTTGGATCACTTTTTATGATGAATGAGAGTTACAATACACCTTAAAAGTTTAAATATCGTTGTTTAATATTTTAACTTTTTAAAAAAAATTCTAAAAATACCTTAAATTTTCGAGCGCTTGACCACCATCCTTGCCTTAAGTGCCTATGAACATTCATGTCTGAATTCGCAATTAAAATCCACCTTTTCAATAGAACCTTGCTACTTTTGTTGTTTGGATAGCTAATGCAAAATGCTTTTTACTACATTTCCATGGCGAGTTGATCCCAGGTTGGGTTTTCTTCAAATTACATAATGGCGTTACTAGCTCGAAAGTGTTTCCATGCACAACATTGAGTCGATTGGACTTCGGCCATTCTATTCGCCATTTTTTCTTAGTATAAGAAAAATGTGTGCGTTCAGAAGGTGCAAAAATTTACTAAACATATTGAGTCTTTGATCAGTATTAGTTTCCGCTACTTTGTGTGGCTTCTGAACGGTTTGTTGCATTTAATGTCAGTGCAGTGACAGAAATAAAATAAAATAACAAATAATCAATAAAACCTCATCAACCGCTTCATATTCTGAACGCATCCAATCTAACTCAGTTAAATCTAACAAGTTTCGTGGATTTAACGTAATTCAACTCAATTCGCGTTTAAATGGTAAGTTAATCCCGAGTCAACCCCGACTTAACACGCCATAGAAACGTAGTATTTGATCAATAATTGTGATCTGCTGCATTATAGCTTCACGCATTCACAATAGAATAAGTAGGGCAGCTAATGAACAATCCCTTTAATAAATTCCTGTCATCTACTGCAACATAGCTTCAGTTCATATTGAATGAATCACATTAAAACAAAAGAGGTTGGATTGGATTAGTTGTTAGAGTGTAGAACTCACAATCGTAAGGCGCGAGTTCAATCCTCACGCTTGCAAAGAAATATTTTTAATTTTATATCCTCTTGTTGAAATAGACGCAAGTAAAAAAGCAACAACAATTCTAAGAAAAAGGTGTATGGAAAAAAGTGTCGTTTTTCAGATTTCACTCAAGCAAATCACAAAACGAGGCGTAAAAAGCTTCGCTTCAAAAAATATCTAAGTATTTAAAAGGTTGAAAGATCATTTGAAGTGGAGCTTTTATTTGCTGAACTTTAGTTTGATTTTTTGGCTTTACATTTCAATCAAAATTTTCTAAATAACAGCTTTGTTTAAGTTTAATAAACTGTTTAAAAAAATATCTCAAAAAGGTGATTTTTTCAGTAAATCCAAAGGTACCTCTTTCCCTAAAGAAATTAAAAAGTTTATTAGCTGCTTTCAAAGTCAATAGGTCAAACTTTGTCTCCCCCAAATTTCAAGTCAAAAGCTCAATGCGTTGATTTTTGAGATTTTTTTATTAAAAGCGTTGCTTTAAAGCAACGCCGCCGTTTATTGGGTTAAGAACGGTTTAACTAATGCCGTGGTTATGCTAGCCAAACCTGTTCGGTGTTCATTTTTGATAATTTGTTCTCTTTGCTGAAATGTTTGTTTGGTGGTTATGCTATGATTGGT
Organism: Dichetophora obliterata; assembly: GCA_963920525.1. Lineage (NCBI taxonomy): Eukaryota > Metazoa > Arthropoda > Insecta > Diptera > Sciomyzidae > Dichetophora > Dichetophora obliterata. The sequence continues at coordinate 51,991,069 of OY986435.1, forward strand.
GGCACAGTTGCATTATATGTAATAGTATGTCAAAACACAAAAAAGCACAACCCTAATTTGCATTTTTGTACTTAAAATTAACGAATTAAAATATACGAACTGATATTACTTACTCTGAATTTTTATTATAATATCTTAAACAAAATGGTTTGCATATATCTGACATGCTAGCTAGCTGTTTATGTTAAGGGTTACTTGAAGACACAATCAACTTCACTTTTTAATACTTTTACCTACTTTTTTGATGCTATTATACAAAATGACTACAGCCAACACTGGAAAGTTCGGCATGTTTGGCGTTTCAATCAGCAATCAAAATGTTCGGTCCGAGAGCGAGAAAATGAATATGAGAAAAAGTTCATATCTTCCTTTTATACGTGAAACAATAACAACAAAAAATGTTCGGCAATCATGTTTGGCTAGCATAACCACGGCATAAGGGGCCAGTTTTTCAGTACGAATTTAAAGTGTAGTCAAGTTAAACTGAGCTTAACTCACCAAAATTGGACTTTTAAACTCGGTTAAGGCAGAAAAAAACACATTATATGATAATTTAAGTCAATTTAACTTCAACGAATGCTAAAATATCTAGTTAAACCGAGTTTAAACGTCCAATTTTGGTGAGTTAAGCTTGGTTTGATTTGACTAAAGTTTAAACTAGTACTAAAAAATTGGCCCTTAAAGATCTGAAATTTTGACAGTAGATGGGTTTGTTATAGTACTATCGTTTATCTTTTAAAAGTGCATTTTGGATTTCGTGTTGGTTACACTTGTTGTGCGGTTATGGCTTGATATATTTAATTTGTACTTTTTTATTTTATCTTAAAATTATCTTTTTTCAGTTAAAACCTGAGAGATTCTTAATATTTAAACTTACAACTAGGTCAACCAGTGCAGTAGAAGCCTTTAAAGGGATATTGGGTCGGCAAATCCCAAAAAGCGGACATTTCCTTAAAGTTGTGCGAGTCATCCGGGACGAGGAGTTTATGAAAAGCCGTGCTTTCCATCTCCTTATTGAGACCGGAGGAGCACTTGGAACCAAAACTGTTAAGCGAGAGAAAAGTCGAGAAAAATAGTGGAAGCAAGTAAGGCGCTGGAAGTGGGAAAAATTACAGCTATGATATTTTTTAATAGAATGGTGTTCCAAAAAAATTGAATTTGTACCGATTGGGAACCATACAAAGACATTTTTGAAGACGATGAAGACGTGGTTAAAGAAGACGAGGAAGATCAAGAGAACGACGAACAAGAACAGAGGGATAACAGGAATTCCAACAACAATCTGTTTTGCATTATTTGAAGTTTTGTGACGAGTGCGTTTTGAAGCTTCAAGCGAAAAGTTTGAAGCTACCCTATTGCAGGGCGGAAGTCTGTATTTTTTCTGTAATTTTAAGTTATTGATTAATGTATTGATTTTTGTTTAATTGTTCTTGTTATTAAAAAAGCATTGAAACATTATTTAAAATTGGCTCATTTTTCATAAAGAAACTATAGCTTTAAAGAAAATAGCTGAGACACTGCAGCTGAGGTCACATTAGAGTAGAGTTTAGTGTGAGGTAACTGCCAGGATAGGGCTGCCAGGTTTTTTTTTAAAAAAATCGGGATTTTACAAAAAATAAATCGGGACATAAGAAAAGAAATCGGGAAAAAGATGTATGCATGTCGCTCGTTTTTTTTTTTTCAATAACGTCACAACTCAAAAAATGCAATATCTTAGTTAAGTACATAGAAATACTTGTTATAGATCAATTATAATTGTGTGAACGATAAGGATATCTTATTTACTTTTCGCGATAGAGCGAAATGTGTTGCTCAATAGTTCAGTACCACAGCAAAATTTTTGATGCAAATGTGACATGCATTCTTACGGACACTGCCTCCAGAAGACATTCTATATATCAAGCCTTATAAAGAAGTTCTTTCAAGTGGCATTTTTATAAAATCCTTCTGGAAGACATTCAAATGGCATTTCATTTCAATTAAAGTACAAAAATTATATATAATTATAATATATGTTTTAGATATTTTCCGTGGGATTTTTTAAACCCCCAATGAAACCCAACAACTTACTACTTACAACGCCAAAATGCTTTGAAAATCGGGAAAAAGGATATTTTACGTGTAATTTTTTGTAAACCCCCACAAAACCCAAACACTTTTCATTTCCAACACCAAAATCAGCAGGAATTTTTTGACCCCCAAACCACAAAAACCATTCCAGTCCATTTAATGCCTTCTTAAAGTTCTCCTGAAAATACCTACTAAAATCCTTTGATTGAAGGGCTGAAAGAAATCTTCCATTGAAAAAGTCCTAGAAGCACTTCTAGAGAAGACTAAGGAAGGCATTCTTCCCAATGACATGCATATGTTAAAAGAATGCCTTCTGAGTATGAAAGTGGAATTCAAGGATGGACTTTGTCTTTCCTCTTTAGCTTCTTTTGGAAGCACTTTTTTTTTGCTGGGACGCTGAGAATAAAAAAAAACTTAAAATACGTTTACTGAAAATCGATTTCTTTGAGTAAACTTCTTTGAATAAAAAGAGCGATATGTAGCTTTAAGAAATATCTTTTATTACCCAAGAAAATAAAACCACACCAAACAGTGCGTTTTTCAAGTTTTATTGGCAGCACTTGAACTGCCTCTAGCTGCTCTTCAGACTAAATTCAACAATTCTGTTCAGCAATTTTCTAAGTCAAATGGACACGTACAAACTGTAAGTGAAGAAGAATACCTGTACAAATTGAGTGATTTAGAAATAAAAATATAGAAAATATTTTTAAGAAGTAATAAAAATAATAAAAAATTAAATTGTATTTCGGAAAATCGGGACATTTGCACATTTTTAGGCCGAAAATCGGGACAACCCGCGAGGAAATCGTGACCTGGTAGCCCTACTTATACATGAGGTGCCTCAAATGTCCCATACATCAACATTAATTGTACCATCACCTCAAAAAATATATTGAGGCGCTTCAAATTTTTATACAGCTCAAATTCGACATTTAAAAATTTTGTGTTTTTATCATGCAAGTCATTATAATTTTATGATTTAACTTTTTAATATTTCAAATAAGCCTGAAATAAAAACATGACTTTTAATAAAACTTAAAGTTATTTTTATGCAATACCGATATTTTCTTCTTAGTTTTTGTTGCTTCTTGTGAAGCATAAGACCATGATTTGACTACTGGCTTTTATTTAAATTAAAAAATGTAGGCTGATTTTGTGATTTGAATTTTAGAAAATAGTTTATTTCACAACTTGCATAAAGCTTTATTCCATTTCAATGTTCCTCGAGTAACTCACTCAAACGCACCTTAAATCTGTTTGCTAAAATTACTACAATTACAATTACTACAAGTGTAAAAAAATTCGAGAAAACATTTTTTAAGGTGAGTTTTTAGTTCAATTTCCAACTTGGTTCATTCAATGCATCCAACAATTTTAAAGGTAAATTAATTCAAAAACAAAAACAAAAAATTACAAATAAATTTTGATTATTAAAAAGTGTGAATAGCAAGTATTTGATTGAATATTTATTTTCGAATTTATTCGTAATTTTTTTTTATTATTCAAAAATCTTGAATAAATTTATAAATAAATTTTATTTGTAACAGAAAACAAGTAGATTTTCTTTAGAGTTGGAATTTTTAACAATAAATTAAAATGGCTTGAGTTTGATTTTACAATTGCTCTTTTTTCAAAGGTTTCGTCCCATATTTTATGAGAACATAGAAGATTGAGTTTAGTTTCATAAAACAAAAGACGGTTACACTGGTGCCGATGATGGTATTATTGTTCTGAATTTTATAAATGTTTTTCTAATAGCGGAATATTTAGAGAGACAACCTTGCGTTGTGTTAGCGTCCTCAAAATATTTCCGTAACTTTAATGATCAACTTTCAATATAAGAACTTGTATATAAAGAGAACAGTACATGTTACCTCGATTTAGAGTACGATAGTGGATAAGAAATTGAAAACTCATCGTTGCTAAGGCCGCGTTCATAGTGGACGCTTTGGCTGAAGCTGATGCATTAAGCTGCTTTGTCAAGCTTTTTTTGATCATAGTGAACGCTTATTCAACGCTGCATAAAGTAGCTTATTGAGCTTATTGGTGTTCATAGTGCGCGCTTTATGCTGGTGGCTGAGATGCTTTGTTTTCATTTGTCTCTTTGTAAAATAATGCCCTCAATTGCGTTTTGCAAAGTAAATGAAAGATTTTTGTTTAATGAGTATCTAGATTCGCGATGATCACCATTGAATGATCAAACCAATAACAAACAAAAGTTCAAAGGAACTTGAAAACACAAAGCATAATAACGGTTGAAAGTTCAGCACAAATAAAAACCCAAGAAGTAAGCAAGAACAACGAAAACTATGTAAACAAACGAGATAGAATACACAAGTGAATACAACTGAAAAGCACCACAAAACGAAACAACAACGCAGCAACAACACAACAACAGTTAAAACTTCAGCACAAATAAATCCAAAAAATAAAACAAAATCAATGAAAATGTTGTTAACAGGCAAGATAGATAAACAAGTTCCAAATAGCATTTTAAAAATGCTCAACAACAAAGCATAAAAAACAAAATTATTTTTCTGTGTGAGCAAGTGAGATGGAAATATAAGCGCTGAAAAGCATTTGAAATTAAGCTTTATGCTAGCTTTCTGCTGGCACTATGAACACTTTGAGCTTTTGTCATATGATTATACACAAAGCGTTTTTCAGCTAAACCTCTCGGCTAAGCTAAAAGCGTTTACTATGAACGCGGCCTAAGATTTTCTAAGCTTAAATATGTGGAGAACAGCTTGTTAACAGCTTGTTTCAAATGGGAAACGAAGTTTTAGGAAGAATTATACGTTCCTTTAATTTTTACTAAAAGAGGCTCACACTTAACACCAGTAGCTCGTTCCTGTAACAAAATCGCTAAGTTGCCGATTTGTGTGACGTCAGCCGTTAAATATTCCTAGTTACCGATTTCATGACAACTAATGTTTCTGTACGTTTAAATCTGCAAAAACTCGGACCGTGATGAAAAAGAACACAAATCGAGAAAAAAAGTCGCGAAATTAAGTCAAATGACAAGCAGCTGTTTACTCGAATATATTATTTTAGGTGCGTTAAGACTTTATAATAAATAGGTGCTTGTGTTGTTAATAAAAAGTTAATATTTTCAGTTTAAGAAAATTTATTATGTTATAATGGTTGCGGAAATAATCAACGATTATGAATGTAAATAATTTTACACTTAGCGCTGTGCAGCAAAAACTTAGCAAATATATGCAACCGAGTACTTTTTCGTAGCTCAAACATATACTGTTTTGCTAAAATTTTTAACACTTATGTTGAAATGCATTACTTAGAAATTGCCTTTAAAATTAAAATGTTTTTTAAGAACAACAACATATTTCAATCAGTAAAAAATTCGACTTATATGAAAGTAGCCATTTTTAAAGGTTTATTTCGAGTACTTATAACTTAATAATACAAAACATTACTGACATTAGATAAATCGGTAGAATTCTCACTTGCAGCAAAGCCAGTGAAAAAAGTAACACATTGTTATCGATTCACTTTACTTTAGGGCCTTGTTATGGTGGTCGTCATATGATCCCTGGTCATGTCCCTTTTTACTCTCTTTTTTCGTTTGATGATCTGTGTGACGAAAGTATGCTATGCTACCAATACACTTTTTGCTACTTTTAATACTTACTTTTTTATTATAACTTTCAGCTTTGTGTTTATTAGCTTTAACAAATGATTCAACAAAAGCAATTAATAAACTTTTCAACAATTAAAGTGCTGCAATCGATGAGAGTTGCTATTACGCAGGTTTCATTACTGCTTTCATAAATTTCGTACTAAAAGTGTACTATTTTCGTGCCTAAACACAAATGTTGTGAATAATACCACAACGCAACACTGTTTTGATCCCATGATTTCATATTTTTGTCCATGGTATAATTATTTGACATGGTAGCCGTGACAGTTTTTTTGCGATTGATAGTTTTCAAAAACAGCTAAAGAAGTTGTAGTTTGCTGCTGTTGACTAGCTATGTGCTTATTTTTAACTTTTCTTTGATTCATAAAATTTGTTCGCGAAGTTTATTGGAATGTTTTTAGTTTGCTGCGATTGACTAGCTATGTTTAAGTCGTCGCTTATTTTTTCACTTTTCTTTGATTTATTGCATGAACAGCTTATTTTGACAACTATCCATTGCCGCTCGTGAGAAAAAAGCCAGTCTACGCTACTACCTTGTCAGTAATTGTGGCATGATTTTTGTCGAATCATTTGGTGACCGTGGTGATGAAAACTCTCTTGCTCTCGCTCTCAAATTTTCAATTTACATTGAAATAGCAACAATGCATGACCATGATAAGCACATGACCACCACCGTAACAGGGCACCTACAGAAACACTTTTTTAAAAGGTTCCATTGAAAAGAAATCGGAACATGTGATAGCTTATCGATTTGGAACGAACAAATCGAACAGAAATCGATTCAGATACGTATAGAAATATTGCAGGTGAGAGTGACATCAGAGTGACGTTAAATCGGTTATATGAGTCGGTAACTACGATCGCTACGAGTTAGAGGAACGAGCTACAGAAGCAGTCACGTTGTGGCTATCATCTTCGTTATTTAAAATTATCAACCTACAACATTCTCATGGTGGTAGAAGAAAAACTTGGTAGATGCCACTCACTAACGAGGAACTTAATAGATGACCGATATTTGATTTTCACAATATTCCGGATCAATTTGCTTTATCAATTTTTTTTTTTTATTTTTATGCAAACACAAATTCAAATGATGAATCATGATACAAATAACTTTAGATTAATAGCATCTTTAGGTAAAACGTAGCCTTCGTTTTCAGTCTCGTTCGTTTGCCGACGTGATTGGACAAAATTGGCTTGATGTATTTTTTCCTTGCGTCGTCCACAATTACGTTGCTTACGTTACTAAAATACTCTCAACGTGAGTGCTTGTCAAAAGTAGCATTACCAGACTGCAAAAGTTGAGGATTTTGCGTAAATTTCCTTAAATTCTTGTAAATTTAATTTTAATTTGAAGAAAATTTATCGCAGCAGGATGGTTTTTATCCGGACCTATCTCCAAAAGAGTCCTTGTTGTGAAAAATAAAGTAAAAGAGAAAGTGTAGAATGAAATTCAAATCTAGTTGAATTAAATTTTATTTAGCAATTATTTGCACTAGAGTATTGCCAAGAACTTATGGACGCAATGCCCGACGTACTGTAGCAGTCAAAAGTCAGTAATGTGTATACGAGTAATGTGTTATGTTAAATACAATTTTTTGTTTAATTTTTTTCTGAATATAATTTTCTAATTTAAAAAAAAATACTTTTTTTTCTTTGAAATAGACATTTTTTTTAATTTTTTTTTTGGGCCTCCTTTTGGTTGTTTGTACAAAAATTTGAATATTCTGATAATGGGCTCGAAGTATGTACAATGATGCGATAAGATAGGATGATGATATGGTTAATCAACAAATTATGTTTTCTCGAAATAGTAAATAAAATGGCAAAAATAAACCCCTTTTAAAGAGACAATTATTTAACCACTTAAGTTTCTTTAATTTTTTGGGTATATAACTTAACTTCTACCTTTCGTCGTGGCCAAACATACACACACGCACATTTTTTTCTTCTTCTTTTCTCATTTTGTGCCGCATCAGCACGAATCTGTTTCCTTGAGCAGCACTTTAATTGCGTGTACGTTTTATGTTTTTCCTGGTTGCCAGATCATGCTTCCCCACGCATTCACTCAAGCCTCTAGCTAAGCAGCCAACAATCCAACCACATGTCGATACGTTATTAAAGTGTTGCCAATGTTTTTCCCATCAACATTTGTTTTCACATCTTGAATGTTTTTGCTCTACTTCTCCCTTTTAGCCCAATAGCGTGTATTTACATTGTGTCTGCGCTGTCACGTCTTATGTTCTTGTATGTCCTTTCTTATCCTTATGTAACATCATTTACTCATTTTATTCTTAGTATGACATTAAGTTCGGTTCGGTCACAAAAACTTGCTGTTGCTGTTTGCCGCATTTGTAGAGGCGTCAAGTTTTGTGTCTCGAGTTCTTTTATTTTATTATTTTTCTTTTTTTAAGCTTATGTTTCTTTGGGCCTTAAGACAAAATGAATAAGTAGAATACATTTAAATGTAAACAGAAAAAATAATGAGTGTTATAAAAAAGAAATTGTATAGGTCAAATATGATACAGAATTTTATATGCAAAAATTATAAATAACCAAAAATAAGTTAAACCCAAGAAAAAATCGAATCAGCCGAACAGCGGTCGAACAAGGGTCGTACGACTAAATAGGGTCGATTATGATGTATAAATAATCAAAAAAGCCCACTCGTCAAAACAGAGCTCGAACACGAGTCCAAACCGTTTCCGTTACACGAGTACAAACAGTGGCCGTTTGAAATAATATTTTATCACGAATAAAACACACTGGTCTAAGACTAAGACTACACTTTTAATATATTATTTGGATCATTAAGGTTATTTAAACACATGCAAATTTGGTGGGTTTTAAAAAATTTATATTTTTTTTTTTAAATATCACATGCAATTCTCTTGCATAATATCGTTATGGAAGGTGTTTAAATTAAAGAATCGAAAAATCCAAATCTAAGAGTGTCCATTCTTTAAAGCGTATACCTCACATATAAGCTTTACTGTCTAACCAGAATCACGTCGATTGGCTTGAACATAATTATGTTTTTTTAACAAAATCTTTTCAAAACCTGCAACTTGCGTAAGAAATATTCTATCCAGAAAATGCCTGTGCAAAACGTATTTTAGTTTAAAAAAAAGTCTACTAAAATAAAAATGTATCTACTATTATTTAAAAGGGTGCTCACGGTTGTTTGGGACCGAAAAGCTTGAGAACGGCAGACGCTATTTAATAATTATTTTTCTATAGGATAGCAATGGTACCTAGTTGAGATATAGTCTATAAAAATTGTCTTATCATTATATAATTAATAAAATATTATTAAAATCTTTAGCGAGAAAAAAGAAGTTATCTTTTTTTTAGGCTCTACAAACTAACATAAAGATGGTTGGCAACGCTAAATAGGTTGTGCGCAAAGCTAAAACGTGAGGTTCTTCTGATAACATTTTATAGGCGTTAGTCAAGGGGGCGTGGTATCTCGCATGCAACCCAAATTTGCTATATCGAATAGCTTTGGAGTTATAGGTAGCACAGCCTCGAAACTCAGTATTCGACCACTATTTATACATGCTGGTTCCCGGATAATATTTTATTGACGTTATAAAAGGGGAGTGGAACCTCCATTACAAACCAAATTTGGGATATCGAATAGCTTTGGAATTATAGGTCCCTCAGAATTTAGTATTCGACTAAAATATACACGTGTCGTTCATCTAATACCATTTAATGGGCGTTGGACAAGGGGGCGTGGAACCTCCCGTACAACCCAAGTTTGCGATATTGAATAGCTTTGGAATTATAGATTTCACTGCCTCGGAGTTCGGTATTCGACCACAATACAAACGTGCTCTTCCCCTGATAACAATTTATGAGTATTGAACATGGGAGCGTGGCACCTCCCAAACAACCTAAATTTGCGATATCGAATAACTTTGGAATTATTGGTCATAGAGCCCCGGTATTCGACCACAATTTACACGTGCCGTTCCCCTAATAACATTTTTTTGTTGAAAACAATAGTGCCCTTGAAAAAAAAACATAATTGTGCGCGAAGAAAATTATTTTTCTTCGTAAATACATACATGTGATTGAGATTGATTAGCCTATTTTTTAAAATTAAACATGATATTTCTTTCAAATTCTGAACAATATTTTCATGATTCTGTGTCGATAAGCAATAGCTACTTTAGTCAGATTTAAAAGTTTAGAAAAATCTTGCTTTAAACTTTTCAACGCCATATAAGTTTGAAAGGATCTTTTGTTTTTGTGTCATAACGTTGGCTAAAATCATGTTAGAAGCTCCAGTGTTTATAGTGCTATATAGGTGTAGCACAGCTCCATCAATAACTCAGATCTGTTTAAGTTAGCTATTATTGCTTATCGACACAGAATTATTTCTTTTGTGGCAGCAACGCGCCGGGTTTCAGCTAGTATGAAATATAAATGAAGGTCTTATTACAATAACGTGATAATCCACATGAACAAAAAATTTACTGTTTAGGTTCAATACAAAACATATTACCTCACTAACGTCCGCTAAAGAGATTTCAACTATTTTCTATTATATTTCGAACCGTTTGTAAAGGTATAATTCCTCATACAATTTCGTTTTTTATACAAAAAACTTAAAAGTTGATTATTTGAAAATATTTTTTATGTGTCATATCATGTCCTTGAAATAAGCACTTTATAAACACATTATGCCCCTAATTTGAAAATTTATCGCGAGTGTTTTGGCACCATAAAAAAATTTTTAAATGTTGTCGAAATCAGCCAAAACGATTGTTTATTGATTTTTCCAAATCATATTTCAACAACATTTCGTAGCAATTTTATGAACAATGAATTTTTACGATTTTTTTGTTACAACAAGAAACCAAATTCAATTTTTTCCGAAAGTAAAATATCACATCTTTGGTACTTTTAATCCGATTTTTATATATGATAGCTAAGGAAAAGAAAAATTAAATAGAAAACTAAGTGCATAAAAGTTAAAAAAAATAAGATACTTCAAGCGTTGTTTTTATTATTTCTTCACGAAGATAATTATTTTGCTTAAAAGCAAATCACCAAAACTTTGCTCACAGTGTAATTTTAGAAAAATATTGCTAAATTGTAATCAATCCTCATGTATTAAGGAAAAAGAAAAATTCTGCTTGAATTTAATCAAAATTTTTCTAAGTTATTATAAACTGGAATAGCAAATTTTGATTTGTTTTTGCTGAAATTTAGCATAATTTGAAGTGGCTGAGATTCAAGCACAAGTTTTGCTTAACCACAATATAAATTTAGCAAATGGTTTTCTTTATGAAGTTATAGTCTATAGCACAATATAAAAAAGTCTAGAGGGGCAACTTCAGCCATTGGCTATTCGTTGTATGCAGAGTATGCTGGGATACAAATTAGGCACCTTCGAAATCACAAATGCTTGTTAAGATCCGAAAAAGAATTCCCAGGGACTACTCAAGGACTTGGGCGATTGCGAATATTGGGTAAGAAAAGATCTGTAAGCCCGTAAGCAGTGCTATGCCTCCTATAAACTCATTTGTGCGGCTCATACTTTAGCTAAGATCGGTTTCGGCATTAATTTTCCAATCAAAAATGACACAAACATAAATACATTTTAAACATTTTGCTTATCAAAACATTTAATTTGTTTCTTATGAAATACAATTTGTTGTTATTAAAAATATTTGTTTTTACTTAGCAATAAACATTCTATACAAATACCTCTGAAGGGTATTAAATTAAGATGTTAAATACCTCTTGCAATACCTTATACACATCCTGCGGTACATAATGTACCTAATAAGATACCTAATGTAAGGTATAATTGACTTTCGCATAAAAAATGTATGGAAGGATAGGTGCCTCACCGGTGAGCTAGGTGTCCATCAAAGGAGTGTAGACATGCTGTCAACCCAAAGGTTGCAAGACCAGCTGGATGGTTGTTATACATATAAAATAAAGTGGTAATTAAAGCCCTAGAAAGGACTTTGACCGAGCTTCTGTTGATCAATTGTGTTGTGCGTGATTACAAAAGATCGAAAACTGGACCGACAAGTTTTATACCGACTTTGAAAGGTTTATATTCTTAGATAGCATAACATGGCAGTGTTTCTACGCTCGGAGGTTTGCCATTGTCTGTAGAGAAGTCTCGACCAAACGAAAATATTATTTTGTTTAAAAAACATTCTATCTGAGCTGGGAGTTAAGCCCGGGCTGCCGGGTTTCCTTTGCCTACGGACCACGCATTCTACCAATAACTCAACGGCCGCCACTAATAGCTTATATATATAATAGCTTCAATGCCAAAAATTATTCTGTATATTTAGTCTTTAATTTTTGTTGAGGGCTGCATGAAATTTTATGCGGTTAAACTTAGGATCATAGTTGGATTGGAAATAAAAATGCGCAATATCAATTAATGTTTTCTCTTATCTATAGTAATAAAACTCATTTTCTGTTTGTTTGTTTGGCCTTTATACAAATCTAAACGGCTCAACGGATTTTGCTCAAACTAGGTATACATATTAGCTACATCCCAACTTAAAATGTTACATACTTAGTTTTTGCCACGCCCCCTCTGAAATTTTTCAACTAACGGTAATTTTGTTATTATAAAACTTTTTAGTATCGGAGATTTTTTTGTATTTAATTTTAAAAAATTTTTGTTATTTTGACATCAAAAACATTCACATATCTTCAAAATTGGAGAAATTTTCAGTATAACGACTTTTTCATAAAACATCGTTGCCTAAGAATGAGAAAAAACGACATGAAAATCAAAGTTTGGTCTTTCGATGCAAATATCTCCGCTGTCCATTAATATATTTCATTCAAATTTTTTTTGTTCAAAAGTTCAATAAAATCACTTCACAAAAATAGGTTGAACTGTACCGTTAAGTCAGTGTATATATGTTTTATGATTATGTCAAAAAAGGTCCAAAATATTGACTTTTTACTCCAAAAATGACTCAAAAATTGTTGTTGTTGTAAAAACGAAATCAATTAAAAATTGCACATCTGGCTACCTTTCATATGACATAGCATTTATTTGCAAAAATTCTTCCAGCTAAGCGCAAAAATTATTTTACTGTTTTTGTCATCAAAACAACAAGGGTACCACCCCCCTTTGATTTTTTTCGCGAAATTTATTTTTTCCAAAATGTTGTTTTTATATTTTTTACAAAAAAGTCAAGTCTCAAAAATAATTTATGTGAAAAAATTACCCCAATATCTCTTTCCAATCAAAAGTTATGGCTAAAAATCTATTTTTCATACCAGACTATTAATAAAACTTAGTTTTGTGTTAAAATTCTATATATAGTTTGAACGTCCCCATATATCTCTAAGAATGCAGTTGTGTGTCTAAAGTAATTACGAACATTTTGGATTATACAAAATTTTCTTTATAGTGATCATCTACTTATATTTTGCCGCCCCACTCCCCCTCCTGTTAAATTTGTTTTGTTGTGATGGCTCTATTTGTTCTCACTATTGTGTCACCGTTGTCAATTAGTTCTTTATCAAGGGTACTTTGAATGTTGTATATATATCACAATTTTATCGAAAAGATGACTGTGAATAAGAATGCTGTAAAAGTTAATATTTTCATGTAATCAGTTTAAGCTATATGGCGATATAAAAAAAAATATGCGCATCTGGTCAGCACAATTATTTAATTAGTTTTGATCTGTGCGTTAAATTTACAGATAGATGGCGCCACATGTGTAAGATGTGTGGGTACAAACTAAACGTACACCTTGCGTTGAATAGCTGAATTATGTTTTTGCAAAAGTTTCTTCAAATTTAACCCCACACGATTGGGATTACAGACAGGTGGCGCTATTTTCTGCTTACAGAAGAATATCTGATGTTCTTATGCAGCTAGCAGATAAGTTTTGCGAAATATTTTGCGAAAATGCTATTGCTACCAAACTTTTAAAAAGTAAAATAATGCAGTACTGCCAGTTTTTTTTAGAAATTTTAGTAGGTACAATCATTTTTAGCACAACGAATTTTCATAAAACATTGATAGCTAATAATGAGAAAAAAATTATATGAAAATCAAAGTATTGTATTTACTTTTAATGCCAATAACTCTGCTGTTTTTAATATATTTCATTAACATTTTTTTTTTTTTTTAAAAGTTCAATATGTTTTTTAATATAAATCTTTGTTTAGATGTTAAAATGTCCATATCTCAAGGACGCATTGAGTCCCATCATAATTTTAATTTTGTTGAAAAGGTAATTGTGCTTGCTTTAACATTGAGTAAATATAAAAATTCTTTTTAATTTTTAAAATCTGTTTTTCGTACCGTTTCTTTGAATTCAATTAGCTCACCGCAAGAGATGGAACCACCAACAACAAAAATTTTCCTAAACTTTTTTGGATCAATGTTCGTTCAATTACCTAGCAAACGGTGGATAAATAAAATTAAATAAAATAAAATTCAAATAAAATTCAACATGTTTTTCATTATTCCTGATTTTAAAAAACATTTAATCGAGAAGTGTATGTTAAAATGTTTATATAAATGACTCTCGAGTAACACCGGGTATATCAGCTAGTCTCTAATATAAACATTTCCTAAACAGATAAGGGAATTCAATCCCGGCATCTCGGACAGTTTAAGCCCTTTTATATCCCGGATTTTTCTTTATTATCAATTAAAAAAATATATGCTACAAATATTCGTGTAAATGCAGCCATTTTAATTTAAGTTGATAAGAATATAGAATTAGATAAACCTTTTATTTAAAAATTGAGGCAATCGTAAAGACTCTTTACGAATATCGTAAACTATTTCTCCAACTAGCATAGAATCAGAACGGTACTTCTCATCATCGGGTTATATTTGTAATAATATCCGAACAAACCTCTCTTATGAAAAATTAGACAGGTAAGAAAAGAAAATTTAATTTTGTAAAGTCTTTTCTAACCTTCATTTTCCGTTACACAATAGAAGTAAAAGTCGAGTAAAGTTCAAGCTAAGAGAGTAAAATAAATTTAAAAATAGCGTCAAAAGAAAAGAAACGACTTCTACACTCAGAAAAAAGTTTATCGGAATATGATAAAAAAGGCATCATGTTATATGCAAAATGGTATTGACTTTGCTCCAGAGAATGCTTTTCTCTAAATGTGATCCCAAAAATTCCCTAAAAATGGCAAAAAGCTTATATGAAAATTAGAAATATTTTCTCATTAATAAAAGACATCTTCTCTTTAATAGAAAAATACTTCTTTATACTTAAAAAATTTTTCCCGAAAACAGAGAAATATTTATTAAATTTTAATAAATGTTTTCTTTAAGTTACGTTTATAGTTTCTCACAAAAAATAACACTTTCTTTAAAAGAAAGATATATTTTCTTAACATTGATACAACATATTTCTGTACTGCGTACATTTTTCGTACAAAACACAGAAGTATATCCGCATTTACGATTAAAAATTTATTTTTGTCAAACATTTGTTTTAACTCAGTTCTACGCAAAGTAGAAGTATTAATATCAAATTGTGATTCTGTTTTAAAAATATTAGTTAAAAATGTGTTAAGAGTTGGAATAATTGTTGTGGCATTGTTTTTCGGGACTCTTTATAAATATTCCAGAAATTTATTCTGAAAAACGATTTTGTAAATGCATCCAAAGAAACAGTAGTAATAAACAACATCACTTTGTGTAGCTATGTTAAGTACAAAAAAAACTTTTGAAGGAACAATCGTCATAATATGCAGAATATGCAACACTTGCTTTTCACAGCATTAATCAATTGCTCTCACGCTTACTATTTTTTTCGTACCGCATTCAATATTAGAAAAATATATCGATTTTTGAGAGGAAGCCTTTTTAATTTTTGAGAAAGGATTTGTTGTAATTGAAGAAAATACTTCGCATAGTGAATTATTTATCAACAATAGAGAACATTTTTCATTTTCTATAAATTTTTCTCTATAAATGAGATTTTTTTTCAGAGAGAGAAAAATACTAATCATTATTAGAGACATGAAATATTTTCATTTCCCACAAGGAAGAAAATATTTCTTCGAATATGTGAAAATTTATTATAATTGAAGTAAATTTTATTTGAAATAAAGAAAATTTCTATTATCCCCTAAAATAGAGAAATTTTTTATCACAAAGAGATAGGTGTTTTTTTCTGAGTGTAGCTAGTTTCAATCACAAAAACAGCTGATTCCTATCAGACGTAAACAGCACCAATTTACATTTGTCAATTTTTTTTAATTAGGCAAATAAAGTTGATGAGATCATTTGAGGCATTAAAGTACTTTTAATAATATTATTCACTATATAATATATAATACGTTACGTAACAATTTGTAAATTTATTTTTCACTGCACAACATAATAAGCAAACGTAAATTTGACATTTGCTTGTTCTTCTTGATAATTATTCATCTTAATGCTTATTCTTCTTGATGCTTGTACTTATAACGCTGGAAAAAATTTTCCCAGCACACTTCGAGCAACTTTCGATTTCGAGAGAGCGATTTTGTGCTTGTTCTTCTTCTCTTTTTTGATCTATAAAAAGTACGGAAACACGTTCTAGCACATTGCAGGCTACTACAATCGAGTACAAAAACAGACCTATTAAAAAAAAATAAAAAAAAATAAATTTTTAACATTTATATAATAATACCTTAAACAGGTATTCTGTTTTTGAATTTATTAGTTTTTGTTATTTAAATTAATATCTTAATACATAAAAACTTTTCAAAAAATTTTTGTTTGTTGGTTTAATGTGTTCTTTATAGTTTCTAGAATAAACATTCCTGTTTTTAAATCGATATTAAGACAAAAAGATAAGTTATAACGGTTTTCGTTAGCCTTTGTCTAAACTTCCTACAACGAAAACTTTAAACGCGATTTCCTCAAAACTAGTTTTTTAATAACGGTTCGATAGATAACTTGAAATCTATTGCTTCAATTTCAATGAATCTTATTGCATTTTGTTCTTAGTCTTGCCCTTTCAGCATCCCCTCTAAATTAATGTACCTATCTATTTTCTTTCTTTTTTTTAACAAAAAAGAGTGGGAAAATCTTTATCTTTTTTAACTTTTTACTCTAACTTTCCCCATAATTTAAAAAAACCCCGGCTGTCGTGAGTAAGGAGATGCCGAATTAATGACATTTGATTTCTTTGTCTCAGATGCATGGGAAAGGCCATATCCATCGAACCGTTTTGGATGTCTTTTTTCAATGTCATTTTCAGCGCCCTCTATAAAAAAGCCAGAAAATTGTTCGAGAAAAAACAATTTTTCTTATAAAGTATTTTTTATGTACATAAACCTGTATAAATTAAAAAAAATAACTTCTTGTATCAAAAACAAAATGTTTGAAAAAAGCTGATTTTTTTCTTATTACACGTATTAACCTGAATAAAATAGTTAGTTATTAATATTATTGATGTTTTTTTTTTTTTGTTTATCAACAATATGTTTTGTTTTGTTGCTTTAAATTACTTACTTCTAAAATTTTTCAATCCCGAACTAATCCTGGGATTGAGATTCGCGATCCTGATAATCCCGAGATCGAGAAAAGCTTTCGGGATTGGAATCCCTAATACAGATATTCCAACACTTGTATGGGAGGTAGGTGTGAAGATTAATTTATATCGTGCATTTTTATTTGTAATCTGACCCTAAGTGTAATATGTATCAAATTTCATGCAGTGTAACTATTATTCCCAAACAGCATAGTAACATAAATATTATCTGTTGTTAGGTTTTTATGCATCTAGCCATGGTACAATGACCAGGTATTATTAAAAGCGACTGCGCTGCCAAGCTGTGTGCATAATATGTCAAAAACAAGTGATATACACCGAAACAAAAATAACGAGGGATTTTTGTTTTAAAGCAAGCATTTTGGCGTCATATTGTTCTCAATATGTTCACAATGCTATTTATACACTTAACTTATTTATTGTAAAAACTTCGATTTTACATGAGTTTGGGATCATTTGAAGGACAACTATTTTATATCACAAAAAAATCTTCAAACGTTAAATTTTCTTAGTCCAAAAAGAGCTATATCTTCAAGAGATATGCATGGATTTTCAAGATTTATACTTCGTTGAATAGATACTTGCCTTTCTTTTGATTCTCATAAATATTACTAATGTTGGAAAATTTAAAAAATCACATGTTTTTAAGGCCATTTTTTCTAATTTTGGACCCATATAATTTCTGAACGACTTTAGATCGGCCCTTATTTTCTTCACTACTACCTTTTTAGCTCCAAATACACATTTTGAAAAAAAATAAAAATAAAAAAGACCATTTTTGCTAAAGGTTAAATGTTCCAAAAATTGTGCCGTTTTAAAAATTATTATTTCCCTTTTAAGAAAAATCCCTATTTTAATTAGGAAAAACAACATCGTTAAATGTCATCACCTCATTTTGACAATATATGCCCACGCTGAACAGTTGTTTCAGCTCGATTAATACTACCTTCAACTCATTCTATCATGCATCTAGCATGCTTTTTTTTATTTTGGACAGCTTATTTTTAATTTTAGGAAAGATACAAAGATAGAAAAAATATCTATAAATCTGTAAATTTTTGAAAATTAAGAATATATGAAAATTGTTTTTTAGCGCACATAGAAAAAATTATATCTCCTGGACCATGGTTCAATTATTATGAGGTTATTCGTATTTTTGACGTTTTCTCAAATTGGTATGCTTATTTGAAAATGAGAGCAGAAAAAAATCATAAGAGCAATGTTATTAGAGCTAAAAATGCACACGGTTGCCCAAATATCATACTAATTGGTACTATATTGACTATTATTAATTTTGTTCTAGTACTTTTATTGCTCCGATTTCTTAGTGCATTAATAACTTTTTAAATTATTTTTATTTACTTACTTCAATGAAAATTATGTCAATAAATATATAAGTAATATAAATACAAAAATAAATATAATTTTGTTCGTTTATTTTAATAAACACATTAAACCTAATAATGAAACCTAAACAAGAGTTTTTAGTGGCGCGTTCTAAATAAGTTAATTAACCGAGTTAATTGCGTAATTGTATTAAAAAGAAATTGCCATCACATAATTATTAGGAACTTTACAGAAATTTTAGATCCATTAATGGTAAGTGCATTTATAATTTCTTAAATTGTTAAGAAAGAAAAAAAGAAAGAAAAATTTGTCAAAACAAAAATGAAACCACGGTCGCATAATACGCATAATACGTACTGTATACATAATGTGACCAACCGTACTCCTTTTGGGAGTGTTTTACTTCTTTTTTTCTCGCTGTACTTCTTGCATCGAAGTACGCTAAAAGTACTTATTTTTACTTGGTTCACTTCTTTTTGACATAATTTTGCCAATTTTTTCATAAATCTATTCAAAGTACACCTCTCTAACTACTGCAAAAACTTATTTAAGGTTTGTTTCTGTACTCGATTCAAGTAAATTTATTTATTTTAAGGTAGTAGCCCAGTGTGACGACCGAAATATTGACTTTTTCATACATTTTTTTAAATAAGAAAATAAAATGCGATCGTTTTGAAATTTTAACATGTTTTTATTGATGTCGTAAAGTGTGCAAAAGAATTTTCTTTGACTTGATTGTACATTAATTTGCTTGAAGTTATCTATATCAAAGAAGAGTACTCGAAAGAAGGTGTGTTTTTTGGGGGGAAGCACCCAGCCTTACGTGTTCATCTGAAATAAAAAAATCAAAGAGAATATCGTTCTGCAGGCTTTATTGTTGTGCACTACCCTATAATATGTATATTTAAAAAAACAAATAAAAAATGGCGAACTTGTGAAAAAAATTTGTAAATCTAACTTTTTGTAATTTTTTTTAAAAAATATACCTACTTATTGAAAATTGATTGTTTTAAAGTTCCAGAACTATCTATGTATGCCTTAAATAACAGGTGAAATTTTTAGCCAAATCGGTCGAATTGCTTTTAGTTAGTGCTTCCCCGAAGTTTCGAAAACGTAGTTTCAAAAAAAACCTGTTTAAAGTTTTTACAGCACTTTAATATACGTTACGACACTGTCTCTTCTTTTGGCTGTAACTTTAAAAATATTTTCAATTTAGGTCTAAAACTTTTAGAGTATATTTTTAAGATTCATTTTTATATTCTATTGCGAAAAATTAAAAAAAAATTGATTTTTTGAATTCGTCAAACTGGTGGACTACTACGTTTATAAGCAATAAATTTTAAGCTGGATCTAATTTTGAATCTCTTATAAAATAAATTTTTTGTTTAATAGATTTATTCATGCATCTATAAATATCTACATTATTTTTTTATGTACTTCTATTTTGTAATTCTATATTTATTCTATGTATTTCTTTTTTGTCTCTTTTTAAAGTCTGTGCGTGTACTTCTTTTTGCTTTGAAAATGTTGGTCACATTATGTATACACCTTGTTTTTGTGCCGCAAGCTGCGTATGTTTAATCCCTTACAATTTTATTATTGCAAAGTACGCTGCTGTAAGCTTACCGAACATACGCTGTTTACATCGACAACACGGCGTTCATTGAATACCACTAGTATTTCTTTATAATTTGTTTTTCGTCTTAACTTACTTTCTTCTATATTACACTTTCAATAAATAAAATTCACTAAGTAGGTTTTGAGCAATGGCAATAATAGCTCTTTATTTTAAATTTGCAAAGGAGCTTTCTAAATTCCTAGAATATACTTACAACATAGCATACACTTACGATGCAATACCTACATAGTTTCTTTTTCTTATTAACTTGGCAAGATATCATTAAAAACTACTACACTAGAAAACTACACAACGAAAAAAAAAAAAACACACTGAAACATACTTTTTTTTGCAACAGCACAAAACACTGTTAGCAGATTGTCAACATATGTTTGTTTATAAAAAATAAGCATACGTCAAAAAATACGAATAACCTTATAATAATTGAATCATGCTCCTCGACCACTCACAAAGGCTGGAAGATATAAGAACATTTATGAAAATATAAAATTTTAATGAGAAAAGTTGAAAGAAAAGCTAAATTTTTGATTTGTTATTTTAGAAGTTTTAAATACAATACTTCTTAAAATGATTACCTCTTGATGTGAGCGTCTTTAACTTAACATCAGATATAAGTAAAGGTTTGGGCAACAACAATTATTGCTACTGTTTTTGTGATCATGGACCTAACCCTATGCTTAAACTAAAACTAAAAAAGCCCAAAAATGGAGTTATATAAAAAGCATATTTACAAAATACTTGCTGAGCAGACAGCAGTTGAGGAGTGCCAAGGGATTCAAATAACAAAAACAACAACTATGAAGCAACTATAAAAAAGAAAAAACAACTACATCATGAACGACTGCCAGAAGTGAATAACATAAAATTGCACTAA
Source organism: Dichetophora obliterata (assembly GCA_963920525.1). Classification (NCBI taxonomy): domain Eukaryota; kingdom Metazoa; phylum Arthropoda; class Insecta; order Diptera; family Sciomyzidae; genus Dichetophora; species Dichetophora obliterata. The sequence goes on from OY986435.1 coordinate 52,012,185, forward strand.
ATAGAAAAAACCACACGACATAATCCAGAAACGGAAATGGCCAAAAGAAATGAAAAAAATGGTCTCCAACAACAACAAAAAGCAGCAGCAATCAGCAAGACTAAAAGAAAACGATGGAAGCATTACAATAACCACTTTTTACAAAGGGGTCGGTCGACTTGGCCAGAGTAGCAACTAAAGCAGCATCATGCCAAGTCATCAACATAGGGCGAAGGCTATAAAAATCGAAATTTCCTCAATTAAGTTAGGCCCGCGGGACTCGTCCGGAAAAAAAACAAGGCAAATACAGCTGATTGGGGTTGTGGGCCAAGAGAGCTAAGCAGAGGATATAGTAGTGAGTGGAACCTTTTGGCTGAATTTTAAATCGACTGCATTTCAGACGTTATGCCAAGTTAGCAACGCGGTGGTGTAAACCGTTAAAAACTGCTGTTCTAGCTAGTTGGGGGGGGTGAAGTTTAATGTTTATTTTTTTTTCTACTCTATGCTTTAACATTTACGTGAAGGAAATTGGTTGCAAAAAGGATATGACTATTAAATTGAAAGGATATGAATGTCAGTTGTGAAACAGTCTACGTATCATGGAACGAGCTATCGAAATTTATGATTGAGCTCATCAAGCTTTTATCTCAAACAACACATGGAGCAGCTCATAAATCATGTCGATCCAAAAAAGCATTAAAAAAAAGTAAAAAACAAACAGCGAGAAAGAGCCTCATTCATACCTGCCCAGAGATTAATAACCGTCAGCTACAAAAATAACCACAAAGCCTACCTACCCAGTTAAATGCACGAAATAAAACCCAATCAACCAACAGCGTTAAGTAACAATAACAAAATAAAAAAAAAGCAAAAAAAGTGATATGAAACGTTTCAAACGTGGATATAAATCGATTTCTTGTGTCATTTTCAATAATTGAAATTGTAAGTGTTAGCAGGGCGTCAAAAAACAAATAATTCGACACACATAGACACAAAGCCAGCCAGACCGAACCTATCGATAAACAAACCGGCAAGTTGAACTGTTCCTAGTCGCAAGAAAGTTGTTGATAAAAAAAAATAATAGCTCAATTTTTGCTCATAAAAATGATGAACATTTTGTGTCAATATAAACTAGAGTGGCAAGAAAGAAAAAAGCAAAAATTCTTATGAAGGCTATCCGCAAAGCACCAGGTCATTGGGTTGGTTTGGCCGCCTAGGAGCGAAAGAATAATAGTAACACAAAAAAAAAATACAGAACAACACTGTGCCTCGTTTTTTCATTTTTAAGCACACACACACAACCAACTTGCTCGTCCTTGCAACAAGGTCCTTCTTAGCGATCTACACAATTGAACTGAGTCATCCACGAACATCATAATTAAAGTCAGAAAAATCTATAGTTAATTTTTTTTTTCAGCTGCGCTGTGGAAATTATAAACATCAGCTGTCAAAAACCATGCCATTTCATGTTACTGCTCTATTTAACGAATTTAATAATAAACTCGTAGCCATGAAGGAAACATTATGAGAATTTAAAAAAAAAACTATTTGCTTTCATTTGGAACCTTGACCCTATTATAAATAAATTGGAATATACTAGTTATTAGTAAACGAACCAAGTTGAAAGGGAAAAATCATTCAAAAGTCACACTTTCAGAGTTTTTTGGACTTCACTGATCATTTTATTAACAGGTGCTAAATTTGAATAGCAAAACAAGCGACATAAAGCTTCACGGGCAGCAGATCCATATCAAAAATCTTTCATGGTTGATATTGATTACAAAATTATCTTTATACCAATTTTATATTAAAAGTAAGGGCAATTTTGACTTTTTTGTGCAAAATTTACTACTTTTAAAATTTCTTTAATCTGGCATTATTTTTTTCCATTAAAGATTCATTAAAGGTCTTCACCATAAGTAAAAATATTTATAACCCCACTTATAATGCGTGAAGGGTATATAAACTTTTTCACTACGTTTTTAATTCCGATAAGGAGGCGTATCAGGTATAGAAATATATATATTAGGGCGGGTCGATTTATTTTTCAACAATTTCCCTATGATTTCCGTATTCTATGGGTTATTCCATGAAAATTTGCCAAAGGAACCATACCTCTATCGTTAAAATCGAGCCCCCTACTTTTTGTTGGTAGATTTTTTCCCAAATTGACGTTCGTATGAAATATTACCTACACGTTCACATCCATAACTCAAAAACTATCGATCGGGCGCGTTGGAAAGGTGAGCTCATTTTGATCAATTTACAAAAAAAAAATCTCCAACATTGGTCCAACGGTTCAAAAGTTACGGGCATTTTTGTCCAAATTTTGGAGCATTTTTCCATTTTTTTCATGATTTTGTCCAAGAATATTACTTTCATGGCCATTTTTTTGGCTCAATTTTTTTGACTTACGAAGCTTACGAACCTTACGTTACGACTGGACTGATTTGCGCTTTACATTATTGGCATATTTTTTCACAGGGTGCACACCCTGTGTTATGTTTGTTTATTTCTTTTTGTTTTTAGTTTCTTTATAGACTTCTTTATTTTTGTTTGTTTATAATATTCCAGTGTATGCTAGTTTTGTTTGAGCGTCATTTCAGTGAAGTGTTACTTGAAATAACTAACAAATAATCAAACTATTTTGAAATTTAGAAAAGATTTAAAGGTAAATGTAAAAACATTGCTAACTATTATAGTTAATAGTTATATTATTATTCTATGAAAAACATATTAAATTCTTTTAGTGACGGTTTAAAAAATGGATTTAGAGCCTGGTTCATCGCAAAATCCAACAGATACCCAACGCAGTAGTTTGCAACATTTGGTCTCTCATGATGTTTTTTCTTTTGGCGTGGCCTGTGAATTACCTGATATTAATCTCTCAACTAAACGAGATATATTGAAGTACTATTTTTTCTTGGCCGAACGTTCAAAAGCCCAAAGCAAAATGTTTTCCTATAAAACATTTACTCCCCAAGTAGCAGACAGATTGTTAGAAATTTGGAATCAACTTAATATTGAACTTATACTCAAAGGTAGCATCATTAGAAAATTGAATAATTTGCTTGACGCATATAGTAATGCAGATAAACAACGAGTAAAACGCGCAACAGAATTCAAAAAATTCGTAGAATCAACAAACCAATTATTCAACATTGGAAAATGTAAATGCAACTTGAAAGAAAACGACTGCTCATGTGGATCTATCCCAAAGAACTTAAAAGATTTCATGCGGGATCAATATAATGACAGAATACAAACGATACCGGAACACGATAGTGGAAGTGAAGAGACGATACCAACGACTATACCAACAATCCCAGTGAGCAACGATCCTACATACGAACCACATTATGACGAAATGGAAGTTGATGTGAGAGGAGGTTCAGATTTAGTTCTACCACCACAAACATACACTCCCAGATACAATACTAAAAACTATGCAATGATGTGTGACTATGGTTGCCACATGGTCTGGATTCGTCTGGATTGTCCAGATTTTTTGTCCCGTGTCCAAAGTCCAGCTTTTCAAAAAATGTCCAGATACTATTTTTGCAGATATTTTCCACCAAAACAAAAACAAAACTATAATATGTAATAATTTATAAAGATTTGTGTGTTGTAAAGCTCAGGCGTTCAAAATATTTTTGTATCCCGTGATTTAAAGTTTCAAAGTTACCAACACTGTCGAGATCAGCTGTTCATAAATTTGAAATTCTTGATTAAAAAGTTTACCATTCTCTCAAGCCAACATATATAAAAATTAACTCGCAATTTGTAAGTACAATTAACATTTTAAAAGATAGTATGGAAAATAAATGAATATTGCTTATTAAGGTTCACCATGTCAGATATTGAAAAAGAGCAGCCAGGGCCTTCCACAAAGAGGAGGCTTACTATATTTTCGGACAACTGGATCAAATTGCCAGATTATGCCGATTGGATTAAAAAGAATTATAACTACACAGCCATATGTTTGCTTTGCCAAGTCGAAGTCACTATTAAATACGAAGGATGTAAAGCTTTACAGAAGCATTTTCGCACTAAACAGCATCAGCATATAAGGTCTTCTAAGCAAATTTCCGGTAGCCTAAGTAAATTTGTTACCAAAGTAAACAATCCTGCAGAAGACGATGTCAGAACCTGGGCTGAGTTGTCATCGATTTTTCATAATGTCATCCATGGATTAAGTTTCAACAGACTCGATTGCCACATGAAACTCGTTAAAGACGTGTTTCACGGCAGTAAAATAGCATCACATATTTCATGTGGCCGCACAAAAGCTGCAGAAATTACACGAAACGTATTGGCACCTTTCGCTCAAGAGCTGGTCGTAGCCAATATCAAAAATTGTTTATACTTTTCTATTGGTTATGATGGTGCAAGTTTAGGGAATTTAAAATTTTATGCATATACTGTACAATATTTCAACCCGAAAACAGGAATTTGTAAGAAACTCTTAGACTTTTACGAAGATTCGTACGGCGGATCTATGGACATATTTGAGAATTTAAAGCGAATTACTGAAAGTAACACGTTACAAATAGATCAGATTTCTTCATTTAGCATAATGCAGCAGTCAATTATGGCGTTCGCAATTCCGTTTTTCAAAAACTTGTAGAAGTCAACAAAAACATTATAAAAACAGTTGATATTGAAAATATTGTAATTAAGACTTTCAATGAGTTTAGTTCTTCGGCGACCACCACGCGAAAATTAAAATAATGTTTTGAGTTTGCTAAATTGGAATGCAAAAATCTTCTTCGGCATGTGCCTACGCGATGGCTTTCGCTGTTTCCAGCGGTAGATCGTCTTATTCTAGCCTGGCCAGCTGTAAAAAGATATTTCCTCTTAAAGGGTGAAGAAAATACTCGGAAAGAATTATGGGCGTTTTTTTCCAAAAATTTAACAATATCCGAAATAATAAATGAAGACGAGAAATGCTTTGAAGAGGGAATATCAGAGGCATATTTGTATTTTATACATAATGTATTACCAGAGTTTCGTTCAGCAGTGTTGGCTTTGGAGAAAGCCGACTGTGCTATTGTTGATGTGGATACCATTGTGAGAAAATTGAAGCAGAACTTAATAAATAGATTGCATGATACATTTTATGGAAAGAAATCGAAAGCTATTATTAAACAACTTTCCGACCATGAAAGGAATATTTTTGAACAAGATGCTGAAAAGTTTTTAAAAACTGCGGTGCAATATCTGGAAACGCACTATGACTACAGCGATAATTCTATTAAAAAACGTTTATCTTTATTTTGTCTTAAATCGAAGTTAATTTCGTGGGAGGCCCTCGAAGAAACAGTTGAAGTTTTGGGGTTAAAACAAAGTGTTAATAGTGATGAATTATACACAGACTACTGTTTCTTACGAAATGCGTACGATAATCTTCAGAAAAATATACCAAATGATAAAATTTGGTCGGCGTTTTTTCCTAAATTTGATAATGAGGAAATAAAAAACTTACGGAAAATCATTTATTTTATTTTTTCAATACCAATAAGTAGTGCTTACTGCGAAAAGGTGTTTAGCCTTTTAAATGACTTAAATTCTAAGGAGAGAAATAGAATGGCAATTGATCTCATAAAATCTGAACTAATTATAAGACTCAACTATAGTGAAGACTGTAAAGCATTTAATGCATTTTTAAAAACAGCAAAAGCCAATAAATTGGTTCAATGTACCCGTTCCAGTACTAAATATTTATGGAAAAACTAGTTTTTTTTTTTAACAAATTCAGTGTTATAACGGCCAATGGCCATTTTATTATTTTTATGAAGTTCAACGCCTTTGAAAACTATTTTAGAAATAAGTGAATTGTTTTGTTTTTATGTTTTTCTCTGATGTACACATTTATATTTATATGTTATGAATAGCTTTTATTTTTTTATTTTTTTTTTAATAAGTCAATAAAAAATTATGTATTTCTTATTCTTTTATAAAATGCCCATTTTTTTGTCAATGTCCAGTTGAAAACGGAAAAATCCAGATATTTTTTTGAAAAATCCAGGCGAAACTCATTTAGCATGTGGCAACCCTATGTGTGACAGATTTGGTGTGCATGACAGAATGGGATCAGCATTGGCAACAGCTCTGATGGAAGACCTGGGCGTAAAAGATGCTCATGACAATCTTGTCATCATGGATAAAAGTAAACTTCGTAGAGAAAGAGAAAAATGGAGACAAGACGCACTTCGTAAGCGGTATGATGGCTCGAATTTGATATCATTTTCATTCGACGGCAGGAAAAATGATGCTCTAACTGTAGAAAAAATTGATGAGAAGTTGCATCCAAGGATGGTTAAAGAACCTCATCTAGTTGTTTTGGGGGAACCAAAATCTCAATTGATAGGCTACACAAAACTAGAAAGTGAAACTGCGGCAAGCAAAGTCAACAAATTGATCGAATTCTTCCAAGAAAAACAATTGTCTCTCGATTCATTAATTGCCATATGCGCTGATGGTGAACTGGATTAATTGCCATATGCGCTGATGGTGGAATTTTGCGACTATTCGAAAAACAGTTAAAGAGACCACTGCACTGGTTTGTGTGTCTTCTGCACTTTAACGAGCTTCCGTTTAGACATTTGTTTGACACTTTAGACAAATCAACCACCACTGGACCACGATCAACTACCGGAAAGTTGAGCTCAAAAATTGCTGATTGTGAAAATCTTCCGGTATGTAATTTGTATAGCTGATACTTTACCATTTTTCATTCTATTTTTTAGCTTTTATGGTTTCTTTTCAGGTGGTAGCCGATTTTGAGGAAATCGCTTTGGAAAATATGCCTCCTGGTGATTTAAATCCAGAAGAATTATTTACCGATTCGAGGTACTTGATGTTAATGGCCAATGCAATTTCTAATGGTGTGGTTCCTGCGGATTTGTCTCACATAAAACCAGGGCCAATTGCACATTCTCGTTGGCTGACCAAAGCCAATAGATTATTACGGTTGTATGTGACAACTAATAATCCAACTGAAAATTTAAAAATTCTGGCTAACTATATAATAAAAGTATACACGCCAATGTATTTCAATGTTAAGTATTATAGCTCTGCCGCATACGGTAGTACATTACTTTTTAAATTTATTACTTGAACACGATTTTTACCACCGAATTTACTTGGAGTTGTAAATACAGTAATTCAAGATAATCCATATTTTGCACACTCAGAAAATATCTTGCTATCTATGTTGTTTGATGATAGAATGGAAAAACGAAACATTGCTATAAAGAAGATTTTACATTACCGAAGAGATATTGTCGACCCAACGGAACTTAGAGTTTCTAAAAAATCTCTTATAAACTTTAATTGTACGGAATATACAAATATGATTGATTTAAATGACGATACCATTTTATTCGAACCACCGTTTACGCAAAGTTATTCGTATGAACATTTGGAGGGATATTTAAATTACGAAGTGCCACCGTTCGATGATCCACAAATCCTTTACACATTCAAGGAACGGAAAGACATGTTCAATTGCTGGCTGCTACTGCTAAACGAGTTGCAGGAAAGAATGTAGAAGGCGCTATGGCGACGACATTAGAGAGCCGTATGAAAACACCAAGACTTGAAAGCAAACAAGACTTTCAGAAAAAATAATGTTTTTTTTTCACATTTTGTCTTTTACTACACTCAAATTTATTTTTTTTTTTGATAATAGGTTGATAGATACTTTATTATCACTTAATTTGAATGTTTGTAGAAAAAAAAATAAAAAGGGAAAAAAAATCAAAAAGTTGGTTTATGTGTTATTTTGTTTTAGCAATATCGCATGAATTAATCAACCGAATTCGATAAATTTGGGCTTAAACTCTTCGTTTTGAATTGTAAATTGAATTAAGTAATAGATTGGGCCAAAAAAATGGCCATGAAATTAATATTCTTGGACAAAATCATGAAAAAATGGAAAAATGCTCCAAAATTTGGACAAAAATTCCCGTAACTTTTGAACTTTTTACCAACAAAAAGTAGGGGACTCGATTTTAACGATAGAGGTATGGTTCCTTCGGCAAATTTTCATGGAATAACCCATAGAATACGGAAATCATAGGGAAATTGGTGAATTTTTTCACTCTCTACAAATCGACCCGCCCTAAATATATATATATTCTAGATCAGCATCATCTCCTGAGTCGATTTCGTTATGTCCGACTGTGATCACGATAACAGCTGTAATTTAAGAGTTATCGTAACGAAATCCAATATATAAGCGCTTTATTCAAAAATTCGAGCACCATGTTCGAACAGTTGATTATGCCTTTAATAAATTATTTTGAAGTAGTGTTTAGTAATCTAGACTCATATTCGTTACATAAACTGCAAGTGGCGTTAAGCTATGCGGCCCGTTATGTGTATGGTCTCAGAAGATTTAGCCATGTTACTTGTCTAAGCACCCGAATTCTAGGATGCAATGTAGAACATTATTTAAAAGCAAGAAATTGTATATTCCTGCATAAGCTGATACACTCAAAAACTCCAAACTATCTGTATTCTAAACTTCAGTTTTGTTTATCAGCCAGAAGCTTAAATTTGGTAATTCCTCGCTTTAAATATTTAAATTCCTCAAGACTTTTTTTCGTAAGCACCATTAGATTGTGGAACTCCTTGCCTAGGTATCTTAAATCTATTTCCAACGCACAAAATTTCAAGCAATTAATATCTGCACATTTTTCTTGAGTTCTCGTTTCTCTTTTACTTTCTCTCTTCTTCTCATTTAACCCTTTTTTATTTAATTATTCATTAGATATAAGTTTTTGTTGATTTTATTATTTTAATAAAACTACTTTTAGAATTTAACTTAAGTAATTTTTAAATATAAATTTAATAACTGTTTGTTTCTTTTTCATTCTGATCTTATGTTTGTTCGAGATATATATTATACTATTTTATTGTACGCAAAAGAATAACTATTTCTTATGTACTAATAGATGAATAAAGCCAAATTACAAAATAATTTAAGAGTTATCGTACCGAGCCTACCTCCCATGCAAAGTTATTTTACCAAAACGGTAAAATTTCTCAAACTCCACAAAAATATGTATAATGGGTTAAAAGTTTGCAAATATGATTATATCATAATTATGCACACGATGTTTGAAATTTAGTAAAAATATCTGACCTATCTCCCATACAAAGTGACGTTATCATAATAACAAACACCTTATCAATTCTAAAAAAAGTAATTGTTTCACCCAATTTAGGCGCCTACCAGTTCCAGTTGAGCTAGAAACTTCAAATTTCTCATTTCATCTGCTTGTGGGCTAATAGAGGAAGTTAAAAAAAAATCAGAAAAGCTTCTAGTTTTCCCGAAAATTTACGTTGCATTTTTTAGCCAAAACATTTACATATCTTATCAGAAGAATAAAAACTTTTACTTAAAATTTTCAAATTTTTCGATTTTAAAGTTTAAAAAAACCATCAAAACCATTTTTTGGGCAAAATAGTGTTGAATAACTATTAAAATAAAAACTGGTTTTTAATAATTCGTGTCATATTGAAAAGTTTTTTTTTCACAAATTTTTAAAATTGAAAAATATGACCCATTTATTTTTAAAATTGATCCCACAGGAGACTCACAAAATGATGTATAAATTACTTAATTTTAGAATTTACTAGAATATCGAGGGGTCGCTTGACTTTCACCCAGAGGTCCCGGGTTCGAATCCCGGCTAGGCCATGGTCCTACCTTTCTTTTCTTATTTCTTATCAAAGGAGCTTTGATAAGCTTAAATAAAAAGTTGTCGTTGGTGGTGGTAGGAAAAGTTTTTGGAGAGGATTGCCTAGTAACTTGATTTGACTGAAGTCAGGGCATAACACTTGCTTCAGATTTAATATCACACGTTTCAAAAGCTTCTGCCACATTAAGAACAACATCCTACACAAAAAGTTTCACTTGATTACTCCCTACCTTCTTTTTATGGTATCACAAGTCTAAGTGGGCCAGTGTAAAGACCTGCCGCCACCTTAACCTAACCCCTAGCCTAACCTACTCAATTTACAAATTTTAATTTTAGGCGAAAAACTATCATTACATATAATTTCACATTTATTTTTTTCAAATCAAATTTTACCAAACATAATTTTAATAAAAATCATATTGATTAACATGATTCTTTTTTTAATTTTGGCTGCTTTTGTCCAACTCTAGAAGATATTGAAAATGGTATTCTTAGTTTAAAAGATTCTTACAAATCTGATTTTGATGGACTTAGTTCTTACTTTATAAAGAAATAGCTGAAACCCGGCGCGTTGCTGCCTCGTCCCGTTTCCAAAAACCCATCAAATGTTAACATTGAACATAGCATGTTTAAATTGTGGTTAAATACTAAATCTGTGCTACCTATAATTCCAAAGCTATTCGATAAATCATAAAGTAACTTAATCATAAAAGCCATTACTTTTGATTGGAAAGAGATATTGGGGTAATTTTTTCACATAAATTATTTTTAAGCCTTGAATTTTTTGTAAAAAATATAAAAACAACATTTTGGAAAAAATAAATTTCGCCAAAAAAATCAAAGGGTGTTGTTTTGTTGTTTTTGACCTTGTTGTTTTGATGACAAAAACATTAAAATAATTTTTGCGCTTATCTGGAAGAATTTTTGCAAATAAATGCTATGTCATATGAAAGTTAGTCAGATGTGCAATTTTTAATTGATTTCATTTTTACAACAAAAACAATTTTTGAGTAATTTTTTGAGTAAAAAGTCAATATTTTGGACCTTTTTTGACATAATTATAAAACATAGTTTCACTGACTAAAAGGTACAGTTCAACCAATTTTTGTAAAGTATATTTATTGAACTTTTGAACAAAAAAAATTTGAATCAAATATATTAATGGACAGCAGAGATATTTGCATCCAAAGACCAAACTTTGATTTTCATGGCGTTTTTTTCTCATTCTTTGGTAACGATGTTTTTTGAAAAAGTCGTTGTACTGAAAATTTCTACAATTTTGAGTGTATGTGAGTGTTTTTGATGCCAAAATAACAGAAATTTTTTAAATTAAAACAAAAAACTTCGATAAAAAATTATTATAATAACAAAATTGCCGTTAGTTGGAACAGTTCGGAGGGGGCGTGGCAAAAAATTAGTATGTAACATTTTAAGTTAGAATAAATATAATATGTGCACCTAGTTTGAGCAAAATCCGTTGGGCCGTTTAGATTTGTATAAAGGCCAAACAAACAAACAAACAGAAAATTATTTTTATTACTATAGATTGTCAATTGTATGAAAAAATAGATTTTTAATCATAAATTTTGATTATTTGAGATATAGGCTTTGGCAGCAAATGTTGTAAATTTGATTGGAAAGAGATATTGGGGTAATTTTTCACATAAATTATTTTTGACTTTTTGTAAAAAATATAAAAACAACATTTTGGAACAAATAAATTTCGCGAAAAAAATCAGAAAGGGTACCCTTGTTGTTTTGATGACAAAACCAGTAAAATAATTTTTGCGCTTAGCTGGAAGAATTTTTGCAAATAAATGCTATGTCATATGAAAGGAACGCCGATGTGCAATTTTTAATTGATTTCATTGTATGATGCCAGGCATAGTACCCTAAAATTTTCGTTTAAATCGGTCGACCCGCTTTTGCAGTTAGTGTTTACATCAAGAGTGGTTACATAAGACTTGTATTCCTCGGCAGACGTTGTTCGGCCCCAGACCGCCTTAATGCCATATACGAAAATGTCAAGAAATGCCAAAAATATTCACCATTTTCAGTATAACTGCCAAAAGTAACCATATGAATTAAATAGCCAAATTTTAGTCAAATACAATCAAAACTGTTTGAAATATAGAATTTTTGTTGTTTTGTAAGCGGTAAAAAGGGGTGCGGCAAAATTATTTCTATTTATATATATTTATATATATAAATAGAAATAATCTAATCTATTTATATATATATATTTCTATTTTATATTTATATAAATATAAAACGTTTTCATTGGTTTGTGGGCGGTAAAAGGGGGCGTGGAAACCAATTTTTAGTACAGTTGCTGACAGTAACCGTGCAAACTAAGCCAACATTTAAGCTCAATCGACCAGTAGTAAATTTTAATGATTTCTCAAAAATTGGGTGTGGCTATATATCGATTACGCCCCTTTTTAGTACAGTTGCCGAAAGTAACCATACAAACTTAGGTATCACATGTTAGTCTCATACGGCCAAAACTGCTTAAAATATAGTATTTACACTGATATGTGGGCGCAAAAAGTGGGCGTGGAAACCAATTTTTCGTACAGTTACTGCCAGTAACTACACAAACCAAAGTACCAAATTTAAGTCTTATACGACCAAAACCGTCTGAAATAAAGCGTTTTCATTTCTTTGTGGGCGGTAAAAGGGGGCGTGGAAATCCATTTTAAGTACAGTTATCGACAGTAACCGTACATACTAAATTACAAAATTTTAGCCTTATACGATCCAAACTGACTGAAATATAACATTTTTATTGATTTGGGGGCGGTAAAAGGGGGGTGTGGCACATTTTTCCCCCTCAACCATCTCGTACCTGAAACAAATCGGCTGCCAAAATTTCAGGAAATCAAACATCGTTTTGCTTTTTATATATATAGACATTGATTTGTGGGCGGTAGAAGTGGGCGTGAAAACATTTATATATAGTGACCGCCTCTTGGAGCACCTATACAGTAAGTTTCACTGTAAAAGTGTATAGAACTCTGGAATTGCCATGATTTCGAAAAAGTGGGCGTATTTATTTTACGACCACGCCAATTTTTTGTACAGTTACCGACAGTAACCATCTGAACAAAATTACCAAATCTTAGTTTTTTTACGATTGAAACCGCCTGATATATATCCTTTTTTTGGTTTGTGATCGATGGAGCAAATTTGGCTTGTATGGGAGGTACCACGCCCCCTTCTCCAATCGTTACCAAACCTCACAGGAACACTCTCAAGATGTGGCTTTATTTTCCCTGAAAATTTCATAAAGATCGGTTCAGCGGTTTTGGAGTCTATACGTGATATAGCCACATACCCACCCACATACCCACATATGTACATACATCCATTTTTATATATAAGATGTTCCAAATCAATATCTGTTCCACTTTTATTGATTTTTAATAAATCTCTTGCTTGTGGTACTTTTATCAAAAATTGGAAAATTTCTGTTATTTCTCCTATTTTTGAATCAGGAAAAAAAAAACAATATAGAAAATTATAGGGCAATCTAAAAGCTTACGAACATCTCTAAAGTTTTTGAAAAAATTGTGAGAGATAAAGTTTTCTTCGCTGTTAAAAATTTTATTTGTCCGTTCCAGGATGGTTTTGTTGCATTTTGTTTTGTTGAAAATGCACAACAAATTTGTACATTTTCACGAGTTATTGTATCAACTCCTTTGAAAAAGGCTACCAAGTTGATATTATTTGCTCAGATATTTCTAAAGCCTTTGACAAAGCTCCACATGACCTACTTATCATGAAATTGTCCATGTATGGGTTTCATTCAGCGTTTCTTGCGTGGCCTAGATCTTATTTGATTAATAGGATATCGGTTGTCACTATAGAAAATGTGAGTTCTGAACCTTTTTTGCTGACATCTGGAGTGCCGCATGGCAGTATACTTGGACCGTTACTGTTCATTTTGTTCATAAATGATATCTCGAGTTGTTTTTCCTCCGTTAGTTATTTATTGTACGCTGATGATCTGAAAATTTTTCATAAAGTAAAGCAATATTCAGATTGTATTACTCTTCAATCTGAATTGAATAATTGTCTTTCTTGATTTAAAACCAATAACTTAACATTGAATCTTAATAAATGCTCTAGTATAGTTGTTTTGAAGAGTTCTACACCTATTTTGTTCCCTTATCACATTGATGGTGTGCCTTTATCTATAGTCAATGAAATTCGTAATCTTGGAGTTTTATTTGACTCTCGTTTTAGTTTTGTTGGCCATATAAATCGCATAATTCTAAAGGCTTATTCTTTAATGGCTTTTATTAAACGTAATAGTTCTGCTTTCCTTGACCCTTACACCATAAAACAGCTCTACTCTGCATTTGTAAGATCTAATTTTAATTATATGGCGGCCGTAGCCTAGTGGGTAGAGTGCGTGGCCCCTAAGCTAAAGAACCGCGGTAGCCCGGGTTCAATTCCAGCTCAGACAGAAAGTTTTTTCAGTTAAATTAATTTTCCTGTTCGGTCGTCACCTCTCTGCAGACAATGGCAAACCTCAATGAGTAAAAATTGCCTTGTAAAGTTTCTTGAGAACATAAGTCGTTCGGATTCGGCATTAAACACGTAGGTCCAGTTCTCGGTCATTTGTGATTAAACATTTAATAACACGCACAACACAATTGATCAACAGAAGCTAGGTCAAAGTCCTTCCAAGGGTTGAAATGGCCAGTTTATTTATTTATTTTTTTATTTTAATCTTGATTATGCGGCACTTGTCTGGAACCCTTATTATGGTGTTTACATTGATCGTCTGGAGCGCATACAAAAGAAGTTTCTGAAGTATGCACTACGCACAATTGTTTTTACTGATCCTATTCCATCTTACATATCTCGTTGAATGTTAATAAGTTTGGAAAGTCTTGAAATGAGGCGGCTGATTCAAAGTACAATGCTTATTTTTGATATCGTTAATAGTAATATTGATTGTCCAAAGCTTCTTGAATTAATGGGCTTTAATTTACCATCTAGATCTTTGCGCTCATTTGGCTTACTTACTTACTTAGTTGGCGCTACAACCGTATGTCGGTCTTGGCCTCATGTAAGAATTTGCGCCAGCCATTTCTGTCTTTCGCTTGCTGGCACCAGTTGGAAATTCCAAGCTTCGTCAGGTTGTCCTCTACTTGGTCTTTCCAACGAAGATGCGGTCGTCCTCTTCTGCGTGTACCGCCGCTGGGTACCGAATCGAATGTTTTCTACACTGGAGCATCGTCTTTCATGCGCTGAACATGACCAAGCCAGCGAAGCCGCTTGATTTTAATGCGCTTGACTATGTCGATGTCAGCGTACAGCTCATACAGTTCATCATTCCACCGTATTCGGTACTCGCCATTGACGCAGATTGATCCGTAGATCTTACGAAGAATCTTTCTCTCCAATGCTCCTAAAGTCTTTTCATCTAAACTGCTCAGCGTCCAGCTTTGTGATGCATAAAGTAGGACGGGCATGATGAGCGATTTATAGAGCGTGATTTTCGTTCGTCGAGAGAGAGCTCTGTTTCTCAATTGCCTACTGAGCCCAAAGTAACACCTGTTGACAAGAGTTATTCTTCGTTTGATCTCAATGCTGATGTCTTTGGTTGAGTTTATGCTGGATCCCAGATCACAACCTCGAAGGAGGTATTGTCAACGGTAACGTGGTTTCCAAGACGCTGGGACTGTTTGTTTGTTGACACCAAGTATTTCGTCTTATCTGCATTCACTGCCATACCCATTCGACTTGACTCTCTTTCTAATCTGGAAAATGCTGCACTGACTTCGCGCGTATTATGGCCAATGATATCGATGTCATCAGCATACGCAAGCAGCATAACACTCTTGTAGAATATTGTGCCACCACGTCTCAGATCAGCAGCTCGGATGATCTTTTCCATCATTAGGTTGAAAAAGTCGCACGATAAGGAATCACCTTGTCTGAAACCTCGTTTGGTAATAAATGGTGGGTAGAGGTCCTTCCCGATTTTAGCTGCGCTGCTGGTGTTGCTCAGTGTCATCCTGCAAAGTCGTATTAGTTTTGAAGGAATACCAAATTCAGACATGGTGGAGTACAGGTGCTTTCTTATTGGACTGTCGAAGGCGGCTTTGTAGTCGACAAAAAGATGGTGGGTGTCGACTTGTTTTTCTTGAGTCTTCTCCAAGATTTGTCGTAGCGTGAAAATCTGGTCGATGGTGGACTTTCCAGGTCTAAAGCCACACTGATAAGGTCCGATCAGTTTGTTTACAATGGGCTTCAATCTTTCACATAAAGCGCTCGACAGGACCTTATATGCGATATTAAGAAGGCTTATCCCACGGTAATTGGCACAGATAGTGGGATCGCCTTTCTTGTGGATTGGGCAGAGCACACTGAGATTCCAATCGTTCGGAATGCATTCTTCCGACCATATCCTACATAGAAGCTCGTGAATGCGTTTAAGTAGAGCTTCGCCTCCGTTCTTAAACACCTCAGCAGGTAAGCCATCAGCTCCCGCGGCTTTGTTATTTTTAAGCCGAACTATAGCCGTCAGAACTTCATCATAGTCGGGCAGCGGAACCTCAACGCTGTCATCCAAAATTGGGGTTTCCAGAATATCATCTCTATTGGCGGGATTGTTGTCAGCGTCGCCATTTAGAAGCTTAGAGGAGTGTTCCCTCCCTGGACATCTGTCACTAGATTCCCGTTTTCATTCTTGCAGGAAGAGGCCCCGGTTTTAAAACCATCGGCAAGGCGTCTTATTTTTTCGAAAAATTTTCGGGCTTCATTCCTGTCACCATACATCTCAATCTTCTCCTGCTCGCGCTTCTCTGCCTCTCTTTTTTTCCGCCTGCAAATATGTCTCTCTTCCCTCCTCTTTTCTTTGTATCGCTCCTTAGCAGCGCTCGTTACAACCGACTGCAGGGTGGCTTTGTAGGTGGCGTCTTTCTCTGCAGTGGCGTCGCGACACTCCTGGTCGTACCACTGGTTTCGGCGAGGGCGGAGGTAGCCAATCACCTCTTCAGCATCCGTACGCATGGAGTTGGAAATGTGTGTCCACTGCGCGCATATATCATCGATTGGAGGAGTGCTTTGAAGCAGGAGTGAGAGTCAAGTGGCGAAAGCATCGGCTGTCTGTTTCGATTGCAGCTTGTCGACGTCTAGCTTTCTCTGTGTAGGGTTGCGTGTATTCTTAGCTGCGCACAGACGTGTACGGATCTTGGCTGCGACAAGATAGTGATCCGAGTCAATGTTTGCACCACGGATCGTGCGTACATCCAATACACTGGAAGAGTGCCTTCCGTCGATCAAAACGTGATCAATTTGATTTTTTGTTTTTTGATCAGGGGACATCCAGGTGGCTTTATGAATATTGAGATGCTTGAATCTAGTGCTACTTACGACCATGTTTCGTGCTGCGGCGAAGTCAATCAGCCTCATTCCGTTATCGAAGGTGTTGTCATGGAGGCTGAACTTTCCGACTGTTGGACCAAAAGTATTTTCCTTGCCCACCTTAGCGTTGAAGTCACCAAGCACTATTTTTACGTCGTGACGGGGGCAGCGCTCGTAAGCATTTTCAAGGCGCTCGTAGAAAATTTCCTTGATCTCATCGTCCTTGTCTTCTGTCGGAGCGTGTGCACATATTAGGCTTATGTTGAAAAATTTAACCTTGATGCGGATTATAGCAAGTCGTTCGTTCACAGGTGTGAATCGCAGGACGTGGGCCGTAGTCTCTTGCCAACTACAAATCCGCATCCAAACTCGTGCTTCTCCGCATGGCCGCTGTAGTAGATATCACAGGGTGCATGCCGATTGCAACCCTGTCCCTTCCATCGCATTTCTTGGATAGCAGTGATATCAGCTTTGTATCTTTCCAAGACATCAGTCAGTTGGATAGAGGCACCTTCCCAATTAAGGGTTCGGACATTCCGGGTGCATATCCGTAAATCATTATCAGTTTTTCGTTTGCGGAGGTCGTCATCAGATTTGGGGATCAGTTTTCTTCTTTTCTTAGTTGTTTTCATTGAAATTGGTTTTTACGGGTGGGCTTCAAACCCGACGCACAACCTATTTTAAGCCTAGGGAGGCCCGCCGCTCAGATTACCCGCCAAACTAACGGTTGTCAGTTTTGACGTTGCCCAGGAAACACCACGTGGAGGTTTGAGTCGACTTGAGGCGATTTCACAAAGGTTATGCTGGCCTCGCCAGGTTGAGACAGTCAGACACGTTACATTGTTACATCGCCCCCAGTTTCCCTCATTTGACTATTTTCATATAAAATGTCACTGGTCAAACTATGCCATCAATGAGCCTATCAATAGAACTTTATTGACGTTAAATAATTTATATAAAGATAGTTCCATCAATTTTTGCATGAGCAAAGCTAATTTTAAATCTTAATTGTTAAGACTGTAAAATTTTTTTTAATTACATTTTTTACTTAAAGTTATTTAAATGCCATTTACTTTAAGTAACATTGTTTTAGTCTGTAAGGATTCATTCAAAGACTTACTAAATACTAAATACTAAATTTAATTAAAGACAAAAACGCAAAATTGCACCTCTACCTTTTTCCGCACTTTTTAATAAATAAAAGATAGATCAATTTTTGAATATTTAAGCAAAATCGAAGGGGTGCCTTTTGTACTGCTGAAATTTTAACAAATTTTTAAAGAATTTCTATAAAAATTTTTCAAACAATTTTATAGTTGCCGTAATTGAAGAATTTTTTATATACAATTTTATGTACTTTAAATATATAAAAGCTTGTTTAAGAGTTATATTATTTTATCTGTAGAGGGTAAAATTGATAAATTAAAAAAAAAATTTTAAATATTTTCAAAATTCCAAAAGAATTCTTTTAGTTGAAGAATTATCTGTCGATTGATATATAAAACTTCATAATATGAAAAAAATGCAACTTAATTTGAAAGCAGTTGGTACACTGTGCCCCTATTATCTTGCTACCCCTCTTGTTTTTATTAACTGCTTCATTATGTATCACGAAGAAGCACACCAACGATAAGAAAGACACGAGAAGCAATACTTTCTTTCATACAAAATTATATTGCTTCTCGTGTCTTTCTCATCGTTGGTGTGCTTCTTCGTGATACAGAATAATGCAGTAAGTCTATTTCGGAATCAATTAAGTGAGTGAATTTATACGTATAATATTGAACATTTTAAGAAGATTTATTAGATATTTAAAAAGTAAAAAATAAGTTCTGGTGTTTGAACAAATCAGACTTTTTTAATTGTTGTCATTGATGTTGTTGACGTTGTTTTTGTTGTTGTTGCCATTATCTTTGTTGTCATTATGGGAATACTTATCCCAACAGCTCTAAAACCATAATAAAATAAAGAAAATAATGTATCTCTCGAATGTCATTTCATAGTTAATGTATTTACAACTTCGTATTTTCATTTTTATGCATAGCTAAAATATTTTAAAATAGTATATAAAATTTTGCTCCAAATTTTCTATTGATGCTTGCATGACTTTAACCAAAATGTTTTAAGCATTTGCTTGAACGTAATCCTTATCTGCTAGTAGTAATTGAGCTCCAGCCCCAATGTTTGATATATTTGCAGTTATGTACATCGCCACTCCGCTGCTACCCTTCATGGCTAAACACACACAACTATGTCGAAAGTTCCATTATTGATTTATTGATACGAATTGGCGCAAGAGTGGCAAATAAATCTTGAAGCTACACAGAGCAAGAGAAAAATCATGAATTGCTAAAATATGATTTTCGCACACGAATTCAGATGCTAAACTGAAAAGGGAAGGCAAAGAAAAAATAAGGAAAAACTTTCAGGCAGCGGAAATACGTAAGCTTATCATATATTTCCGTTGTGCCAGTGAGGAAAGCGCCTTCCTCCGATGATGCTGGCAGTCGACTGGAATATAGGACACGAAAGGTGGGTACACTTTGAAGATTTAACTTTGCGCAATGCATGAAAAACTCGTAACTAAACTTAACGAAGAAAATTTTGTTTTTTTTTTATTGCCTACGCCTGCGAACAGGAAATGAATTTCAATATTTATATTACGACGACTGTTGAGTTGTTGATTTTGTATGTTTGTACAATAAATCTACTTATTTTAGCCATATTAACAGCTGATGACAGTCGTAGCAAATTCCCTATTTCCCCCAGAAAACATCATCTATCTCGAATTGAAATCTTTTGTATCTGTATCTTTTAATTTGCAACTTAAATTAAAGCAAATAAACGTGTGTATGCAGCAAAAGATATTGCAGGAAAGATTTATGTCAGCAGAAAATTAAGTCTTATTTAAATTGTTCTGTTTGTTGAGATATAGCAATGCATGTATCTAGATATATGTTTGTTTAAGAAAGAAATTCATGCAAACCTTTAAAGGCCTTTATGGCGATAAAGCTGAAGATAAATGATATAAAAATAACAAACACAAAAAACCAATTTAACAAAACTTTTGCAACAATGAGTTGCACTATCTAGATATCTTTTGCCAAATGCTTTTTTTGCCATTTTTGCGCTTTGTCGGTGCGATGATTTCTGTGTTTTCGTTTTTGTTATTTTTTTTTTTGCAACATTTTAAGATGTGCTGTATTTTTGCTCGCCTAAAAGTTTGTGATCAATTTTTCTAACAATGAGTCGCATTTATTGTGTGTGCGCTGTGCAGTTTTATGGTATCCTACGGATACAATCATGTATCTGTTTCTGCTAAATGCCTGGCAGGCATTGTTGTTGTAATTGAAGTTTTTCTGTGTTGATTTTTTAATTTGCTTTGTTGCTATTGTTGTTGTAGCCCACATATGGCTGCGACTGAATAACTTTACAGATATCTAGATACTCACATATTTTCAATTCGTTTCATTTGAATTGTTGTCATTAATGTTGTTGCTGTTGATGCTGCTGTTGTTATCGTTGTTGTTGTTGCCATTGCCTTTGTTGTTATCATGGGAATTCTTATAACAGCTCTACAACCATAATAAAATATAGAAAATAATGTATCTCTCGAATGTCATTTCGTATTTAATGTATCTACAACTGCGTATCTTATTTCTATGGTAAAACAAGCACGTATCTACATGTAAACGTGTATATTCCGTATCGGTTATGACTGCCCGTGGATCTTCTGCCATATCTTTATTTGTTTTTTTTTTGCTATTGCTGTACTTGAATGCCCCCATGGCACTCGTTTACAATAACCTTAACTATAAGAATCCATTTGAATCAATATTAATTACATTCATTCAATGAATTTGCTTGGTTCGCACTTGCCTTCCAGCGCACTGCTTACTCTAGGTTTTCCCATAACTTGTATCTACAAACTGTTTGCCTTCATTTATTTTATGTGTTCCCATCAACTGTGTTATTAACTCAATTGTGTTGCCATAGAGGTCGTATATTTGTGCCAAATTTTTACTTATTTTTATTTGCTTCTATCAAATATTATCGTCAAATGTTCTAATTTGTTGCAGATTATCTTACACACACACACACACACTCACACTCTATTATTTATACAAATGTATCGACTCAATTACGTCTCGTTTGAATGAATTAGCTTTTTGATATTCCTTCTTGACTTATTTCATAGAATTTGCAATTGTCATTTAATAGCATGTTGTATATAATTGACTTACTACAAATATTAATATCGCGAAAAAATATCATGTGTTATGTGTTAACTAGAATACAGCAAGTAGTGCTAAGCAATTAAAATAAATGTTTAAGTTTTTTAAGAAAACATGTTATTTGCATACATATCTAGAACTTAAGAGCAAAACTTATTCAAATAAACAAATACATATTGAATTTCAGTACAAGTCAGTGACAGCCGACAGTTTTTCAACATCTGCCAATGAAATTATCGTATTTTAAAAACTGTATTTGATAAATAACGAAGAGTATCTGAAAACTTGATTATTTTGTTCAATATATATGAACATTAGGATGGGCCAATTTGATGAAATTAAGTTTTTACACAGATTCTTTTTTAGAGGGGGAGGGGGTAAAAAATATTCCCCTCTACTCTATGGATTTTGTACTGGAGGGATTTAAAATCTCTCATAGGGTCTCAATGTTCAAAATAAATCAACCCAAAAATGACAAATCGAAAAAAAATTTAAAAATATTTTGAAAAATTCTTTCTAGTGTCTTAAAATAATTTTTCTGAAATCAAAATTTAACTACTTAGGTAAGGTTAGGTAAATAGGGTTGTGCACCGTTACTGTCGCTTCCGCGGGGGCCTATAGGTCCATTGCGAATCCCTTTTTATTTTCATAGTAGTACCATAATAACCATAATTATTTCGATTATTCCTCAAACCAGCCTGTACTTTTTATGAACCTCCAGATGTCTAGCAGTGATCTGTTTGCTAAATCTTAAAGGTCTTTGAAAAATCTCTTGCCCGTATCGGAGTCGACGATTCTGTAGACTTGGACATTCGCATAGAAGGTGAGTAATTGTTTCTGTTTCTTCCGGATCCTTGCAGCTTCGACAAAAGTCTGGGGCTGTTATGTTCTTTCTATGACCTGTTAGAACTCCCATAAGAATTCGGATTTCTCGTTTAGCCAAAAGCAGAAGGCTTTCGGTTTTCTTCTCATTTAGCTCCGGCCAGAGCCTTCGAGATATGTTGCTGTCACCTCTGGAGGCCAATTAGTGTTAGCATTATCTCTGGCTTTAAGGTCTATACTCCTTTTGACGACGCCTATTGGAATTTGCACATCTGTATTAGCTCTGATGTTCCACGCCTAGCCAGTTCAGCCGCTGCGTCATTCCCTTCGATATTACTATGTCCGGGAACCCAGCAGAGAGTGACGTTGTGGGTATTGCAGATACTGTTCAGTGCCAGCTTACAGTTTTGTACCGTTCGAGTCTTCGTCGTTTTACTATTCAGCACTTTGATGGCCGCTTGCTTGGCTATCCACAGAAATTACAACTCTTGTGGGAGTAAGATTTTTCCTACGAATGGCCTGTGAAGCTTTTTCAATAGCATATATTTCTGCTTAAAAAACGCTACAGTAGTCGGGGAGTTTGTAGGACTCTTTGATTTTTAGCGTTTCGCAATATACACCTGATCCAGTTCCGTTTTCCATTTTGGAACCATCAGTATATAATTGGAGATTGCCATTGATTTCTATGGCCGTTTCTTCCCATTCTTGTCTGTTGGGGATGGTTGTGGTGTATTCTGTGCCGAATCTCAAACTGGGTATGATATAGTCGGTTGCTCTTTTTGATTCTTCGGTTCCAAAGAGATTCAGAATAGATGCATGCCTGAAAGTGTTGTTTATCCACGCTTGTGATTTGTTGAGGCGAATCGCGCTATTAATCGCCGAACACTTAACCCTTTAAGTGGCAAGACCGTCTAGAGACGGTCTTCTCTATAACCCAATAATTTTTTAAATTTAAATTGTTTCGCGCTTAAAACGGATAAACTGTTCTCCGTATTGAACTTACGCATCAAATAGTTGTGGTGTGCTCGTTGTAACATGATTCATTTGTCAGCTAACGTCATTCAAGTGCAATTTTGTGTGAAAGCAGACGTATAAATTATTTGTGATTTGAGTAAAAATTAAAAATAGCTTTTAAGGAGATCAATTAGATACAGATTTTTTGGTAAGTAGTTGTAACATATTTTTTCATAATTTGTAAAAAGTTTTATGCGTGATATAAAATTATTGTAAAAATTTTGAGTTTAGGGGAGCCCTTCTGCAGACGGTCTTGCCGTTCTAAGAGAAAAAATTCACTCACCGTAATTTAATAAAATTGTACCTTCGTGTAATTTTACCCGTCTTTTGTGCTTTTATTTACCTTTAAAAAGTGTTAGTTATCAACAAGGGTGTTTATATGTTTTTTTTTTATATTAGAAAATGGATGAAGGTAAAGTTCGTCGAAGTCAAAGAGAATGGAATCAGCATAAAAAATTCAAACTTTCTGCTATGAGTGACGAAGAAATTGAAGAAATGATGCAGGCCATTCTCAGCGGTGATGAAGTGGAAGAGGAAGACGATGATAGTGTACTTGATCCAGACTATGTTTTTGATGAAATCGCACCTGAAGATGATGCAATGATAAGCGATTGCACATTAGTCCAAGATACCACAGCATTCGTAAATGCAGTTGGCTTATCGTTGAATGTAAGTTCAACTAGGGATGGAGCAGCAAAATTTACTGCTGCAGCCCAAGCAATATCGACTCCAAGAATGGTGGCTACAACGTCAGCATTTGCAGAGTCGACTCCACCAATAGCTCAAACACCTGTAGCAACAACAGCACCAATAACTGAACCGGGACTAACAACAAGCACCATACCAACTGAAGCGACAACAGATGCCACAGGTACTTTTAAACCACTCAAAAGACCACGGTCACCATTACCAACTCTAGAAGACGGAGGACCAGCGTATGGTATGGACATCAATACAATTTTGTGGAAAGATACAAAAAATGTTAGACTATGTTCAACATATGTTGGTACTAAGCCTTTTCTAAAATTGAATGCAACCACACAGCCAGCAAAAATCCATCGCTATAACCGAAAAGAAAAAATTTTATTGTAGTTGAGTATCCACAAATAATTCGCGAATATAACTCTCACATGGGAGGAGTTGATTTGACGGACTCATATATGGGTCGTAATGGAATACACATAATATTAATAAATATGGCAACTAGGCTTTTTTATCATCTTCTGGACATAGCTATCACTAATGCTTTCGTTCTGTATCGAAGAGTGAATGCTAAAAACCTTGAAACATCTAATGATGACGAAGAATATGTTGATGGCAAAGAAAGAGAAATGTTGATGTTTCAATTTCGTTTAAAAACAGCAAAGGAACTCTGTACTTCTGTTAAAAAACGAACCGTTAGTCGTCCAATATCCAAAACACACTCACCTACTAGCTGGTGTGTAAGGTGGAGTGTAAGGTAAGGTGGAGTGTAAGGTACGAGTAGATGAATCACTTTGCTGAATGGGGATCAAAAAAGTCATGCAAATTCTGTAAAAAATCAGATACGCACACCTTTTGCACCAAATGTAACGTACATTTATGTTTTACAAAACCCAAAAACTTTTTTAAACAGTATCACGTAAAGGAATAATTGATTCATTATTTAAAATTATATACCTGGGCTTTCGAAATGTATTTAGTATTTTATTTGAATAAAAAAAACTTTCGTACTACAAACAATTAATTTTTTTCTCCTTAAAGCAGCAAGGCCGTCTACAGACGGTCTTTCACCTTTTGCACCTGTCAGCTAAACCCTAAGCAAAATCGACAAACTTACTTCAAATTTGTGTTTCACGTACCAAAATTATCTTAAAACCAAAATTCTCATAGCAAAAAACCGGCTATTTCTATCTTGCCGCTTAAAGGGTTAAGAACCTCTTCTATGGGGAGAAGACTTAGCATCATTTCCAGACCCGGCTGTGGCGTTGGTCTCATGGCTCCAGTTATTCCTATGCATGCTAACCTTTAGACTCCTGTTAGGGAGGTAAGGTAGCACTTTTTGTGCGCTAGCGTCCACCATACAAGAGAGCCGTAGGTAAGAATAGGTTTCACGATTGCTGTATACATCTAGTGGATTATGTGCGGTCGCAGACCCCATTTCCTGCCAAAGACTCTCTGACATGCGTAAAGAGTGCATAGTGCTTTTTTACTTTTTTCTTCTGTGTTGCGTTTCCAGCTCAGCCTGTTATCAAGAATAATTCCAAGGTATTTATCTTCCGTGGAAAGCTTCAGAGCTACTGCTTTCAGTTTCGGTAATGTGAAACTTTCTATTTTCCTTCTTCTTGTGAACAGAACGAGTTCGGTCTTTGTTGGGTTTACACCCAGTCCATTCGATTCTGCCCACCGCGATAGCTCATTCAATGCCCCAGTCATTAGTTCGCTAACTGTTTGCAGGTATTTCCCGCATATTAGTATGGCGACGTCATCGGCATAGGCTACAACTTTTGTTCCACCAGTTTTGAGTGTAGTGAGAATTTTATCAACCACAATCAGCCACAGCAGGGGGATATGATTCCTCCCTGCGGTATGCCTCTTGTGACCTCTTTCCTCACCCCGCTCATTCCCATTTGTGAGCTTATACGTCTGCTGTTGAACATTTTATAAATCGACTGGGTTATTTTACTGTTGACTCCCTTGTCTACTAGAGCATTCTTTATGGAATCTGTATTCTTATTGTTGAATGCGCCTTCGATGTCCAAAAAAGTAGCTAAAGTATATTCTTTGTGATGAAGGGTTCTTTCTAAGACTGAAACCACCTCATGCAGTGCCGTTTCCACTGATTTACCTTTAAGGTAGGCGTGTTGCACACTGCAAAGATTGGTATCGTTCAAGGATTCTCTTATATGGAGATCTATTATTCACTCTAGCGTTTTCATCATGAAAGGCCTGTAATCCTTTGGCGACTGTATCGGTGAGTGTATCGGTTTCCCAGCTTTGGGAATGAAGACAACTCGCACTTCTCTCCAAATTTTTGGAACATATCCTGTCTTGAGACAACCGGTGAAGATTGCTATAAGCCAGGGCATGATTCTGGGAAGGGCATATTGCATCATGGCCGGCAGGATTCCATCAGGCTCTGCAGCTTTGTAGGGCTTGAGGGACTCAATCGACCATTCTACATTTGACCTTGTAATAATGTTGGGGAGTTCCTGTAAGGTTTCTGGTATTGTCATTTCCAGGTGGCTGTTAGCTCCGTTTTGCTCCGCTTTTTAGCAAAAGCGTTTCTTGACTGGATTCTGTCCAGGATACATCAGACCTCTTAATGTATCCCGTCTTTCGAAGTCTGATATCCTTAATGGACTCGCAGAAATTTGTCCAAGATATTCGCTTAGCTATTCTAACTTCCCTTGTATAGGCATTTAACATGGATCGGTATGTTGTCGTCTTGCTCAAGCCCGCTTAACATTGCTTTCCGTTGAAGTTTTCTGACCTATGATCGCCTCTTTTTAAGGTCGCTGGTCCACCAAGTCGCAGTTGTATCTTTGCGACATCGAGACTTTGGGCAGAACTTCTTAAAAGCCTGGTTAACTTTTCCCGTTATGAACTCGACTGCATTGTCAATGGATGCGTCGTTTGGGAGATATTCTATGTCTAGGTCTGCAATATTTCTGCTTATCCAAACTGAATACCTATCCCAGCTTGTTTTTAATGGGTTCCTAAATCGTTTATTTCCTCCTAAAGCGTTTCCTTATGTGAGAATTGTAGTCAATGGTAAAGAGGATCCTAAAGTGGTCGGAAAACGACTCCTTTTGTGAAACCTCCCAGTTATCGACTATAGCCTGTTCTGAATTGCTCGCTAAAGTAAGATCAATTATATTTTCCCTGACTATTACATAGAATAAGGTCTGTGGTAATGATAAATTCGAAAATAGACTCACCTCTTTTGTTGATTTTCGTGCTGCCCCATTGCGAGTGTGGGCGTCTGCGTCACAACGGATGGCCAGGAATGTCCTGCTTGTGTCAGCATGTTCTGCCAACTCGCAGCCTCTTTGCACTGGTGGATTTAACTACTTACAAATCAAAATTTTGAAATATCTTGGCATGAATCGTGACCTCACAATAATAAACATTAAAATTTGACTCAATTAAGTTATTTTTTTCACAGCTAGAAAACATATTAGTTTAAAAAAAACCCTAAAGAATATCGCGTTTTTATGGATACACAAAATACCTCAATATTTCTTACGAAATTGAATGTAAATTAATTAAATTTTAAACAACTACAGCAATGAGCGGGAATGTTTATTTTATAGACATTTTTTTGCGACTAATCTGAGCGACGGGCTCCCCTAGGCTTAAGAGACCTTGTGCGTCGGGTTTGAAGCCCACCCATAGAAATACATTTCAATGAAAACACCAAATAAAAAAAAATCCCAAATCTAATGACTACAAAACTGGCTTATTCCATAAGATTTTGTCACGGGTGATCGCCGCACCATCTAGGAAAAATTGACAGAAATATGTATATGTGAACGTCACATAACTGGAGACAACAAAAAACTTTTTTAATTTTTTTTTCTATTACCGTTAACCCGTGGTGCCACTCGAATCGCTTCGGGGTCGCCCCAAAAAACATGTTTTAGGTGAATACGATTTCCCTTCACGGAGAAAACTGTTTGCTAAATCTGTATTGTGGTTAAGCAAAACTTGCGCTTGAATCTCAGCCACTTCAAAATTATGCTAAATTTCAGCAAATTTGGCAAACTTAATTTAATAACTTAGCACAATTTTGATTAAATTCAAGCAAAATTTTGCTTAGTTATTATAAACTGCAAAAGCAAATTTTTACTTAATTCGAGCAAATATTTGCTAAGTTATTACAAATTGGATAACAAATTTTGGAAAGTTTTTGCTGAATCGAGCATATTTTTGAAGTGAAATAATTATTAACATTAAGTGCATAGGCTTATCCATTCGACGACCATCGCAGTTGTTAACCAATCGTCGCCTAATTTTCTTCATTAAGAATAAACGTGTGCTCGTGTATTTGAAATAAATTTACTTGAATTTAGTATAAACTTGCTATTTGAGTTTATAATAACTTAGCAAAAATTTGCTTGAGTTTAGTAAAAATTAGTTATTTGAGCTTATAATAACTTATTAAATTGTTTCTTGAGTTAAGTAATTTTGAGTGATTTCAAATTAGCAATCTTTTTCTAAAATCACACCGAGATTGAGCAAAGATTTGCTTATTTGCTTTTAAGCAGAACATTTACTTGATTCCAGCAAAATATTATCTCCGTGTCATATCTTTACTTCTAAGATAGGTATTGACTTCATTAAAAAACACTTTGACAGAGAACTACCTGGTCTTTTAGTGAAGTAGAACTATACTTTACTTAGTTATGTATAAGGTTTGAAAAAATTATTTAAATTTTTGCAAAAATATTTGATATTTTGATTTAAACCATCCTGTTTTTTTAAGTTAGATTTTTTCAAAACTAATTATTTTTTTAGATTCTTATATAAATACTCTTTGATTAAATAACGTAATAATCCATAAAAACAAATAATGGTTTGCTGACATCATGCTTTAAAATTGCGAATTTACGAAAAAGGTGTCAACTATCGGACACTGAATCTCCGAAGACGCACATTTTAAAAATCATATTTTTATATAGTTTCTATTTTTAGTTCTAGTAATTCTTAGTTCACTAATACAAATGTTTTAAAAACGAATTTAATAAAAAAGCATACACTAAAGTTTTGTTTCAATTTTATTTCCGATTCGTGTACTAGGTGGTAAATATATAGAATGATATTCAAAGTCAAAGACAATTTTTACTGCATCTTCTTATAGAATCTTTCAAGTTTATTTTTTAAGGTATTAAATTTTCGTACAAAATGAGCCTGTTCTCACGCGCCTTACGTTAGGCGGAACATCGGATTAATTTTGACGTCTACAGGTAAGGTGGGAAGTGGGAAGGTGACAAGTTACGTGAGGCAGCATTTTCAAAAATTTTAAAAATTTTGCGATTCATTTTGACGTCTGTTACTTTGAAGTTTCATTGTGCCTCATTTTCCTCGTGGTTCTCTTATGTTTTAGCGCAAATAAATTTTGTTTTGCATTGGTTGGGTTTTCTGTTTGCGTTGCTGTTTAATTTAAGACTTACAAAGTAATGAATTCTCCGAAATTTAACACCACATTTATGGACTGTTCTCGGAATGCAAAATAAGGCGGGATTAAAAAAGTCGGTAGTAAGAACACCTGACAGATGCATAGTGTCAAAATAACGCCATTACTCTGCCTTTTTTAAGGCGAGTGAGAACAGGGTCAATATCTGGACACACCGATTCCATTACGAAATAAATCGCTTAATCGAATGCGATTATCAGTGTTTGCAAAAATTCAGTTCTTTAATCTCATCCACTCTGTCAAAGATAAATTTATAAATTTTATTTTGGAATTTATGATTTTAACCGATGCAACGAACTTAATGGCACTTATTAATGTGAAAAAAATACCACATACACTGATGCATAATTTTATAATGATAATCTGCAAAGTTTATTTTTAATCAAAATACTTTGCGAAATATTTGAAAAATTTTGCAATGCATTACCCTAATATTTTAATCAATAATCTATAAAAATAAAATTCATTTTCTGTTTGTTTGTTTGACCTTTGTACAAATCTAAACGTATTAAGTGTAGCCTAGATTAAATTGTTACGTACTCAGTTTTTGCCACGCCCCCTTCTAAATTTTTAAGCTAACCGTAATTTGGTTATTGCAATACTTTTTTCCATCGGAGTTTCTTGTGTATTTAATTATAAAAAATATTTTTTATTTTCACATCAAAAATACTAACATATCTTCAAAGTTGTAGAAATTTTTGGCACAACGACTTTTTCATAAAACATCGTTACCCAAGATTGAGAAAAAACAACATGAAAACAAAGCTTGGAATTTCGATGCAAATATATCCGCTGTTCATAAAGAAATTTCATTCAAATTTATTTTGTTCAAAAGTTTAATAAAACCACTGCACAAAAATAGTTTGAACTGTACCGTTAGGTCTGATATGTTTTCTGATTTTTCCAAAAAATGTCCAAAATATTGACTTTTTACTCAAAAAATTACTCAAAAATTGTTTTTGTTGTACAAAAAAGATCAAGCAAATAATGCACATCTGACTAACTTTAGTTATATGACATTGCATTTATTTGCAAAAATTTTTCCAGCTAAGCGCAAAAATTATTTTACTGTTTTTGTCATCAAAACAACAAGGTACCCTTTGATTTTTTTCGCGAAATTTAGTTTATCCAAAATGTTGTTTTTATATTTTTTACAATAAAGTCAAGTCTCAAAAATAATTTATTTGAAAAAACTAAACCAATATCTCTCTCCAATCCAAAGTTATGGCTAAAAATCTATTTTTTCATACCAGGCTACATTAATATAATGATTTTAGTATTAAAATTTTCTATACTTTGACATCCTCTCCCCATTTTTCTCTAAGCATACAGTTGTGTGTCTAGAACAGGGCTGGACATTCCAACACAGTCAAATTTTATTTTTTCTTGTTAGTATTGGTGCGCTCTCGAGTAGCGCACACTGAGCGAAATAGTTGTCACAATTATCTAGATTGGCAAGACTGTATATTTATACCTCCACACAGACTGTTATATTAGTTTATTTTTTATTTGATATTTTTATTTCTAGGTATTGTTAATTTTTTCTTCTATGTCAACATCAAAGCTCGAGAATTTTATTCTAATCAAAATTATAATCAAAAAAATAAGTATCAAAAATGTATTAATACAAATATTTTAAATAAATTATGCAAAAAATGTTAATAGGTATATGTATATGTATGTATATGTATGAATTATATTAAACCTTAATATATACGAATAATACGAAAATCTACGAAATAAAAAATATATGCATTAGTAATATAAATCTACAAATCAAAAGGTTAGTTTTTTAAGAGTGTGCATAAAATTTGCGACATAGGTCTTCACAGCATCACTGTCAGCGAACGACTGAGTTATATTCTCTTCTGCTGTTAACTTTGTGTACATGTGAAAATTCATGCTCAGAGAGCACTCAGTGAGCTATGGAGCGCCCAGCGCTGGTCTAGAGTAATTTACAAACATTTTGGATTATATAAATATCTAATATTAGTAAGCCTACTTATATTTTTGCCTACCCGTCCCCTCTCCCTCACCAGCATAATATAAATTTTTTTAATATAAATTTTTGCTTAGATGTTAAAATGTCCATATCTCAGGAACCCATTGAGCCCCACCATAATTTTTATATAGTTGATAAGTTAATTTTGCTAGCTTAAAGATTAAGTACATATTTAGATTATTTTTAATTTTTAAAATATGTTTTTCTTACCCCTTCTTTGAATTCAAATAGCTCACCGCAAGCGATGGAACCACCAAAATTTCCCAAAACTTATTTTAGATTAAGATCCGTGTAATTACCTTTCTAACGGTAGGTCAAACTTAAGACTCAACATGTTTTTCATTATTCCGGGTATATCAGCTAGTACCTTATATTAAGTCAGAAAGGCCGAATATGCAGTATTTGCATTACTTAATTAATTGATTTTTTTAATCTATCACTAGCACATGCCGATTTAATAGTGATACTTTTTGTAACCCAAAAAGTAATCGATTGCAAGAGTTTTCTATATGTAAGCAAAGTTTTTGCTAATTGGTCTAATTGGTTTTCCTTAAACATTTGTCGCTCAAAATTTAACCGCTCAAAAATTTACAATACACGGCTAAAAATCTTGGATTAAATTTTAAACTTTTTTGGATTACATGTAGGACAAGAATTCCTTTGATCCAAAGTTTGGATTAAAAATTAGTGCAACGTTTATTTGTACGTTCAGTTCTACGAAAATATTTTGCCGCCCTGCCAATTCTGCTGCAACGAAATTTATTCCGTTCCAAATTTTTAGTTTTCATTCAAATTTTTCAATCCTCAAAAATGTTGCCGGCCCTAAAATGTTGATGCCTAAATTTAGTACTGTGTAAAGCAACACAGTAATTCACTCATCCCCTGGGCCACAATCGAGAATATTTTTGATAGCAATTAAGAAAATAGTCGTATAATTTTAAAGGTAAGATATCCACTTAGATAGATCAATAACATTTTTTCAAAATAATTTCTTCAGAAAAGTTAACTTTTTTGTATGAATTTCATGTTTCATATAAATTTAGGCAAAGCTAGTTTTGAAGCTGCAGCGTACGCAAATTTAAATTTTTTTTAAAAATATTATTGATTTGTCTTTGTTGAGGTATTCCTATAAAGATGATACCAATATATTCTTATTTACTATCAAATAATTTTTTGAATTCTGTCTAGCTTCCCGATTTTTTCTTTCACGGGCGACTCAAAAAACAATTATCGAAATGAGTTGAGGAGATCATAGTGCATAAACCATGAATTACACCAAGTGATTTGGAAGAATTGTCCAAAATCGTTTCACTGAACTGAACATACTTGAACAAACTAATGATTAATTAATTTTTATCATTTATAAATTTTAATCAGATAAAGACGTTTGGCTTGAATAAAGGTTTGAAAGAAAAAAATTCAGATGTTTTATAATAAATAAGTTTCCAACCAAACAAAGTTGAAAAACTCAATAGAAGTATTTGCGACTTAAATTTATATTAAGAACGCATGTGTTTTTAGATTTATTTGTTTTGTGCAAAACTGACAGTTTTTTATGCGTGGTTGCAAAACAAAACCTGCACATTATAGAGATTAACACAAAGACCTTGATATTTTTTATATGGAATAGTATATTTTATATGATGTTGAAGACCAGAACAGCATAGAATCATATAACCACAAAATGTTGAAAGCCAGCAAAAACTTTTGTAACACGCTATTTAGAACAAAACACAACAATGGCAACAACAACAACAACAACAACAACAACAACAACAATAACAAAAAAGCAATCCGTGGAATTCAAGAAAAGCAGCATTTTAAACTGGCAACAAATTGATGGATTTGGTAGCAAACATGAGGCGACTACAAACGAGTCTGAGGTTGAAGGTTCTGCAGCCAAGCAGTATATTTTGCAAAAAAAAAAGAAGCCAAAAAATGGAAATAAAACCAGTGCTTGCACGAAAAAAAAGGTATTAGAGGCAGTAAAAAAGGGAGTGGAGTAGCACTGGGGGTATGGCGAAAACAGGAAATGACGATTTAGTGGTAAAAGCTAGTTGCATAAAGTGCTAGCTATTGCACGAAGTTATTTTGCTGTTGTTGTTGTTGTTGTTATTGTTGTTGTTGAGCATACAAACAGCAGCAGCTGCCTAAAAGAAAAACATTGTAGAAAATTGAAAGAAAAAAAAAATACACCAGCTTTAGGAAAAAACAGACAAAAAGCAATAATTTTTAACAAAGGCAATAAAATGTGCCAGCTGAAGAGGAAAAATAATATGTATAACGCCATTTCTTATATTCTAAAACAATCGCTTGTACTCTGCTCCAGGGCTTGGCTGGTCGGCTTTAAATAAAACAAAAAAAAAAGCCATTTCAAATATAAGGCAACTTTAGTATTTCCTTAACGGAAGCAGCAGCAAAAACAATAAAAAAACTGCTAATGAAGCGTTGCCATCCTATCGAATAAGTGGCGATTTTTAACACCAACACGAAGAGAAAAGCATTCTAATAGGATCTGATCGCATTTGTAATTAAATAGAAAAAAAATTTCTAGTGCATCTACATTTAGGTTGTATTGCATTGTTATTGAACCCTCAATAAAAAAAAACAACCCTAAGGGTGTTGTTACGGTGGTCGTCATATCATCCCTGGTCATGACAATTTTTACTCTCTTTTTTCGTTTGATGAGCTGTGTGACGAAAGTATGTTATGCTGGTGGTCATATGATTCCTGAACACCAGTACACTTTTTGCTACTTTTAGTATTTTTTCAACCGATGAGTATTGCTGTTAAGCAGGTTTCATTACTGCTTTCATACATTTCGTACTAAAAGTGTACTATTTTCGTGCCTAAACACAAATGTTGTGAATAATTCCACAACGCAACACTGTTTTGATCCCATGATTTCATATTTTTGTGGACTCATTTGGTGACCGTGGTGGTGAAAATTTACTCTCTTGCTCTCGCTCTCAAATTTTTAATTTACATTGAAGCAACAACAATGCATGACCATGATGAGCCCATGACCGCCACCATAACAGGGCACTAAGGGTGATGTTACGGTGGTCGTCATATGATCCCTGGTCATGACACTTTTTACTCTCTTTTTTTCGATTGATGAGCTGAGTGACGAAAGTATGTTATGCTGCTGGTCATATGATTCCTGAACACCAGTACACTTTTTGCTACTTTTAGTATTTTTTCCACCGATGAGTGTTGCTATTAAGCAAGTTTCCTTACTGCTTTCATACATTTCGTACTAAAAGTGTACTATTTTCGTGCCTAAACACAAATGTTGTGAATAATTCCACAACGCAACACTGTTTTGATCCCATGATTTCATATTTTTGTCGAATCATTTGGTGACCGTGGTGGTGAAAATTTACTCTCTTGCTCTCGCTCTCAAATTTTTAATTTACATTGAAACAACAACAATGATGAGCCCATGACCGCCACCGCAACATGGGACTAAGAAACCCGAAGAAAGCAAATCGGTATGAGTATCTACAAAATCTGAGAATTAAATGCAACTCATTCTGAAATGAGGAATAATATTAGATATTAACTAGAACTAGACATAATAATCTCAGTCGCTTATCAGTTGTGCTGAATTGTTTAAGCGAACTCAGGAAAATAACGTAGTGATTATGGGCTGTAGGTAAAGTAAGGATTATAAATAGTGTCCCGAAACCGGATTTTTGGCCGAAACCGAATATTCGGCCATTTTATAATAATTAATAAAAGTGTACTGTAATAATAAACGAAACAATTTTTTATATTATTTTTTACTCAAACAGGGTAAGATATGATAAACTATATAATATTTATTTTCTTACACACTCGCGGAATGTCTGCTCGCAATCTGCAGGACAAGCTGGGCAACAGCGGCAGATTAATATGGTCAGCGTGCTCTGTAAAGAATCCATATTTATGCGAAAGTACGTTTTCAATTTAAAAATTTATTCAACCAAAAATCTGAAATTCTTTACATGATACACATATCATAGACTTAGTTAGAATAAAATGTTGCAACAGTGAAATAAATCTGGATTATTTAATTAAGAATGAACCATAAAATTAATTTATTTTTGCTACGCATTTTTAAGCTTTTTTTTAACTCTTCTCAAAATAATTAACATTAATTCGTAATCATACAAACTGAATTGTTTACAACTGTATCAAAGCACGCCACTTTTAACCGACTTCAAAGAGTAGGAGGTTCTCAAGTTGGTTGTTTTTTTAATGTATGTACATCGATTATCTTAAAGCACTTGCCCGATTGCCACAATTTGTCAACAGATAGAGATATTAGACGCGAAGGTGCCCGTCTAAAAAAGTGGGCGGTGTTCGACACAGGGGCGTGGAAATATAAGAAAAACTTTGTATATAAATTAATAATAGGGGTAGGCACAATTATTAAGAGTTATGTTAAAAAAAGTGGGCATTATTCGATAAAGGGCTCGGCAATATAAGAAAAATACTGTATCTCAGTTAATATTGACACTAGGGTACTGAAATTAGGTACAGGGGTAGGCATAATTATGAAAATTTACGATCAAGAAAGTGGGCGTTATTGGACAAAAGAGCGTTTCAATACAAGAAAAATACTGTTTCTCAGTTAATGTGTCAACTAGGGTACGAAAATTCGTTACAAGAATGGGAAAAATTGTTATTTTAATCTCTAAAATGGAAGAAATAAAAACTTTTTAACAAAAAAAAAAACCAGCTTAAAATATACAAAATAAAAAAATTATTTTAAATTACTTTTCACATTAATTGTTGGTCAAACTTGATAATTTGCTTATATATAGTATTAAATTGGAAATCTATATATATATTAATTAATTAAAATATATATATATTAATTTCTCCATGAACAAAAAACTTTTAAAGTCGGCGCTTATATAATCAGACTTTTATAAAATGGACGCTCCGGCTTTAAAGGTTTTTTATTCATGGAGAAATTGAAATATTTATGATAATAATACAAAATAGAAAAAAATTATAATAATAAGATTTCCAATTTTATACTATACTAGCTGAACCCGGTGTGCTTCGCTACCCCCCTCACGCTGTTGCACTTGGTCGTTATCATCCACTTGTCCCATGAAATAAATTTGTAAAAACTTAGGAACTTCATCTGGAATTGGCAATATTGATCCCATTCGGTGATAAATTTGGCCTTGAACTCTAAATGTTGACATGAAGTTGTCTCGAACCACTTTAGTCGAACCAAACGATGTCATTTGAAAACACGAATTGTATTTTTGCATGTTGCTTAAGAAATGTTGGGAATCCGCTGTTGTTCCTATGAAGTGGAATATTATTATTTTGAATAATAATAATTTTATTTTTTCCTCTTCTTCCTTTTTTGATGCGCTTCGAGAACGGTCGCTTCGTAACCGTGTTTCACGCTGAACAGATGTCTCCGAAGCCCTTGATGTTGAGGTTCGAGATCGCTGAATCTCTAAGCGTGTTTCGCGCTGAACAGCAGTCTCGGAAGCCCTTGATGTTGAGTCAAGAATTTATTATTTCGTAAGAATATCCTATTGTGAAAATTTAATGACGATCGGTCCAGTAGTGAAAACTATAAAACGATTTTTAATTTTCCCAAAAAAGAGCATGGTCCCACCCACTTTCCTCCTGGTACGTATTCCTAACTATGCCAATACCATATGTACCAAATATCATCGACGTAGGTCAAAAAATGCCCAAAATATGGCGATTTAAATTTTTGGGTTATATGGGAGGTGACACGCCCCTTTGTCCAATTAAAACTTTAAAAAGCCTATTATTCTTTCCAGAGTCACAGTAACATGCTGTGAAAATTTCAGGAAGATCGGTCCAAGGGTTTGGCCTCCTATAAAGCACAAACAAACAAAGAGACAGACAGACATTCATTTTTATATATATAGATTGAAAGCAGATTAATTATAATTAAAGTAAAATGGGGTGAAAAAGGGGGATTTGGTTATAAAAAAATCTATGGCTACCTTACCTGTAGATAAAAAGTATATAAAACTTTAGTTAAATACATATTACAAAAAAAGAATTTTGTATAGCAAACATTGTTAGTGGTATAAGTAAGTATCTGAATTAAAAAAGGGGGTGGTGAAGTGGGCGTGGTTCATAGTAATATGGCGACGTTAACAGTATTAAGAGCAATATACTACCAAATAAAAAATAATCCGTTGGAAGGAACAAATTTGTACAGAGAACAATAAGTTTAAAACTTCAATTTGGCGTGAAAAGGGGCGTGAAAGGGGGCGTGGCGTAAGAAATGTTTATTTCTACCCCGCCTGGAATATAATGTGTATACAATTTGAAGTAAATCTGCTAAAAACTATATGGGAGCAATTACATCATTTTAAAAAAGTGGGCGTAAAAGTGGGCGTGGTCGAAAAAAGTACCCTATTAATCATGCCAGAGTCCTAGTTAAATGCTGTGAAAATTTCAGGAAGATTGGTCCAGAGGTTTGGTCTCCTATAAGGTACAAACAAACAGATAAACAAACACACATTCCATTTTATATATATAGATATAAAAAAATTATCAATTTTGACCAAGAATTAATGTGAAAAGTAATTTAAAATTATTTTTTAGTCTGTAGTGGTTTTGAAGTTTTTTTTTTTTTTGTTAAGAAGTTTTTATGTAAAAGCTTTACGCTGTGCAACACTTTTTATTAACAGTTCAAGATTTCTGAATGCTCCTTGATACATTAACAATTCGTTATTGGGCTTGCTGATTAATTTTGTGTTTTTCACCTTACTTCACCTTATTTAAAATATTAAAATTAATACTTTTTAATTTCGCTTAGATTTATATGTATAGCTCACACATGTGTTGCTTCTTTGCAAACCAAGAAAGGAGTAATATAAAACAGCAAAATCGTAAACCGATGTGTAACCAAGACGTATATTGTGACCATATGTTATGTACTGAATACATGTCTCTTTTTAATAACATAAACGAGACGTGTACAGAGTCCATACTTTATGTATTGAATACAAGTCTCACTCTAATCACATTAGCCAGACGTGTTATGAGTATGAATACATAACTTTAATGAACTGAGTCTTTATTTTATATATTGAGAACACTTCTTGGAAAACATAACAGAAAACATTGATTGAGCACACGATGCTTGTATTTATTAAAGTCTGCAGTGTATTGAACACATAATTCGATGTATTGAATAGGTAAATTTTTCATTAATTTTACTAAGTGAATAAATTGATATGTAACCAGTACTGGGTACATATGTTACCCAGTAGTACTTGGTACATATGTTTCCCAGTACCAGGGTTGTCAACTCATTTTTGGGTTTTCCCCGCAGTGGTTCTCAAAACTCCCCGATTTTTCATCAAATTGCCCTCAAAGAAAAACTTTTAAACAAATTATTTATAGAATTCCTGGAGTGGTTAGGGTATGAAAAAAAATTATTTTAATATATTTTGTAAGTAATTTAATTTATTTTATACAACCAACAATACTTAATGAATATATAATGTTTTATCTTGATTTGATCCAAATATAGTGTAAAAAAAATATAAATTATACATGAAGTTATCGCCATATTTGTTGGACCCTATTCCATGAGTGGTGCTTTGTAGTGCAAATAATTTCTTACAGGTTTAACTAAAATCATTCAAATATAAAATTATTGATTGAATAGTTAATCTAGTGCCAGATCAAAGCTTCGTTTTTTAGATAAACAAAATGGCGGCCTCTGATAATTTACTTCCGGGTTTTAAAGAAAAATGCAACAGTTAAAGTTTTTTTAAAAAAAAGCACAAAAAATTAAAGTTTTTAATAAAAAATTATATCATCCGGCACTAATTTCTTATGCTTTCAAAAAGCTGCATAAATTTCATTCAAACCCATAGAGCGAGTTTGGAATTATAGTGGTAAAAACTTATTATTTATATGTGTTTTTTTCAAATTTGCGTCAAATCAAGTCAAAACATAATATTTTAATTTAATATTGTTGAATTCATAAAATAAATTAAATTACTGACAAAAAAAATTTTTTAAATCACTTGTGTTTTCATACCTCTGACTACCCTTAACTCCTTAATTGTTTTTTGAGTCGCGACTTCAAATTTTGAAGCTACAATATCTCCATGGTCCGATTCTGAAATATGCTCAGTTGACTGACTTAGCACATTTACGATGTCATAGAAATCCTTGTGTAAATTTTTTATAATTATGCAATGCTTTCCAAGGTTATAAATGAAAATGTATTAAAAATTTAACCAAAATGTACTACTAAAATATCAGTTTGGCAACAAGAATTTTTTTGGTAATGTTAAACAAGTTTTTATGTAAAAAGAACATTGTATCAGAAAATTTATATTAAAATCAAATTCCCCGCAAATAATAGATAAAATATGAAATTCCTCTCAAATAATCATAAAAATTATATGAATTATGAAATTTTCCGCATATTTGTGGCCATTCCCCGATCGACTTGAAACTCCCCGCAAATCGGAGTACATAAAGTTCTCGTTGCGATCCCATTCAAGATACAGTACATAAATTTTACATAGATGTCTCTGTACTGACTACATAACTTTTTCCCTTTGTGTACCTTTATTTATATGCACCTTGTTTTTTTTGCTTCCAATAAATTGGGACCAAAATATCTTGACCCTGAGTGAAAACGATTACTTTTTTGACTAGCTATTTAGCGAGGAAGATGCATTAAAAAAATCGTTTTTGGAATATTGTGTTTTTATTATATACCTAATAAAATTTCAAGTCTATAGTTTTCCATATTACCTTGTTATTTATCATGATGATTTTCTATGATTTAAATACAAATTCTAAATGCTTGATAGTTTAAAATCGTTTATTGCGCTTTAGGTCAGATTGGAACAATTAATTGCTCTAACGAATTTTTTCCAAAGAAACAACAACAAAAACATTTTCAACATGAAAAAAAATATATCACTAGCTGATTTTATTGCAATTTCGGCCCTGCTACAGGCTTCATCAGAAATCTTTGTGATACCGGCGGGAATCGAACCCGAGCCTAGCTTGCATCGTGCAAGCTCATCTTGGCGCAATACACCAACAAAGGCGATAAAATTTCAGTGTCAATTTCTCAGTTTTTCTCCCTTTTCTTGTTGTTGTGTTTGTTTTGCTTTACTTTAGTTTATGCTTATGTTATTATATGGAGTCCAACAGTTTGTTGGAATTCACCACTAACAATACATTGTTACTGTAGTGGTGTTTAGATTTGCTGACAAGTCTTCAGGCTTTTTCAGTGTGTTTTTGTTTGATTAAAGTTTGTTTATTTGAAACCATTTGATTAAAGTTTTCCAGATCTCATAAAGTGTCATTATGTTTTTTAAAAATCAAAATTATTTATATCTTTAAAAACCAAAAGCTTGCACATACAAAAAGTGTTTGTTTGTCCAAAAAAGGCACTTTTTTAAAAAATTCCAGCTAGCCTTACGGTTAATGCATCGCAAAATCCTTTCTTGAGGGGTATAACAATGAACCAAGGAATAAATTAGACCGAGTTTATCAAACACTTCTTTTTTCGACCCAGCTTAATATACATATTTAAAAATTTATACAAAAGCAAAACGACTTCTATAAGTTTTTGAATATTTTAGTCAAATGCTTTTGACTTTGATTTTAATATTACATACCAAATTTAGGATTTCTTCGAACCGATGAACATCTGAACGCGAAAAACTATTAAAATTCCTCTCATCATCTTCCCAAAGCAGATCCTTTAACAAATTCGCTTCGATATCGTATTTCGTCCTTTTCATTAGAAGAGGGTTCACCCTCTTCCTATTTGTAAATTATTACCTCCTATTTGTAATAATTTTTGTTGTTCTTTTAGCGTTTTCCTCTCTTGATTCGTTATGTAATTTTTCAAGTTCATAAAAAACTTTTATTGTTGCAAGAAATGTTGCCTTTAACGACATTTTGAAAATTAACTTTCGCTATCACGTATGGCCGCAGCGTAATTTGTAGCCTATTTCGAAACATTTTCGAAGTAAATATATATTTTCAACTGTCATGCCGTCACTATCTCGTGTGGCTGCAGGGTAAAGGGCAATAGCAACTAGTGATGGAGAATTTTTCGGTGTCGAGTATTTTTTATTTGATATTAAAAAATACTCATTATCGATTCTCAATACCGAAATAGACTTGATACTTTTTATTTTTCTCTATATTATATAGGAAATTGAGGTACGGTGTCTCACACATTTTGAGAACTAGAACTCATTCATCTGAACTATAATGAACAAATTGAACGTTCAAATTGGCTACTTAATCATATGACATTTAAAGCAGTAGGCTATATATAGATCATCACCATCAACTCTACCAAGGTTGCCATCTGTTCTAGTTGCTTCTTATTTATTTCAATATGTTCAATATAGTTCAGATGAATTAGTTCCAAAATGTGTGAAATCAAATACGACTTTAACAGTGAGTTTGATCAAAACTTAATCACTCAAAAACTACTGAAGAGGAAATGTAGCGATTTCCGAAACAGACTGTCTAGTCAGCAAAGTGATTGACTCTATACAGAGTTGTTGTTGCTGTTGATGCCTTATTAAAAACTTAATTGATCTAAAGCTCGCAATTAAATTCATGTAATATATATTAGTCTTGAAATTAAATAAATAAAATTTTTATGAAAGCTTTAAAGCAATTAAATTCATGTAATATATATTAGTCTTAAAATTAAATAAATAAAATTTTTATGAAAGCTTTAAAAATTGGGTTTCATTATTTACTTACTTACTTACTTAGTTGGCGCTACAACCGTATGTCGGTCTTGGCCTCATCTAAGAATTTGCGCCAGCCATTTCTGTCTTTCTCTTGCTGGCACCAGTTGTAAATTCCAAGCTTCGTCAGGTTGTCCTCTACTTGGTCTTTCCAACGAAGATGCGGTCGTCCTCTTCTGCTTTGACCGCCGCTGGGTACCGAATCGCATATTTTCTTCACTGGAGCATCGTCTTTCATGCGCTGAACATGACCAAGCCAGCGAAACCGCTCGATTTTAATGCGCTTGACTATGTCGATGTTAGTGTACAGCTCATACAGTTCATCATTCCACCGTATTCAGTACTTGCCATTGACACAGATTGGTCCGTAGATCTTACGAAGAATCTTTCTCTCGAATGCTCCTAAAGTCTTTTCATCTAAACTACTCAGCGTCCAGGTTTGTGATGCATAAAGTAGGACGGGCATGATGAGCGATTTTTAGAGCGTTTTCGTTCGTCGAGAGAGGGCTCTGCTTCTCAATTGCCTACTGAGCCCAAAGTAACACCTGTTGGCAAGAGTTATTCTTCGTTTGATCTCAATGCTGATGCTGATATCGTTGGCTGAGTTTATGCTGGATCCCAGATAAACGAAGTCCTTCACAACCTCGAAGGAGGTATTGTCAACTGTAACGTGGGTTCCAAGACGCTGGGACTATTTGTTTGTTGACACCAATTATTTCGTCTTATCTGCATTCACTGCCAGACCCATTCGACTTGACTCTTTTTCTAACACCTGGAAAATGCTGCACTGACTTCGCGCGTATTATGGCCAATGATATCGATGTCATCAGCATACGCAAGCAGCATAACACTCTTGAAGAATATTGTGCCACTACGTCTCAGATCAGCAGCTCGGATGATCTTTTCCATCATTAGGTTGAAAAAGTCGCACGATAAGGAATCACCTTGTCTGAAACCTCGTTTGGTAACAAATGCTGGGGAGAGGTCCTTCCCGATTTTCACTGCGCTGCTGGAGTTTGTTTCATTATTTAGAAATATTAAAATTGTATTTTTGTATTGAAATTATGAATACCCAGCGGTCAGCGTTTTCAATGCCTGATGAAATCTGGTGTGAAATAAGATCTATTTTGATTTGGAAATTCAGGAATGATGTCATTACTAATATAAGAATAAACATTTCCATTCAAGCTTTCTGAAAATTTCTCTGAAATTGTCCAATCTGTGAAAATTTTGTTTTGTTTCAATCTCAGATCGGAAGATGCCCTGAGTTTAGTAGCGAAGGTGTAATGCTGTCAAACATTTATGAGTGTTTTCAGTTAGCCCGAGACTGAATTTGCTTTGCATTCGCACCTGAGCGACGGTTGAGATTAGTAGCGAAGTCGTTTTGCCAACAAATAACTTTGGGAAATTTTAATAAAAATTTAACAATGCGAAGTAGCCGACGCATAATTTTTCATTCTGAAAAATCAAAAAAGCGAGAACGTTGAAAAAATGATAAACAATATTTTAATGAAAAATATTTAAATGCAAAAAGTGTTGTATATATTATTTTAAATTATATTATATGTATACAATAATATTTTATATTATATTATGTTATATTATGTATATTACCTGCTTTTTTATTTTAATATTAACTTCAGAGTATTCAATACCTGATAGAAGGCCTGATTTTTTAGCGTTTCCTTAGGCCTGAATTTTCGGAGGAATATTATTGGGAAAATTAAGGCCTGAGAGTACTCTAGCTGATGACATCTTAATGAAAACAGGAAATCAAGTGGTGTGTTGAATCAGGCCTTACCATTACCCTTACCATTACCCCTCAGGCTTGAGAGAATGTATTGTTTCAGGACTACTTCAACCGCTAGGTATGTATATTATTGGTTTTTGGATTTTGATACTTAGATACTTTTTTTTCCAAAGTGTTTGTCAAAAGAGTTTTGCGGCAACACTGTTTATGTCAGTATTTTGCGTGCTTAGCGGTTATAAAAGCAAAACGTAGAGAACTTTATGGGCCTTATACTACAACTACTGCTAGTTGCTGTATTTATAAATACTTGAAGCTGTTGCGTGTTTTATAGTTATTGTTGTTCTTGTTGGTGTTGTTATAATAAGCACTAGGTCAGCTGCTCCCATATGGTCCCATTAATGGCATTCGTTGTGCTCCGTTTACCCAGCAACATTCTTAGATACATTTACGTAAAGACAAGCCTACATTTTCCATAAGCAGTTGGACATGTATGCGTGTTACTTTGTTTTTAATACACACACACAAAGCCGTACAGCGTGGTAGGTACAAAAATGAACAGAATTTAATAAGTCGTTTTTATTTTATGATGCCCATAAAATAAGCAAACTCATCCATGTTGCTCTGACTCCGACTCTGACTCCGACACCGATGCCATAAAAGATGCCTGCCAAAACGATTTTTTCCTGCTACATCATCACTTCCAAAGTAAGTAGACCCAGTTTTGATCAAAGCATGCCTCTACGTCTTGGAAGAATGCCTGCCTTGTCATGCCATTCCACTGCAATTACATTCGAATTTTAAATTGTAGGCTGAAGTGCTCTGCTGTTGTTGTCGCTTTTGATGTTTTATTTGGATTCTGTTAGCGCCCATAAAATTATATTGCTTTAGAAAAAACGCGTCTGCGTCTGAGTAACTCATAAAGAACACATTCTACAAGAGCTGCTTAAAGGCTG
Organism: Dichetophora obliterata; assembly: GCA_963920525.1. Lineage (NCBI taxonomy): Eukaryota > Metazoa > Arthropoda > Insecta > Diptera > Sciomyzidae > Dichetophora > Dichetophora obliterata. Next base: position 52,056,968 of record OY986435.1, read on the forward strand.
TGTATCACCGCCCACTGCACCCCACCTGAACCTGCCGCCTGTCGCTGGGAGTAGCAACTTTATTGTTTTCATTTCGCCGTTTTATTGTTCTGTGGCTTTTCATCACTTCTTGTTGTTGTTGCTGTTTGTTTGTTTGTTATTGTCAAATGTGACATTGTGAGGTTTTATGTTTTTATATTTATCTGTTGGTTTTTTTTTTTTTCATTTCATTAGTCGACAGCTTTTGCGGTTTCATTTTAATGCGAATATTTGTTCCAAGCCATACTCATATTCATGGCCAACATGCGTGCGCACGTCTTTCAAGATACGTCATGTTACTACAAATATTTGAAGGGAAAAATCTGTTTGAAATAAAAAAATATTTGATTATTTCAAGAGCGAATTAAATAATATCTATTTAGGTAAATTCTATTTGATAAATTCTCAAATAAGCTTAGAAGTTTGCAATTTCTATGTAGATGGTGCTTTTTAGATGCATAGAAATTTTTAAAAAAATTAAACACAATAATTATTGAAATAAAAATTATTTTAATTGCATATTTTATGTCATTATAAAAAATAAAAGTGAATTGGAATTGATTTTACTTATATTACAATTATTAAATAATATAAATTATGTTACGATATTATTTTTGTTAAAGAAGATGTCCTCACCAATTGAACGCAGAAAGACTAACATATTGACATGTTTTGGCGAAAGGCGGTGGCGTAATTGGTTGGCGGGAACAAGCGCTCGCAAGGTGCGGACGTTGCAACTATAGGCACAATTATTTTTGCAGTATCCCACACGCAAGGTTACTCAACTCGCATTGTATCCGATAATAAATATGGTTTTGTGCTAAATTTACGATTTGCTGGTGGTTGTGCAAGGTATTGGCTTGGTTGAATAGGAATTCCATCAACTTCTGTTGCAGTGTTACTATGTTCTGTTACTCTGCTAACGGATCGGTCAAAAAAGTCCCAAATGTCGTCATAGGTAGTTTCATTAGAAATGAACATAATATCGGGCTCACAAGCGCGTCGGAAGCGAATTTCATCTGGGGGGCAGTACAAATGGGGGGGGGGGGGGCAATACAAATGGTGGTGCGAAAAAAGTTCACCAAAATTTCTTCAAAGAAACATGAATGTGAATAAACAACTTTTTTATTTTAGTTTAAAATAAAAAAAAATATATAAAATATATAAAAATTTCTTTATTTTTAAAAGTTCTTCCAATTTCAATATTAGAGATCATTCTTTAAAGGATCTTTCATATGGTAATATGAAAATATAAGAAATAATTGTTGCTTTTATAAAGCAAGACTAGGTATATCTTTACATGGTTCAAATGCAATAAGGTACAAAAAGTTATATCAATTTAAATTATTCCAAAATGTTTCTTTCTGTCCTTGCGAGAAACAAACTCTTTCACCACCTCCATCGAATTCAATTCTTCGGTTTTATCTTTGTGAATGTGTATAACTGAGTCGCCGCATGAGTGAGTCGTTTCTGTGTCATAGTTGCTCGAAGATACGTTTTAAGTCGTCTTAGTGCACTAAAAGAAAGCTCAGATGAAGCTGCTGATGCAGGCACAGTCAAAAGCACAGCAATAAGTTTTTCAACTTCATTTAATAGTTTTTTTTTTTTACAGTATCCGAATTTTTTGCAAATTGGGATACAATGCCACTACAATTTGAAGGTGTTTGGCCAGGCAATTGCTTCAGCATTTTAAGTTGCCCGTGGAGGTCGCTCCCATCAAAGTCATCTGCATAAAGATCCAGTTTTGTTTTTAGATTTTGTTCAGAAGGCACTTTACCGTTGAAGGCTTCGATTACAATATTACAGTATTAAGCTATATACTTAAGGGTGCTTTTGAACTGAAGTGGTGGGTTTGCAGTAGAAACTCTACATTTTGTTCTATCTTTTTGCAAACACAGAGAAAGAAAATGGCTATCCGCAAGCATGCTTATGAAGAAGAAAGAAACAAGAGGAAAATACATAATACAAAAATATTATCGTTGTAAAAAAAACTGATATTTTGAATAACTTTTGAAGTTTTCTTTTTAAATTGTTTGTCTAGCTAAAAAAGTGGGGGGCAACTGCCCCCCTTGTCCCCCGCTTCCGACGTCAATGCGGGCTCAGCGATTGTTGCTTGCGGGGCTGAAATGTTGAATTGTTTTTATAATTTTTGTTTCACCAATTCATTTAAAAATTTTAAATATGAAAGTTTTTTCTAAATGATCTTGTTATTTATTATGTTGATTTTATATGATTTAAATACAAATTCTAAATGTTTGATGGTTTAAATCATACTTGATTTTAAGAGTTTGATATTTGATCAAACAACTAGAATTTGTATTTAAAATCAAGTATGATTTAAACTATCAAACATTTAGAATTTGTATTTAAATCACATAAAATTAATTTTAAATACTTTTTTTGTTCACCATATTTTTTAATATTAAAAATGATATAGTAATATTATTATTATTGTTATAATATTACTAATGATGTACGTATATGTAGTTTAAATATGACAAATAGTGGCTTCAGTGTTGAAATTTTACATTGCAAATTCTTGAAAGGTATTGAAAGTTCCATGAAAGCAATTGCTTAGGTTTTCATATACATATTAACCCCTTTGCTGCAGTGTTTATTTTATACCCTGCTACCCTGGCAAATAGATGGATGAAAGTCTATAAAAACTACAACATGTGGCTTATAAGGTTGCTGATAATTGCATTTGCGCGTACTACTTACTATTCATATTTGGGGAGTATAGTAGTACGCACTATCCAATAGGAGTAAAATACTAAAATTGTAGTACTTTCGGCATCGCTGGCACAAATTAGCAATTAACATTATATAAAGGCTATTCACAGCTAAAGCGTATATTGAACAAATCGTATTTATAGCATTTGTTATTGTTGAAACTGTGAGCACGCCGCCATGTGACTGTCGTATTAAAAAATTTTGCAACCTCGTGATGTATGGGGTTATGCGGGTGTTGACAGAGCATAAAATACGAGGTAGAAAAAATAAGTCCAAGGGCTTTACGCTTACTCAAGGGCGTCCGCAGGATTTGCTATAGGGGGAGAAAAGGCATAAAATAGTCTAGAATGCACATAAAGAAATATAACCAATAATATTATATTTTCTGAGATTTTTGGTACTAATGATGTTATCATATTTCAAAGATGAGGTAAGAATCTTTCTCGTATAAGCCCGAACCATTTTCAAATTTAATTTTATTTTTCAAGTAATTTCAAAAATTTTTTTCTCAATAAATATTCTTTGTAATTAAGTAAATTAAATAATGTGAGGTCTCCTTTATCCTTAAATAACATCACATAAATTACTATTTAGCCCCCAAGTTTTCCTCTCTTCAAATAAAAATACAAAAATTTCCCAATATCTTATTTGAAAAATGAATAAAATCAGCAAGATTTTTAGACCATTTTTCCAATTTTGGAGGCCTAAAACTCATAAAGCAATTGCGAGCGGCCTGAAATTTATCAGATTTGGATTTAGAAAGTAAAAATCCATATAAACCGCAAAAATTAAGAATTAGAGTTGTTGCTATTCTTGAAATGTTACCCGCATGGACATCAACTGACTTATTTCGTTTTTCAACATGCATCAGTTCTAGCAGCATGCAAGATACTAAAATCGCGGTTGAAAACATATCTTTTATATATTTTTTAAAAATTTCTTTTTAAAACGTACACTGAGGGAAATATGTGTTAAAATTAAATACAATTGTGTTCATATTAAACGAATTTGTTTTTGAAATAGAGCTTGAAACAGTTTTATTTAGGTAAAACACAAATGTTTTAAAGTTTAATTTAAAACAAAAGTTTTTGTTTTCAAAACAATGTTTTCAAATATACTTTCATTGTAAAAATTCTAAGTTTAAAAATATTTTTTTTTACGAAAAATTTAATGTAAAAACTTTAATATTTAAAACAAATTTTTAAAACCGCCATTTTTTCGATGCCATTTTTTAACTTTTTCGACTTTTTGAAGTCAGATTCGTGATCAGCGACAACTGGGACCCCCGAATAGGAAATTTTTTGACTTAATTTGATGAAGTATGCGTTTCATTGCGGCTTGAAATATTTTCAATATCAAAATAATTAATTAGTTCGTATCTCATCTTATGTTCAATATTTGTAAGACTAATTCAAAAATATTTTCAAACATTCAAATGTAAAATCGGGGTCTCAGTTGTCTGGCAATAATTTTCAATGATTCTACTGTACATGATTTTTGAATTCAATCTCTGATAGCGACGTATTTCTTGTTATTGTAAGGAAATAATAAAAAAAAATTATACAAAAAACATAAATAAGCTTATAGTTGAAAATTAAACATGCTTGTTTTAAATTTTGTTTTGTAGAAACGCAAATGAGTAAAATATCTATTTTAAAATTTTTTGTTTAATATTAAAGTATGTTTTTTCTCAGTGTATGAATAAATATATAAAGAGGTACATGTACAAATGGGTTATGAGCTTCATTCATTTTCTAAATATAATCCAGAACCTCCTTGCAAGGCTTGATTCAAAATCCTGGATGTAATATAAGCACGTGACGAGATTCAGAAAAATTCAGAAAAATCTCAAAATGGGTGGACGCCTGTTAAAAACCGTGAATTTTAAGAAATATAAAATAAATGTTTCAAATCGAGTTTCCTATTTGAATTTTAGTCATAAAAAAAACTTTTGACCATAAGATATTCTAAAGCGTTTTCTTGAGAAGAATTTGCCATCAGATTTTTTAAAAATTAGTGCTTGATCTAAAATTAGCCTACTTTATTCAGAATTTCCTAAATTTGTTTTCGCTATTGAATTATAAGCTTTGCCCTTGACTAGATCGCTGCAATTTTCCCAACTTTAAATGCTGCAAGATTGTTAGCAATTTTATTAAGTTTACGAAAAATTTAAAAATTATCCAAATTGGATCATCTTTATGACAGAAAAACGATTTTTTAATTTTTTTTTTCCTTTGTTTTCTTCTTGTGTTTAATTACTTTAAAACATAAATTTGCTTATCGCCCAAGTTCATATGCGTTATTGGCTTAAATGCCCCTTACCATCTGTTGCTCTGATCTTCGACTTATAGGGGCATCATATCTTGTCATTCCTCAATTTCTCGTACGAATAACTTCGTGCTTTTTTCCATTACATTCGTAGTATTTACTAAGGGCTTCGTACTATTTAGTATTAGTTGAGTTTGAGCTAAAAAACCGTGGTTGAAACTCCAGCTCAGATAGAACTTCTTTTCTTTCGTTAGTAGTAAATGTAACAAATGTATTCGTACAATATACATTTGTTCAAATATATTCGTAAAATAACAAATGTATATTTTATTGTACTCTTGTATTGTGCTCTTGTATAGCAATAACAAATGTATATTGTACGAATAGGAATAAAATATTTGTAATATGTACCAAACTACGTGCAATCTACGAATACTATTCGTGACTGAAAACTACGAATAAAATTCGTAGAATGGACGTAATTATTAGTAATATTTACACAAAATTTTTTGAGTGTAAGAATACGTATTGAATAGTGCCCGTGAAACAAGAGTAAATGAAATGGTATCGTAACTTATTACTGCGACGGGTGCAACATACTATTTAAAAATGCATATATGGTTTAGCTCAGTTTTATTTATAAATATACCTTAAGTGATGTATTTTTGAGTTCTCTTCACAATATATTTTAACAGATGTAATGAACATATCGTCATATAAAATCAAAAAAGCCATAAGTTACAACAAATTCAAAGTCGGCTTGTTGTTATTATTGATGCACCTTATCAAAATACATGTTCCTGCTAACTTTTACACTCCTTCAACTAAAAACGATGTTTTAATTAAAAAAGTACTAAAATTCCTAAGTTTGAGCTCAACTTACAATTGCAATAACAATTTAGAAAGTTTTTTGACTCTCCCGTAAAAGTTTTTAATTGTAGCTGACGGTTTTTTGATTTAATATGAAGATATTTAAAAGAGTTCACTGCCTTGGGGAGAAAGGGCCCCTTCCCTCACGCCTTTGGACGACCATGCGGTTACGTAAATTGGCGTACATATAAAAAATCGTGCAAATAGCAGACCAGCGTATTCAAACCAGGGATGATAAATTCAGTACTTTTTGCTTTTCAAAAGTACCGCATTACCTCCTCTATTATTTCAGTACTTTTTACAAAGATTGTCTAAAAACAGTAGTATTAAAAATTAATGAAAAAATTTTAAGATGGCACAGTCTTGCACTTTACTTGATCAATTAAAAAATAAATTAATAACTTATGTGTGGTAACACATACAAATATTCAAATGATTACTTTACATACCTTATTCGCTGGCTAACGTTAAACGTATTTTTCATATAAAAATTAAATCAAAACAAAATGTCGAAATAGGCTTCAAGTAAGCACCCTTTCAAGATTAATACAAACAAAATACCTTTTAAAATCAAATGGAGCGTACTGCTATAACACTGAAATTTCTCAAGAGTAAAAAATAATAAAAAACATTTATATTAAAGAATTATAAGATTAAAAACATGCATGCCTGATATAAACTAGCATTTTATTTATTATCAACTAATTACGTTACTAATTCAAAGTTCCTTGCATAAAATGCAATATATTAATAATTAAAAAAGGAATTTATGTTTCTTATATATATTTCGTAATTTTTTAAATTCAGAAACTTAAAACTTAAAAATATTTGTTTAATTTTTTTTATGTTCAACTAATAAAAATATATAAAACTTCAAATTTTTATTTTATTTTTTATTTCAGTACTTTTAGTTTTTTTTAAATCCGCTAAGTGCCAAACCGAAATTTGGAATTATCATCCCTGATTCAAACAGTGAATAGCCTCATTGTTTTCTCAATGTTGACTGCGTTGTTGGCGAACTGAACGCACTAGTGTTGCTCTTGTATAGCAATCGTTTTTCACTAAGGGAAAACTAAGTGTTATCGATACAAACCTGATTGTTATTGTAACAAAATTATATTAATTATGGATAAAAAAGACACAGTTTCGATAGTATCGTAAGTTAGACGTAGAATTCCTTATTATACAGTAATAGAGAAAAATTCTGGTTTTTTTCATGTATATTCTTCAAAACTTTTTTAAAGTATTTCATCTTCTAAATAAAAATTATTCCAAAACCAATTTGTTGTTGTTGTCCTTCTTTAAACTTACCTGATCTAAAAATCTCACATTTCTTTTCATTCTTCTTTTCATTTGTTTTGTTGGTTAAAACTAAAAGTAATTCAAAGTTATGTTTAATTAATGGAAATAAATATGGGTAAATTTGAATTATTTCTTTTTCCTGTAGTAAAGAGCATATACATTAAGGCGCCTCAAAAAAAAAAGTGGTCCGGGTCACCTCCTGAAAACAAACTTTGGTTTATTTTATGATGATTCCCAAAATATTGCAACTCTAGCTTTAGCCGTTCGTGAGCTGGAATGGCTTGAAATAACCTCTAAAAATCGCGTTTTTGATTAATACTATTTATACCACACTACCTTCGGTCAAAAAAATTGTCACAAATAGTGTAAATCGATAAAATACATAGTTTTGTTTTTTATTTTTTTTTAAATCTGCCCACACACTTAGTTATTGAGTTATTTGCAATGATTTTTTCAATTTTTTTGAATGCAGTTTTTATAAAAATATATATAACTTCCCCATTTATAGCCTGATTTACCATTCCGTGGTATCATTGGAAAGGTACTGAATGCTGCTTTTCATTTCTGTCGTTAATTAACCCTTATAAGCACTTTTATAAAAATGCATTTTATTTTATTTTTATTTTTTTGTGATGGCCTTTGCCTCAATTCCTGAATTTGTTCAAATATAAGAGAAATAAAATTAAATCATGTAGATAAAGAATGCATTTTTTAAATGGACTTTGGAATAAAGTATAGGAAAATACTTTATTGTACTTAGACAAAACAGCTAAGAGTAAATTTTACCACAGTTCTTATAAGTAGTCACTCATGACTTTTACATGACTTTTAGGTTTGACAATGAGTTATATTATATTATATAAATGTGAGTTTTTGAATTGTGATCGCTTAATTGTTCAAGTTATTCATAAAAAAAATGCTTTTCGTTTCTCGCGAGTTAAATAAAAATCAATTGCCAACAAAAAGTGATGTAATAAAACATTTATTATTTTTGCGCGAAAAAAATAATAATCGGTCTTACGGGCTATCTAATTATCATCAAAACATGCTAAATGATTTAAGCAAAATTTGGAAAAGAGCAGAAATTCCGGTTATATCGAAGACTGCGATCCGCAAAAAACTTCAAAATTTAACGCTTTTATATCGGGATATCACAAAAAATCCATCGCATTAAAATGCAAGCGAGTGGGCCGAACTATTTTCGATTTCTGTTTGCAAATGTGCTCTAAAAATTAGAGTGTCTTGTAGTTGCCCAGGTGAAAAACAAATGCCATTGCATGTTTGGAATTTTTACCTTGATCAGTCGAGCCGAAGGTTGCTCACGCTAGATGACGTTGAAAACCACATCCCATGTGATTCTATTACGGACTTCGAAAGCGAAAGTGAAAACGAAAGTATTGCAACAGCCACTTTTGTACCACAACTAAGAGAAATGGATGTGGATCAGAGAACTGCACAAGCCTACTTGAAGTTCAAGCTTTTTCAAGTACTTAAATTCAAGCACGTATCCAAGCTTGAAAAAGCAAGCTTTAGCCAGCTTGCAAAAATACCAAACAGATACAAGCCATATTCATGCTTGCTCGTTGGCTTGGCTTGTTTCGGCTTACTTTGTCGGGTGGAAAGTTGAAAAGCTTAAAACGATCGGCAAAAGCTTGTAAGCTCGCAAGTATAAAAATTATTGAATTAAAGCAAGTATCCAAAAAATTCAATGAGCTTCTTTAGAGAGAGCTTAAGCGTAATAGGACTTTTAAGGATTCTGTGGACTCCGTGGTGTGAAGTTTTAGGATAAATGATTTCGAAGATGCTGTCAAACTTTAAAATTTAAGATGGCGGATAGAGTTGCCACCTAGATTTTTTTTAATTTTTGCGAATTCTTGTAATTTTGATATTCTGACAATGGATTTGATTTCGAATATATTGTCACAGTTTTAAAATTTAAGATGGAGGTTAGGGTTGCCACCTAAATTTTTACCACAGTATTGCCACCTAATAATATGTACTTTTAAAAGTTTTAAACATCATTTATCAGTGTTAAGGGGTCGCTGATTTCGAATCTAAGGTCAGAATTTTGAAATGCAAGATGTTGGATAGGGTTGCCACCTTTATTTTTTTTAGTTTTATGAATTCGGGGCTGGCAAAAAAAAAATGGTACACCAAAAATGGGTTGCTGAATCCGAATCCGTCGTCAGAATTTCAAAATTATAAAATGTTGAAATATTAGGGTTGCCACCTAATAATATGTCTTTTTAAGAGTTTTAAACGTCTTTTATTAGTGTTAAGGGGTCGCTGATTTCGAATCTAAAGTCAGAATTTTAAATTTCAATATGGTGGATAGGGTTGCCACCTTAATTTTTTGTAGTTTTATGAATTCGAGGCTGGCAAAAAAAAAATGGTACGCCAAAAATGGGTCGCTGAATCCGAATCCGTCGTCAGAATTTCAAAATTATAAAATGTTGAAATAATAGGGTTGCCACCTAAAAATATATCTTTTCAACAGTTTTAAACGTCATTTATTAGTGTTAAGGGGTCGCTGATTTCGAATCTAAAGTCAGAATTTTAAATTTCAATATGGTGGATAGGGTTGCCACCTTTATTTTTTGTAGTTTTATGAATTCGGGGCTGGCAAAAAAAAATGGTACACCAAAAATGGGTCGCTGAATCCGAATCCGTCGTCAGAATTTCAAAATTATAAAATGTTGAAATAATAGGGTTGCCACCTAAAAATATATCTTTTCAACAGTTTTAAACGTCATTTATTAATGTTAAGGGGTCGATGATTTCGAATCTAAAGTCAGAATTTTAAATTTCAAGATGGTGGATAGGGCTGCCACCTTTATTTTTTGTAGTTTTATGAATTCGGGGCTGGCAAAAAAAAATGGTACACCAAAAATGGGTCGCTGAATCCGAATCCGTCGTCAGAATTTCAAAATTATAAAATGTTGAAATAATAGGGCTGCCACCTAAAAATATATCTTTTCAACAGTTTTAAACGTCATTTATTAGTGTTAAGGGGTCGCTGATTTCGAATCTAAAGTCAGAATTTTAAATTTCAATATGGTGGATAGGGTTGCCACCTTTATTTTTTGTAGTTTTATGAATTCGGGGCTGGCAAAAAAAAATGGTACGCCAAAATTGGGTCGCTGAATCCGAATCCGTCGTCAGAATTTCAAAATTATAAAATGTTAAAATAATAGGGTTGCCACCTAATAATATGTCTTTTTAAGAGTTTTAAACGTCTTTTATTAGTGTTAAGGGGTCGCTGATTTCGAATCTAAAGTCAGAATTTTAAATTTCAATATGGTGGATAGGGTTGCCACCTTAATTTTTTGTAGTTTTATGAATTCGAGGCTGGCAAAAAAAAATGGTACGCCAAAAATGGGTCGCTGAATCCGAAACCGTCATCAGAATTTCAAAATTATAAAATTTTGAAATAACAGGGTTGCCACCTAATAATATATCTTTTCAACAGTTTTAAACAGTTTTAAACAGTTTTAAACTAATAAATGACGTGTTAACACTAATAAATGACGTTTAAAACTGTTGAAAAGATATATTATTAGGTGGCAATACTGTGGTAAAAATTTAGGTGGCAACCCTAACCTCCATCTTAAATTTTAAAACTGTGACAATATATTCGAAATCAAATCCGTTGTCAGAATATCAAAATTACAAGAATTCGCAAAAATAAAAAAAATCTAGGTGGCAACTCTATCCGCCATCTTAAATTTTAAAGTTTGACAGCATCTTCGAAATCATTTATCCTAAAACTTCACACCACGGAGTCCACAGAATCCTTAAAAGTCCTATTACGCTTAAGCTCTCTCTAAAGAAGCTCATTGAATTTTTGGATACTTGCTTTAATTCAATAATTTGGATACTTGCGAGGCTTACAAGCTTTTGCCGAAGGGCATCAAGCTTTCCATTGCTTGAAACTTCGTGCCGTTCGCTTGCAAGCTAGAATAGGTGCAAGCTGTGCGTGGGCTTATTTATATTCAATTACAAGCTTTGCTTGATTCAAAATTATCAAGCTCAAGCTAGCTTGAACTTGTATTTTAAGCAAGCGCTTGAAAAAGACTTCAAGCCGGCTTGTGCAGTTCTCTGATGTGGATGATCCATATTCATCATCGTCTGAGGAAGATCTTAAAGATCTTGGACCAAGCGTACAAAGTTTTTCCTTACCAACATTCAGTGCTGCGTTGGACCGTGCCAGTGTATCCAATCGCTTTGGGGCTCTGCTCGCAACAACATTGCTAAAAGACTTGGACATTCCAGGCATAATTATTGATCAGCACAAAATCCAAAGGGAGCGAACTAAAGCTAGGGCGAAATCACTAAGAGACATAAAAAACAATGAAATACTAAAATGCATTTCTTTTGATGGAAAAAGGGAACGCACTTTGAAACAAGTTACTGTGAATGGCAAACCACGCAACGTTAAAATGATGGAGGAGCATATAACTCTCCTCCATCATTTTAACGAACCCAGCGAACCCAGCGAACCCAGCTCAAACTACATTGGTTACTTAACTCCCGTAGACGGAAGCGGTGCTGGTATCGCAAACGATATTGTCAATTACTTGAAAGCTGAAAAGTTTTCACTAGAGCACGTGGTCGCTGTAAATTGCGACGGAACCAGCACCAACACAGGCAAATTTAATGGAGCGATTTGTAACCTAGAACGACAATTGCAGCGCCCTTTGCAGTGGCTAATATGCCTCTTTCATTTTAACGAGTTGCCATTCACTGCGTTACTCAAAGAAATGTTAGGAAAAGCTAATGGGCCGCAAAACTGGCCAGGAATAATTGGGCATACATTGCAGGGCTGCGAAGATGTGCCGGTAAATTGTATTCAATCATTTTGTTGTTTTTTTTTAACTGTTAATTTCAATAAAATATTAACTTTAGATTGCTCATAACTTTGATCCAATTGCGATGGGCTGTATGCCCACAAATATTGATGACTGGGTTTTGCGAGCTGATCAAAAATATCTTTATGATATGGTACGAGCAGTTGATGCTGGGGCGTGCGATGAACATTTGGCCAGCATTAAACCTGGCCCGCTCAATCTTTCACGCTGGTTGACAACAGCATCAAGAATTTTGCGGCTATATGTTACGAAGCCTGTGGCTTGCGAAAAGTTAAAGCAGCTAGCATTTTTTGTTATGAGGGTCTGCGCACCATTTTGGTTTTTAATAAAAAGCCAACCAAAAGCCATTCATGGTAGCCGCCACTTGTTTAAATACATTGAGTGGACGCGCGAATTACCGGCAGATATGCAATTTATTGTACAACGCTCTGTTCAAATTAATGGATTTTTTGCTCACCCAGAAAATATTTTACTGGCAATGGTTACAGATGAGAGCAAGGCGACACGAAAGGAAGCCTACGATATTATTTTACAATCGCGTGTTCATGACACACAAGGAATTCGCCAATTTAATGTCCCCAAGATACAATTCAATTGTGATTCCTATAAAAATATGATAGATTGGAATGAATTAAGAGCTAATACAGAACTGCCATGCATCCAGTTCTATACTCAACAATACTTATTAGAACTACACGACTCCAATGAAATTGTAAAAATTCCTGGTAATGAAAAGTTTTTAAAATAATTGTTATGCTTTTCTTAACAAACAATTTTCAGAATTTCCATGTCATTCACAAAATACGGAACGTTTTGTACATGTGGTAAGCCAATCCTGCGTTTCGGTAATTGATAAGAACAGACCTGCACATATTGCAAACAAGATTCAATCGCGCAAGCGTTACTGTAAAATTGAATCACGAAAAGATTTGGAATAAAAAAAAAATTATTTCTTTGATAAAACTAAATTGTTTTTTTTTTATCTTTTAATTAGCGACTTAATAAATAACCACAAATTTTTTATCATGTTGATAAAAAATGCATTTTTATAAAAGTGCTTATAAGGGTTAATTAACGACAGAAATGAAAAGCAGCATTCAGTGCCTTTCCAATGATACCACGGAATGGTAAATCAGGCTATAAATGGGGAAGTTATATATATTTTTATAAAAACTGCATTAAAAAAAATTGAAAAAATCACTGCAAATAACTCAATAACTAAGTGTGTGGGCAGATTTAAAAAAAAAATAAAAAAACAAAACTATGTATTTCATCGATTTACACTATTTGTGACAATTTTTTTGACCGAAGGTAGTGTGGTATAAATAGTATTAATCAAAAACGCGATTTTTAGAGGTTATTTCAAACCATTCAAGCTCACGAACGGCTAAAGCTAGAGTTGCAATATTTTGGGAATCATCATAAAATAAACCAAAGTTTGTTTTCAGGAGGTGACCCGGACAACTTTTTTTCCTCCATACAAGTTGAGGCGCCTTAATATACATATATGTATGTATATTTAAAAAGTAATTTAAAATTGAAATTTTAGTAAACAAAATAAATTTTTATATGGAAAGAATATAATGCATAATAAAAATAATTCGAATTTATTATGGTATTTAAAAGATAAATGCAGTTTTTAAAGCACAATGCATGCTTAGTAACGCATGCGCAAATTTGCGTAATAGTATACATACATGCTGAAAATAAACATAATTTTTATTCGTACTCCAACTCATGGCAGAATAACCAGGTAGGGCCGACTCATAGAGGAATGAAGTAGAAAGCAGAGGAAAGCGAGCTAGTTGTCAAATACAGCTGTTCATGTCGAGTAAAAATTAAGAACATATAAAAAAATTTCAGCTAACTGAACCAACAACAATTACCAAGCAAATCTAAAACAACGACGCACAGAGAAGAGCAAGATCACAGCGGTTGAGCAGCGTTAGAGGGGATGAACCGAATCGTCCACAGAAAATAAACAGAACTTTGCTTACTATGTCCCGCTTTTCACTCGTTACACTCGAAAATTTTCGAGCTTGCGACAAAAGCAATTATTGCTCTGGTAGCAGGATATCTTTGTCCCGCTTTTCACTCGGCAATAATTGCCTTTGCCGCAAGCAGTTTGTGGATTATTCGCCCGCATGAGGTGGTTTACGAAAGTCCCCATTAAACCCGAGTAGTCAACAAACTACTTGTGGTGAAAACAATTATTGCTCATAGAATTGCCGAGTGAAAAACGGCCCTTTGCAGCACATGCAGAACCAAAACAACAATATCAGCAGCTAGTAGCAACGTTGCCAGTTATGTTGGTAAAATCCCATTCGTGGTAATTTTTAATTGCCCTTAGAAATTTTTGTTTCTGGGAATTCCTATTAAATTTTTTAAATCAGCGTGGTATTTTTTAATTGTCGTGGAAATTCAGCGAGGTATTATTTAAATTTCCGTGGGAGTTTGGTAATATTCTTCTTACATTTTTTTTTTTTTAGTAAGCAAAGTTTCTTTGTGGTATTTCTAATGTTTTTTAAATTGTTTGTGCATATGGGACTTACTGTGGTATTTTTTAATACGAATGAGATTTTTGTGGCAATTTTAAATGCATATGGAATGTGTGGTGTTATTTTTAAAACGCGTGGTATTTTTGTGGTAATTTTTAATGATCGTAAGTTTTTTTTTTTGATATATTTTAATTGCGGTAGAAACTTTTTTGTTTATCTTTACAGTGGTAATTTTTGTTGTTTTTAATTTATGTTATTGTGAAAAAAGTAACTTTTGTCGGAATGGTTTTAAATTTTAACTGGCAACCTTGGCTAGTACATTTTTCTTAGCCACATACTGGCTCTCTAGCTATATGCATCTGTATTCTCTATCGTATTACAACCCAATAAGCCATGAATGTTACTGTGCCAGCTAAACAGTACTTAAAACGGCAGCGTCAGATTTGCTGGTATGAAAACGACATGTTTTTGTACCTCTAATTTTAAGGTCCTTTTTATATTTATCAAGAATCGAATTGAAATTAATGTCATATTCGCTTCATGCGTTGTTTGTTCTTGTCTTTTTTCAATCTCTTTTTCACCCGTTCGCCAAAAAACTCTAAAATGAATCCTGCATTGAAATCAAGGTAGTGCAGTTGAGTTGCCGTTTATTGTTTAGTTTATTGTTGCAACTTAATAAAAACCATTTCAAGAAGAGGTCAGAATTGTTTAACAACGAATAAAATTAATTACAACTTAAAGTTTTCTATATGACCTTGTGTTGATGTTGTGTTGATTTTCTATGATTTAAATACAAATTCTAATTGTTTGATAGTTTAAATCATTCTTGATTTTAAATACAAATTCTAGTTGTTTGATAGTTTAAAATCGTTTATTGAGCTTTAGGTCAGGTTAGAACAATTAATTGTTCTAACTAGTTAATCAATCAGCTAACTAATTAATCAGCTAGTGATGTTTTTTTTTCTTTTCATATTGAAAATGTTGATGCTGTTGTTTCTTTGAAAACAATTCGTTAGAGTAATAAATTCTTCTAACCTGACCTAAAGTGTTGTGTATTTATTTATGTATGTTTTACATACATATTAATAAAAAACAACAACAACAACAACAAAAGCATCACAACAACGAACGACGTGATTACGAACCAAACAAGCAAACACAACAACAACAACAACCTTAAAAACAGCATAAGCAGTTACTGCAGCTACGCAGCTAAGCAGCTTGTGCATTTCTCATACGAATTTACGAATTTTTCATCTTCTTAAATTTTGCTATTTTATTAGATATTCGTTTTATTCCCATTAAAACTGATATTTTGGCATTTTTTTTTCTTTGTACGATAAATATTAAAGTCTGTAGGTATACCCCAAAGTGTTAAATATCGCTTTGAAAAAATTCGTGAAACTGACCCCCATACAAACCGCGCTGTAAGACGTAATTCTACGTCAAAAAATTTCTCAAAAACAGAAAAAAGTCGATAAAAAATCGATTTTCGATTAATAACTGCAATCCTTAATCAACCTTAAAAAGTCGAAAAATTTTATGAAAAAGTCGACTAATCGACTTCTCGACCACTCGAATATCCATCCCTACTCTACAGCTTCCAAAAGTTTATATCAATTTTGTGTTCTGTTGGTTCTTGGCAAAGGGGTAAAGAAAATAATTTTACAAAATTTTGGCATAATATTGCACGGAAAAATATAATTCATAAACTTTTAATGAAAGCTGTTCCTTCAATTTTTCTTGACCATTTTATGAAAAATTCTTTATTTTTAATGGTTAACTTAACAAAAATTTCCATTAAAGTTTATAAACGAGTTCACAAATTTTAATGAAAGCAATTCATAAATATTTCTTCTGAGCAACTCTGAAATATGAATTTATGAATAAGTTAATGAACAGTCTTCATTAAAATTGCCAAACAATCTCGTCGTCTAACGGAACATTGCTTTATTGTAGCGGTGGGTAATGACCAGGGAAGACAGAAATATGCACGAAAAAATCTAAAATAAGTATGCTAATATGCTCTAAAAAATGGCAAAATATGCCATCAAATAAGCACGAAAAATGTCGAAGTCGGAGTTTTATTATTCAAAATTTTATTCAATAGTTCATAAAAAAAAACAAAACAATAGCCCTTTCAAGGCGTAAAAGTTAATATTTCAGTTTAAATAAATTGTAATTTTAATTATAAAGTAAAAATTTAATTCTATTTTAATCATTTAATGAATATTTTGTTTGGTAGCTCGAAGCCAATGCCAAAAGTCTCCTTCCGGACGAAGTCCATTATTTTATATGGTGCTTATAGCAAAAACAGTGTATTGCATTCAGCGATTACACTGAACAATTAAATGCATTTTTATATTATCAAAAAGAAATTTTCTACGATTTTCAGCCAACAATGTTTTGTATTGTGAGAAAGACCGCTCGACATCGCAGGATGTAGTTGGGCACCATTTAAAATAAGGGACTTCGTTCGGAAGAAGACTTTCGGCGTATGGATCCATTGTCTGTGAGTTTTTAAACAAAATATTTTTTATACATATATAATATAATATCTCTTTATAAATATATATAATATCAAAGAAATTACAATGTTGCCAGATGTGAAGGAAGTATCAAAATTTTCCCGATTACAAGCTAAAATCTGTTCGAAAAGTTAAAAATATGTAAAAATATGCACAAATAAGCACAATCGTTATAAATATGCAAAATTATTAACAAAACGTCCAAATATGCAAAAGCATATATTATATGCATTTGCATATAATTGTCTTCCCTGGTAATGACAAATTGTTCTACTTCATTGTTGTTTGTGAAAAGTAATAAGTTAAAAGTGCTTAGAAGTAAATTAAAGATTAATAAAAGTGTATTTACCAGTGATTAAAATATTTAACGTAAAGAATAAAAAATGTTTTGTGCTTTGTGCAAAAAAGAATACAAAAATATAGATATCTTTGTAGAACATGTAAAAAACTGCATTTTATTTCTAAAAAGGAAACGTTGCGTTGTCAATGTTGTGCCCAATTGTTTGGTGGTGTTAATATTTATAAAAGACATTTTAAAAGAAAGAATTCTGATTTAGATTCTAAGGCTGTGTGTCAAAAAGAAACTTTTTAGTCGTGGTAGGATAGAAAATATCAAGTTGAATAAAATTTGAGTGTGTTGAAATAAATTTGTCTTGTTTGCTGTGTCAAATGGACGATGAAAGTTTGACAATTACAAATTTTGACGTTTCACATTTCGGTCGTAGCGCAAATATTTTATTTAATTTGCATTTCATTCAATTTGCGACATATTTAAGTCGAGTGCTTGTAATTGCAACCTATTTCGTAAACTTGTAATATTGTAAACTTAAAAAACTAAAAAATGACATAATAATAAAAATAAAAAAAAACGAAAGTGCTTGAGTTTGTGTGTGTGAGCCAACGATCTCCCGGTGCATCAGCAAGTGCAGCAAAGTAAAATTGGCTTTCTTTGCTGACAAACGTCCTCCAAGTGCTACCACCAGCAGCACAAGCAAGTGCAGTGCAAAATTTCTTGCTAGCCAACATCCTCCAAGTACCATCACCAGCAGCACAAGCAAGTGGAGCGCAAATTTCCTAATTCTTTTGGCTTGCCAACGTTCTCCGAGAGTCGCCACGAGCAGCAGCAGCAAGTGCAGCAGAATTCAATTGACTGGTCAACTCTCCAATATTTCAGAAGCACCATTTCAGCATGTCTCAAGCGCAGAGGCAAATTTCTGCCATTATACTCCGGCGTGAATTAAATACATTGAAAGCGGAGAATTTGGTTAGATGTTGGTTAGCAAGAAATTTTGCACTGCAATGGCTTGTGCTGCTGGTGGTGGCACTTTGAGGACGTACGCCAGCATAGAAAGCCAATTTAACTTTGCTGGACTTGCTGATGTCCCAGGAGATCGTTGGCCCACACACACGCAAACACAAACTCCCGCACTTTAGTTTTTTTATTATTTTGTTATTTTTTAAGATTTTTAAGTTTACAATATTACAGGTTTACGAAATAAGTTGCAAGTACAAGCACTCGAATCAAATACGTCGCGAATATTGATGTGTTGTTTTTTTTTCTTTGTTTTTGAGTGTGTCAAAAATTCGCTTTCGATTGTTAAAATCTGTAGTAGCCCCTGGGGCTAGCACAAATTTTGACAATTATATTCACCTCACAAATGCCAAAAATTGCTCTACCAACTGTCAAAATTTGATCATCCGATTGAAAAGTTTCCGATTGACACACAGCCTTATAAAACAAAAACTATTGGCAAATGTTTGCAGAAATTAATGACGAGTGTGTTGCCAACGAATGCATTACCAACGAAGCCGATAGCACTGCTAGCGCAGATGAGTCAGTCAATTTTTGCTTGAAATACTTCTTAATTTTGCAAATCAATTTCTACCTTAAATATTTAATTTATTTTCATGTAATTAAATAACACTAATTATTTGCCAATTTTAATCAAGACTGTAAACATATTAATAAAATAATTAAAATGTATAAAATAGTATATACTTTTGAATATTAAAACAATACATTTTCTTGTAAATTTTTTAGGTAAAATGTGTTAATATTCCACCATTTCTTTCAACAATTTCATAAATAAAAAATTTAATCAAATTGCCATTAAAATTTAATAAAATTTGAATGAACTTCTTCACCAATTTTATGACCTTTTCATTAATTTTAATGAAATTGTTCATTAAATTTTTTGAACTTTTTCATCAGTTTAATGTAACTATTCATTAAATTTTAACGAACATATTCGTAAAATTTAATTTAAAGTTTAAATGATTTTTTCATTTATTTTAATGATTTCATTCATTGAACTTTAATTAAATTTTTCATTAAATTATACGTAATCATTAATTTTCTTCATAAATTTCAGTTTTTGAATACCGTTCATTAAATTTTAACGAAAGAACAAAAATAATGAATATTTTCATCAAAACAACGCACAAAATCACTAATTTTGTGCTCATTTTCCGTTCCGTGTGCAGGCTTACACAAAGTACAAGAAATGAATAGTTCATAAGCCGATTTTGTTCTGACTTTAAAAAATCAGCTTTGTTTAGTTTTGCAACAAAGAAGCAACTCAAAAAAAGCTGCTTACTTTTGATGAAAAATTATGCAATTGCATAATTTTGCAATCTAGAAGGCTTGCTTCTGAGTATTCAATACTCTATTTGCAATACCCAGATTTTTGTATTCATTCACCATTTCTTTAAGATCGTCCTCAGTGCATAAATTTACGATTGGTAGAAAAAAATTTTAATTACAATGAATCTTCGTACCGTCTTAAAAAACTCACTCACACCTTGATGAAAAAATTCTTTTATCTCTGTTATACTTTGTAGCGCATAAAATTTAATTCTAGATAATGAGTTGCTACAAGAACAAAATTCCTTATGCTCAAATTCTACAACAAACAAAAATTGTTCGCCTTTATGTAACAAGAATGTGTGCTGCATGGCTCATTAATAAAAACAACAAATGACAAAAAAAAGCACAACAACAAAGTAAGAAAAGTCTTTGTTGTAAGCAAACAAAAAATAAGGAAACTGAAAAAATGTCCTTTCATTTCTATCCTGCTTTAATGTCACTGCCTTGTAACGGATACATGCTGCACATGCTTGTTACACACTCATTATAACTTTCCACTTTTCGAAAAAATACACAAAAAAAAAGTGCATATGCATAAAGAAGCAAAAGAAACAAAAACATAATTCGTTGAAGTGTTTCTGAAGCGGACAGAGAAAAACGAGCAAGTTTCGCATTGCATGGGCGCAGTTACTTAGAGCAGATACTTTATCTGTGGCATATGTGAAAATTGCAATGACAACAAGTAACAATAACAACAACAAAAGGTTTATTTATATCCACCCATACATGTTTTGGTCGCTTACTTTGTGTTTGCAGCCTTGTTTGTGCCACTGCCGATAAGCTTCAACAAGCTTCACTGCAAGTTGGCTTAAATAAAGTTCTTGTTGCTGATCGCCCGACGATGTTGCCAATTTGTTTCTGCTTTATTCAATAAACTTTATTGAAACTTAAACTTTATATTGAATTAAGGCTCTCCAAGGCTGCTGAAGTTTATTTTAAGTCTCACAAATGCTGCTACTTGTTTTTTACATGTTCAGCGAGATAAATAAAGCATTCACCCGAATATTTGCACAATCAAAACATTTGCTTAGCTGCTGAAAGCATAACTGAGCGACAATGATTCTGCTACGCTGACAAACTTTATTAAAGCTGATGTTGAGCAACTCAACAGGATACCTCGTCAAGTGTTCGATTTCAGCGTAATTATTTTGGAAAAGAGCCAAAAACAATTGACGTCCTTCAACTACAGTCAAAGTCGCAGTCGCAGTCACAGTTGCAGTCGCTCATTTACAACAACTAACAACCAACAAACAGACAGGCATCAAATGTCCTACGATATGCATCTGTAGCTGACGCATTGAGAGCGATTGCGTGAGCAACTCAGTGTCACTCCAAGTCTGGCCAGATCAGGCAGCCTAGCAGCCAGGCAGTCAAGCCACTTCATACGCTTCATACAGCTGAGATTAAATGTTCTGAAGCCGCATGTTGCGACATTTAATACGGGTTGACAATGAATGGAATGGAGCGCACGTTATACGTAGTGTAGACCGCAGTGAATGAATCGGATGGATGGATGGATAGCTAGCTGGCTGGCTGGTTGGCGTCGAGCTTATGTTGAAAGAGTTTTAATCACACGCGCTTAGAGAGGGTAGCCTGGGCAAAGGAGTGCCATTGTGTGTGTGCTTGGCTGATTGTATCTGTATTTTATCACTATGCCAGTGTGTGTGCTTGTGTGTGGGGTTTTGTAAATATGAAATATTAAATCTCTGTCAAGTTTTGCCATACAACAGTTGAGTATCGCATGACTACATTTTAAGTATCTCATCAGTTTACTTATGATGCGTGCTTTTTTTCTTTTCGTATTCAATTCCATTTTTTGTTGCAGTGTTTTTTTCTGTTTTCTTTTTTTTTTTTTTTTTGTTAAGGGTGAAACGTGAGTTTTTGCCAACTTAGATATTGTATTACTTAACATTTAATATTCACGCTCAAATTGATTTCAATGCAGCATTAAGTCAAATATCGTTTGTCGATGGGTTTTTTCGGTCTCTTTTTTTGTCGCCGAAGATAACAAAAATATTGACTTCATTAGAAGTCATGTGATACTCACTTGGGAGCTGATTTTTTTTTTCCTAGTTGCAGATTTAGCTGCAGTCAATATCTGCTTTTAAGACTGTAAAATAAAATAATTTGTCTAGCTTACTTTATGAACACCCGAAGACTTGAGATTTCTTTGCGTTTATAATCCTAGCCACAACTGTAATTTGGATCCCTTTTTCACGTCATTAACAAATTGTGCTATTGATTATGAACACAATGTTCTATCTGGAGACTTTAACATTAATCTACTTCAACAGACCAACATTTCATACAGCTTTCTCGACCGTATTTCTGAAGTTGGACTTGTTGTTGTTAGCTCTGTTATGCCCAATAGGTTTTCAAACAATTTCCTGACGAGCCTGCTAGACATTTTTATGGTATCTGATGCTTCGTCTATTTTTCTTTTTGGTCAAATTTCGTTTGTATCTGATCACGAATTTCTCCTTGTGCGCTTAATATCTTTCTTGCGCCTGTTGCATCTGTGATTTACTTTTCATACATGCATGTCTATTGACAGCAGTCTTTATGCTCCAATGACTTGTCATTAATAAACAGCAGGTCAGATTGTTGGTTTTTTTAATCAGTTCATGATAAGCTTAACTATTTTATTGAGAAAAGTAGTACTGTTTTTGACTCACATGTTCCCTTACTTAGGCACCGTATCATAAATAATATTTGACCCTGTTTTACGCAGACTGTTAAAATAGTATTACAAAATCGATCAAAGACCTGTCATGTAAATGGAAGCGTAACCCCACTGCGTTCAATTGGGATGAGCACAGAAAGGCCTGGAACGAAGCTTCATCTGCTGTGAGGCTTTCCAAGCATAACTTTTTCAAGTCAAGACTGAACCCTGCTCTTCCTTCAAAACAGTTGTGGAGAGACCTAAAAGGTATTGGAATTTGCAGCAAAGACAGCGAAGCCTGTATAATAAATCGTAACCAGTAGCTCGGTTCTGTAACTTTTCTCACCGTAGTTCTCACCTGATTTTCTCACTTTTACGTCATTTAATTTAAGTAAAAAATAATTAATAATTAGTAATAATTTAAGAAAAATCGGTGACTCGTCTCGCTTGTTTCAATTCTACTATCAAAAGAACTCGATAGACGAAGTGTTTCTGTAAACTAAAATATGCGGCTCGAATCGATTGCAGTTCTCACTATGCTCTAACTTGGTGAGAAAAATTATTGCTTGCTTATGCAAAAGTTATATTCAATGAACTTTTGGAAATAAATATATCCATGTTATCAAGGTATCAACTTAAATTTTTTCAAGTAGATTATGTTATTAACACTATATTATATGTACTACAATGTATAAATTATTAAATACATAAACTGAAATATTTCAAAAATTAAATTTATTCCATGATGTCATAGCATTAGGCAAATGCATTAAAATAATACTCGGATTGCAATTTGTGGATAAGGATTGTGTATTTAATATAAACATCACTAAGTGTTAAAGTATTTATAATAAAAACAAGTAATTGTCAGCATAAATAAAATAATGGTTTTTATCCGTCATTTTCATATATAAGGCACTTATAATATTTATATATGTTTTTTATTTAATTTTTATAGAAGAATCTCATTAAATTTCACACAAAGTTGTCTGGCACTTGTTGCAATTTCATATAGTCCCTTTAGTTTGTGTATCTTTTTCATCACGGACCACTATTTACTCGCTTATCAGTTATTGGGTGTTCACACGTCTGTCAAATGATTGAATCAATAAAAATTTGTTGTTGCTTACCTATGTTAAAAAATGAACTCTCTGCGAGAGCGAAAATGAACTTCAAACTCTTCATCGAATCAGTCAAAATTTTGATTGAGCTCCAGACCTTCATCAATCAGTCAAAGGGTTGCATTTTTTACTTGTCTGTTGTTTAGTAGCAAATTATTTATAAAAAAGTACTTATTTTTACTAGGCAGAAGAGTAACAAATGCCTGCATCGGTACTTCAATCAAAAAATCATGTGTGAGCAGAAATAAATCAAAAATTTCAGAGTGAGTAAAAGAGAGTAAAAAATCGCGATATACTTCAATCATTTGACAGACGTGTAAACACCTCTTTACAGAAACACTAGTTTTCGCAAAAGTGAGTATTTTGGAATGAAACACTGTGACGTCAGAAAAGATGATTATTTGTCGCAATAGTTATAGCAATGAGCTATAGTTCAATAATTGATTACAGACTAGACATCTGCATTCATGCATTTATTTTATTTGCCTTAACGTATACTTCACTTCAGTGTACAACACTTCATGGAAGCTTTCAAGCATGTGTGTAATAATTTCAACTTAGAGGTCTTTTTCATTTGAACCGCTGAAAACAAAACTCTTCACTAAACCATAAGCGAAGATTTTGAGTAAGGTGAGAGTTTTGCGAACGTTTTTGGATAGTTTTTTTTTAATTTTTTGATTTTTTATTTTGTCTTTTAAAAGTGCTTGCTATTACTTACTTACTTAGTTGGCGCTACAACCGTATGTCGGTCTTGGCCGACTAAGAATTTGCGCCAGCCATTTCTGTATTTCGCTTGCTGGCGCCAGTTGGAAATTCCAAGCTTCATCAGGTTGTCCTCTACTTGGTCTTTCCAACGAAGATGCGGTCGTCCTCTTCTGCGTTGACCACCGCTGGGTAACGAATCGAATGTTTTCTTCACTAGAGCATCGTATTTATGCGCTGAACATGACCAAGCCATCAAAGCCGCTCGATTTTAATGCGCTTGACTATGTCGATATCAGCATACAGCTCATACAGTTCATCATTCCACCGTATTCGGTACTCGCCATTGACGCAGATTGGTCCGTAGATCTTACGAAGAATCTTTCTCTCGAATGCTCCTAAAGTCTTTTCATCTAAACTGCTCAGCGTCCAGGTTTGTGATGCGTAAAGTAGGACGGGCATGATGAGCGATTTATAGAGCGTGATTTTCGTTCGTCGAGAGAGGGCTCTGCTTCTCAATTGCCTACTGAGCCCAAAAATACCTGTTGGCAAGAGTTATTCTTCGTTTGATCTCAATGCTGATGTCGTTGGTTGAGTTTATGCTGGATCCCAGATAAACGAAGTCTTTCACAACCTCGAAGGAGGTATTGTCAACGGTAACGTGGGTTACAAGACGCTGGGACTGTTTGTTTGTTGACACCAAGTATTTCGTCTTATCTGCATTCACTGCCAGACCCATTCGACTTGACTCTCTTTCTAATCTGGAAAATGCTGCACTGACTTCGCGCGTATTATGGCCAATGGCAGGAATACCAAATTCAGACATGGTGGAGTACAGGTGCTTTCTTATTGGGCTATCGAAGGCGGCTTTGTAGTCGACAAAAAGATGGTGTGTGTCGACTTGTTTTTCTTGAGTCTCCTCCAAGATTTGTCGTAGCGTGAAAATCTGGTCGATGGTGGACTTTCCAGGTCTGAAGCCACACTGATAAGTTCCGATCAGTTCGTTTAAAATGAGCTTCAATCTTTCACATAAAACGCTCGACAGGACCTTATATGCGATATTAAGACGGCTTATCCCACGGTAATTGGCACAGATAGTGGGATCGCCTTTCTTGTGGAGTGGGCAGAGCACACTGAGATTCCAATCGTTTGGAATGCATTCTTCCAACCATATTCTGCATAGAAGCTCGTGAATGCATTTAAGTAGAGCTTCGCCTCCGTTCTTAAACAGCTCAGCAGGTAAGCCATCAGCTCCCTCGGCTTTGTTATTTTTAAGCCGAGCTATAGCTGTCAGAACTTCATCATAGTCGGGCAGCGGAACCTCGACGTTGTCATCCAAAATTGGGGTTTCCGGAATATCATCTCTATTGACGGGATTGTTGTCAGCGTCGCCATTTAGAAGCTTAGAGAAGTGTTCCCTCCCTGGACATCTGTCACTAGATTCCCGTTTTCATTCTTGCAGGAAGAGGCCCCGGTTTTAAAACCATCGGCAAGGCGTCTTATTTTTTCAAAAAATTTTCGGGCTTCATTCCTGTCACCATACATCTCAATCTTCTCCTGCTCGCGCTTTTCTGCCTCTCTTTTTTTCCGCCTGAAAATATGTATCTCTTCCCTCCTCTTTTCTTTGTATCGCTCCTTAGCAGCGCGCGTTACAACCGACTGCAGGGTGGCTTTGTAGGCGGCGTCTTTCTCTGCAGTGGCGTCGCGACACTCCTGGTCGTACCACTGGTTTCGGCGAGGGCGGTGGTAGCCAATCACCTCTTCAGCAGCCGCACGCATGGAGTTGGAAATGTGTGTCCACTGCGCGCATATATCATCGATTGGAGGAGTGCTTTGAAGCAGGAGTGAGAGTCGAGTGGCGAAAGCATCGGCTGTCTGTTTCGATTGCAGCTTGTCGACGTCTAGCTTTCTCTGTGTAGCGTTGCGTGTATTCTTAGCTGCGCACAGACGTGTACGCATCTCGGCTGCAAAAAGATAGTGATCAGAGTCAATGTTTGCCTTGAAAATTTCCTTGATCTCATCGTCCTTGTCTTCTGTCGGAGCGTGCGCACATATTGGGCTTATATTGAAAAATTTAGCCTTGATGTGGATTATGGCAAGTCGTTCGTTCACAGGTGTGAATCGCAGGACGCGTGGCCGTAGTCTCTTGTTAACTACAAATCCGCATCCAAACTCGTGCTTCTCCGCATGGCCGCTGTAGTAGATATCACAGGGTGCATGCCGAATGCAACCCTGTCCCTTCCATCGCATTTCTTGGATAGCAGTGATATCAGCTTTGTATCTTTCCAAGACATCAGTCAGTTGGATAGAGGCACCTTCCCAATTAAGGGTTCGGACATTCCAGGTGCATATCCGTAAATCATTATCAGTTTTTCGTTTGCGGTAGTCGTCATCAGATTTGAGTCGACTTGAGACGATTTCACAAAGATTATGCTGGCCTCGCCAGGTTGAGACAGTCAGACATGTTACATTGTTCCATCGCCCCCAGTTTCCCTTGTGGTTGCTATAGAAGATTAAATTCGTTAAAACTTTCCCCATAAATATAAACTTTACTTATTTGCAAAATTCATAAACAACTTTTTTGAGTCCAAAAAGAATCATTTTAGAAGGTAAAAATTATTCGTAAATTAACCATTTTTGTTCATAAATGAGTTCATAAACGAGTTCATAAATGAGTTCAGAAATTAATCATAAATGTTTCTTTTTTGCATTTTTAAATGAGTTCAAAAAATAATAACTTTGTATCATATCAGTAGAAACAATATCTCATAAACGACCCAATTTTGTTCATAAATGAGTTCAGAAATGAATCATAAACACTCCTTTTTTATACTTAAATGAGTTAAAAAAGACTCTTTTCTTGATATTTTTATAATAGTAAATTAAAATGGTATCCTTCATACAAAAGTTATATAAAATTTTTCACCAGTGCAAATTGATTCTCGCCATAAGAAAAGAGATGGATGTACTGCAACACGTACGAAAAAATATATTCCTTTTTATCTATCAACAAGTCTGCCATAACATTTCAACATTTCGATCAAAAATGAAGATCAAGTCCAAATAGCAAGAAAACCACGACAACATTCCATGCAAAAAAGTTATCAAATCCGATCAGTTCCCCAGTAATTAACTTTACTAATTTGATATAATAATGTATATTGAAGTGGCCATTTCAGCCCTTGAAAGGACTTTGACCGAACTTATTATGATCAAATTGTGTAGTGCGTGTCATTAACGGCCGATTTCTTCACCGAGTATTAGCGCTTATCCGTGGATTATACCAGTTCATGGTATACAAACTAAATTTCCGAGTGCCGAAAAAGAACTTTTTTATGGTTCTATTTCTAACTCATATCCGAACAAAAAAAGTACAATTTGTGGTTCTTTTTTAAATCATTTCTGAACAAATAAAGTTCATTTTTGAAAGGCATTTTAGTCCGACGAATAATACACAAAAGGTTCATTTATGAGTGTCAAAAATTAACATTTCTACCTGAAAAGGTTCATAAATAAATTCGAAAACGGTAGTTTTGGTTCACTGGGTCTGTTTGGTTTTTTTTTTTGAGAATCTATTGACTATTTTGAAACTTTTGGACATCAAATTACATATTATGAAGTATTTATTTATATGGAATTTTTCTCCCCCCTTCTGTGTGCCCTTGCACGCCTTTCGCAGCTTGGGCTTAATTTTCGAACTCCAAAACGGTGCCAACGATTTCTCAGCTTCCAAAAGAGATAAATGAAAAAATCTGTGTTCATATGAAAGATAACACTAACAACTATAAGATAACACATTATCAGCCAATCAAATCACATATTTAATTTTTGGCGATATTTTGAACAAAAAAATAAAAAAATTACCCTATTTTACCTTTCAAAGGTTCTAAAAAAGGAGTTTTTAATTTTTAGGGATTATTGAGGGTAGTCTTATAGTTTTGATAGCTATAATAAATATACTACAAAAAGTCTGAGATGAATAGCACTGATAGTCAGGGGTGTAACTAGCTGGGGATAAAGGGGTAGACTACCCTCCTAACTTTTTAAGAGTCGGTCTAATTGTTATTTTTTACTAAAATTTTTTAAAATATTGATTTTTATAAACAATAATTATGAACGCATCAAAATCATTCGTACCTTTTATTGCCATTTTCATAACAAAAACCAACTAAAGTCGGCTATTTCATTTTATTTCATACCCAAAACTATCTTCAGTCGGCCAATTCACTTTTAGTCGTACCTTAAACAAGCTTCTCTCGGCTAACTCACTTTCAGTCGTTCCTCAAACGAACTTTATTAGGACAACTCACTTTCAGTCGTACCTTAAACAAACTTCAGTCGGCCAACTCATTTTAAGTCGTATCAGCGTTGAATTGTTGTAAACGAATCCAGTGTTCCTTTGTGATAAGTTCAGGAAAGTAGTATAAATTTTGTTAAAAAAGTACGGAAATAGTAATGCATGGTAATGTAAAAGATAGCAGCGAACCAAATGGAAAAAATGGACCGTTTTTAGTCCAATTAGTGCAACCATGTTCTTGACCAAAAATAAAAACCGAAAATGATATTTTTGTTTGACCAAAAAAATATTAATGATTTTTATTGAAGATTTAAAACAGATGACTATTTTTATATCTGAGCAAAAACTTGAAAATCATCAAATAATGATTAATGCTTAAGTTTTTGGATATAGCTTAATGATAACAGTCCCTGATACAAATACCTTGTCAAAAAGTTGAAAAAATAAGTGGAATAAAACAAGCCCAAACGAACAAAGGTTTACTCAGTCGCCACACAAATTCCGCTTTTTAAAACCTAATTAATACATTTTTGTAGAACTTTCTGAGATTGAAATTTTTATCCAGAAATAACCAACATTTGTAACAAAAAATTTAATGATCGAAATCGGCCAACATATTTAAAGAAATTTTCTTAGCTCAGGAACTCTGATGTAAAATCATTAATTTCATAGACTTAACATTAAAATTTAAATACAATTATAATAAATAAATAAATAAATAATGAATTTAACGGATTTAAATTCATTAACACAAAAATTTTTTTTTAAAAATGACTTGAAAAACAGAAAAATGCGCTAAAAATTTAAAATTTCCAAAAATGACAATAAAATAAAAAAAATTACCTAAAAACTTTTCACATTTGGAATTTAAGAAGGATAAATGGAAGTTCTAAATTAGCAGGAAATATTTTAAAAGCAGCAGAAAAAAGATAACATATCATCGATATCCTAGACCTGGTTATGAATATTGTTTTGTTTATTTGTATTATTTTATTACTTAAAGAAAAATATTTTATGAATTTTAAAAAAATTCAACATATTTTAAGCTGCGATAAAAATTATTTAATGCAGTCCAATTTGCCCTTCCATAAAACCATGCTATCCTCTTCGGGGCTTTAGGCGTAGAGGTGCAGGGGTTAGAATGTGGAAAAACAACGGAGATGGTACAATGGTCCGAGTTACCAAGAGGTGCGTTGGCACTCACATCATATTTTTCATGATGTGAAGTCAGAAAAAGGTCAAGGGTATTATGGCTATGCATATCACTTTGATGAAGAAAAGTGGGTTCCTTCACTAGTTGAATCAATTGGTTCGATTCAGCAAATAGCTCAACATATTGCCCAACAGGTGTCAATGGGCCCGAGCGACGTAACCAAGCCGAGTTGTGGGCATTGAAATCGGCTGCTACAATGATCTCACTGTCAGGAAACAACCCCAAAATATGCGTAATCGAATCAGAGAGAGAGTCCAGTTTGTTAAAAGTGGGCTCTCTCCCCAGATTCGGGCTTCTTTAAATAAAACAAAAATGCAGCAAGTGAGAGCGAAGCCTGAACCTAACCCACATTGAGCCAAACACTGAATCGGTCACATCCAGACTCTTCTCACACTGGTACGCTACATCCGTTCAAATAAAAAGGGCAATGCCCCTATGCAAAGAAAACAATGGCAGTAAGCGATACCCAGGTATGTGAAAATCTAGTGGATCTGCATCCTCGGCCACCTGGTTCTCGCTCAGTGCCTTTATATGAGGCCTATGTAGAGTACATTTTTTCGCATAGACCGAGAAAAAATTCGCCCTCAGTCCACGAAACTTTGCAGAAATCTATGCGAAAATGACCCGACATTTCCGTACCATGCAAAAATCAAACAAATAAGGGCATATAAGGTATATAAGGCATATAACTTAAATGAAAACCATGTCTATATCCTATTAAAAATATCTAACAAAAAAATATAACCTTTCTTAGTCCACCCAGAAATAAATCTTCTTCACCCAATTATTTTTATATCACTACAAAAAACTCAACAAAAAATTCCATAAATTTAAAATACCACTGAACCTATTAAAGATATTTATACACAGCAAGATCTTTGCCAATATCCATAGTGATTTCATTAGTATTAAAGAAATTGTTTTTTAATATTTTTAAAGTGCAAAATTTTAAATACTTTCCAATTCTGCATAATAGTATTTTCAAAACAAAGGAAAATAATTCTTTTTTTATGTGTAGTGTATAAATGTAAAATGGTTTATATATAAATAAATTATTAAAGACGATGGCCAAAAATGAACGCCAGTCTTAAAATCAGCACCCAACCTTTCTATCTAAAGTTGATAACCTTAACAACCTTTTCACTGTTCTTATGTGAAATTGATGAATACAATTCTGATAATGCATTTTTTTCCGATTTGCTGCTATGCTTACTTTTTACCATTTACAATGACCTCCAAAGATCATTTAAATGCCACTTTCAGATGTGCGCTACAGATAATAATTTCGAATGTTTAACTGACTGTGCGCCACAATGGGTTTTTTCCCCATACCCTATGTGCCATCAAAAACAACCAAAAGAAGTAAAAAAAAATAATACTTGTTACTTGAAAACGAAAAACTCAAGTGTTATATAATTATATTGTACGTTTTTAATGCAAGCGAACCCAAAACAAAATGGAAATTAAGGGCTGCTGTTTCCTGCAGCAAAGTTAGTTAGTGAGTCAGTCAGACATTTAGTCAGTTCGTCATGCAGACAGTCGCAACACTTTTGTCCGTGACCGCATCCATATGGCAAATGCTTGACTTACTCAAAGGCTAGTCGACGACGTTGTTCGCTAGCGTTAAAATTCAAGATACGAGTACACTTGGGATTGAATGGCCAACGACGGCAAATGGAAACGGTAAGTCAAGAGTGGCGAAAGACACAATATGGCGAGCACGTACGTAAGAATTTTATTCCAAGGAACTTTGTTATTGACGCGGTTGGCACACGCAGCAGCTTGTGTTGCCCTCCTGCGCTCGCCTGCTCAAAATTCGACCGCCTGCCTCGTTGTGTCGTGTTGTTGCCACTGACGTCGTCCATCGCCTAGGTTTTCTATTATTATTTAATTACAGTTCAAATCCATGCACCAGCATGTCGCGGGTTCGTGTCCCATTCCACTTAGAGTTCCGATTTTTTTGTAATAATGTCTATATACAGCCATACATATAGATGTGAACATATTTGTATATATTTTTAATGTTGATTTTTTTTTTTTATTTAACTGAATCAGGTTTCACGGAGCGCGCTTTCAAGCCGCTGCTGCTGCTGCTACTGCTGCTGTTGATGATGATGATGAGGTGCCTGACAATTTGTTGCAGTTTTTGTTACATCCGGTCGGTCGGTTGTTGCCGTTATTTGGACTAAGTTTGCAGGGAGCGGGTGTCTTGGCAGCCTTCATGGCAAGTGTGTCATTAGGCTGGTAATCCGGCCATGTGAGTATCATTAAAAACGAAATTAATTCCATTTGGGTTGCACTTCGAAACGTATTAGCGTAGAATGAAGATTGCGAGGGTAACGCCGGGTAAAATTTTTGTAAAACTTTTTTTTCTTCTGTTTGCTGCAATCAATTATAATTAGGTTTGCACCCTGTATAAGAGCACCTTCATTTTCCATAATGTTTTGTAAGGCACTAGTGGGACACGATATAATTATTGTGACTAGTGGAAGGGTTAAAATACGTTATCGAAATAGCACAGCTCAAAAAAGTTAATGCTCTGATAAAAAAATGTAAAGCATTGATGAGTTAGATTAAATTGGCGTTTTTAGAACAAATAGTACTATTTGTAATAAGCCAAAAAATTGTTTACCCATGATATTTTTCTTAACTGTTTTTTGAATATCAATGTCAAACCCTGTGACAGATGAAAGATGTTTTTTGTTAAGTAGTTCATGAATTCCATGAACAATCCCGTCTGTTTTCTTACTAACTTCAAGTTATAGAATAGAGAGTGACATTTTGCATGTTATTCTTCACTCTCAAGCTTGAAAAATTTGTACAATAACGCTTTCAAGCAACTTCAAGTTACGGAAACAGACCTATTATTGCAATTCATTTTGTTGCTTAGGTTTTTATAAACGTATGTTCAATTGAGCGCTGTCAAAAATATAGCACCGTTTGTAAAAAATTTACTAAACATAAACCGAAAATCAAATAAAAATAAATTTGCCTATTTTAACATGAAATTTCATAAATTTGTTTTTATTTATTTACAGTATTAGACAAAATAGGACGCGCAAAACAGTGCTAACCCGAAAAAAGAGCATTTATTAAGAAAATAATTTCAAAAGGAAAAACATATGCTGCAATTAGCAACACACTAGTGAAATATTATGGTATCCAATCCCGGGATCCCGGACTTTTCTTAGTCCCTGGATTGCAAGGCCTAAAACCATGGGATTTTCGGGATACCGGAATTGCCTCCACTGCAAAAAAATTCCAAAATATTTCAACAAAAAATTCAATGATACTACCTAAGAAAAAATGTATGTGATTTTAAAATTTTTTTAAATAAAAACCTTTTAAAACTATCTGTACAAAATAATATAATGGGCCTTACCAGTCATTTTAATGTCAACTCTTAATTTAGTTTAAGCTAATTGTCAACAAAGTCTTTAGAAATAATGTCAGAAAAGCTCATACTAAATTTAGAGTGGGCATTAAATCGACTATTGGTAAGGCCTAATGTGTTAAACACATGATGCTTCCTAAGAAATTCTGAAATGTGATTTTAATAATACAAAAATAAAAATCTTCCTTAAACAAGCTGTACAAAATATCACAAAATTTTTACGTAAACATACTTAAATTATACTATTAACTTTTTTTTTTAATAATTTTATGCATATGTCAAAAATTTAATGATGCTTTCTAAGAAAAACCTAAATGTGATTTAAAAAAATTTTTAAATAAAAACCTTTCTTAAACTAGCAGTAAAAAATAGCAAGATATTTTAAACACATGATAATTCCTTAGAAATACTTAAATGTGAATTTAATAATTTTAAATTAAAAATATTTTTAAATAGCTGTACAAAATATGACTTATTTGTTTTTCTGTTTTTATATAAAAATTTATTATTGTATAAATCTTATAAATAAACAAAATAATAAATGACGTGGAAAATATAAACCTTTCTTGATCTGACTACAAAATATTACAAATACTATTACAATATACTAACTTAGAAAAACTAAAATATGACCATAAAAAAAATAAAAAACTTTCTTAAACAAGCTATTTATATTTTGGCTGTAGAATTTAGTGGAATACTCAGTTTTTTCCAATCAGATTAAAATTTCGAGACATTTGCGATGGAAATTTAGTCAATTTTAGACCCATTTTCAGTTATACTTTCCTTATTTTTGGATTACTTTGGAGACCAAAAATTTTGACCACCTCCGATTTGGCTTACACTTTCAGAATTTATCTACTTATGTAATAAAAACACTAATAGCAAAATAAATTTTAGATTTTTTAAAAGTTTGTACGTTCAACATTTTTATTTTGTCCAAATGGAAGAAAAAGCGAAATTGCTTAACTTTTGATACATCATAGATTAAACAAGGTTGACTAGATTTAAACGTTGGAGGTATTTTTGAAAAGAAAATAAAAGGTAATTGTTAAAAAAAGACACAGTTTCGATAGTAGCGTAAGTATAGACGTAGAATTCCTTTTTATACAGTAATAGAGAAAAATTCTGGTTTTTTCCATTTATATTTTTCAAAACCATTTTAAGGCATTTCAACTTATAAATAAAAATTATTTTAAAAAATTCGTTTTGTATCTGCCCAATAAAAAAATATGCGTTCGCTCTTATGAGGAGCAACAAGGGAGCGCTCTTCTGCTGTTTTATGGTATCAAAAAGTGAGCACTTATGCTCCCTTACTGTTTTATTAGATCAACATGCGAGCAATTAATGAAAAAATGGAAAAAGTGATGTGAAGTAAATGTTCTTTTGCTGATCCATTTTGACCATTACTTGATCGCTCCTTTTCAACTCCTCCGGGATGTTATAAGGACTACCCTTCCTAGGACATGCAATGTTAAAAGAAAATACAAAATATACCTAGCTTGGATATCGGCCCTCCAAAGTTAGTGGGGGTCGGTTATACATTTGGACTCGATTGGGGCACTCTAAATGGGTCAAAGAGGGATTTTTCAAAATTTGTTCTCAAGAATTTGCTTTTATGTTCTCAAGAAACTTTACATGGCAGTTTTTACTCTCTGAGGTTTGCCATTGCCTGCAGAGAGGTGACGACAGAACAGAAAAATTAATTCGATTGAAAAAACTTTCTGTCTGAGTTGGAATTGAACCCGGGCCACCGCGGTTCTTTAGCTTAGGGGCCACGCACTCTACCCACTAGGCCACGGTCGCCAATATATATATATACAGTGATGTGCAAATAAATAGGGACACCTGTATTTTTATATTTAAAGCTACATGAATTATATACAAGGTGACACAGATAGAGCATTAATTCCCTCGGGTGGTGATTCTCCTTAATAAGGCGAGTAAGAAAATGCAAGGATGATGCTCCCCCTTTAGGAGCTAGAGAAAAAAGATTTTAAAAAAGGTGTCATTACATTTTACTCCATATTTAGTATAACTCTTAACCGATCTCCAAAGTCAATAGCATCTTGAAAAAGAGACTACATGATCTTCAAACCAATGATATAAAAGCCGTTTTCTAAAGTTAACTAAAAGTTAACTGTTTTACGTGTGGCAATTAAAAATTAAAAGTAGTTATGTTTGCATTGAGTACTCAAGTACTATGGCATGATCAAAAACCAAGTCAGTAGAAAATTTTACCATAAAAAGATATTACATCACAAAAATTATCAAAAAATGTATTTAAAATTCGAGATATTTATTATCAAAGTTTAATTCAAAATTTTTTTAGAATTTAGTTACTCATAACTTTCTTCATTGTGACTTTATGCAAAATGTTTTATAAAAGTCTTAATGTCAATTTGATTTTCTTCTCCACAAGTTGTAAGCTTTGAAAATCGGCTAAGATATACATTAAAAATGGACTGAAATGTAATGACACCTATTTTTTGGTTTTTCCTCTCTAGCTCCCAAAGGGGGGAAGGGGTCACCCTCATCTTTGCGTTTCCTTACTCGCCTAATCAAGGAGAATCAATATCCGAGGGAATTTATGCTATATCTGGGGCACCTTGTATATAATTCATGCAGCTTTGAGTATAAAAATACAGGTGTCTCTATTTCTTTGCACATCACTGTATATACATTTTACATACATATTAATAACAACAACAACAACAACAACAACAACAAAAACAGCACAATGACAAACGACACGATTAAAAACCAAACCAACATCCACATGAATTTTATTCTTCATAGGTTTTGCTATTTTGTAACTTTATTACAGAAGTGACAAAACCCAAAATTAGATATTCGTTTCATTCGTACTCCAACTGATATTTTGGCATATATTTTTTCCTTGTACGATGAATATTAAAGGCTTTAGGTATACCCCAAACTATCAACTAGCATACTTAACTTTCACCTGGCCTCGTGGGGTACGTACACACCCCACGTTCTTTCTCGTTTTGATTTGTTTCGATTTGTTTTTTAGATTTCCGGATTTTTTT
This sequence comes from Dichetophora obliterata, assembly GCA_963920525.1. Classification (NCBI taxonomy): domain Eukaryota; kingdom Metazoa; phylum Arthropoda; class Insecta; order Diptera; family Sciomyzidae; genus Dichetophora; species Dichetophora obliterata. The sequence goes on from OY986435.1 coordinate 52,093,139, forward strand.
ATGAACGCTGATCTTTATTTTTTTCAACTTGGACTATTCTACAGTTTAAAGAGGTATCTAAAGATGATCTCCTCAAGTGTAGTGTATGTTACTCAAGATGAGCATGCCAGGTGAAGGTTAAATGTGCTTGAAAAACTTTGTGAAAATGACCCCTATACAAACTTCGCAGTAAGACTTAATTCTACGTAAAAAAAAAAGCCGACTTAATAATTTGATTACTAATACTATTTTTCTTGAAAAATAACACAGTGTGCCAAAATCATAAAAAAGCATATCAAAACTTTATAGAAATTCTTAAAGAAGGGCATGTCGAGAGCCCATTGCACCTGATTTGATCTCTCAAATTCATCACAGTTTTTTTCAATTTATTTTTAAAGTTTTTTGTGCCTACATTAATTACATTTTTACAGTAATTTGCCTCATTGGAAATGAAAATTAAAATCTACTTCTTTTCAGTAAAATTTTGCGTAAAATAAGGCTATGTAAAAAGATTTGACGAAATGAGAGCAGTTTGTATGGTAGCAAACATTACATAGCAATAAGTTTTTGACAAAAAAAAAATGTTAAAATTGCCGCCATTTAGCAAAATATTAACTGATTTTGAAGTATTTAAGTTAAATGGAAAGGTATTTTTACGTGAAATTAATTTTTGTGAAAATGTAAACGTCATTGATGAAATATTATTTAAATTCAATTTATAGAAACACCATTTTTTTTAATTTAAAAAAAGTACAAGAATTTGCTTCGCTGCGCGCTTTATTTTGTATTTTACCGGATTTTTTTACATAGCCTTATTTAACGTGCAATTCTACGTGCAATTCTAGAAATATATTTTGTTTTTCATTTCCCACAAAGCAAAGGGCTGTAAAAATACAATTAAAGTCGGCACAACAAAATTCGAACACTTCAACTTTAAAAATAAGCTGAAAAAATGTTGATGACCTTGAGAGGTCAAATCAGGTGCGATGGACTTAAGAGAGTGTTGAGACATGTCCCTCTTTAATAATTTATATAAAGTTTGGACGCACTTTTTGGAACGAAGTTCTTTTACGCGGCTTGGGGGTGGTGTGATTTAGTAGAAACCGTCACGTAACAGTGAGATTGCTGTGTGTGTATGCGTGCGAGAATCGAGCAGACAACAAACTACCCAGTGGGGAAAAAGCAGGGCTTCGAAGCGCTTCTAGCAGGCGATTACATGGATTTTTTAGCCCTTCCCTACTCATATCCAAGCCCATTAACTTTTTTATATGAAACAAGAAAATTTTCTAGGCCTTCCTCTCTCGCGACTCTAAGAAAGTCTGATAGAAGCCCTTTTCGAGAATGCACGTTAGAGAGAAACGCAATTTAAATATCAACTTGAAATAAAAAACAAATGAGAATTTCCAGATTTGAAACAATGTCCTCTCATGTGGCGGTCCGACATCTTATCCACTCGTCTACCGCAGTTGTTGAAAAACTGTAGCTTATTTTACATCATTACAAAATGCTTTCGGGAGCTCGGGTTCGAGACCAAGCTAGAACCAAAAAAAATACTTTGTTTTTATTTTTTTTTTAATTTACATTTTTGTACAAATTTTTCTGTTTATTTAAAATTTTATTTTGAATTTTGTTGTTAAATTTCTTTATACAAAAATAAAAGAAAAGGCATAGAATTTTTCCATATAAAAAATTTCATACAGCATGATATGTAATGTGTTAGATTTCGGAGACATGGGTTCGATACCCAACTCGGACAAGAAAAAAATTTTTGTTTGTTTTAAAATTTAGATTTTTTTAATTTGATCTGATCATAAAGAATTTTTTCTAAATTTTTTTAAAAATTTTTATGTATGGAAGGTAGCATGGAAGGTATATTGACGCCAATAAAAGCACTACTAGCATGCCTTCTTTTGCGTAACTCTAGCTAAAATTCGCACAGGGTAGCAGGCGAGTGTGTTGTGTGTGTGCGTGAGAGTTTTAGCCCGGTGGGAAAATCCATCCTTACATAATGCATTATTCCTCACTCGTTTGGGCTTCCATGCTTATGCACTTTACTAGTTACGTTTTCGCTTACAAAAGAAGGTAAGCGTAAGGTGATGGATCTAAATAAATAAATTATTAGAAGAAAATACATTAGTTTCAATATTTTAATGCCAAAAACTTTTTAGTAAATGAGCATCCATTAGATGTTATTAAAGACTTTATTTATTATGCCTTTAATGTAAAAAAATTAAATTAAACAAAATTTAAAGACATTGGCTCATTTTCATAATCAAAATAAAGTCGACTTTAAATTTAGTGCAAGCTTTTTGACAACATATATTAAAAAACTGTCACAAATGCTTATACTAATTTTAGAATCGACTTTTATGTTGACTATGATAATGGACTATTAGTTACAGTATGAACTAAAAAGGATATCATATTTACGCAAAGCTTTATGTTTTCGCACCGGTGTTCTGCAGGCGTTTACTTTTTGTTATTTATTTCACCGTACTTTTTTCTACACTCCATCTCTTTCAAGCAGTCGTTAAGAACCTCTATGTCGCTATGGTGCTGCATGACTCCTTCTTTAAAATATAATGTCTATATGGAAATGATCAACCGAAGAGACGATCGGCTCAAACGTGCATTCTTTTTTTATTTAAAATCGTAAGCGAAGTCGTAAGGTGCTCTAAATGTAACAAACAGCATACTTATTTTCGTATGATTCTATTCCTACCTTTATTAGCTAAAGGAAATCATGCATTATTTAGTAAGCACCTTACGATTTTTCCCATTGGGGAAATTTGAGCAGACTAACAAACGAATAGGCGAGTGCGCAACTATCTTTCTCTCTCTTTCTTTGTGTGTCTCTGTTTCAGTGTTGCCAGGTGTTTTTCACCATTTACCCCTAGATTGGATTTCAAATCACCCTAAAATTTCCGTAAAAATTTTTTCGAGAACCATACAAAAATTTCATAGGGGAACACTGAAAGTAGTACAATTGCAATGCAAGCCTATGTATTTAAAGGGCTGAGCTGTTGGACGTCTTTAACAAGGGCAGGAAGTTGCTTCGTAATTCTCAATTGACCTTTCTTACTTTTGAAAGGATTCTCCGTCTCCCACTTTTTGATATATTTTTGGGCATACCTTTTTGTCTATAGTTTTTCCATACTTTCTTTGTTTTTACACGGATTTAATCAATTGCAAGTAAAGCGCGAATCAAGTTTGAAGTGAAGTGGGAAATGATTGGTAATTTATTTGAAGTGCTGTCAATTCTGTGTTGCTGAAATACCCAAGAAGCCAAATATCTTTTTTTCTTAAATTTTTAGCATCATTTTAAGGAAAATTAAGAAAACATTATTTCCAAAGGTCAATTTTTCAAATACCCCTAAAAACCCTCTTAAAAATATTATATCTCCCTAAGAAACCGCTGAAGATTCATTACCCATACAGACCCTCAACACAGTTAAAAAACCCTAAATCTAGGGGGAAATCCCCTTACTTGGCAACACTGCTCTGTTTCTTTAAAATCATACGTGATAATCTTTATTGCAATTAACTTTTAAAAAATTAAAGCTGCAGCAAATGTGCAGATTACAGTGTAATCTGATGTTAGAATTTCCAAAAATTTTTTGACACTAGGGTGGATCCTTAAAATGTGTTTTTTATATCATACTTTTTGCATATGTGCTAGCAATATAAGGAGTCGCTGAAGGTGTACCTGATGTTGAAATTTAAAAAGTTTTATTAACACTAGGGTGGTCCCTGAAAATGTTTTTTTTTTATACTCTTTGTATATGTACTAAGGGTTCGTTGATTTCAAACCTGATGTAAGAAGTGCAAAAATTTTTTTGACACTAGGGTAAACACTACACCGAGAAAAAAACATACTTTAAAATTAAACAAAAAATTTTAAAATAGAAATTTAACTCATTTGCTTTTCTACAAAACAAAATTTAAAACAAGCGTATTTAATTTTCAACTATAAGCTCATTTCAGTTTTTTGTATAATTTTTTCTTATTATTTCCTTCCAATAACAAAAAATATGACGCTATCAGCGATTGAATTAAAAAAGTATGTACAGTAGAATCATTGAACATTATTGCCAGACAATTGAAAGCCCGACTTTACATGTACATTTTAAAATTATTTAATTTAATTATCATGTTCACATATAAGACAAAGTCTTTTAAATGCTGTAAGAAATCAAAGAATAACAACAAGTTATAACCAACAAATATATAAAAACAAAAAATTTTAAATTACTTATTTTAAATTAAAAAAAAATTGTAAGCAACGACTAAATTTAACTTTAAATTTTGAATTTAAGTTATAAACAACAAACAAATGCATTTGACTCAAGAAATTAAATAAATTTAGTTATAAGCTTAAATTTTAACAATAAATTATAATTGAATTGAATTTAGACTTATGTATAAATGACCTTTAAGAAACTTTATCAAATAATGAAGAAGATAACATTAATAAAATAGAAAATAGAAGAAAGATAGTATCAAGAAAAGTGTTGGAATATTGCATGCTTAAAGTTGTGCTTATTTCGGATACTTTTGATTCTTGAAAGTAGCGAATTCCACATTCTGATAGCGTTCACAAAGAAGAGTCTGTTAGAGTTCAAAAAATTGTATACAGAGATTACAAGGTTCATATTTCTGGTCGATCTACAAAACTGTAACTTATTAAATAAGTAATTAGTAGTTTGTGTATAAATCAAGTTATGCAAAAAATACAGTTTCTAGCATCCAAATAATTGAAAGTATTGCAACCAAGTACTCGATTACTCAAATGACTTATACGGTCAAACTTTTTAAGACCATAAACGTATCTGACAGCATTATTAAATACAAGTTGTAACTTAAGCTTTGACCTAGAATCAAGCTTACTGTATACAAGTTCTAAGAAGGAAATTATTGGCATTATGAGTTGTTGAATCACTAGCTTTCTTCTAGTCTCAACAGGCACAAATGATGCAGTTCTCCTCAGGTTCCGTAGGTTATAGAAAACTTTACAAACAATAGATTTTATATGATCTTCACAGGTAAGTGAGGAGTTAATATAGTAACCGAGATTTTTAACTTTACCTTTAAATTTCAAGTCGATTCCAAGAAAAACGGCTGGTATATCAAAGAAAGAGTATCTAGACTTAAAAATCGGCAGAACAAATGATTTAAGAGGGTTAAGATTAAGCTTATTAGCCTTAGCCCAATCTACTATTTTAATCATGTCTTCATTTACCTCAATACATAAATCATCCACAAGATTGAAAATATAATGTTTAAAAATATTTTTAAATTAGTCTTACAAATATTGAACATAAGATGAGACACGAACTAATTAATTATTTTGATATTGAAAATATTTCAAGCCGCAATGAAACGCAAACTTCATCAAATGAAGTCAAAAAATTTCTTATTCGGGGTTTCCCAGGAGTCGCTGATCACGAATCTGATTTCGAAAAATCGAAAAATTTAAAAAAATGGCATCGAAAAAATGGCGGTTTAATTATTATGTTTTAAATTTAATAACAATATTTTTAAATTATGTTTTAAAATATTTGTTTTAAATATTAAAGTTTTTGCATTAAATTTTTCGTTTAAACAAATATGCTTAAACTGAAAATTTTTACAATGAAAGTATACATATTTAAAATCACTGTTTGGAAAACAATAACTTTTGTTTTTAATTAAACTTTAAAAACATTTGTGTTTAGCTTTAATTCAATTGTTTCAAGCTCTATTTTAAAAACAAATTCGTTTAATATGAACATAATTTCATTTAATTTTAAAACATATTTCCCTCAGTGTAAAGATGTGTTTTTTTACTCTTAAGTAAGTCCAGTTTTGAATCCAACTTTTCAATAAGTTCAAGCTCCACACGAGGCACCTGATGAATGTTCGATGCTTAGCGCCTTGTTGCGTCATTAAATAAATGTCGCTGGCAATGGTAACTGCCTACTTTAATCTCTAATAAGAATTTTACAGCATAATTTTTAGTAAAAAAATTTATTATTTCTGAAATATTATATGAAACTTTTTGATTTGATTGTTCATTTGCATTATTTTCCTTGAAAAAAATTGTATTAAATAAAAAAATAATAAAAGAAATAAAAAGCAGATTTTATTTGAATAACACTTAGAGTTGAAGGAAAAGCGTAAAGAACTTTGTTCCTGATGGCGGTCCCCCCAACGCACCACTTTTTATGGTTTTAGCACACTGTGTTATAATTCAAGAAAAAGAATGTTTGTTATCAAATTATTAAGTCGTCTTTTTTTTTGACCGTGAGTGTAGATACAGCGTCTACTTTAAAAAACAAAATAGTTAAAGATAATACGTGTGTTATCCTTACCATCTGCATGGAAGGTTTTCAATTAAAATTAATATTTCTGTCGGGAACCTCAGATGGAAAAAACACCTCAGAGAGTAAAAATATACATGTTAAGTTTTTATGAAGCTTCTTGAGAACATGAGCCATTCGGAATCGGCACAAAGCACGTAGGTCTAGTTCTCGATCACTTTTGTACAAAAAGTTACTAACACTAAAACTTAAAAAAATAACCCAATCTAAAAAGTTTTTAAAAGTGACGAATAACCCGTCTCGAAATAACCGGTTTTTCGAATAACCCAAAAGCTGGTTTGGATGCTCTACTTATAGTAAAGCATTAAAATAGTATCTTGCCTCAATGTCAAAGGTCATTAATACTGGCACACATATCACATTACATAATCTCATTTTTGTGCTGAATCGAGAAAAACTCCTCTACTCAATGATTCTCTTGTCAAGCATATGTTCATCATATTTTTTACCCTACCAACTGACAAAAAAAAAAAAATCAATTCTCACGTTGTACAATAGCAGTATTTTACTCATAGCGTTTCTTTTTTTCTTTTTTTTCTTTTTTCTTTGTGCGAAGCACAAAAGATCGAATTCATAATTAAAATAAATCAATGAAAAAGAATTCTAGACATCACACATAATACTGCTTTCTCGAATGGGGTGACAAGAATTCTTGCTATTCACAAATTATAGAGTCTCACTTACTGTTTAAAATTCAATTCAAGTTTCTTCAGAAACTCAAGTATCTGAATACAAACAATCGTTTTTATTCATTGGTAAAACTTGCAAACGACATGAAAATAAAATGAAATAAATATGAAATTCAAGCGCATACAACAACAGACTCTACTTAATAAAGGAATTTAATTATTTTTCATTATTATTGAGCACGGTATACAATTCAAAGCAATACCAGAAAGATGGAGGAAGGGAGGGAGGAGGAGGAAACTAAAGTTTACCGATTCCAAAATAAAAAAGAATAAAAATTAATACTGCTGCAATATAAGGCGAACGGAAGAAAGACAAACCATGACAAAAAGAAATATAGAAAAAACAAACTTAAAATTAGAATGTACAGAATTATGTGGGTTGTGACGAAAGGTGCTACCCTGACAAACCTACAAAGTTGCTTTCGAAAATGAGGAGTGTATGTGGGAGCATAAAATGTGCTATATGAGCCGATTGCCTGTCATGCACACATTATGCGCATTCAAAGATTATTTCACAATTTTTTTTTTTTTTTATTACAATGAGGCAAATACAAATACAAACACAACAAATACAGTCAGCCTAACAGACGAAGACAACAAAAATGGAAAAAAATAAAAGAAAATGGTTAAAGCCAACCAGCTAGGCTATCTACCAATCCATCTAGCTAACACTCATCCTTCCACGACTGTGTGAGAGGAGTTGAGTCGCAACCAAACATGCCGCACCACACCGCACCGTATCGAGGTGTACCGGTGCGCCAGAGTTAACCGCACTTAATCATATTCGATACAGATGAGCCTCAGTCGAAACGTGCCATGAATTTCCCATTCATAATGATTACCAAGGCTCTGGCATCTGAAACTGCTGCGCCAACCAAAGCTTTTCGCTTTTCGCTTTTTGAGCTGCGAAAATCAGCTATGGTATATATTGTCAGTTGTTTGATTTTATATTTTTGTGGTCGTGGTCTGTGTTGTTGTAAAACAAATTCTAATTCTATTGAAGTTTTAAGCGAGCCTCGAACCCAGCTCATTTTTAACCGCAGCACAAGCGCAAAATTTGCGCTGTTCCCCTGTGTGCCAACCCAACCACTTTCTTGTCTGTCTGTCTATCTCTCTGTCTATTCGGCTCGGCTGTCCTTCCCATATTTATGCATGTCGTCTGTCTAGCTGTCCATTGCTTAACTCACATAATAATGAATTGACGTTTTTTACTTTAGAGCAGGATTTAGTGTCGCCTGCCGTGTGTTTGCTACTCCATGGCCATCCATCCAATCATCCTCCACCCCCCCCGAACAACGTTACAGGGCAGTTATTTAATACAAAAATTTTTTTAAGGCTTTCGTGGCTTCTTAATCTGTGCATCATTCATCGCTCTCGCTTTCCCTGCTTCCGCTTTAGCCGCCGCACAGTACTTTGAGCAATGGGAATAAATCAAAAAATTATTTTAACAAAACCTTACGAAATGTTGTATATCGAAAGTATGCAATACTTTAACTAAGATAAATCCCAATTTTCATTGCAAAAGAAGTAGTTTTTTGAAAACTATACCTCTTTACTGTCAAAGATTTTATGTATTTTTTTTGTTATGAAGTTTTCGTTTTTGCAATTCAAACAAAGAAAAAATGCTGTAAGCACAATTTTTACACTATTCGACTAATTTTTTTTTTAAAGGAATAATGTACAAAAATAAGATTTTTAATATATATGAAATAAAATCAAAAATAGTCGAAATTATGTTGAAATTACAGTACAACTTCGATAGTCCGGACATGCGCCAATTCGGACACTTTTACCTCTACAATCCGGATAAATTTCTTTTTTATGCAAAAAAAGCAGTTAATTTACCGTTTTTGAATTCTCACACTATCTAATATACTTGTATATACGTATGTATTAAAGTAATCAAGTAAGCTGTGCAACTATTGCACCTGTTTTTTTAGGGGTTCTCTTTTTACGTAAGTTCGCGTGTAGCAAAACATAAGTAAAAAAATATCCAAAAAAGCTGGTTTGCATTATGGCCAAGGTTTCATCTCACTGGGACCATGAAGACTTAATAACGCTTCAAGAATTACGCCTGGAACTGCAGTCCGCTTCCTTCAATGCTTACTTAAATCCATCCAAAACATGATCGGTACTTTAACGCTTAATAAAGACATCACTAAAGAGGATATCAATGATTGGGCAACTGGCGTAGATGAACTGCCATTCGACTTTCAAATTCAAATGAATTATCTTGACCTCTTGTAGACTCTAAGGAAGATATTGAAGCGATAGATGTAAAAACTAAGATCTCTCATGCAGATGCTAAGAAATCATTTGCTATTTGCGTTCAGTGCGTTGAGGAGAATGATTTGGATAGCAAGACATAGTATTATTGAAGAGACTAGAAGAAAAAGCACGAACTACCTCAATAAAATTATCCAACCCAAAATAAGTTTACTATTTAGTATGTTATTCATAGTAGGTATGTAGTTTTACAAATGAAAATGTGTTTATTTCCATTTTAATACAAATTCTTTTTGTTTTTGAATAAATACATATTAAACGAATAAATAAGTTTGTTTTATTTCATCAATATTGCTTCAAAAATTGTTATTTCTATAGTCCAGACAACCTCGATAATCCAACCGACCCTAAAACTATATGTGTCCAGACATTGGCGTCGGAAGCGGGGGGCGAGGGGGACAGTTGCCCCCCCCCACTTTTTTAGCTAGATAAACAATTTAAAAGGAAAAGTTATTCAAAATATCAGTTTTTTTACAACGATAATATTTTTGTATTATATATTTTCCTCTTCTTTCTCTCTACTTCATGTTTCATGTGAAGAAATTTTGGTGAACTTTTTTTGCACCACCATTTGTACTGCCCCCCATTTGTACTGCCCCCCAGATGAAATTCGCTTCCGACGCGCTTGTGTCCGGACTATCGAAGTAGTACTGTATACAAAAATTTAAAAAATATTCTTAAAAATTGGCTGTTTTAATTGGTAATAAAAAAATATCTCATATCACCTCTTTCATTTTCGTATATATTATTGTTTGTTTATTATTCATTCAGAATTTAAAATATCTCAACCAATTCTCTCTAATTCTTTAAGTTATCTCGTTTTAAAAAATGGCCCAAAATCAAATTTTTCAAAAATTTCCAACATTTTGTTATTGCATTGATACACATAAGCAAGTAACAAAACATATTTTTGGTACTCTATACCTAACAGTTGGGTATATTAGTTTATAGAAGTTAAACTCTTACTGAGAATAATAAAAATGTTAGTGATAGTTACCAATTTTTATATATAATTACATAAATTTATTTTAATATAGTGTTTAAGTGAATTAAATATTACAACTACTATTAATATTCCTTAAAATGTATTTATTAATTGTAATATGTAGGGTGCTCTCATGCTCGAATAGAAATATTAAATTTAAGGATGCATATAATGAGGAAGACACTTAAATAATCTTCTATATTGAAAGCGAGAGAAATGAAGATCTGTATAACATTTAATATTATTTAAAAATTTAGTTTAATGACAAAAAAAAACATGTTAAACAATATCAATAAATATTTGTTTGAAAAACATATATTTTTACAAGTATTACAAAAGTGCATAAGAACCTTTATGTAGATCTTTGAAACGAAAAAAATATTTTCAAACGGTTTTCAGTAGAAAAAAGTTAAAGCTTTAATCTCTTAAAAAAAATATTTTTCTTTTATATGTAAATATTTTTAATAATTTCAATATTCCCTTAAAAACGGAGAAATTTCGATATTGCAACGTTATAACAAGCGAAACTAAAAGATATGCTTAAAATCTGATTTGATTTTTGAAATCAGCGAGCATATTTTTTTTCCTTAAAGATCAAAGAACCAAGGCATGCGCCTTATACAAACAAGGTTTTGGTCTTTGACCTGAAAGGAAAGGGATAGATTATTTAGAGGAATTGATTGGCACCATACGCGAATTCTTGATTAGGCGAAACAAACGTGAAAAGCAATTTGAATTGCTTTTAACCGAGACTACACTCAAAGAAATATTTGTTCATATTGACTAATTCCTAAATTTAGTTGATAAATATTTTGTCAATATACAGTCAACAAAAGCATTTGCCAATTGGTTTTAAGGTAATAAGTTGAAATCATATTGACAAAATTTTATTTTGTTGATTTGTTAAATGGATGCTTTAATTTGAAATAAGCCTTTATCACGAATATCGCGTTTTAGTTGTAGATTTGATAAAACAATCAGTCAATATGAATAAAGAATATCTCAACTTGAAAAAATGGTTTGTTGAATAGAAAAAGGCTTTTCTGTTGAAAACATATTTTTTATCAATAAATGTTTTGTTGTTCTAATAAAAAGATTTTATTACATTTTAAATATAATAAACATATTACTTACTTACTTACTTAGTTGGCGCTACAACCGTATGTCGGTCTTAGCCTCATCTAAGAATTTGCGCCAGCTATTTCTGTCTTTCGCTTGCTGGCGCCAGTTGGAAATTCCAAACTTCGTCAGGTTGTCCTCTACTTGGTCTTTCCAACGAAGATGCGGTCGTCCTCTTCTGCGTTGACCGCCGCTGGGTACCGAGTCGAATGTTTTCTTCACTGGAGCATCGTCTTTCAAGCACTGAACATGACCAAGCCAGCGAAGCCGCTCGATTTTAATGCGCTTGACTATGTCGATGTCAGCGTACAGCTCATACAGTTCATCATTCCACCGTATTCGGTACTCGCCATTGACGCAGATTGGTCCGTAGATCTTACGAAGAATTTTTCTCTCGAATGCTCCTAAAGTATTTTCATCTAAACTGCTCAGCGTCCAGGTTTGTGATGCGTAAAGTAGGACGGGCATGATGAGCGATTTATAGAGCGTGATTTTCGTTCGTCGAGAGAGGGCTCTGCTTCTCAATTGCCTACTGAGCCCAAAGTAACACCTGTTTGCAAGAGTTATTCTTCGTTTGATCTCAATGCTGATGTCGTTGGTTGAATTAATGCTGGATCCCAGATACACGAAGTTCTTCACAACCTCGAAGGAGGTATTGTCAACGGTAACGTGGGTTCCAAGACGCTGGGACTGTTTGTTTGTTGACACTAAGTATTTCGTCTTATCTGCATTCACTGACAGACCCATTCGACTTGACTCTCTTTCTAATCTGGAAAATGCTGCACTGACTTAGCGCGTATTATGGCCAATGATATCTATGTCATCAGCATACGCAAGCAGCATAACACTCTTGTAGAATATTGTGCCACTACGTCTCAGATCAGCAGCTCGGATGATCTTTTCCATCATTAGGTTGAAAAAGTCGCACGATAAGGAATCACCTTGTCTGAAACCTCATTTGGTAATAAATGGTGGAGAGAGGTCCTTCCCGATTTTAACTGCGCTGCTGGTGTTGCTCAGTGTAAGCATATTACAATATTATAAACATATTACATTTTATATATAATAAGCACATCACTAATACATATAATTATGGAATTCCCGAAGGTTGATATTATGCTTTGATGCTTTTCATTATTAGCGCTGTTTACATTATTATAAATCACAGTATTGTAAACATTACTGTTCACATTGTGAATTGTTATAGTGTGAACAGCACTAATAACCAGGGAAGACAGAAATATGCACGAAAAAATCTAAAATAAGTATGCTAATATGCTCTAAAAAATGGCAAAATATGCCATCAAATAAGCACGAAAAATGTCGAAGTCGGAGTTTTATTATTCAAAATTTTATTCAATAGTTCATAAAAAAAAACAAAACAATAGCCCTTTCAAGGCGTAAAAGTTAATATTTCAGTTTAAATAAATTGTAATTTTAATTATAAAGTAAAAATTTAATTCTATTTTAATCATTTAATGAATATTTTGTTTGGTAGCTCGAAGCCAATGCCAAAAGTCTCCTTCCGGACGAAGTCCATTATTTTATATGGTGCTTATAGCAAAAACAGTGTATTGCATTCAGCGATTACACTGAACAATTAAATGCATTTTTATATTATCAAAAAGAAATTTTCTACGATTTTCAGCCAACAATGTTTTGTATTGTGAGAAAGACCGCTCGACATCGCAGGATGTAGTTGGGCACCATTTAAAATAAGGGACTTCGTTCGGAAGGAGACTTTCGGCGTATGGATCCATTGTCTGTGAGTTTTTAAACAAAATATTTTTTATACATATATAATATAATATCTCTTTATAAATATATATAATATCAAAGAAATTACAATGTTGCCAGATGTGAAGGAAGTATCAAAATTTGCCCGATTACAAGCTAAGATCTGTTCGAAAAGTTAAAAATATGTAAAAATATGCACAAATAAGCACAATCGTTATAAATATGCAAAATTATTAACAAAACGTCCAAATATGCAAAAGCATATATTATATGCATTTGCATATGATTGTTTTCCCTGCTAATAACGAATGGCACGGATAGTCTCAACAAATAATGGAAATAAATAATAATGTAACGCAAATAAATAAATAACCAAAACTCCTGCCGAATTCATTGGAAAGGAACTCAATTTGTAGTCACCGCTAATGATAAATGCATTTAGAAACTCAGCCAAAAATGTAGAAGCTTTTCATATGTTGAAGTAACGACATGTAACATGTGACGTCACAACATCACATTTACGGTTGGTATAATAATATAAAAGGGTAATTAGCTTCCACACACTTTAAAAATTGCACTGGACTTTTAAGCTTTCCCGAATTTCATCTCCTAAGCTTTATTTTGTACTTGATTTAAAAAGGCAAATGACGCCACTGAAATACCGAGCATTTCTTTCTGTCGTCGTGAGTAAAGGTTTTTTGATTTTGATAATCCATTTTATCATTATGAAATGGAAATTTTGTTCACTTGACTTAATTGATTACACAGTAGCACAATTTCCAACTTCAAAGTCTTGAACCAATTAAGACCCCCAAAATCTGAAAGCTTATGATGGTGGAAGAAAAACCCCAGCTGGTTTTTGAATTATTAGCTAAGGTTTTTTTTAATTCATTTTTGAAGTTTTCGACTGGGGGGTGGATTTTAGTACAATTTTCAAAAAACATGTACTGATTCTTAAGTCTATATCTCGTGAACTATGCGAAATATTGCTTGTCTCTCTTCGGCAAATTTTTGGCTCTTAATCAGTTCTAAAAATTTTACCTTGAGATAAAATCAAAAAAACAACAACATCTTACTCAAAACAACAAAACTGTCAAAAATCATAAAATTTCGTCATATTTTTCTATGGTTTTTCACACTTATTTCAGAAATTGCTACGAACTCCACTAGACAATATATGACAAAAGTTTATTGAAAGAGTTTTTTATTGAAGACATGTCGCAGCGACATATGCACCGTGTAAACAACGTCCACATGGCGCAGAGAAATCTGTACCATGTAAACACAGTCCGTTTGAATGATTGTTTGATACAAAATAACGGCGTATTTCAAATGTCAAAAAATTTTTATTGTTTTGATTGCACGTTTATATTCCGGCATACATTGCAGAAAGAAAAAGTTGAAATGGAAAAGTGTTGGAAGCTGAACTTGTTTTGCTACGTTTGTGGAATTTATGTGCCCAAACGTTCAATGAAAACGCAAAAAACAAATTTTACTGCTGAATTTAGAAATGGGTACCTCTTATATTATTCCGACCAGTTGGACTTATTCGATTGTTCGAAAAACAATTGCCAACAGAAACTGATGAGCAAGGTGAGCGCTTCCACCAAGTAACCGTCCCGATGGAAAAGCGGTTTAAAGGGAAAAAAATAGATGCGATGCTTGGGGAAGTATGCTGGTCTAGCTGTAAAGTATTTTCATCCGAAAATAAAGCTAGCGAAACGGTCGGAAACATGTTTTCAGATGATGAGACTAGCTCCGAAAGCGACGACTAAAGCTCAATATATATTTAAAAAGATTTGAAGTGTCCTTATTTTTCATTCCTTATGTTCAAAAACATAAATTTTTCTAAGCTTCTATTTTAAAATATTTGAAGTGTCCTTATATTTTCCATCATCAACAATAAAAATCTATGACAGTAAGATGTTGTTGTTTTTTTGATTTTATCTCAAGGTAAAATTTTTAGAACTGACTAAGAGCTAAAAATTTGCCGAAGAGAGACAAGCAATATTTCGCAAGCATAGCATTTTTAATTTCGATAAACATGCAATTTAAAGTGATTTCTTGGTCCTTTATTGAATTTTCGATGACTTTGTGGGGCTATAACTATGTGAAGTAGTCATCAAATGAAATCGGTTTGTTAAGAAGAGTTGTTTGTTTAGCTTTTGGTATCTTTTTGTCATATATTGTCTGGTGGAGTTCGTAGCAATTTCTGAAATAAGTGTGAAAAACCATAGAAAAATATGACGAAATTTTATGATTTTTTAAAGTTTTGTTGTTTTGAGTAAGATGTTGTTGTTTTTTTGATTTTATCTCAAGGTAAAATTTTTAGAACTGATTAAGAGCCAAAAATTTGCCGAAGAGAGACAAGCAATATTTCGCATAGTTCACGAGATATAGACTTAAGAATCAGTACATGTTTTTTGAAAATTGTACTAAAATCCACCTCCAGTCAAAAACTTCAAAAATGGATTAAAAAAAAAACCTTAGCTAATAATTCAAAAACCAGCTGGGGTTTTTCTTCCACCATCATAAGCTTTCAGATTTTGGGGGTCTCAGTTGGTTCAAGATTTTAGTGCTGCATAGTGTTATCAATAACATTAATTATTTCTTCAATATAACAAATCTATTTATCAAGCCAACAAAGTAGTTTGTTAAAATTATTTATTGAAATGATTAAATTTTATTCCGATTGATTGACGAGTCTGTCAGCGTGAACAAGCTTAAGTTAAGTTAACAATTTTATATTTCAAGCTAGTTAAACAATTTCTTCAAAACAATGCATTGAATTTATTGCAGTTTTTAATCAAATGGATGAAGTTTCTTTTGAATTGACGAAAAAATAATGCATTAGTGATAAAATTGAATTGATTGGACAATTTGGTTTTGTTAGGGATTAACAAAAGTTATCTATCAATTTTACCAAGAATATTTCTTTGAGTGTAGTGTTATGCCTTAACTTCGGCAAGCATTTCCAGCCCTTAGTCATTCCTGTACTTTAATTCCACATTTTCCACAATTTAGTTGTGGATTTTTAGTTTTCCATAATTCTTAAATGTAGAAAAGAACAAAGAAAGTGAAAAAACCATGCCCGAACCCGGATTCGAACCAGTGACCTCTGGGTTGATAGTCTTGTGCCATTATGTTAACAAACCATTATGTTCACCATTTCATAAAAATGCAAAATTGCATAAAAAACTTGTATTTTTTCCTCTCTTTTGTATGGGCTCAAAGTACTTTTGTACAGTGCACTTTTTCGATTTTAGGACGGCATTTGCATTATCTCAGTAGCTATAATAGCTAGGGTATGACATTTTGTACAAATAATTTTAGGTAGGCAATGCCTACCTCCCATACAAAGCAAATTTTTCAATAAGAAAAAACGCATGAAATAGCTTATTTGTTTTTTTAAAGAATACATTAAGTTTATTTTACTACACTTAAACGTCATCTAATAAGTTATTTAAATCGGTAAACTTTTAGATATCTCCCATACAACTACTATATTACAAAATTAACGAAGTTAAAAAAATATTAAAAAAAAGGATTGTTAAAAAATATTAGGTCACAAATTGTTTTGAGTTATGAATTTCATTGTATTTTTCTTGAAATTTAGTAGTACCTCCAAATTGACCTAAAAATTAGTGCTTTTTAATTAAAAATAAATATTTTTTAAGCATTTTATTCAAATGAAATTGTTTTTATAAACGCAATTACACTGAGGGAAAAATGCTGTGATATCAAACAATTCATGATTTGAAACAACAGATTTCACTGTTCGATCCCATTCAACAGACGAAACTGTCAAAATAACAGTTGATCAACTGTTGATAATTTTTGGTTGAATGAACAGTTTTTACAGTTAATATTTTAACAGAATTAACTGTTCCGTTACCAGTTCTTTTCATCAATATAACCCCAAATTAACTGTTAAATTAACAGATAAGCCGTTGTTTCAACTTTCCTTTTTTTATCTGTTAACTGTTATATAAACAAATTGATCTGTTGACTACCCAACTCTCCACAGTTGGCTTAAGAGTTTTTATATGTCAAAACAAAGTCATTGTTACAGTTTAATCAACTGCAAAAATTGTGAACTTTATTAAAAGTCAATTAAATTTTGTAAATTTTATTAATTTAAGGCAATATTTAATCAATTGGTTCACATATAGTTTTTAGTATAGCATAAGAAAAATATTTATTTATCCATCTGATAATTTTGAAAATTAACAAATTTGTGCATTTTTAAGTCTATGAAGCTTTGTTACCTCCGAAAGCGATTGTTTTCCATTCTCCTTTATTTTCTTGTCATACTAAAAAAATAATAATAAATAACAAATTAATAATATATTTTTTCTTATATATATACAATAGTTGCATATGTATCGACTCCTTTGCGCGAATTTATCGTATGTGACAAAAACCAAATTTTACAGGACCGATTTTTTCACCTTTTCTATGCTTTAGCTTGCAATATCAAAACCAAATTTTATATGCGCTTAGATAATTATGTAACTAGCTTACTACAAGGATTTCAGCTACAATATTTTACCAGGTGATGAGTTGGAGAGTGCAGAACATATAGGCATCAAAAAGTCAGTTTCGAAGAAATGGCACAAGGGTCGATATGTACTCACATGTTAAATCTGGATGCATTTACTGCAGTTCCTATGATGTTAAAAGTTCCAGCAAAGTATTACCATCATTACATTCATTCATAATTTTATTTTACACAAATACGAGAAAATGAACTCGTTGAAACGAACTGAAAATTTTCAAACAAATAACGCAAAGCATGCTCTTCGATAATATAAAAAATGTGACAAAATATTTTAGAAAAATTTCAACAGATAAATTCAACAGTAGAAATTTCCATAAAACCGTTTATTTAACGAAGAAAAATGTTAACTTGAACGGATATCCTTCAAATTAACAGTGTTTGAAAATAACAGTGACCGACTGTTAATATTTTTCTGAGTGTAAGCGCAGATTTTGTTTGCACGAAATATTAGCTCAAAGTATTTAATGATAGTTCTAGCTTTCGAGTGATAAATGATGATATAAACTAGATATTTTCTACTAAACTTTAGCTAAATTCAAACTCATTTAAGAATTTATAAGTACAGTAAATATTTTATTCACTTTTTTATACAAAGGTGCTAAAGAGCTTAATAAGGAAAAAAAATAAATCAATTTATGTACACCTTAATCTTAAAGTTGTAAATATTTTAAATTATCCTTCATTTTTTGCTTTAAATATGACACTTTTTGCTTGGAAAAAATCTCAACTTTCACGAATTTTTTTCTAATGAGAGTATGAAGTTTTATTATCATTTTTGTAATGTTAAATTAATTATTACTCGAAACACGTTTTTTTGTTATGAAATTCCAAAAAAAAAATTGTATCCTCCTAAAATCAAAAAAAATGCACTGTGTTGTATTAGCATTCAGTTGAGGGCTGAGTATTGAGTCAGTTCGAACCACGTTTCTGCCCTGCCTGCCTCATTATACCGTGTGCCAAGAACGTCTCATTGTCTTCTGTTGTTGCTTTGTTTTCGCTCCTTTGTTGGCTGTGCAATGTGTGCATTTTTTTTTTCTAAACATGATAATTTTCTTGTATTAAATTTTAAATTTTGAACATATTTTATCCTTAAAAGTGGCACATTTTTGGTCTTTACTATTTATAACATGTCTGAAATATACATCCGGTTTATTTATTCTGGCGAAAATTTATTGTCAGAACTTTTTTATTTGTTTGATTTAATCTATTATGATTTATATCTGTTTCAACTTTAATTGCCTACGACTTTGAAATATTTAAATTTATTTTCGAATTTTGGTAAATTACTTGAACATGTCTTACGCTTAAAAATGGATATTATGGCTGACATTAATTACATTCCCATCTATCAGTTTGGATTTCAAAAGAGTCATTCGACTGTCCATGATTTGTTAAAATTTCATGATGATATAATTTGTAATCTGAGAAATAGTAATTGTACAGATGCGTTGTCGTTAGACAATGATATGCAGTTTTGCGTTCAGATTAATGAAGTTGTCTCTCAACTGGGTGAAGTTAAGAGCGGTGCTCACCAGGATTCTGTGTTGGTGTCAAATTTATATAACATTTTCATTTCTGACTTTCCTCATAAATTGGATGGCTCAAGAGGTATTTTATATGCTGATGATTTTTTTATTTATGCACACAACGAATCTCCTTTTAAAGCTGTTGATCTAGTTTCGAAGCACTTGGCTAAGGTTGATGAATTTTATTATTACGGGGGTATTACTATAAATATTTCCAAATCAGTGGCTCTTTGTCTTAGAAATGCTTCTCGGAAATGCAAAAGTTATGTTGTTCCTGAAAGCAAACGTTTCAAAATTTTTTTAATTTTGTCGAAATGCCTTTTAAGTCGAATTTTAAGGATTTGGGAGTTAACTTCAATAAATTGGTCAAATTTAATAATCACGCTAGATCAGTTTTTACCTTCGTCCCTTCATACCTTTCGTCAAAGGTATGGAGTCTGTTCGGAAATGCATCATGATTCGCTACTTTTCTCAACTTCGCTCAACTACTTTTGCTGCGCAAGCGAAATGTTCGAAAAAGGCCAATTTTGCAGCACTGCAAACGTCAAACGTTATAAAATGAAATTTTTATATCAGGCGTCACTCATCATTCGCATCAAAAAAATTGACGCTGCAATTTGGACGCTTGCAAAATGCCAGTTGTACGTGTTTCCAAGCAGACCCATTTTTTCAAGAATATTTAATAGCAAATATCTAAGAATGAACCAAAATTATTAATATATATATAGTTTGCACAAGTCCCGTTTTAATTTATGCATTTCCCATTTGGTTTTCCACTTCTTTTACCGCACAGTGAATAGTATAGAGCACGCTAGCTGGACAAAATTATTTTGTTGAATTTTTTTATTGCTACATTAAAATTGGTCAATTAATTTGTTTGCAGTAGTGTGGCCCGATTTGAAAAAGTATGTTTCGAGAAAAACGCGTTTAAAGATACTCTGATTAGTTAAAAATACTCTGGCGCACCGGGTTTGAAGCGCCGAACCTCAGTCTTAGTTTTTTTGCAGAGCTGAGAGGTTTTGCTGAAAAATGCTTTGTGTATAAGCAAATGGAAAAAGCTCAGTGTTTAAAGTGCAAGCGGACTCCGAGCATAAAGCTACTTTTTAAATGGTTTTAAGCGCTTATATCTCCATCTCGCTTGCTCACACAAGCAGAAAGCGCGCACTATAAACACCAAAAAGCTCAAAAATCTAATTGTGAAACGCAGAATAAGCGTTCGCTATGCTATAAATAAATGCGTCCACTGTGAATGCGGCCTTATAAATGATATTTCAAGCTTTAAGAATACAACTAACTTTGTTGTATCAAAAACATTGGTTTCTTAATAGAAATTTCTTCTCATTAATTTCTTCTATCACTATTTTCTTATATTTTTTCCTTGATATCTGTATTTTTTGACTATTTGAAACATTTTTAGTTATTAAGATTTTAATAAATTATTATTTTCTTTTTGCCATCACACTCTTGATTTATTTTTTAATATGTTTTAATTAAATATATTTTTTAAGAACCAATAATTTGTTGTTATATCCAACCAAAATTGTTTGATATTTATCTGTTGTACTGTAAAAGAACATAGTTCTAATTGTACTAATGTATACTTAATAAATTCAAATTCAATTCTTCAGAATTCAATAAAAAAAAAAAAAAAGTTAAAAGTGTTTATATTAAAAAATATTCAGGCCTACGAACTGAGTGTTATTGGGGTAGTACTTTGTAAGAAATCTATGTGTATACATTTTTTTTTAGACTCAATAAAATCTTCTTTTCGATTTTGCCTAGAACAATCGAGCTGGAAATATTTGGAAATTAAATTTTCAAATAAATGGTATGATTTGTGAAATGAAATTGTATGATTTCTATAAACCTCCCTGAATTCTCAACAAATTTGTTATTATCAGATTCCTAAAGACAGTTTGGCTATTGAAGTGGCCCATTAGATCGAATGTGGTATACCTAGGATCTCAGAAGGAGTGATCCTGAAGCACTTTCCAGTTCGTAATCCTATCATATAAGAAGGCAGATACTAGGGTAACGTCTAAGACTTCACGCCGACTGCGAACAAAAGTTGGCTCGTTCGCAACGTTACAAACATATGAGTTACTTTTCAATTTCAATTTATTTTTCAATTTCAATTTATTTTAACATATAGTGTTGGCGAATAAGAGTTAAGTCTCTTTTAAAAGCCCAGAGAAAAATATAAAATACATTAAACGAGATCATAACAACCATTCATAAGACAATAATAAAATTTTAAAGAATTTATACAAAATTAAAAGCAATAATCATATAAAAATTTTAGATTAAAAATAAGATGAAATACATTATATGAATACATAACAACCATTAATTAAATAAAAATAAAATTTAAAACGAATTTATACAAAGTTAAAAGTAGTTAACATTTAATTAAGGAAATAATTTTGAGCAGCCTTAAAATAAACGACAGCGAAAATAAAATTAGAGATATAATCAAAGAAGAGTAAAATCAAGAGGAATAGAATCAGTAAATGCTTATAGTTTATGCTATAGTTTAGAATACTTTTGAGGCTAAGTGGAAGTGAATTCCACCATCTGTTCGCACTTACGAAAAACAGTCTAAAAAAAATTGCTAAATTGAAATAACTCCTCATGTACAATATTTAGGAAAAAGCAAAATTATATAAAATTCAAGAAAATATTTGCTAAGTTTTTATAAACTAAAATAGCAAATTTTTACTAAATACAAGCAAATTTTACAAACACGAGCACACGTTTATTCTTAATGAAGAAAATTAGGCGATGATTTGTTAACAACTGCGAGGGTCGAATGGATAAGCCCATGCACTTATACTCAAGCGGGCGAGGTTGAAGTCTCTGGAATAATTATTTTACTTAAAAAATATGCTCGATATCAGAAAAAACTAATCAAAATTTGCTATTCCAATTTATAATAATTTAGCAAATATTTTCTTGAATTTTCGATTAGTTTTTGCTGAAATCTAGCATAATTTTGAAGTGGCTGAGATTCAAACGACTTTACAGGATGACACTGAGCACCACCAGCAGCGAAATAAAAATCGGGAAGGACCTCTCCCCACCATTTGTAAACAAACGAGGTTTCAGAAAAGGTGATTCCTTATCGTGTGACTTTTTCAACCTACTGATGGAGAAGATCATCTGAGCTGCTGATCTGAGACGTAGTGGCACAAAAATGTTTTTACAGTAAAATTACTGTACATTTAAAAAAAAAACAAAAACGCAAGTATTCATAAAAAAAGCATTTTTATACTTACAAAAACAAAAACATTTTAATAAAGTTAAAAAGTTAAGTAACAAAAACAATAACAAATTAATCAACGTATTAAAAAAAACTATAATTTAAAAAGTTACATATTAGGTTTGTGACATGGTGCAAGAAATCAAGGTGTAAGTGACGTCGACGTCATTTGCTAAAGCTGTCAAACTTGTGAAAGAGACAGAAAAGTTGTTTTTATACGGTTCGACAACTTAAGTGTTGGATTTTTACAATAGAAATTAAAATTCGCTGTCACCTTGCTTTCTTACACAATGGGTTTGTAACATACATAAGTGTTAAGGTCTTTAACATAGTCTTATTATTTCAATCACATGTAGTTTAATTTTTCAGTTTGCATATGGTATATTTATTAACAAAAATTTAATTTGAGGATTCTTTGGTGTTAAAATAATTTGCAAAAACTCTTTTTGTGTATTTTGATAAAATTACTGTACAAAAGGTTCATTTTAGGGTACAAATACATAATTATTGTATTTTATTCACTTATTACTGTTTGCCTGTACGGGGCTCAAAATTACTGTAAAATACAGTAATTACTGTACGTGTAACATCAGTGATCATTAGTCATAATACGCTCGAAGCCAGTGCAGCATTCTCCAGATTAGAAAGAGAGTCAAGTCGAATGGGTCTGGCAGTGAATGCAGATAAGACGAAATACTTGGTGTCAACAAACAAACAGTCCCAGCGTCTTGGAACCCACGGTACCGTTGACAATACTTCCTTCGAGGTTGTGAAGGACTTCGTTTATTTGGGATCCAGCATAAACTCAACCAACGACATCAGCATTGAGATGAAACGAAGAATAACTCTTGCCAACAGGTGTTACTTTGGACTCAGTAGGCAATTGAGAAGCAGAGCCCTCTCTCGACGAACGAAAATCACACTCTATAAATCGCTCATCATGCCCGTCCTACTTTATGCATCACAAACCTGGACGAAACATAGAAAGAATAAATGAAACATAGCTAGGTTTGTGAAAAAGAACCCCTTTTCAACTTCAAATGGCATCAAAAAGGATTTTTCTTTAGACGTGGACATATCCACTATAAGAAAAATTCTAATAAAAAAAATTTTATGTCAAAGAGACCCAGAAAAGAACCTTTTCTGTCCTAATAAAATGTCTCTTAAAGGTTACTTTTTGCGACCGAGCATGCCCAGTGGTCAGTGGAGAAATGGCGCAATATATTATGGTCAGATGAAACCAAATCCAATCTTTTTTACCCTGACTGCGGTACTCAACATGTGCGTAGGCCAGTGAAAATAGCTTTCAAATCGCAAAATACAGTAAAAACTGTCGAACACGGAGGAAAATCAATTATGGTGTGGGGATGCTTCTCCTACCAAGGTGTCGCACACTGGCTAAAAAAGTGATGTTTTTGGAAAAAAACTATATAACTTTTGTTGCATAGTAAGTAGACTTAAACGGTTTTTTTTTTTATTTAATTTAAACCATAAAATTAAAAACATAAACCGATTTAAAAATAAAAATATTACTCAAAACTTCATGAAAATATTCTTTTTCTTTGTATTCTGACTGAAAACCGCAATGTGTCGCTATTCTTTTTCACATGATTGTATATCTTCCTTCGAACTAACTGTATAATACTACAAAAAATATAATACTATATAATACTAACTGCATAATATGCTATCCACATCGCCCTTTTAAATATTTATCGATTCACTTTCAAGCAGAACTAAAGATATTACAGCAATTCCCGCTTCATAATCACACTACATTGTTTTCCCCGCTTTAATAAACGAAAAGTTGTGTCAATATTACGCTCCCATAAGAAATGAACGGTATTATTCCCATTGAATTGATTCCCGCTTAATTAAATTCAACGGCTACTTGCTCATAAAAATTTGGATCATTGAGCATAATCAATATAAAAAATCCCGCTTAATTGTTCCCCAAAAATATGGCTCATGGCTTTCTGGGAATCGAAGGAAAATGTCACTAAATGCGTAATTTTATTGCCTTTTTAAGAATATATATAATATTGATCTCGAATTTACCAATTACTAGATATTTTGGTTTGAGTTGATGCACTACCTAAAACACGATTTTTTACCGATATCTCGAAAGCCCGAGAAATGAAAAAAATTTCCATTGTTGTGATTACCGACCTATAAAAAATTACTTTGGTCCGGGGTGCATTTTATATGTAACCCAGTGTAATTAAAGAAAAAGTGCAGTTAAGGAGTATTTTTTTTATTGAGCAACTGGTCATTTTGATTGAGTGGGATTTCGTTAATTAAGTTTCCCAGTTAATTGAACAAAAGTGTTAGCATTTTCGCTTATGTAATTAAGCGGGGATTACTGTATCTTCATCGTCGTCAACAAATCTTTGTATCTTCAACGTCTCTGGACAAATCCACCTATTGGAAACAAATACTCAATCCTGCCACTACTACAATCGAAGCACCAGGGGCGAAAAAACTTTGTGGGGCTTGGAGAATCCCAGTGTAGCATTGCAGGGTTAAAATGTTACACATTATCTCTGATTTGTAATATGCTCTCATGTTCATGGTTATAGATTTACTAAACGGCTATTGAAATAATATCACTTAAATAACGGTTAAGAGGCAGAAAACGACATGTATTTTAAACTGAATGGTCTTTACTTCAAAGTGAACTCATGGAACAATACCAACATAACAACCATTCCTACCAAGTAACCAGGCCAAAATGTGCTCATGTGGAAATAAGTGAGTCTCATTGTTGTTTTATTTGCTGCTGCTGTTGCTAAGTACTGGCGTGCTGCAACATAATATGTAATATCCATTGAATAGTCCGGACATTTTTAATGGTTTTCAATGACATGAAGAAAAATGCACTAGAAATAAAAATAATGAAAAAGTGTGTAAAATTTAAAAAAAAAAAATAAAAAAGAAAAGAAAATAGCGTACGAGTAATAACATGAATATGAGAAAAATACTTCATGCTCGCATTCTTCTACGATTTCAATTATTATTGTGGTGTGCCCGCATGTTTGCGCCCTTTTTTGTATGCTACGGATACGCTTCCCTCGAGTCACTCACTTTCTTTATGGCATAGCGTTGTTTTTAGCATTTTGTTGAAAGTGGCATCACTTGGCATGCAATTATTTTGTATTGTTTGAGTTCGATGAAAATATTTTCATGAATTGCATTTTAAGCACTTTGGCAAATAATAATTAAAAACATGCGCCATATTTCAATTATGAACTGGATTATAAACTTAGTCACATCTTCGCATTTGTGTTCATGTACATGTTCCGAAGTTTACTGGCGTTTGTATTGAAAATAATTTATGTGAATTCACAATTTTGTGCTAAATTGCTTTAATTATGTTATGAGAACGGCTATTCGGATTATCCAGGTTAATATCACAGTTTGTTGAAAAGTATGAATGCTGCGATACGGCAACGCAAAAACAAGTAATTTCTAAAAATGAAAAAATTTACATATTGTGATTTGGGTTGGATAACGAGGACTCAATAAAATACTTACGTTTCTGCAAAAATGTTACCTACAAAACCAATTTCAAAGACCGATGAAATTTCTTGTTATAACTTTTTGTTTTTTTTTTTTTTTTTGTTTAACTGATTATAAAAATATTCAAATCCACTTAAACAAAAAGCCCGTTTCAAATTCTTTTATGTCCCGGTTTTATTCACCTCCAACATCTAACTCCTCACTTCCTCAACTGACGACAAATGAAGATTAACATTGAAATGGCCTTCACGGCAACGTGTCCCAAAAGTATTAATTAAAACTTATTTGTATTAAAAAAACATAAAACACTGAAACCCTAAATCAAAATTAATTTGACACAAACGTGCACACGAACGAAAGGGGGAAGAAAGGCAAGACAGACCATTTTAACTTAACGAGCCTTGCCAACATCACAGCCTGGCAGATATTTTAATGTTTTTTTTTTGTCCTGGTTCGTATCTTTGCCCTCTGAAAGCCTGACAGATTTCACCCTGTACACTTGTAGTCCTTCGATATTAACCCATTTTGTGCCGCCGGCACTTTTTCGTTGTGGCTATAATAACGATATAAAAGTTTTTATCCGGAAATTTGTTTTTAAATAAACTTAGCATTTTATATTCTGTAAAATACCATTTACCATACCATGTATTTGTATTCCAACTTTCAATATGTTAAGTATTTGAGAGAACAATACATCTATATATGGGCAATTACACCAACAGTGCCCATCAACATGTCCTCACAGTTTTGAGTGAAAAAAAGCCATTTTTGGTACCTAAAAGTACTTCAGCTTTCTTAAAAAGTTTTTTCATGAAATTTATGAAGCAGTATGTTATTAAAAAGTTCATTTTGCAGATAAAAATGCACAAAATAGGCCTCAAATGTCATTCCTGTAACCTGTCCTCGATCAAAATTATAACAATTCAAGGAGTATACCCAGTGAACCAAAACTACCGTTTTCAAATTCATTTATGAACCTGTTTGGTTTATAAAAAAAAACCATAGAAAAAATATTTTTCGGCACTCGGAAATGAACCCTTTTTGAATCAATCTCCAGACGAAAATGCTTTTCACAAACGAACTTTTTTCTTCGGAAATGAATTAAAAAATTAACCATAGAAAAGTTATTTTTCGGCACTCGGAAATTAACCCTTTTTTAATCAACCACCGGACGTAAATGCCTCTCAGAAACGAACTTTTTTTTCTTCGGAAATGAGTTAAAAAATGAACCATAGAAAAGTTATTTTTCGGCACTCGGAAATTAACCCTTTTTTAATCAATCACCAAACAAAAATGCCTCTCAGAAACGAATCTTTTTTTCTTCGGAAATGAGTTAAAAAATTAACCATAGAAAAGTTACTTTTCGGCACTCGGAAATGAACCCTTTTTGTATCAATCACAGGGCTAAATTTAGTCCTCTTTAGTCCTAATTTTTTTGAATTATAAATTTTATTATTGCATAATATTATTTATTATAACATAGCGATAGTTTGTTGAAATGAAAGATATGATTATTTAGTTTATCATATTGATAATATGCATGTAAAGTATTAATATATAGTATAATAAAATAACTATATTCAGTAATAATAGTTAAAAAGAAAGGTCCCAGCAGATTACTTAATTATTGTAATCAATTCATTGATGTTTTAATTGAAATGTTAAGCAAAATCTAAACTTGAAGCAAACCCATCTACTGTCACGCACATCTAACCACTACATTTGTAGCAGCATTTTTAAAATTTGTCACCTTATGTTTGAAAGTTTATATTTCGTTTTTATGAAGGTTAAAATTTTAATTTACTATTATGAAAATATCAACACAGATTTAAATTATTCCTTTTTTAACTCATTTTAGTATATAAAAAAGCAATATTTATGATTCATTTCTGAACTCATTTATGAACAAAAAATAGTTCGGTTATGAGATAATATTTCTACTGATATGATAAAAAATTATTATTTTTTTAATTCACTTAAAAACGCGAAAAGAAACATTTGTGATAAGTTTTTAAACTCATTTATGAGCTCTTTTATGAACAAAAATTGTTCATTTACAAGGAATTTTTAGCTTCTATAATGATTCTTTTTCTACTCAAAATAAGTTTTTTATGAATTTTGCAAAAGAAGTTGTTTTTATTTATAGGAAAATTTTTCACGAATTTAATCTTCTATAATCAAGCACTTTTAAGAGACAATATAAAAAAAAGATTTTAAAATAAAATTCTATCCAAAAACTCTCGCGAAACTCTCACCTTACGCAAAACCTTCGTTTTGATTTCTACATGTTCTAGATGTCAAGGTCAAAATGTTACCTATACCGTGTGGATTTTCTGTTATTTAAAATAGTTATAAGATTTTTTAACGTATGTTTCATCTACAAACATTTTGTCCCTCGATTTTACCACTTTTTGGACTCCTGCCTTTTAGTAAGCAAAACTAAAGCTTGTTTTTCACTATGTCATTGTTATGACGACGCAAAAGTTCATCACATGAAATATCACCTTAATAAAACTAGAACATTTTCTGCATAGCTCCATTTAATAATTTATTTGTTTTTAATTTTCCAAGATTGTTAAAGTTATAAAAAGTGACAACATGTTGTTATTTTCAATTTGATTGACAACAACTGACCACTGAAAATGACATAGTGAAAACCAAGCATAAGAGACAAGTATTATTTGAACCCCTCTCATTATGGCTTTTTACACTATTTATATTCAAGTTTCAAGAATGCACCAGTAGTTTTGAGTGCGAAGCTCAAGTCAAGAATGATTGAATAAGAGATTACGCTTTGCGCAGGTCCGTTACTTCTGCTAATCGAGTTTGACAACCAGCTGTTCAGTTGACTACGTCACAATATTTTATTTCTTTGAGAAACGTATTGCGATCGGTTGTGTTTTATTTAATTGTGTATATATCGAAGTATATTTGCGAGTTTTTAACTTGAGAAATGAAGTGTGCAGCTGCTAATTGTGGTAACAGTAGCAAACAAATATTTTTCAGACAACTGATGTTTGCAATAAATACAAAAATTAAACCAAGAAATTGTAGAAAACGCACACAAACGAAAACAAAAATACAAAATTATATTAACTTAACAAAACTTGTTTCATTATTTAAAAACTTGGAACTATCATTTAATTGTCCTTTCAATTCACAGGTAAATTAATGGAAATAAAATATCTGGGAATGTTTAAACTAAATCAATTAAACTCGTAATAAACATTTTTATAAAATCCAAGTCGAAAAATAATGCTCACTGAAGTTGGTTTCTCAGACAAATTTTTTTTACTTAGCTGCTTACTGGCAGTAATAAAATAATAGTAAAAATAATGTTTGCAAAGGAGCACTTAATAAAGTTACCTACTTCTCGTTCCAATAAATTGCTTCTTACTTCTTTTATTTTAATTATACAAACTAAAATGTATGCAATTTTCATTTCTGTGTAGAAATCGTATGCAAAGTGAACGCTCGCCAAAACAGCATTGATATTGTGACGTACATGCGCAGAACGACAATTTT
Organism: Dichetophora obliterata; assembly: GCA_963920525.1. Lineage (NCBI taxonomy): Eukaryota > Metazoa > Arthropoda > Insecta > Diptera > Sciomyzidae > Dichetophora > Dichetophora obliterata. Next base: position 52,122,683 of record OY986435.1, read on the forward strand.
GTTGTACTCTTTTTCTTGTCTTCGGCGCAATCTTTGTATTCTATCATTCTTGAGCTCAAGTGTAATATTAGAACTATATGTTATATTAGGTCTGTTCGCGTACTTTTCTGGTAAAAAAATTAAAAACGTCCAAAGTAATAAAATTGAGAGAGAATTAACTTTAACTTTAAAAAGTAAGCAAACGCTTTTCTGATAAAATAATGAAAAATGTCAAATACGTCTAAGAAAATCTAAAAAAAATCAGCTGCTACACTCACACATCTACCATTTAACAGTTTTCATCTTTTTACAGCATGAAATTCTTCTTGTAAAAACATTAAAAAACTTGAACGGAGAGAAAATGTGATTTCCTCCCTATTACACAACTCTCTCAGTAAACGAACGCTTTTCAAGCACTTTCTAGTAAAAACTTTTGAAATATTTCGTTTGCATTCGACTACGCGAACAGACCTATTATTAAGATTTAAATAAAAAAAATTTAATTTCTGTAACAAACTGGCGTAGTTTATGATAAAAACATGCGGAAAAGTGTTTTAGTTTTTTTTTGGTGCCTGCGATCTCCAAATAAAGACGATTTTGTCATTCCTGTAACCGTCATTTCTAAATTTTTGTGTCATTCCTGTAACCACTCAAAAACATACAAAATGCATACAAATCAATATCATGAAGTAATACCGTGTGACTTCAAGCTATTTTTACTTACTTTGGAGACAAAAAATATAAACAAACAACAGTTCTAACTTCAAGTCTTATTCAAAACTGTTTCTTTGTTAAATCTATAGACTGAGCTTTCTGTATAGAAAGCTGTTTATTGTGCACTTAATGCAAACACTTTTCAATAGGTGGCGCTTACCAACAAAATTTAGCAAAGTCGAATAATTTGACACTTGAATCTTGAAATTTAAATCAAAGGTGTTATCAAAGTCAATTCCCACACAGTAAAAAATATGATGCTACATTTTATACTATTTGGTGTACATATAAATCTAAACCAAAAATGCTTTAAAAGTTATACCATCAAATTTTATAACTTTTTCCAAACCATTTTTCTGGTCAAACCAATCGAAACCACTATATTTTTAAATTTCCCGATTTCGGTGAATTTTTTACTTTCGAACCAGAATATATTTTGATTTACACATGATATCCATATAAAATTTTTAAATTATATTTGTTTTATTATTTTTATAATATTGAGTGGTATAAAATTTATAAATTATTTGGAATAAAAAAGTTTATACCACACAAATGTTTTAAAAAAGATAAAATTTACCCTCAAATTTTTTACTGTGCACAAATAATATATATGGTATAAGTAAACGGGGCGTGGCACCTTCCACACCTCACCTCACCTTAAAAACGATTTTTTGCCACTTTTGATAGTCAAAGCCTTTGAATTGGGAAGAACGATGAATTTTATAGAAACTAATCACCACAAAAAATATGTGTGAGATTGGAAAAGAGAACGTGGCATCACAACGGAATTCTACTGAAAAGAAATTTATTTTATTTTTCATTTCCAATAATACAAATGGCAGTAAAAGCTCAATGAACGGCGGCACAACTAAATTTTAACACTTCAACTTTACAAATAAATTGAAAAAATTGTGCCAAAATTGAGAGGTCAAATCAAGTGCGATGGACTCTTAACATGTCTCTCTTTAAGAATTTGTATAAAGTTTGGCTGTGTTTTTTTTTGTTCAATTTCGGAACACTATGTTATAATTCAAGAAAAAAAATATTTGTTATTAAATTATTTAGTCGGTTTATTTTTTTTTATCGTGAGTGGGTTTTTTCGCGAAATGGCGACTGTTTAAAAAAAAAGTAATTTTTTGGCCTTTTTTCAAAGTTATGCATTTTTTAAAAATATTAAAAAACATTTTTACATAATCCTACTTCAGGCTGTAGAGAAATATATTAAAAAGGTCCACACCAAATTTTAAGTTAATCGGTCAATTAGAACTTGAGATATCATGTCAACCGTGTTGGAAACAGTAGTTTCTAAAAAACGCGTTTTTAAGTTTTTTAGTTAAGTTTCAGGCAGTCTAACTGACGACACTTAAATGGCTTTCACTTTAAAAATAATTTAAATTTCGAAAAATCCTTTTCAGGAGATACATATTGTATATAAACTGTCAAAAAATGAAAAGCTTTTTTCTATTTTTAAATTTTCTACACTAGAATACTGCTTTAAAGAAAAAGTAAATATATTTAAAAAGTTCTGGCCTCTATCGAGTGTACTAAATACTATACCACTCTCGATTTTTACCCACAGTGTCCTGTGTGAAGAATATTCGAATACTTGAGTGCAATTTTTTAACTTTATCAAAAAAATTAATATAACGCTTTATATCTCGGGCATCAGGAGTAGTACCAAAGATAGTTTTCTCAATTTGAATACATGAAATTTTTCTAAACGAAAACCTTTCCAAAAACATCTATTTAAAACACCATGAAAATACCAAGATACTTTTTCCAATTTTAATAATACTTCTTTTCAAACAACAATTGTTAAGTCAATTGAAATCCATCGAATTGCAAACTCAGAAACTCGAGGTGAGGTGTTTTAACGGAATAATAAATTTCATGCTAGGAAGTAAAATTTTTTAAAAATCGATATAGAAAAAAATGGTGTATACATTTTTAAAAAAAAAACGAAAATGTGTGTGCAAAGAATAAGCTAATTATTAATTCGTAAAATTTAGGGAAAACGTAAACACTATGATCAATACCACACGGTTAGAAATCTTGGAATAAATTGTAATGCAAGCAAACTATTACAAAGACTTTAAATTCAAGAAGTATTCAATTTAATACGCCTCACTTGATTACATTTTTTTAAAACATTTTGTTTTACATTTTAATACAGTTTAAATATTACAACGATATCTTATACCCTTGGAATTAATTCGATACTGTTGTGTTATATTTCAATATTATTTTGTATTAAATGTTAATACATTTAAAATATTACAACGATATTGTATACCCTTTGGAAATAATTTGATACTATATTTACTATCATACCTAATTTTTAATACAAAATCAGTATTAAAAATTAATACAAACTGAGCATTAAATTTCAATAATTTTTTTTTATTAAAACTGAACTTTAATATTTGGCCAGTATTAAATTTTAATACAATTTTGGTGTGGTCATATATGTAAGCCCAAAACTATTAAAATTCATTCCAAGATTTCTAACTTGCACAACAATTTAGAGAATCAGATAAGAATAAAAAATTCTGCCCTATATCGAGTGTACATTGAGATTCGAATATCCTTCACACACAACACTATGGGTAAAAATCGAGAGTGGCATCGTATTTGGCAAGATATTATTAGAAAAAGTCTATATTTACTTTTGATTTAAGACTTAAATATGGAACTTAAAAACATACAATACTAGATTGCCATTTCTATTTAATACGGTAAAGCCACTCGGATTTACCATAAGAGCGATTGTACCGAACTTCTGCTACTCTAGCAAAGGATTTAGTTAAATTTTTTTCTTAATCTATAAATCGTTAATAGTGATATACTTCTATTAAATGACTTCATAATTTCGGCAAGTGTTGTGTAAGTTATAGGCATTCCCAACATTCTATATACCATGATATCTCTATTTTATATTAAAAATGCTGTGCTTGTGTTGAAAGTTCTACTAACGCTGTGCACCACTGACCTAAACAAATGCTAAATCCAATTCTATGAATATTGTTGCCTCAAAAATATAAAAATTGTAGGTACCATATTTTTTTTTTATCTCACTTCATATTAGGGCTAATTAAAATGGTAAGGAAAAATCTCAAGAACGTCCGATGAATTTTAAAAAATCCAAAAATAGAAATGAATTCATTCTTTACTGTCCTGTGTACACAGAAAAAACAAATTTAATGAACAGCATACGTTAAAATTAATTCATTGATTTTAATGAAACAATCATTGAATTTTAATGAATTGCTCATAGTTTTTAACGTACTGTTCATTGAAATCAATGAAGTTATAGTCATTAAAAATGTCTAAATAAATATCAATGATTTGTTTTCATTATTTTAATGGACTTTTCATTGATATCAATGAAAAGTACATTGATTCCAGTTGTAAATCAAATTTTAACGAACCATACATTGATTTTTAATGAACAATTCATTGAATTCAATGTTTAGGTCATTAAACGCAATGTATAGTTCATTAAATTCAAAGTATACGTCATTGAATTCAATGTATAGTTCATTGAATTTAATGTATAGTTCATTGAATTTAATGTATAGTTCATTGAATTTAATGTATAGTTCAATGAATTCAATGTATTGTTCATTGATTTCAATGTATATTTCATTAAATTCAATGTATAATTTATTAAATTCAATGCATAGTTCATTGAATTCAATGTGTAGTTCATTAGATTCAATGCATAGTTCATTAAATTCAATGTATTCAGTTCATTAAATTCAATGCACGCTAATTTATTCCCTTCCCAATTTTGTTTGAAGTGAAACGCGAAGTTGTGAAGACGTGTGGCAATTGTGTGTGTAAATTTTAGATAAAAGGTGATAATAAATTAAATTAAAAGTGAAGAAAATGTTGCGCTTTGAATGTAAAAGAAAATTTAAATCTGTTGAATTACTATTAGTATTAATAAATAATAGGAAATTTCAAAAAATCATTTTCAAAAAATGTTTACAGTTTTAAAGGATGAAAACCACATAAAAGATAAAGCTGTGCGGGCAAAGTTGGCAGAAATTGAAGATTTCACTAATTATAGTGGTAAGCTTAATTTTTCTCGAGGCTAAATAAATAAATAGTTATTTTTTTCAATTAATATCTTTCCAGACAGTACTGCTATGAAACTTCTTTGGAGCCTTCATGGGTATTTGGTGCCCACTCAAAAAGTATGCAGTAGTGAGAACTTTGGAAGAAAAACTTTCCTAAAGCATACAATTACCAGTTCCCAAGATGCATTCGTTTTTGTTGGAAGCAGCATCCAAGAAGTCGAGGCGCATATTGAGTTTTTAAAAACTAAAGGCGAAAATATTCAACCATTAATCCTTGCTGTTAGAGAGAAGAACTTCTCCTCATTCCAACAATTTTATATGTTCATGGATGGTGTAAAATTTCAATGTGCTAGTTTTATTAGAGCCGTAGATGTGTGCTTTAAAATTTTTCAATTATTTCAATTCAAATATCCTGCGGCATGCACTCTCGTGTGGTAGTTTATTGCCGTATATTTTTATAAATTTAAAAACTATTTAAAATCTTCGAAAATTTGTATATTAATTGACTCTTTAAAATAAAAAAATATTGTTGAGATTGTAATTATTTCCTTATTTTAAAAATGTTTAGAGAGGGATTAACAAATAATTCGTATAGATCATTCACTCCAATGAACTAAATACATTAAATTTAATGATATATACATGGAATTCAATGAACTAAATACATCAAATTTAATGAACTGTTCATTGAATCCAATAAACTAAATACATTAAATTCAATGAACTTAATACATTAAATTCAATGAAATAAACATTAAATTCAATGATCTATACATTGAATTCAATGAACTATACATTGAATTCAATGAACTATGCATTGAATTAAATGAAATATACATTGAATTCAATGAACTATAATACATTGAATTCAATGAACTATAATACATTGAATTCAATGAACTATACATTGAATTCAATGAACTTTACATTGAATTCAATGAAAAAATCATTAATTTTGGCATTTTTTTAATGAACATGTTCATTGAATTCAATGAAGTGTACATTGATATACAAGGAACCATTCATTGAAAATCAGTAAGTTTAATGAACTATTCATTAAAGTATGAAGAAAATTCATTGAAATCAATGACCACAGTTTATTGGACCAAAATCAATGAATAATTCATTGAAATTAATGCACTTTTTCATTAATTTAATGTACCTTTTTGGTTCAGTGTATAAAGTGGTTAGGTAATTTGATGTAAAAATGAGTAAAAAACAGGCTTTTTTTTGTACTGAACTTTCTTTTTACTCATATTTCTGGAAAACCGTATGCAAATATCGAAAGAACGTCCGATAGAAACTTAGATATGTGTTAGATAAAAAAAAGTTGCTCAGATGAACCTTCCCGATTTGTTCATATATTTGTGCCACTTCAAATATAAAAATGCATTTTTTAAAATTAGATTTTTATAGCTTGTGTTTCAAATAGTGCCAATTTAAAATAGATATCCTCTATAAGCATATCCTTTCAGCATTTCTATTTTAAACGTACAGAAAAAATAAAAATTACGGAATGACCATCTCCGATTTGGATGAAATGAAGCACTACTGATGGAAATAGAAATTTGGAGGAAAACAGAAATGATTTTTGGCGGAGTTACAACGTGCACAACATTTAAAAAAGAGATAAAAACGTCGAAAATTGATTTTTTCTAAAATTCATATCTCAAATAATTCTAAACAGATTGTTCAGTTTGAGGTAATTAATTAGAATTTAATCCAAAAATAATTTTGGTGGTTGGTGGTTTTATCTCTTGCGGTTACGTAATTGATTTCGATGTAGAGGTTCAAGGAACTCCATTTAAAAAAATTTCAAGAATTTTTTTCTTAAAGCTGGCAAAATTGCCACCTTTATTAGGGTGGAGACGCAATGGGTTAGTTAGATATGGCCATTTTAACATTATAGCAACAATTTAAGTTTCTTAACCAAATTCTAAGTTTGAACTACCGTTAGAAAGGTAATTGAACGGACTTTAATCCAAAAATAGTTTTGGTGGTTCCATACTTTGTGATAAGGTAGTTGATTTTGAAGAAGGGGTTCGCAGAACACCATTTAAAATATAAAAATAATTTTTTTCTGAAAACTGGTAAAATTATTTTTTCAACAATATAAAAATTAGGGTGAGGACTCAACACGGTGTGCAACTTTTATTCAATCTGAAATGATCAATGGGTTCATGAGATATGGTAATTTTAACATCTAAACAAAAAAAATTGTAATTATTGTTTAAATGTAAAAATGTCCATATCTCATAAGCCCATTGAGTCCCTACACTAACTTTTATATTGCTGCAAAGGTAATCTTGCCAGCTTTAAGAAAAATACAATACGGACACAATTATTTTGCTTAAATTAAGCAAATGTTTTGCTAAAAGCAAATCTGCAAAACCTTGCTCAATCACGGTGTGATTTTAGAAAAAGATTGCTACAATGAAATCACTGCTCATGTATTTAGGAAAAAGCAAAATTATATTAAATTCAAGCAAATATTTCCTAAGTTATTCTAAGCCTAAAAAGCAAATTTTTACTAAACTCAAGCCAATATTTGCTAAGTTATTTTAAACTCAAATAGCACATTTTTATTTAATTCAAACAAATTTATTTCAAATACACGAGCACACGTTTATTCTTAATGAAGAAAATTAGGCGACGAGTCTTTAACAACAGCGATGGTCGAATGGAGAAGCCCATGCACTTACAATCACGCGGCCGAGGTTCAAATCTTCAGATAATGGTATTTTTATATTTTTTTTAATGTTAATAATTATTTCATTTCAAAAATATGCTAGATTTCAGAAAAAACTAATAAAAATTTGCTATTCAAATTTATAATAACTTAGCAAATATTTGCTTAAATTAAGTAGAAATATGCTTTTGCAGTTTATACTAAACTCAAGCAAATATTTGTCAGGTTATTATAAATTGGAGTAGCAAATTTTGGTAAGTTTTTGCTGAAATCTTGGATAATTTTGAAGTGGCTGCGATTCAAGCGCAATAAAGCATGAACCGTTCGTTGAATGTTGTTTTTTAAAACCAAATTTGCAATCAGGAATATATTGAACATAAACACAAATATCTAATGTATCTTGTATGGCTCTTTCAAGAAGCTTTCCAAGATTAGAGAGTAAAAAAATTGTTCTAAAATTGTTCACCTCAAAACAATTTGTTTTTTTTTTAATTGGAGCATTTTTAGCAATTCTTCATGAATCAGGAAAATAACCGTTATTTATACAGTTATTAAAAATTATGCAAGAAAATCAAAAACAATAATGGAAATTTCTTAATTAGAAAATTTGAAATGTTATCAAGACCAGAGGATTTTTTTGCATTAAAATTTTGAGTGCAAAGGCAAATTTCATCAGAATTAACGAAATGTAAATTATCAGAGAGTGAGGATGAAGTAAAAGAAGGACTGAAAAGATAAATCGAAGATGGAAAAGAATTCAAAGCATTTCTGAACTTCAGACTCTAACTCCAAAATATCGGATCTATCAGGAACTGCTTTTTCATAAACTTTTTCAAAGTGAGATTTTAAAATTTCAACATTATCAGCATTTTCAGTATAAAAAGTACTCTCAGTATAAAAATTTCAGTATAAAATTTAAGAATAAAATTTTCCATTATGTTTTTTAATAACCTTGAAATTTGATTTATAAGCAACAGGATCAGGTTTTATAAGTTTTAATCTCTCACTAAATTTTTTGGCTTTGTGAATTTGTACTTTTCCTTTGATTAATATTTTAATAAGTGAAATTTGAGCTGCAAGAAGTTTATATTCTTCTGAAGTTCTATTGAAGTTCGAATGAAATATTTTCTTAAGTCTACGTTGCCATTGATTTTTAATTTTATATAAATTTTTAGTTGAATCTGGAAGAGAAGTATTATTAAAAAGTTTATATTCAACCAATCACTATGTGAATCTTTGACTGAATTAATAGAAGAAGTTAGGAAACTAATATGAGAGTCAATTTCAGAATTTTGTAAATTTATATTATTAAATTATAATAAACTATAAAAAAGTATTAAATTATCTCAACGAAATCAGGCACTGGTGCCAAATGGGTTAAGAGTTGGAAATTATAATTCGTCACTTTGACATTGTAAAGTAAGCAAAAAAACAAAAACGTCAAAAGAACAAAATTAAACCTACGTAATTAAGTCGAATGAAATTAATTTTCGAACAAACGACGATGAATCAACGGAAGAACGTGTAACGTCGCATCACGTTACGCTACTTTGTGCCTAATTACAAGTTGCGTTATAATGGGACATTGACAACAAAAAAAAAAAAATTAAAAAAGTTTACAACGACAGCGTAAACGGCTTAAGTGACATAGCGTAATGATATGTTTTTTGGCATTTCTTTGTTAATTTTATTAAATATTAAATACGAGTAATATTATTCTCACAAAATTAATTTACTCCCATACAACGTATGACGTTGTGTTGCTGCTATTGTTGCTTGCTAGCAGTGTTGAGCCGAGTTCCATTAACAATGGCCTATATTTTGCACAGTCATTTTTAAAAATTTCCTCCTTCTTTTCTTAGCGTCTTATAAGCAAGGGCGTAGCTAGCATTGCTGCTGGTTGAGTTCAGCCTCTATAGAAGCACTCTTTTAAATCGTTTATTGCCCTCATTTAAAACAGGGAATAACAATAAATCAGCTTTATGCTAGTCAATAGACATTAAGTAGATTTAAGTGCGAGTTCAGAATAAATTTATTTTTAAATTTCGAAAAAAGCGGCCATAATTCAATATAAAATCTTAAGAAGGCTGTTTTATATCTACACATGTGTCAAAACTGTGAATTTTATTTATTACCATATTTTAATACAATACAACAGAGATTTAAAATTGGCTGAATTTTTTTCCAAAGTTATAATTAACGCTTGAAGGTTTTATTTGATTTCTAAATATGCTAGTACAACAAGATAAATGTTGTAAAATAGGAGTATGCAGAACGATCTTATAATTTTAAACATTAAAAATTTTTGCAATTCTTTTTTCTAACATTTGTCCAAAGATTCTTATAAGCCTTTTAGGCCTAACGCTAGACTACTGCGAATTTTTTGTGTCCTTAAACGATATGACAACATATTCAATGCCTTAATTTTGATATTTTCATGTCCTTGAAGAATTTTTAAGAACCTAACCTAACTAAAACACACTCTTTTGCAACAATGACCTGCTATTTTTTGAGATTTTAAAATATATATATATTTTTAGCTTAAATGTATCCACAACTAACTTCCGCAGCTAATTATGAAAAAAAAAAATGAAATGTGAGGAATCTCAACTGAGTGGGTACATTACAATTTACATTAATAATTGACCATGAAAAAGCTATCCGCGCAATGTGTGCCGCGATTGCTCACATTCGACTATAAACGCAGCCATTTGACCTTTTCAAAGGAGTGTTTGACGATATTCAACCGCAATCCCAAGGAGCTTTTTCGCCGTTTCGTAACCGTAGATGCAGAGGCGGACTTGAACACAAAGAGAACTTCAAAGAGAAAACAATTTGTTAACAGATTTTATGACCTTGTTCTTAAATATTATGAATTGTTCATACAATTTTGCCAGAGAACATATTCATGGCAGCAGTGAACACCAAATAAATTCTCCACCAATAAAGACGAAATTGAGATCAAATAATTCTTAGTGCGCCATTAAATTCGTTTTTTTTTTTAATTCCGGAAAACTTATAATTTTGTCGCTTACAACGTTATTCGTGGCGACGCTTCAATTAGTGTGGGGTCCTTTGTTTAACATTCTTGAAATAGAAAAAGTATAAAACGCAATAGTGCCAAACTTAAAGCTTTGTTCTCTAAATTAATTAAACTTGGCTATGAAACATTTTTGCTGAGTAAAATTTCGAAGTTAAAACTAAAAATTCGTTTGTAAAATTCCACTATTTTGATAATTTTTTATACCTCCACGTTTAAAAAACTAAAAAGGGATATATTAACTTTGTCAATCCGTTTGTAACGCCGATTAAAAGGCATGGCCGGTATAGATAAGTGCATATATTCTTGATCAGCATGAACTCCTGAGTCGATTTAGCCATATCCGTCTGTCCGTCTGTAATTTTTTGGCTATCGTAACGAAATTCAATATTTAACCTCTTTATTCAAAAATGGAGGTCAAGTTTGAAAATGAGCCAAATCGGATGAAAACCACGCCTACCTCCCATACAAAGTGACTTACCCTAAATGGTAAAATCTCTTTAAATTCCACAAAAACTAATTTAATGACTTCAAATTTTGCCCAGTGTCTTTAGTATTTTTTGTAAACTTTGAGTTAGAAATTTGTAGAAATCATATGAAAATCATGCCTACCTCCCATACAAAGTGACTTAACCAAAACGGTAAAATCTCTTTAAAATTCATATAACCTAATTTAATGACTTCAAATTTTGCACTGTGTCTTTAATATTTAATATAAACTTTGAGTAAGTAATTTTTAAAAATCGGATGAAAACCACGACTACCTCCGATACAAAGTGCCATAACCAAAACGATAAAATCTATTTCAATTCCGCAAATCAGATGAAAACCACGACTACCTCCAATTAAAAGTGTCATAATCAAAACTATAAAATCTATTTCAATTACGCAAAAAAATAATCTAATGACTTCAAATTTTGCACATAAGCTTTAACAAGTAATATGTACTTTGAGTATTAAATATGAAAAAATCGAATGAAAACCACTGCTACCTCCCATACAAAGTGAGGTTACCAAAACGGTAAAAATCTTTTGAAATCTCACAAAAACTAATCAAGTGACTTCAAATTTGTAAAAGTCGAAAAAAAATCACGTCTATCTCCCATACAAAGTGAGTTTTCCTAAACGGTAAAATCTCTTTCAATTCCGCAAATCTTAATCTAATGACTTCAAGTTTTGCACATTAGCTTTAAACATTAATATGTACTTTTAGTATAAATTTAGTATAAAATTTGAAAAAATCAAATGAAAACCACGGCTACCTCCCATACAAAGTGATGTTACAAAATTTTAAAATCTCTTTAAATCTCACAAAAATCAATCTCATGACTTCAAGTTTTGCACTCAAAATTTTGCAAATCTCTTTAAATCTCACAAAAATCAATCTCATGTCTTCATATTTTGCACATTAACAATTAATATGAAAATTAATGAAAACCACGGCTACCTCCCATAAAAAGTGACTTTATGAAATCATTTAAATCCCCTTAAATTCCACAAAAATTACTACATTAGCTTAAAATTTTGTAAATTAGTTTAAATCTTAACTATCCACTCGATGTTTGAATTTAAAAAAAAAACTGAAAATTCCGTCCAGCTTCCATTCAAAATGACATAATCATAATAGCAAAACCTTTGATGTTGTACACAAATGCTTTAACCCTTTATAGGGCAAATGCTTATTTTTAGAAAAGTATCATTTAAATTGATAAAAACAGTGATTTTTATATGAAAAATCAAATTGAAAAGATATTTGTTCAATTCATTCGGATTTTATTTTAAAAAAACGAGTGAAACAACAAAATTTCTAAGCACGCTTTGGTCTAAAAATCGCAGTTTTTTTTTGTAAATTTTGAACAATTTTAGCTAATTTACTCAGTATTGGTTTTATCACAACATTTTGTATAAATTCTTTTAAATCTTCTATTTTTTGAGGTTTTCTATATAACCTTGTTATTTATTATGTTAATTTTATATGATTTAAAAATAAATTCTTAATGTTTGATAATTAAACTATCAAACAACTAGAATTTGTATTAAAAATCACGTATGATTCAAACCAGCGATGCCCAGCGCCTCACTCTTTCCACTCTTTTACAACAACTTCAATATTTTCATGATTGTTGTAATTCGCCGAATTCAGTTTGCAATTTCAGCCTCGTTTCTTAATGTTGTTGTTTTTGTTCTTTCGAACCATGGAACTGCGTTTGCTTGTTGTTGTTTTTGTTCTTTGGCACCATCGATCGCCGCTGTTTTTCACTGTTTTTGGCAATCGCATTGTAGAAGTAAACAGCATGCATAGAATTCTTTATATTTTTCATTGTGCGAATACACATTGAGAAAAAGTTATTGAATATTTGCATGTGGGTACTTTTTTATATTGCCTCAGAATGAATTATTTTTATAGGGGTTATTGTACCCTTGAAAAATGGCATGAAATGAATTTGCGGAAAACTGGGAGTTTGCCTATTTTTTCATAGGTAATAAAAGATTAAAAAGATTTTAATCTTAATAATATAACAGTTTTGTTAATAATGAAACAATAAAATAATAAAAAATATAAAAAATTAAGTTGAAAGCAAATACAAATTATTATAAGATTAAAAAATGAAAAAATGTAAAATAATAAAAATTCACAAAAAAAAGACATAAAAAAGAGAGTAAAAAATAAAAAACAAAAAATTTAGAAACTAAAAAACAAAAAATTAAAAAAGGATATCTGAAAATCTCTACGCGGTTAAAGCTGGGTAAATCAGAATATATTCTGACTAGCAAAAAAATTAAACATTTGAAACTACTTGATTCATTATTTTTACAATGTACATATACATAAGCTCGCTGTCGCGGACTCTGCCAGTACTCGTGTTATTAGTAATTCATCATTGCATTCGGATTTAAACATCTTTTGTGTTATTTCTTTTTGTTGTTGTTGTTTTTGCACTCTTCAAATAATTTTCGTGAGCATCGATGATTTAAACTATAAAACATTTAGAATTTGTATTTAAATCATATAATTTAAATCATATAAATCAACATAATTTTCTATTTTTTTAACATATTTTTTTGATTATATTTTACGAATACGACCTTTATATGATTAGTAAAAAAACTCCAGTAAGTTTTCCCTTTCTGTCTTAGAATCATATTCTTCAGTTTATGACTGTTATGATATATTTATTTATTTGGTGTAAATGGACCCTGAAGTGTTAAACTTGGAACTTATTTGGTTTGTTACAGTTCAGTTACATGACCATACAAAAGGTTAATAAATAAAACGGACTGTGAGTTTCAAATGAGAAATATTTTTATAAAAACCGCAACCAATAAAAGTGACGTCACCAAGGCTGGGGGGGGGGGTATTTTAACTTCGATCCAGTCGAAGATAATTCATAACTAGTTTTTAAATATTACAGTAATATCAATTTAAGTTCAAATTGTCAACTTCCTCCAGAAGATCATGCATACTATCCGTGCTTAAAGACTCAATGCAATCGAAATTTTTCATCTCATTCAAAGCACAACTTCGAAAAACAACGTTTTAATAGAATTTTTCGGTGCGATCTTATCTTTTATGGAATTACTAGCTGATATACCCGGTGTTACTCGGGGGAAAAAACGTAAAATTTTTATGTTTAGATTTTATTCGTTCAGAAGATAACGATTTTTAGCCAGAAAAAATATTTTCTCGTGCGATTTCTCGTTCTTCTTAAATAGATTGATTCGCAATGTTTTGAAGCCTAATGGCATTACGGCTTTATTGGTAAAGATTAGATCTTCTGGGTCGCGGCATTGTTAATAATAATACTCGCACAGTAAGACTTATAAAAACACTCGCACAAAATAAACAAATCGACCGGTAACTTTATATAAGCTTTTTTCAAAACAAACCACAGACAACATGAAACAAAAAATGTACACTTTCGCGACTTACAGCTATTTACTGACAGGCAGCGGCACCGAAATATTCCAAGAGGTTCTTATTTTTGTTTTACAGAAAATGATTTTTATTAATAGACATATATGCATATGACAAACACGATTGGTTTGTGTCTAAGAAAAATATAGTACACTGCTGTCATTGTCATTTCACTGTTGTCTTTTAATTTTATAGCAAATTCTATTAGGAAATTATTTTAGTACATTTCAACTTAAAAAATGTACTTTCTATAGCTCAGTCGGCTCAACCATCAGTTTTGAAGCCATGAGGTAGTGGGATCGATTCCCACAATGAGCGGAACATAAGGTTTTTTTTAAATTTTTTTGTATTTTTAATTTTTTTTTTATTTTAGGGAAAATGCAACAAAACTAACACTACCAAAAAGTAATGAAGATAAAAATCTCTTTTAGTTGCAAAATTTATGGTTTTAAAATTTAAAATTGAAGAAATTTTTATTTGTTTAGTTTTGATTTTGATTATTAAATGCCAGAAAAAGGTTAGTTTTTGCAGTAAAGTAAATTGAATTTAGCTTGTGTGGGCGAAGCCACGCCAAGTTTCCAAAGCCCGTGCCAGTTTTCCAGTAGAAATGCCTGACCAATAAGTAACTCCATACTGAATTTCATTGTTATATGATATTTATTTCCAAAGTTATTCGATATCAAAAATTTGGCTTGTGTGTAGCCACACCCCCTTGTTCAATGACCGTCTCAGTTTTCTAGTTGAATGATATTACCCAATAGTAATTCTTACTGAATTTCGTTGTTATACGACATTTAGTTCCAAATCTATCTGATATCCAAAATTTAAGCCCATCCCAGTTTTCCAGTAGAAGGATATCACCAAATTGCAACTCCATACTGAATTTCATTATTATACAGCATTTAGTTCCAAAGCTATTCGATATCATAAATTTGAATTGTGTGGGCGGTGCCACATCCCTTTGGCCTATACTTGCTCAATTTTGCCAGTCGAAAGACACGACTAAATAGTAGGTTCTAACCGAGTTTCATTAATGTGTGACTTATAGCTTGAAAGTTATACTGAAAATTTGGGCTGCTGAACAAGTGCCAGGCCCTACGTCCAACACCCATAAAATTTTACCAGTAGAACAGCAAGTGAAAATTAAAATCGAATACTGAATTCCGTTGCTGTGCGACCTATAATTCCAAAGCTATTCGATATAGAAGATTTGATTTGTATGGGAGGTACCACGCCCCCTGATTTTTTCCGATATTTTAATAGTTATTCTGCTATTCGGGATGAGCACAAATCCAACAAATAAAAGATCATTAAAATCGGTCCAGCCGTTCTTGAGTTAGAAATGGTGTAACAAACTTGACTTTATTTTATACTAGCTGAAACCCGGCGCGTTGCTGCCACTCGCCCTTATCAAACGCCCATAAAATGTTATCAGTTAATCAGCATGTCTAAATTGGATCGAATACTGAATTCCGAGACTGCGAACTATATCTAAAAAGCTATTCGATATAACAAATTTGGGTTGTATGGGAAGTGCCATGCCCTCTTGATCACCGCTCATAGTATATAATCAATTAAACTGCATGTGTGCACTGAGGTCTATTACCGAACTCCAAAACTGTGCGACATATAACTCCAAAACTATTCGATAGCACAAATTAGGGTTGTATGGAAGGTGCCATTCCCCTTTTACCTACGCCCATACATTTTTACCAATGAAACTGCATGTGTAAATTGACGTCGAATACTGAATTCCGAGGCTGAGTTACTTATAACTTTAAAGCTATTCGATATCGCAAATTTGGGTTAAGTTGGAGGTGTCACGCCCCCCCCCCCCGACAAACTCTAAAAAAGTTTATCAGTAAATCTGCATGCGTAAATTTTGGTCAAATACTGAATTCCGACTCTGTGCGACCTTGAACTCCAAAGCTATTCGATATCACAAATCTTTGTTGTATGGGAGGTGCCACTCCCCCTTGATCAACGCTCATAAAATGTAATCAATGAAACTACATGTGTACAATGAGGTCCAATACTGAATTCAAAAACTCCAAAGCTATTTGATATCTCTAATTTGGGCTAAATAGGAGGTTTCACGACCCCTTTTCGTACGCCCATAAAATGTAATTAATGAAACTGCATGTATAAATTGAGGGCGAATACTGAGTTCTCACGCTGTGCGACCTATAACTTCAATGATATTCAATATCGCAAATTTAAGTTAAATGGGAGGCACCACGCCCCTATTACCAATGAACATAAAATTAAATCAATGAAACTGCATGTGTACAGAAAGGTCGTGAGGTCCAAAGCTTTTTGATAGCACAAAGTTGGGTTGTATGGGAAGTGTCACTCCCCTTTGCCCTACGCCCATAAAATGTAAGAAATGAAAGTGCATGTATAAATTTAGGTCGAATACCCAATTCTTACGCTGTCAACCTATAACTTCAAAGCAATTCGATATCGCAAATTTGGGTTGTAAGGGTGATGTCAGGCCTTCCTGTCCAACGCCCATTTAATAAAATCATTGAAACTGCATGAGTCAATTGAAACTGCATGAGAAACTGTAAATTGAGGTCAAAAACTGAATTCCAAGGCTGAATTCCTATAACTTCAAAGCTATTAGATATCACCAATTTGGGTTGTATGAGAGGTGCCCCTCCCCTTGTCCAACTCCCATAAAATTTCATCACTGAAACGGTACGTCTACATTGTGGTCGGATACCGAATTGCTAAGCTGTGCAACCCATAACTCTAAAGCAATTCGACAACACAAATTGTTTTTATATTTATGGGAGGTAAAAGAAGGTGTGGCATTTCTTCTTAAACCATCTCGTACTCAAAGCAAATCCACTTACAAAATTTGAGCTCAATTGGACCAGTAGTTTCGAAGTATTGTGATATTTCTAAAAGTAGGAGTAGATGAAGTGTGACAACGCCCGTTTTTATTAAAGTTAATGACAGTCATCATAAGAACTTATTTACCAAATTTTAATTTAATACGACCAAAATCGTCTTATATATAGCATTTTTATTGATTTGTGGGCGATAAAATGGGTGTGGCATTACTTTTTTCCTAAACCTTTGCGTAGCAGTTACGAACAAACCAGTAGAAGGAAGTATCCAATTTGGTCCAGTCGTTTTCAAGTTTTAAGCATCCGAACAAATCACGATTCATTTTTATATATACAGATATTGATTTGTGGGCGGTAAAAGTGGGCGTGAAAACATTTATGTATCGTGACTGCTTCTTGGAGCACCTACACAGCAAGTTTCACTATAAAAATGTGTAGAACTCCGGAATAGACATTATTTCGAAAGAGTGGGCGTATATTTAATGCGACCACGCCCATTTTTTGTACAGTTACTGACAGTAACCATCTGAACAAAATTACTAAATCTTAGTTTTTACGATCGAAAACGTCTGATCCCTTATTTGGTTTGTGGTCGATAGCGCAAATTTGGCTTGTATGGGAGGAACCACGGCCCCTCGTCCAAACGTTACCAAACCTCACAGGAACACTCTGTCTCCTCGGCAAACGTTGTTCTGCCACAGACCGCCTTACTGCCATACACGAAAATGTCAAGAAATGTCAAATATATTCACCATTTTCAGTATAGCTGCCGAAAGTAGCCATGTGCACTAAATAACTAAAATTTTAGTCTAATACGATCAAAACCGTGCGAAATATAGCATTTTTGTTGTTTTGCAAGCGGTAAAAAGGGGTGCGGTAAAATATTTCCCTTGAGCCATCTCGTAATCGAAACAAATCGACTGCCCAAATTTCAGCTCAATTTAGGTTAAGCCTGGCGCACTTTACTTCACTGGACGCTAACTCCCCGAAAAGTGAGTTTAACTTAAGTAGGGCAGGCCTATTTTTAGTGCACTTGCCGAGAGTAACCATATGTACTGAATTACAAAATTTTTGTCTAATACGACCCAAACCGTTGAAATAAAACGTTTTCATTGGTTTGTTGCGGTAAAAGGGGGGCGTAGAGACCAATTTTTAGTACAGTTGCTAACAGTAACCGTACAAACTAAGCCAACATTTTAGCTCAATCGACCCAGTAGTCAATTTTGATGGTTTCTTAAAAAGTGGGTGTGGCTATATAGCGATGACGCCCTTTTTTAGTACAATTGCCGAAAGTAACCATACAAACTTAAGTATCATATGTTAGTCTCATACGGCCAAAACTGCATGAAATATAGCATTTTCACTGATTTGTGGGCGCAAAAGGGGGCGTTGAAACCAATTTTTCGTACAGTTACTGTCAGTAACTTCACAAACCAAAGTACCAAATTTAAGTCTTATACGACCAAAACCGTCTGAAATAAACCATTTTCATTTATTTGTGGGCGGTAAAAGGGGGAGTGGAAACCCATTTTTAGGACAGTTGTCGACAGTAACCGTACATACTAAGTTACAAAATTTTAGCCATATACGACCCAATCCGACTGAAATATAAAATTTTTATTGATTTGGGGGCGGTAAAAGGGGGGTGTGGCAAATTTTTTCCTCAACCATATCGTACCTGAAACAAATCGACTGCCAAAATTTCAGGTCAATCGGTTCAGTAGTTTTGGAGTCTATAGACATCACACAGCCAGACAAACATCGTTTTGCTTTATATATATATAGATATTGATTTGTGGGCGTTAAAAGTGGGCGTGAAAACATTTATAAATTGTGTTCGTCTCTTGGAGCACCTAAACAGCAAGTTTCACTGTAAAAATGTGCAGAACTCCGGAATTGCCATGATTTCGAAAAAGTGGGCGTATTTATATAACGACCACGCCCATTTTTTGTACAGTTACCGACAGTAACCATCTGAACAAAATCACCAAATCTTAGTTTTTTACGATTGAAACCGTGAGATATTTTTCTTTTATTTTTGTTTGTGATCGATGGAGCAAATTTGGCTTGTATGGGAGGTACCACGCCCCCTTCTCCAATCGTTACGAAACCTCACAGGAACACTCTCAAGATGTGGCTTTATTTTCCCTGAAAATTTCATAAAGATCGGTTCAGCGGTTTTGGAGTCTATACGTGATATAGCCACATACCCACATACCCACATACCCACATACCCACATACCCACATACCCACATACATACATCCATTTTTATATATATAGATAAATAGATATCGACACAGAATATTTCCTGAACTTCCTTTTTCTCTTCTGTGTGTTTTGATATTGTACGTCAATAAGCAAAGGTACTTAACGTTTGTATTAAATTTTAATTATTTTTTGCCTTTAATTAATATTTTGACTTTCAGTCTTTAGAAATTTAAATTTTTTATTTGTATATCAATGAAAATGTGATTTCAATATTGCTCGTCTTTCTTGCCTTTTTTATTTCACACCGGGTCAGCGTTGCAAATTAACACAATTCGGTTTTAAAAAATATAAATATCCGCTCACCGGCGAGAATTTATTTTGAAAATTTGTTAGTGTGTGCTCGTTTCGGTTCTTTACAGGTTTATCTGCTGATGATTTGCCTAATTTTTTAAATTAATTTATTAATAAATTGGTTTTAGACATTCCAGACTCTATATAACCTGTTGTTGCATTCTTTTTTTGGAAACATTTATTTCTACCCTCTTCAATGTCTCTTCCAGGACATTTGCCTCTGATGCATTTTCGGAAGTTTCACAAGCGTCGAAAACTTCTTCACCGGCCCTTTTTTGTTATGTGATGAGCATGCCAATGCTGCAATTAGTTCCTTTACAAATTTTATTTGTAAAAATCAAATTACAGTGTAATAGACATATTTGATTGCACGAGCTTCTGCATCCCCGTCACACCTCACATAATCCTCTTCTGCATCAATTGAATCCCTGTGCATAGCTTGGTAATTGAATGCATAAGGTACATTTGGGGCAGGACCCACCGCCCGTTGCCAGAGGACCTCGTTTATATCTGAGCTGATCTTGGTTTTCCTCATACACTTTTCATCGACATTAAAGATAATGGCGAACATTTTTTGACCGAATTTTTTCAAACTTACTGCTTTAAGCAAATAGTTTTGGTGTCGTTGGCCTTTGAATTTATAATTTCAGCGAACTCTTCCACAAACTACCGAAACGCTTCCTTCATTACCGCTGTCCAATTTTGAGAACGAGAAACAAGCTAATTAATCATATACATTGGCGTCGGAAGCGGGGGGAAAGGGGGCAGTTGCCCCCCACTTTTTTAGCTAGATAAACAATTTAAAAAGAAAAGTTCGAAGGTTATTAAAAAAATCAGTTTTTTTTACAACGATAATATATTTGTATTATATATTTTCCTCTTCTTTCTCTCTTCTTCATAAGCATGCTTGCGGATAACCATTTTCTTTCTCTGTGTTTGCAAAAAGATAGAACAAAATGTAGAGTTTCTACTGCAAGCCCACCACATCAGTTAAAGCACCCTTAAGTATGTAGCTTAATGCTAGTTAATTTTGCAACTCTGGTAAGAAAAAATTTGACATGTTCTTAGGGGCTTTCCATATTGGACGACATGTTGTACGATAAGTTAGATGGAAAACTAATGGGACTATTTGATTGAGCGTTCGAACGATCCAACTTGTAAAGCAACATCATTAATTGCAAGCTCTCAAGCAGAACACATCCGGCTAATAGCTAAGCAACTTTTAGATACCCTGCAAGAGCAGTAATTTTACATAGTTGTACAATATTGTACAATCGGCAGAAAAAACCAAAAATTTCGACTAACGTTTTAGCTTACGCATGGTACTACATGTTGTACAATCTACCATGTTGGTCCAATGTTTTGGACCATGCGAAAGCCCCTACTGTGAATTAGCTGATGAAAATCCACCTCGACGCTTTGAACAAACATCAAATCCGGTTCCTTCAGTACAGTTGCCATTATATGATCGGCTACGAAAAGATTATTTCGAAATTTTAGATCTTCTCTCAAATGAGATAACGGCTAGATTCGATCAAACAGGTTGATATTTGACTTTTTTTTTTATTTTTGCATGTTTACACCAGCTTCACTCAACCGACTAACTTTGATTTAACATTCGGTGAGTCGGTTGAGTGAAGCTAGTGTAAACTGGCACTTTTAAAATCTTATTGTACATTTAAACAGATCTTGACACTCTGGAATCGTTGGAAAATATTGTATTCGAAGCCTTCAACGGAAAAGTGCCTTCTGAACAAAATCTAAAAACAAAACTAGATCTTTATGCAGATGACTTTGATGTGAGCGACCTCCACGCGCAACTTAAATTGCTAAAGCAATTGCCTGGCCAAACACCTTCAAATTGTAGTGACATTGTATCCCAATTTGCAAAAAATTCGGATACTGTAAAAAAACTATTAAATGAAGTTGAAGAACTTATTGCTTTGCTTTTGACTGTGCCTGCATCAGCAGCTTCATCTGAGCGTTCTTTTAGTGCACTAAGACACATTCACAAAGATAAAACCGAAGAATTGAATTCGATGGAGGTGGTGAAAGAGTTTGTTTCTCGCAAGGACAGAAAAAAACATTCTGGAATAATTTAAATTGATATAACTTTTTGTACCTTATTGCATTTAAACCATGTAAAGATATACCTAGTCTTGCTTTATAAAAGCAACCATTATTTCTTATATTTTCATATTACCATATGAAAGATCCTTTAAAGAATGATCTCTTATATTGAAATTGGAAGAACTTTTAAAAATAATGAAATTTTAATATTTTTTATATATTTTTATATTTTTTTTTATTTTAAACTAAAATAAAAAATTTGTTTATTCACATTCATGTTTCTTTGAAGAAATTTTGGTGAACTTTTTTTGCACCACCATTTGTACTGCCCCCCATTTGTACTGCCCCCCCATTTGTACCGCCCCCCCATTTGTACTGCCCCCCCAGATAAAATTAGCTTCCGTCGCGCTTGATCATATATTTGTTTGCAGTAACTTATTGTTATTAATAATAATCTAACTTTCTCCTTATTTCCCATTTTTGCTGCACATCCAATTAATGTGAAACAAATTTAATTTTAAGAAATAATAGGGGTATTCACTTCATTGCTGAAATTACAGAAATCGGAAATTTCCGACGAGTTGAAGTGAGCGACCGTTTGTGATGTTTCTTTTTTTCACATGCATCTGTCAAGCTTAAAATCACCTTGCTTTATTTCGTTGGTGGGCTTGTTACCAAAGCAAATACTTTTGTTAAAAAACTTGTGAATTCTGCCTTTTAATAGAAAAATAATGCCAAAAAAAGTAGCAAAACTAAATTATACGATCGGCTTCAATAGAATTAATGATAATTTTGTTCTTGCTCGCATACATTGCATCAGCTTTTAGGAGGGATTTGACAGAATGTTCTTCTTCTTATCGAATTTATCGTATTCACTACGACTCACACTCATTAAACAGATTTGCTTATGCTTAATGAACACATTTTTTCTTCGCAAATTTCCGACGATTACACGGTGTTACAAAAAATGAATTTTTTTTCTGTCCTATGAACCAAATGCACATATTCGGAAAGAGGGGAAGAAATAAAAATACACGTGTATCGTCGATTTTCATGTACACGTCAGAATTTTTTTTTTAAGTTTGAAGTATAAAGCTCGTAGTGGCCTGTATGGAAGCCTTTGGACCGATTTTTAACCCTTTTTCAGTGATCTAATCAAGCTGATTTTTTTGCAGGCAGACTCGTGAAAATGTCTGTAGCACATCAAATTTAAAAACAATTTTTATCAATTCTCAGATTTTCCCCAATTTTTATTATTTTTGAAAAAAAAAATATTTTTTTCACTTTTCTTAGCATAACTTGAAGGGACTCCAAATTTTAAAACTACTAAAGCGTTAGGAAAAAAAAATGTTTTTTGACCCATCCTACTCGATATACTTACTTACTTACTTAGTTGGCGCTACAACCGTATGTCGGTCTTGGCCTCATCTAAGAATTTGCGCCAGCCATTCCTGTCTTTCGCTTGCTGGCGCCAGTTGGAAATTCCAAGCTTCGTCAGGTTGTCCTCTACTTGGTCTTTCCAACGAAGATGCGGTCGTCCTCTTCTGCGTTGACCGCCGCTGGGTACCGAATCGAATGTTTTCTTCACTGGAGCATCGTCTTTCATGCGCTGAACATGACCAAGCCAGCGAAACCGCTCGATTTTAATGCGCTTGACTATGTCGATGTTAGTGTACAGCTCATACAGTTTATCATTCCACCGTATTCGGTACTTGCCATTGACACAGATTGGTCCGTAGATCTTACGAAGAATCTTTCTCTCGAATGCTCCTAAATTCTTTTCATCTAAACTACTCAGCGTCCAGGTTTGTGATGCGTAAGGTAGGACGGGCATGATGAGCGATTTATAGAGCGTGATTTTCGTTCGTCGAGAGAGGGCTCTGCTTCTTAATTGCCTACTGAGCCCAAAGTAACACCTGTTGGCAAAAGTTATTCTTCGTTTGATCTCAATGCTGATGTCGTTGGTTGAATTAATGCTGGATCCCAGATAGACGAAGTTCTTCACAACCTCGAAGGAGGTATTGTCAACGGTAACGTGGGTTCCAAGACGCTGGGACTGTTTGTTTGTTGACACTAAGTATTTCGTCTTATCTGCATTCACTGTCAGACCCATTCGACTTGACTCTCTTTCTAATCTGGAAAATTCTGCACTGACTTCGCGCGTATTATGGCCAATGATATCGATGTCATCAGCATACGCAAGCAGCATAACACTTTTGTAGAATATTGTGCCACTATGTCTCAGATCAGCAGCTCGGATGATCTTTTCCATCATTAGGTTGAAAAAGTCGCACGATAAGGAATCACCTTGTCTGAAACCTCGTTTGGTAATAAATGGTGGGGAGAGGTCCTTCCCGATTTTAACTGCGCTGCTGGTGTTGCTCAGTGTCATCCTGCAAAGTCGTATTAGTTTTGCAGGAATACCAAATTCAGACATGGTGGAGTACAGGTGCTTCCTTATTGGGCTGTCGAAGGCGGCTTTGTAGTCGACAAAAAGATGGTGGGTGTCGACTTGTTTTTCTTGAGTCTTCTCCAAGATTTGTCGTAGCGTAAAAATCTGGTCGATGGTGGACTTTCCAGGTCTGAAGCCACACTCGATATAGTTGTAGTTAATCAATAGTAACCTTCTTACACTAAACAGTTTTTGATTTTTACAACACTTACAACTGGTCTAGCGGCCCTCAAACGATACTACATGTCCATCCAACTTCCATCGGACATGTCCATCCGCCTTGATTTCTTGCACACGAACGATACTACATGTGTGATGACTTGACAGGTCGGATGGACATGTAGTATCGTTTGAGGGCCCCTTCTGACAGATGAAATAAGGAATTGCAATATTGTTTTAAGTTCTGTTGTGCGAAAACGTATTTCTATACATTTCATCTGAAAAAAATGCAGTGTCTGACGCGAAATAACTTTTGTTACGTTTGTGGCTTATTCGCACCAAGTAAAAATTTCAAAAATATTACTAAAACACTGGTGAATTCGTTTCAGAAAATATTTAAGACTGCTTATGTTCCTTACTTGTGGTATACTCCGGAAGTCGTGTGCGACTATTGCTACAGAAATTTGTGCAAGTTTACTGATGGAAGGTCAACAATAAAGTACGCTGTACCAACAATTTGGCTACCACATACGGAGCACTGCAATGAATTGTGTCTTGTGTAACTTTTGCTCAAACAAAAGGGTACCAATTCATTCACCGCAACAAAATTCGGTACGCTAATGTAGAATCGGTAATTCCAGCAGTTCTATACTCACCAGAAGACCGTGTAGCGGCTTCAGTGGAGATTTTTGATAATGTTCCCGAAATAAGCGAAGCAGAATCAACAGTTGTACCAAAACTGCTATCAACTTTTCTTCCATCGAATGCGAGATGCGAGAGTCCACAAGTATCGGAATTTGTGGCAACACCCAGTGAAATTGGGACTGTAATGCCGCATTTTATAACGCAAGCCGACTTCAATGACCTCGTACGAGACGGAAATTTGTAGAAGAGAACAGCAGAACTCTTTGCATCACGCTTTAAGCAGTGGAATATAGTGGCGGCTGATTTTAAAATAACAGCCGCTCGTGATCGAGGTAGCACTATTCCATATGACCAATTTTTTAGATTGCACGAAGATCGGGAAAAAACTTGGCTTATTGTTGTGACATTGATTCGCTGTTTGCAAAAATCGGTTACCCACATATTTCAGAGGAGTGGCGACTTTTCATCGATGCATCGGTCAACAGCCTTAAAGTCGTGCTGCTTCATATCGGCAACACACATCCATCAGTCCCGATCGCATATGCCACAAACCTCAAGGAAACATACGAAGGCATGGAATTAATATTACAGTTGATAAAGTACAAAGAGCATAATTGGAAAATATGCTGCGATCTGAAAGTGGTCGGTTTACTCATGGGTGTTAAGCGTGGATTTCCAATCCACCAGTGCTTTTTGTGTACATGGGAAGGTCGAAAAAGAGATGAGCATTACACTGAATTTAAGTGGAAGCCGCGAACATGCTACAAAGTAGGCGTAGAAAGTATAGAGAATCTACCATTGGTGCAGCCGTCTCAAATCATTTTGCCTCCATTACACATTAAGCTCGGTCTCGTATCAAATTTTGTTAAAAACTGGATCGTGATGGCGAGGCCATTGCAACTTTGCGCAACATTTTCCCGAAATTGAGCGGCGCAAGGATTCATGCAGGTATTTTTTTAAAGAAGTCATTCAGTAACTTTATGTTTTTGAATGATTTTTTTGATTTACGGTGTTTTCAATGGTCCGCAGATAAAACAAATAATTGCAAGTTCTGAATTTTCATCAAAATTAAATGCTATCGAACAACGTGCATGGAAAGGTACAGTTGCCGTTATTGAGCAGTTTCTTGGCAACAAACGAGCTGCCAATTATAAAAATATTGTCGCAGAAATGATTTCGGCATATGGCGAAATAGGCATTTTAATGTCGCTAAAGATCCATTTTCTTCACAATCATTTATATTTTTTCCCTGATGATTTAGGAGCTAGTAGCGATGAGCATGGCGAAAGGTTCCATCAGGACATTGCGGCTATTGAAAAGCGCTTTAAAGGAAAAGACATTACGCATATGCTTGGCGAATACTGTTGGTCTATTTGTCGCGATACTGAAGCAAATGCTTACAACCGCAAAAATAAAAGGCCTAAATTTCTTTAAAAACATTAAAATTTTTAATGTAACAATTCTTTATTTTTATAAAACAAAAGTAATAAAAAAAATTGTTTTTTTAACGAACTGAAACCTTAAAAAAAAACGATAACCATTAAAAAAAAAATTCTGACGTGTACATGAAAATCGCCGATACACGTGTATTTTTATTTTTTATCCCCTTTCCGAAAAAGTAAATTTGGTTCATAGGACAGAATGTGTGTAACACGGTGTTAGTTTTCATTAACTCAATAGATGATTAAATTTAAGCAAACTTCAGATAACCAAAACAACAACAATTGCACTGAAGTTTTCGTAAATTTCAGCATTTCGGAAATTTCAACAGTGAAGTGAATACCCTTAATATTTTTGATTTTTTTGACAGAAGTCACATAGAAAATTACAGAGTTGTTAAAAAAGTACTTCTTTTTAAAGTAGAAAACATTTATTGCCTATTGGTATTAAATTAGGGAAGAGGCGATTTTTATGTAAGAGTGGATATTTGAAGTCATTTTTTTCATTTGTCTATTGCTGATTAGCTTTTCGTTAGTGTTTTACTTTACTTCAAAACGTCTTCAAGTATTTTAGCAAACGTTTTAATTGAACTCTTTAAGCCATGAATAATTTACATATTTAAAATTATTCATGGTCCCACTTATCCCACCCCGAATTAAGCATGAACATAAAGCAACACAATGATTTGACTCAAGAAAAAAAAATCATCTTCATTTATTCGGTTGAGGCCAATTTAGTTTTGAATCCACTATTAATCTACAAGATTGTACAAAATAATATCGCAATTCGATCAAAGCAATTAAGAATGAAAAATGATGGCAGCAACAACATTAAACACCAGCATGCATCCTTATCCGAGCCAAGATCCAAAAGAGAAAGAGCCAACTAAAGACTAGCCTGAATAGCTATTAAATGCTTCGTGCACTCAAAAAACACTACCTCCGACATCAACAAGCAAAACAACAATATCAACAACAATAACAACGTGTAGAACGCCAACAACATAGTCAGTTAGTTTTTTGCTAGCAGATTTAGTTTAATGTGAATATGGTATAAATGAAGAGTGTCTGCCTATCTATCGCCTTGAATTACTGTCTGTCTGTCTGTTTGCATGTTTGTCTGTCGTTTTCTATTCGGTCTTTTGTCTGTCGCTATGATAAGCTGGTATTAACATACTTTCATTAAATATTTATCTACAACAATTCAAATATACCAACCCTCGAATTTACGCCAGATACTTGGCAACATGTTGCCAGCTCAGCCTAGCTAAGCCTAGCAGGGCACAGCACAGCACAGCGCACTCATGTCATGTCATTACCAGCTAACCTACCCATAGTATTCCATTACCATTCCGAAATGGTATTCAGCATATCCTAAGTCTTTAGTTTCTTCGTCATTTCATTAAATTTCAATAGTTGTGCCAATGCTACAGATTGTCTCTCCTTCCACGGCCTGCCCTGCCCTGCCCTACCCTGCCTCTTGTTCTGCTCTGCCTAGATCTCCTTCATTTAAAGTTTTAAATTTGTTTTTTTTATTTTTGGATTTTTTTATTGTTTCTGTTGTTTTTGGCTTTGGCTCAACGTGATGCCGAAACGAAGCATGAAAAACAACCTGAGGCTGTAATCTCTACAGGATACTTTAATATCCTGCTTTGAGTACAACAAAAACCAAGGATGAAATTAAAGTGGTTGTCATGACATAGCATGGCAAAGCAGGGCGTACAGGACGATACGGCAAGGTAGGCAGACAGTCAGCGGCAACATACCGTAACACGTTGTTTTTGTTGTTGTTGTTGCTGCAAGCGCCCTTCTGCGCCGCGGCACAAGTAATAAAAATTTCCCAAAAACTTATGCATTATACATAAATATAGCGGGGCATGAAGAAGAACATGTTCTGCCAAAATTATAAATCTTTGCTCTAATGTTTACCGTAATTGCTGTTGTTGTTGTTGTTGTTGTTATTTTTGTAATTGTTAGCACTCTCTGTCAGCCAGCTACGACGAATAGGGCAACTTTATGCTTCTTAATATTTATGTCGAAATTTAATTACTTTTCATTAAATAGAAATTTAAAAGTTTTCCTTGTTGTTTCATTGCAAAATTTTTATGATTTTATTTTGAAAACTTTTATGATTAACCCAAGAAGAAGGCCATGCTTCTTCTTTTTTTTCTTCTCTGTAATGCTTCTGTTTTATGGCTTTTATTGTGTTGTTGGGCAAGTTAATGTCTTGCGTGGTTCAAACTTTACATCGGCTTGCTTAAATTTTCATGGCAAAGCACTTATAACCGGAATTAAGTATTTCTCAGCGTTAGGGTATTTGGAATCGGTTTTTATTTTATGGCGTTTTATTTTTAGTTTTAAGTTCATAAATTTTTGAGTGGCAATAAACGAATGCATGGCATATAAGTAGCATGATGCTACAAATGTGATTTTTGAAAAAAGTTATTTTTTTATATGCCTTTTTTGAGAATTCTGCCCTCATAAGCTCTTGGCTTACTTGTTTGACTTTTGAAGGCTTAATCTGCTTAAGTCCAAGTTTAATGGTTAAAAGATAAAATTTGTTTATATATCGTTCTACATATGGAAAGCAAAGAGTTAAGTTAATTTTTTGTGCTTTATTTCAAGTGCCATAATTTATGACTAGCTGTTAAAAAATTCCATTCTCTTAAAAAATTTGATATACTCATATCGTCCTTTTGAAGCTAATTTTGCAAAATTTATATTTCACAACATATAATAATACCTCAGTCAAACATTTATATGTGCAACAGGGCCGTAGCCAAGATTTACCCATTGGGGGTTTCGATGAACATTTTTTTATTCAAAATTAAAAAATTAGCATATTTCGATTTTTTCGATTCATTTCATTTTAAAGTTAAGTTTTTTATATATTATAAATGCAAGTAAATATATTAAGGTGCTTCGATTCCATTAGAAAAAAGTTCCATCTGAACCCCTCTAAAAATTAACCTTGGTCTATTTTATAACAATTCCCAAAATATTTGAGCTGTTACGATAGCCTCCAATGAGCTAAAACATTTTGCAAAAACCTCAAAAAATGATGTTTTTCATAAATATATTGGCTGCTAGAATAGCTGAAAAAAATAAACTGTCGGATATTAAAGGCAGGAAAAGGCTCTTCCAATCTGCATCAAAAAATTTTAAGGTTTTGCAACAGCATTAAAGATAATGCTGCTTTTCGTGTCCATATTTTTAATATATGTAATTTTATTAAAATTGAAATAACTTCATTATTTCTAATGCGATCCTCACTTTCAAGATATCGTTCAACCAAAGGGTTTGAATGCTTGCATTCATGGCTAGAATTTCTTAAATTTGTACATATTAAAGCTAAAATATTAATTATAAAATAAACAACTTCTGAAAAAATCTAGTAAGAAATTAAAAAAAAAATATACATTTCATTTGAATTATAAAAGTTTTTGTATGGAAATAAAATAAAAATATATCAAAAATTAAGTCTTCTTTTTATGCGAATTCTACCAACATATCCTGCTCTGTTACTGTGCGATCACTGAGTATGCTAAGCGATGCATACTCAGTCTCATACACACGGATCTCGCGTATTGAATTACGAAGGTATGTTTTAAGAAATTTTAAGGATGAGAACAATATCTCATTTATCTCAAGTTAATAAAATTTTAGAGACAGAAAAATTTTTACATAAACTTCATAAATCTTAAAACCTAAAAATTTACAAAATTAATTAAACGACCGACTTAAAACTTTTCCTTGAGTCAGAATTCTGAAAATGTAAGTCATGTTTTTATAACTCAACTTATTTCACATTCCTCAAACATTAAACCAGGTTAAGAGTCATATCTTGAATTTGAAAATTAATTGTTTATAAACTCTTGACTATAAAAGAGTCACAATGAAAGGGGCAGAAAAGTTCATTTGATAAAAACTTGTTTTGTGCCGTAAATAACGAAGAAGCTGTGATGCAATACGGCCATAAGCAGAGCTAAAGAAAACGCAGAACTTACAGTAGGCTCCATTTGCATGTTTGGAGTAAGCCAATCAACTCCAGCGACAAAAGAATGGATGCTGAAATTAAAATTTTCGAGAACCGCTCGAGGGAAAAATAAAATCAGTTGTTGGCTGAAGTATACCTTAAAATCTTTCTAGGCGATTTGAATAAGAAAGGTTTATTTAGTAAACATGTGTATATCATTTTTGTTGTCTTAACTGATATCATCACTACCATCATCTACAACTGCCGATGTCAAGGGTAGTGAAAATAATAGTGATGGTAATTTTGAATGCAACACGTTTGATCTGATACATCACGATACATTGGTTTTCACTAATGCTGTTTACACTATTCAACTCATAACAAAGACGTTTACACGTAAACATAACTTCAGTATATGATTTTTTAAGTTTTTTTAGAAAGTAATTCAATGAAATGGTTATTTAAATTAATTAATTTTTATTCAAATTTCGACCATATGGGGGAGGGTTTGAACCAAACCCCCTTGGCTACGGCCCTGATGTGCACAGATATATTTTTTTCTTTTTTCTCACTCGGTTACAAATTTTTTTTTTAAAGTTTTGTGTTTATTAGTCGAATAGAGAATTCTTGTCTTCCTCGTATTCTTGTCTTCCGTAAATCGAAAAAAGTTTGAAATCTAGTGTATGCAATAGCAAATTTTTATATGTGCAAAAATTTATATCTTCATTTTAAAGGTAATTTTGTAAAAATTATTTATCACAGAATATAATAATACCTCAGTCAAATATTTATATGTGCACAAATATTTTGTATAACCTTATATATAAAAAGAAGTGTACATTTTGATGTCGCCACTAACTGAAAAAACGGGTCAACCGATTTAAACCAAAACATCAGGGTATGTTAGATTTATGTATATATTGCACGAAATCGGTATAGTGGTTCCGGAGTTATGGCATTTGAAAAGTTTTTTCATATACAAATCGTTTGTGCAGGTTGGTGTCCGTTAAGATTTCAAGAACGGTAACACCTAAGGGGATCTAATTTACATTTGTTGCCAAGGCATAAGTCTCAAAAATTATATAAATAAAAATTGACACACCTATTTTTAGCTACAAATTAATAAAAACGCTATATTTCAGACGAATTCGGTTTTATTGGACTAAAATTTTGTAATTTAGTTTGTTTGGTTGGAGCTATAACCTTTCTTTCCTTATTTTCTAATCAAAGCAACTTTACAACACATCAATTTATGACGAAAAGTTGTAGTTGGTGGTGGTAGGTGGTAGGTGGTAGGTGGTAGGTGGTAGGTGGTAGGTGGTAGGTGGTAGGTGGTAGGTGGTAGGTGGTAGGTGGTAGGTGGTAGGTGGTAGGTGGTAGGTGGTAGGTGGTAGGTGGTAGGTGGTAGGTGGTAGGTGGTAGGTGTTAGTTTGTGTAGAGGAATGCTTATTTAATTTGACAGAGGTCAAGACATGACGCTTGCTTCAGATTTAATATCACATGTTTCTACAGCTTCTGCCACAGCAAGAACACCTGCACAAAAGTTTCATTTGATTGATCCCTTCTCCCAATCTGTGGTATCACAACGGACCAATAATTTGGTCTAAAGTGGGCTGGTCTAAGGACCTGCCGCTACCTTAACATGTATGGTTACTCTCGGCAATTCAGCAAAAAATGGACGTGGTCGAACTATAACATCGCCCACTTTTCAGAAACGATTACAATTCCAGAGTTGTGCAACTATACTATTAGATAAAAGCCTTTGTGACACGTACGGATGTTCCGTATTCACACGAGAACCACTGAACCGATTTAGACAATAATGGTAATAAACAATTTTTGATTTTAACTGAATCATGCTAGGCTATATAAGATTTGCCACGCTTACTTCTCACGCCCACTATATGCAAAAATTCCATATTTAAGACGGTTTTTGTCGTATTAGACTAAAATGTGGTAATTAAGTTTGTATAGCTACTGTTGGCAACTGTACTCAAAATTGGTTTCCACGCCCCCTTTTACAACCAACAAATGAATGATTATGCTATATTTCAGACAGTTTTTCAGCCATATACGACGGCTTAAATTTAGTAATTCAGTTCGTATGGTTACTTTCGGCAGCTGTACTAAAAATAAGCGTGGTCGCATTATGATTACGACCCTTTTTTTATGGGATAAGCGTGGAGTGAAGCAAAGTGCACCAGGTATAAACTTAATTAATCTGAAAATTTGGCAGTTGATTTGTTTCGAGGGTGAGATGGTTTAGGAACTATGCATAATTTTTAACAAATCCCTTAATCCGGCAATAAACATGACGTCCTAAATTACAGACCTATCTCTAAGTTAACTAATAGTTCCAAGCTCTTTGAGAAAATAGTAAAAGATAAAATGTACTTTGCATTAAAAAATGTTATTTGTCCCAATCAACATGGCTTTGTTTCTGGTAGGTCAACTACAACAAATCTTAGTGTATTCACAAATTACTGCATCACCACAATTGAAAAGCAGTACCAGTTGGATGTCATTTACTCCAACATATCCAAAGCCTTTGATAAACTATCACATGAAATTTTACTACTCAAGCTTGCCAAGATTGGCTTCCATTCTACATTTCTTTCTTGGTTGGAATCTTACCTTTCAAATAGAGTTTTATATGTAGTCATTGAAAACGTAAAATCCCTTCCTTTTTTAACAACTTCAGGGGTTCCTCAGGGTAGCATTCTTGGACCATTACTTTTTGTCATTTTTATAAATGATGTTTCCAAATGTTTTAATAATGCCCAATTTTTACTTTATGCAGATGACTTGAAAGTTTTCCATAAGGTTGAATATCTATCGGATGCTTATCGTCTTCAGGCTGATCTCGTAAACGTTTTTTCTTGGTTTAATCTAAACCAATTGTCACTAAACCTTTTAAAATGCTTTGTTGTTTCTTATTATAAGATAAATTCTCCTATATCGTTTGATTATACCTTAGATAACACTAAGCTTGTAAGGTTATCCGAAATTCGTGATCTAGGCGTTATTTTTGATTCAGGCCTTAGTTTTAGCTGTCATTTAAACCATATTATCCCCAAAGCATATTCCCTATTAGCGTTTGTTAAGCGAAATAGTACCGGCTTCTCTGACCCATACACATTTAAAAATTTATATTCGTCCCTCGTAAGATCTAGCCTTGAGTACGCTTCATTTATTTGGAGCCCATTTTATTCAGTGCATATTACTAGATTGGAACAAGTTCAAAAAAGATTTTTGAAATTTGCTTTACGTTCAATTAGTTTGTCGGATCCTCTTCCGTCCTATAGAACGCGTTGCCTGCTTATTGGTCTGTCTTCTCTTGAAGCTAGAAGGTTATTGCACAGTATTATGATCATTTACGATTTGATCAACGGAAACATCATCTGTGAGAAGTTATTTGAAAAATTATCGTTTAATATTCCACAAAGAATGCTTCGTAACTATGATTATTTTTATATTAATTGCCATAGAACCAATTGTGCCATTAATGAGCCTATTAATAGAGTACTTATAGCCATGAACAGAATGTACAGGGTTGTCCATATTCGAAGCCTCCATTTTATTTTTAAATAAATCAAAGAAACCACAATTTTTTGTCTGTTCGTCATGAATATCATTTAATTGGGTTCAAGTAGATTTTCTTACATTATTTCTTGAATTTATTTCATTATTTCTTGTCTCGTAAATGGTCGCCATTGGCCTCTACGACATATTGTGCCCGTTTTGCAGCATTTTCCATGGTTTTCTTCAACACTTCGATGGGAATGGCGGTTATTTCTTGACGGATGTTGGTTTTCAGCTCTTCTAGGGTCTTTGGCTTGTTGACGTAAACCTTTGATTTCAAATAACCCCACAAAAAGAAGTCTGGAGGCGTTAAATCTGGTGATCTTGGCGGCCAATCGAAATCACCATTTTTTGACATCAAACGGCCAGGGAACAATTGCTTCAAAAAATCGATTGTAGTGCGGCTTGTGTGTGGTGGCGCGCCGTCTTGTTGAAACCAGTAGTGCCTGATACGCTTTCGACGAATGATTGGCATGAAAAAATTGGTTATCATATCGCTATAACGCTCCTGATTGACAGTAACTCTGTGGCCATTATCATCTTCGAAAAAGAACGGCCCAATGAGCATTTTAGCACAAACGCCGCACCAAACAGTGACTTTTGCATCGTGAAGAGGTACCTCTTGAATCTCTTGTGGATTTTCAGTGGCATAAATACGGCAATTTTGTTTGTTTACCGTTCCGTTCAACTGAAAATGAGCTTCATCGCTCATTGAATTGAGTTTTCACTATTGACTTGTTTTGTTGAATGTAAATTTCAACAATTTTAGAGCGTTCGCGTGGGGTGTACTGTTCCATTGTAAACATTTGCTTGAAATGACGCTTCAAACGCGGTATGCCATTAGTCGATTTGGCATCACTGCGGAAAGTAACAGTGTTGCCAGATGGGCGCTTCGAATATGGACAACCCTGTATAATAATAATAACTTAATTGATTTTTCTATGCCTAAAAATGCCTTTAAAACTACTATTACTCTATTGTTAAGAGGATTATAATTTTGTTCCTATTTTATATCCTGATTTGTTATTGTCTGTAAGGATAATTTATCCATAGACGGAAATAAAAAAATAAATAAATAAATAAATTTGCCACACCCCCACAAATCAATAAAAATTAAGTAAAAATCAAATGATGTTTACAAAACATCAAAAACTCTTAAACCGCTCCTAGATTAGAACGAACATTTGTATTTAGGGGTTTCCAGATACAATAAATCTTTAAGCTCTTTCAATTTTGATCTATCCTTAACGGCAGAGGGCACTGTAGTACAAATA
Organism: Dichetophora obliterata; assembly: GCA_963920525.1. Lineage (NCBI taxonomy): Eukaryota > Metazoa > Arthropoda > Insecta > Diptera > Sciomyzidae > Dichetophora > Dichetophora obliterata. The sequence goes on from OY986435.1 coordinate 52,158,119, forward strand.
TGAACTTAATGCAAATCTGAACGGCTGTAAGGGTTTCCCCCAAACTTTGTAAACATACTGTATGCATCATAGATTCGATTTTTACATACTTTGTTTTGACCTCGCCTCTTACGCCTTTTTTCAACTAACGTAAATTTAGTTACTTAAATATGTTTTATTGTAAAAAATATTGGCCAATTTAATTTTAGATAATTTTTTTTTATTTTGACACCAAAAACATTCTTATATCTTAAAAATTGAAGAAATTTTTAGTGCAACGACTTTTTCATAAAACATCGTTACCTAAGAATGAGAAAATACGACATGAAAATCAAGGTTTGGTTTTTCGATGCAAATATCTCTCCTGTTCATAAATACATTTCATACAATTTTTTTTTTTTGTTCAAAAGATCAATAAAAGTACTTTTCAAAAATAGCTTGAACTTTACTACTAGATCAGTGTATATATTTTTTATGATTTTTTCAAAAAAGGTCCAAAATCTTGACTTTTTACTGTCTTGAACTTTTACTGACTTTTTGTTGTAAAAATAAAATCAAGTAAAAATTGCACATCTGACTACTTTTCATATGACAAAGCATTTATTTGCAAAAAATCTGTTTTTGCAAGCGCATCTTAGCGCACTACACCACAGAAGCGATGAGGTTTCAGTGTCAATTTGGACTATTGGACTCCATATAATAACGTAAGCATAAACTAAAGTAAAGCAAAAATAAAAACAACAACAAGAAAAGGGAGCAAAACTGAAAAATTGGCATTGAAATCTCATCGCCTCTGTGGTGTAGTGCGCTAAGATGCGCTTGCACGAGGCGCTTGCTCGGCTCGGATTCGATTCCCGCCGGCAACACAAAGATTTCTGATGAAGCCTGTAGCAGGGCCGAAATTGCAATAAAATCCGCTAGTGACGTTTTCCTTTTCATATTGAAAATGTTGTTGTTGTTGTTTTTTGGAAAAAATTCGTTAGAACAATTAACTGTCGTAATCTGACCAAAAGCTCAATAAAAGATTTTAAACTATCGAACAACTAGAATTTGTATTTTAAATCAAGAACGATTTAAACTATCAAACGTTTAAAATTTGCATTTAAATCATAGAAAATCAACATAATAAATAACAAGGTCATATAGAAAAATTTAATTATTAATTTTTCTATTTTGAGGACTCTGCAGATGAAAAATATGATGTTATGGATGAGTTATGAACTTCCTTAATTGCAAAAAAGGCATAACGATATGAAACACCTGTCAACTTAGGATCCGTCGCTAAAAGCTTGGACATTCTGTGGAACGTTATTCCCAAGCTGAACTAGCAGCGATTTCGATAAATCGTCCGATTGAATTAGAGTACCGTTGACTGTGTTTGGCATTTGATTGAAAATTATCCAGTGTTCAATAGCCAAAACATTTGGGAGCAATTTCCAGTTTTAATGAAGCTAGCCATTGGATCTAATGAAGAGGGTTCCTTTACTTGCAAAGTATCTTATTATTTCTGAGTATATTTCAGTGTTGGTGATGGAGGCACTCTTGCTAAAATAATTAAAAGGGTATTTAAAGCTTTCCTGAGTAATAATTTTCCCGCAAGCAACAGTTTTCTTTAAAGATGCAGTCTGCTTGTGATGATGATATGAAAATCAAACATACAGTCATAAGATATTCAGGAAGCGTTCATAATAGTAGAATTTTTAAAAACTCTTCTCTGTTTACAAAGCAGACCCACTATTTTTTAGATAATGAATGGAGAGTCGGAGACAGTTTATGCAAGCTTTCAAACACGGTGATAACTCTATATCTATCAAACGCGAACCAAGGCACCTGAGCAAAAAAAAAAAGAAATTTAATCGTTCTCTAAGCAAATATCGCATTCGAATCGAAAACTATTTTGGGTCCTTGAAAGAACGTTTTTGTAGCGGAAAAGAGTTAAAACTAGTTTTGGGCAGTGACTCTCATAACCGGTTTGCATGTTAATGGATTTTTATCATAATTATTGGATAAGACGAATTTCCAGAAGAAGATCCTACATATCTATATCAATTGCTTAATAAGTGATAATGGTGCTGAAGATCAGGAAGAAGTGAATGGAGATGCTGATCTGAAGAGACAAGCAATATTAAAAATGCTAAGGGATAGATTAGTTGAAGTCATTGATGAAAAAAAATTCGTTGAAAGCAATGTGTAAAACTTGAAAAACTAACAAGTTTTAATTTCCAACATAATTAACAAAGTGATTTGTAAAGTACATCGAAAGAAAATAAATAAAGTTTTGGCTATATTTTTTGGCCAAAATTGGTTCAGACCAAAAAAAGTATACTAAGGATTTCTTATATTCTATTTAGTTTTGGTACAGGAATTGGGCATCAGATTTTTCCCATACAAGTCTATGCACTCTAACATACATACATCCCTTTTCGGTCACTTTTAAAGGGGCCCATCTACAAAAATCTATCCTTTTGCATCTGTCACTTTTTATGATTTTTATTCCATCAAATCAAAAAATCTAGATGTAAGAAGCTTTGCTTCAAAAAAGGAATGACTTTTTAGCTAAAAATTACTTTAGTTCCTAAATATCTTTGAACAATTTATATAATTTATTTGTTATTATATTTGTCCAGGGAATCCTTAAATAGGCACCTCTTAAAACGTTGCTAGAGTTAACGGTTTTACAATTGCTGATATTATAATGCTATTGAATTATACTCATTTTGAAATACATTGCGAGCCAACCAACTTACTAAAAAATAAATACAATAAAATACGATCTTGCGTACAAAAACTTTTTTCTTTTTAAACAAATAATGAGCGGCATTCTCTTAAACAGTAACGATGACCCAAGAAAAGGTGCAAATTTGTTCACTCAAACAATAAATTCGAGAAATTTCACACAGTTTATAAGAAACGGTAACTTTAACAGGGAACTGTATATAAAACAGCAAACAATTTAAATGCAAGGTGCAGCTTGTTTTTCCCTGCATCAATCGTGAACTTTACAACGCGACCTTTACAAGTGCACAACCTAAGCAAGCGAAGCAACGGCTGAATATCCTGCGGGAAACTCGCTTTTATGATGTGACGAATTAACAAAACAAAAACAAAAAAGGAGTTCTAAAAAAAAAATCTGAAACTGTGAAAATAAAACGAAAAATATAAAGTCGAGAGAAGGGAAATTTTTATATGATTGATGTTGAGCATGCGAAGCTGAAAATAAACACACACACACACACCAACGATAGCAGATGTTGTGCGCCTAATATGAGTTGTATGGAAGAACGGTCGGTTGATCCCAGGCAGGACCTGTGTTGGCTGGCTTTGCGTCTGTCTGGCTGTGCAACAACGACGCTGTTGCTCATACATCAGCCGAGATACCGGCACGAAGGAATTAATGTGTAACCTGAGATTATTTCGTTGAGATGCGAAACACTAAATTATATTTACCTACACTCTTGCGAAGTATCTTATATAGTATTGATGCGTGCAGCGAGTGAAATTAATGGATACAAAAGAGATTAAGATCAAATTTAGGATCGTCTTACTTAAATTTCTGTTCTTTCCACAGTAGACTTATTTCATATACGATAAAGAGTACCCCATTTGAAAGGGGGTTAGTGCAAATACATGAAATCTTAATAATAGGCTTTACTTTCGTGTCATTGCCCAGTTATAAAAACTTTTTACTTTAGCAGAATTAGCATAATCTGGGACATTTCTTTCAGTTTGAGCGTAAGTGCAGAGAAAAACGGAAGTGAATGACTAATGAATGGTTTAATTCGAGATTGGCCAATTTAAAAAATCTTAAAAATAAAGCTTGCAAAAAATTTTAAAAAACTAAAAGTGAAATAGATTACTTATATTATGTTCGAATTAGAAATGAATTCGATTTTCTTCATAAATTTCTTTATAATAATTATATTTTAAACGTTGAAAGTAGTTTAAAATTGAATCCAAAATATTTTTGGGAGTACTTGAATTCTAAACGTAAAACTAATGGGTTTCCAATAAGCATGGAATTTGATGGTCTTAAATCCAATAATTCTTTAGAATCTACATATCTTTTCACAAAATTTTTTCAGAATGTTTACGAAAAATACGCACCGTTTGTAAGTGACAGTTATTTAAATTTTGAAGTACCAAATGTTCAGTCTTTGGAGTTAATGATAATTTCTGAACACAAAGTGTGCTTGGCGATTTCACAGCTTGAATCTAGCTTTAAATTTGGTCGAGGGGACTTTCCATCAATGTTTTTCAAGCTTTGTGCCGACAAAATCTCTTCACAAATTGCTTTCCTTTTTAATTTATGCATTAAAAATGGAATCTTCCTAGAATGTTGGAAAGTCTGCCTAGTGGTCCCAATTTATAGATCTGGTAATCGATGTGATGTTAATAATTATAGGGCAATTGTGAAACAATGCACAATAGCCAAATTATTTGATCATATACTAAACAACAAATTATTTGAACATGTGAAGGGTGTAATTTCTCAATATTAACATGGGTTTTCACCGGGCAGATCAACGTGTTCAAATTTATTACTGATTTCAAATAGTATTATTAATGCAATGGAAAACGGTAGTCAGTTAGATGTTATATATACTGATTTTTCCAAAGCATTTGATAAGGTCGATCATTCAATACTCTTATGTAAATTAAAAAAGTATGGGTTGTCTGCTGCCTTAATAAAATTTTTTAAAAGATTTTTAAATGCTAGGAAGCTTTTTGTAATGATTGGTTCGATTATTTCTGATGTAGCTATTGACGCTTCATCTGGTATTCCACAAGGTTCCCATTGTGGACCTCTCTTATTTTTGATCTTTATAAACGATTTCCCTCTTCACTTCAAATTCTCCAGATGTTTAATGTATGCTGATGATGTCAAACTATACTATAGAATTTCGAACATTTCTGACTTTACTAATCTTCAGAGTGATTTGACCGTTTTTCAGGATTGGTGTCTTTCAAATAATTTACTTTTGAATATAAATAAATGTTATATTGTTTCGTATACTAAATGCTCAAATACTATTTTACTTGATTATTCTTTAAATAATTGTCATTTAATACGTAAATTTGATATTATAGATTTTTTGTAGAGTAGCAACACATTCAGAGAAAAACATCGTGAACTAAGGTAGCGCTACCATTACAGTTCACAACAGTTGTCTGCGCTGAATGCGGCTTATGGCTGTGTGTCAATCGGAAAGTTTTCAGTCGTGGTAGGATAGAAAATATCAAGTTGAATAAAATTTGTGTGTGTTGCAATAAATTTGTCTTTTTTGCTGTGTCAAATGGACGATGAAATTTTGACAATAACAAATTTTGACGTTTCACATTTCGGTCGTGTTTTAGGGCAAATGTTTTATTTTATTTGCATTTTATCAATTTGCGACATATATAATTCGAGAGCTTGTACTTGCAACATATTTCGTAAACTTATAATATTGTAAGCTTGAAAAACTTAAAAAATAACAAATTAATGAAAAAAATGAACGAAAGTGCTTGCGTTTGTGTCTGCCTGTGTGTGGGCCAACGGTCTCCAACATCAGCAAGTGTAGCAAAGTTAAATTGGCTTTCTTTGCTGGCGAGCGTCCTCCAAGTGCCACCACCAGCAAGTGCAGTGCAAAATTTGTTGCTAGCCAACATCCTCTAAGTGCCATCACCAGTCACAAGCAAGTGCTAAGTGCTTGCTAGCAGGCAAACAGAAAATATAGCATGCAAAGTGCTGTATATTTTACGCCGTCAATTCGGTTCATCCCCTCTAACGCTGCGCAACCGCTGGGATCTTCTAATTCTCTTTGCGTTGTTGTTGTGAATTTGCTAAATAGTTATTGTTGTACAGTAAGCTTTAATTTTTTGTGGATGCTTATTTGTAGCTATAGTCAGCATATGTCATCGAACTAATTTAGAAAACAGTTTATACATATGAATTAAAGAATATATATAATATTGGTTAATCTATTTGTTTTTAGTAAAAGTGTATATATATATACTATATATACTATATATACTATATTGTATATATATATATATTTCAAAATTCTACGGGTTGAAGTGATTTTTTATCAAAGGTTTGTAATTCTATATATATGTAAATATATATATATATATATATATGTATATAAAAAAGTCTTGAAATTACATGTATTTTACGAATTTTGCTGAGCCAGACCTCCAAAAAATTCGTCCATACAAATTGACCCGCCCTAATATATATATATATATATATATATATAATATATATATATATATATATATATATATATATATATATATATATTAGGGCGGGTCAATTTGTATGGACGAATTTTTTGGAGGTCTGGCTCAGCAAAATTCGTAAAATACATGTAATTTCAAGACTTTTTTTTCACTACAGCATATACAAATTCTGAAAAAAAGCTGTGCGGACTTTCGTAAATAGATTTGTTTCTCAATTATAAAATATGAATGTATGAATGTATGTATATGAATCTATTTACGAAAGTCCGCACAGCTTTTTTTCAGAATTTGTATATGCTGTAGTGGAGAAAAAGTCTTGAAATTACATGTATTTTACGAATTTCGCTGAGCCAAAATTTGACCCGCCCTAATATATATATATATATATATATATACACAGAGTGTATATACACAGAGTGTATATTTATATATATACTAGCTGAAACCCGGCGCGTTGCTGCCACTCTCCCTATTCAAACGCCCATAAAATGTTATCAGTTAAACAGCATGTCTAAATTGAGGTAGAATACTGAATTCCGAGACTGTGCGACCTATATCCACAAAGCCATTCGATATAACAAATTAGGGTTGTATAGGAAGTGCCACGCCCTCTTGATCACCGCTCATAGAATGTAATCAATTAAACTGCATGTGTACATGGAGGTTGAATACCGAATTCCAAAACTGTGCGACATATATCTCCAAAACTATTCGATAGCACAAATTTAGGTTGTATGGGAGGTGCCACTGCCCTTTTCCTTACGCCCATAAAATTTAACCAATGAAACTGCATGTGTAAATTGAGGTCGAATACTGAATTCCGAGGCTGAGTTACCTATAACTCCAAAGCTATTCGATATCGCAAATTTGGGTTAAGTTGGAGGTGCCACGCCCCCCGACAAACTCTAAAAAATTTTATCAGTAAATCTGCATGCGTAAATTTTGGTCAAATACTGAATTCCGATGCTGTGCGACCTATAACTCCAAAGCTATTTGATAGCACAAAGTTGGGTTGTATGGGAAGTGTCACTCCCCTTTTCCCTACGCCCATAAAATGTAAGAAATGAAAGTGCATGTATAAATTTAGGTCGAATATCGATTTCTTACGCTGTCAACCTATAACTTCAAAGCAATTCGATATTGCAAATTTGGGATGTAAGGGAGATGTCAGGCCTCCCTGTCCAACGCCCATAACAAAAATCATTGAAACTGCATGTGTAAATTGAGGTCAAAAACTGAATTCCAAAGCTGAATTCCTATATATTCAAAGCTATTCGATATCACCAATTTGGGTTGTATGAGAGGTGCCCCTCCCCCTTGTCCAACTCCCATAAAATTTCATCACTGAAACGGTACATCTAAATTGTGGTCGAATACCGAATTTCTAAGCTGTGCAACCCATAACGCTATTCGATAACACAAATTGTTTTTATATTAATGGGAGGTAAAAGAAGGTGTGGCATTTCTTCTTAAACCATCTCGTACTCATAGCAAGGCCACTTACAAAATTTGAGCTCAATCGGACCAATAGTTTCGGAGTATTGTGATATTTCCAAAAGTAGGCGTAGATGAAGTGTGACAACGCCCGTTTTTATTAAAGTTAGTGACAGTCATCATAAGAACTTATTTACCAAATTTTAATTTAATACGACCAAAACCTTCTTAAATATAGCATTTTTATTGATTTGTGGGCGATAAAAGAGGTGTGGCATTACTTTTTTCCTAAACCTTTGCGTAGCAGTTACGACCCAAATTTCAGCTCAATTTAGGTTAAGCCTGGCGCACTTTACTTCACTGGACGCTAACTCCCCGAAAAGTGAGTTTAACTAAAGTAGGGCAGGCCTATTTTTAGTGCACTTGCCGAGAGTAACCATATGTACTGAATTACAAAATTTTTGTCTAATACGACCCAAACCGTTGAAATAAAACGTTTTCATTGGTTTCTGGGCGGTAAAAGGGGAGCGTGGAGACCAATTTTTAGTACAGTTGCTAACAGTAAACGTACAAACTAAGCCAACATTTTAGCTCAATCAACCCAGTAGTCAATTTTGATGGTTTCTTAAAAAGTGGGTGTGGCTATATAGCGCTGACGCCCTTTTTTAGTACAATTGCCGAAAGTAACCATACAAACTTAAGTATCATATGTTAGTCTCATACGGCCAAAACTGCATGAAATATAGCATTTTCACTGATTTGTGGGCGCAAAAGGGGGCGTGGAAACCAATTTTTCGTACAGTTACTGTCAGTAACTTCACAAACCAAAGTAACAAATTTAAGTCTTATACGACCAAAACCGTCTGAAATAAACCATTTTCATTTATTTGTGGGCGGTAAAAGGGGGAGTGGAAACCCATTTTTAGGACAGTTGTCGACAGTAACCGTACATACTAAGTTACAAAATTTTAGCCATATACGAACCAAACCGACTGAAATATAACATTTTTATTGATTTGGGGGCGGTAAAATTGGGGTGTGGCAAATTTTTTTCCTTAACCATCTCGTACCTGAAACAAATCGACTGCTAAAATTTCAGGTCAATCGGTTCAGTAGTTTTGGAGTCTATAGACATCACACAGCCAGGCACACATCGTTTTGCTTTATATATATATAGATATTGATTTGTGGGCGTTAAAAGTGGGCGTGAAAACATTTATAAATTGTGTTCGTCTCTTGGAGCACCTAAAGAGCAAGTTTCACTGTAAAAATGTGCAGAACTCCGGAATTGCCATGATTTCGAAAAAGTGGGCGTATTTATATAACGACCACGCCCATTTTTTGTACAGTTACCGACAGTAACCATCTGAACAAAATCCCTAAATCTTAGTTTCTTACGATTGAAACCGTGAGATATTTTTCTATTTTTTTGTTTGTGATCGATGGAGCAAATTTGGCTTGTATGGGAGGTACCACGCCCCCTTCTCCAATCGTTACGAAACCTCACAAGAACACTCTCAAGATGTGGCTCAAGATGGTAAAATTGCATTTAATTCATCTAATTTCTTTTTTTTCAGCTTATAGATGAATTCGAGATAATCGTGCTAGAGAACATGCCACCTGATTTAGATCCATTTGAATTATCCACCGATTCAAAGTACCTATACAAAATGGCCAATGCAATTTCGAATGGTGTTGTTCCTGCGGATTTGTCTCACATTAAACCAGGACCAATAGCACATTCACGTTGGCTCACCAAGGCGAATAGATTGTTGCGGTTGTATGTGCCAACTGAAAATCCATCAAGGAATTTGAAAATTCTGCCAACATACATAATGAAAGTGTATGTGCCGATGCACTTCAACATCAAGTACTATAATTCGGTGGTCTTCGGTAGTGTATTATTTCACAAATTCATTCGTTGGACACAATATTTGGATACAAATCTACGCCAAGTTGTGAATAATGTCATTAAAGACAATTCATATTACGCACATTCCGAAAATATTCTGTTAGCGATGTTATTTGATGATAAAAAAGAGACACGAAACATCGCAATCAAGAAAATTTTACACTACCGAAGAAATCTGTACGACCCGGCACATCTTAGAGTTTATCAAAAACCTTTGATAAACTTCAATTGTACAGATTATACGAATATGATTGATTTAAATAAAGATAATGTCTTATTCGAACCACCGTTTACGCATACCATTCCGTATGATCATTTGGAACAATATATAGAATACGATGAAAAAAGACTTTCAAAAATAACTTATTTCGCTTTTCTTCCACTAAATTAATTTTTTTGTTTTTTTTGCACATGTTCTTAATTTTTAGGTTGAATTTCTGTTGACAAAAAATAAAATAAAGATCAATATTACCGAAAAAAATTTTAATTTTTCTCAGAAAATAGACGAAAACTAGTTAAAATATGCATGAAACGCCCTCTGGCGGTGGTCATAGGTAAAAATAAAGATCAGAAATGAATTTCTCGACCCCAAAAACCCCCCATATACACATAAAAAAGATAATATAACGATGAATAAAAAATCGAATTTTGAATCAATGATGTTATAGGGGAAAAATCATTTTTTGAAAAGTGGGAAACTCGAAAATTGAGATAGACCTATGGTTTCTTCACCAAAGTTGCTTAGAATTGTCTATAGAATCATCCCAGGGGGTGGCTTTAATCGACAAAAAATTTGGCCCGCCCTAATATATATATATACACTCATGGACAGATAAATAAGAACATATTTTTTAAAAACAAAAAATACCTAAATGTGTCAAAAAAATTCGATGCATAAACACCAAACGCAATGAAATTTATATTTTGATTCTGGCAATGCCGTATTCTAGTAAAAACCAACGGGGAAATCCCGTTATTTGTGTTTGATGCGTACTTTTCTACAACCAGTTGCTTTAACAGGTGGACAAATAAATAAGAACGTTAAATAAGAACGTCAAAATAAATAAGAACGTCAAAATTCTACGGGTTGAAGTGATTTTTTATCAAAGGTTTGTAATTCTCTGTATAGGAGGAGAAATATTTAGTTTAATTAATTTAAATAATGTATTTGATGGGACGAAGTAAGCACTGTTCATTGGAGGAAAAGCGGCTGGTTGAGAAATTGAAATCGAAGGGCCATACGTTCCGTTACATCGCTAATTGTTTGGATCGGTCCTTGTGTTTTGTGCACAACGCTCTTAAGCCACAAAAAAGTGATGATGGTCGAGGAAAATCCAACAAAAAAACCTCAGACTCTACAGACAATAGAACTGTAACGCTAGTAAAAAGAGACCCTTTCATGTCTTCGACGCAGATTGCTGGCGAAATAAATAATGAAGTGTCTTCAAGAACCATCCGGAGGCGATTACAGGCCGCAAATCTACCTGGAAGAATATCTTTGCTACGTCCTCATAATTTAAGGAGTAGGTTAGAATTCGCCAAAAGTCATGTGTCATGGAAGGGAACTGAAGGTGAAAAGAAATGGAGAAATATTCTATGGACTGACGAGTGTAAGATTAATTTGTTTTCAAATGATTACGCACGCAATGTACGAAGGCCAACGGGTAAACAATTCCACGTTCGATTTACAAAAAAGACTGTAAAGCATGGGGGCGGCAACATTATGGTGTATGGAGGATTTTCTTGGTATGGCGTTGGTCCGATACATCTCATTACCGACACTATGACTGCATTGAGCTACAAGGATATCTTGGAAACTGTAATGTTACCGTATGCCAGCGAGAATATGCCCTTGATATGGTCGTTACAGCAAGATAACGACCCGAAGCACACCTCCAAGTTAGTAAAAAAGTGGCTGACAGATAATAAAATCCGAATGATTGAGTGGCCAAGTCAATCACCGGACCTAAACCCCATTGAAAACTTGTGTGTCTTAAAAAATGAGGTATCAAAAAGGCAGTTCTCAAACAAAGCACAATTATGGAGTTTTGTAAAAGAGGAATGGCAAAAAATTCCCATAGAAACTTGTAGGAAATTAATTTCATCAATGCCAAATAGAATACAAAAAGTTATTCAAAATAAAGGAGGAGACTCCGGATATAAAGCTTAAATTTTTTTTTGTACTAGTAATGTTCCTAAACTTTAATGTGTAAGCAAACATTGAATGTTCTTATTTATTTGGCCAGGCTATTTTGTTCCAAATATGTTTTTTGCAAAAATATTTTGTTATTTACTTACTTATGTTATTTTTTTAATTGTATAAACTAATTTTAAGTTCTTTTTAACTAATGAAGTCATTTATTTTTATTTAGTACTGAATAATAAAGCATCACCAGTGAATGCACTCACAAGCAAGTTGTGTTCTTATTTATCTGTCCATGAGTGTACATATTTACATATATATAGTTCATATATATGAACAATTTAGCTCATTGAGGAAATTGAAAGAGTATTTATGTATATTTATATAATAACAATTACGTATTAAACCTGCGAAATAATTAATATTTTCAGTAGTAATTGAATAACTAAAGTCTGCTTATCCTAAGCATTCTATTTTTTAAAACTGTTTAGCTTTAATTTCTTATATGAATTATATATAATTTATAATCTATAGATATTTCTTAATTTTAGAATATTCTATTTTTAATACACAACGCAATATAGATATGGTGAACATGTATATTGTGTTGTGTTATGATATAAATAGATATAAATAAGCTTTAATTTTTTATATTAATTCAATAATGAATTAATTTAGATAAATTACTTTAATTATATGTATTTTTGATATGGTAACACTTTTCCTTAAAATAAATAGTTTCAATAATATACAAAAAAATTTAATAAATTGTTATAAGCTCTTAACAAAAATAATTCTAATTTCATATGCCGACTGTAGCTACACGATTAGAATTCACAACGTCTACAAAAAATTTCCGGCTAACTGCGCCAACAACAATTACCAAGGAAATCTACAAACTAGGACGCACAGAGAAGAACAAGATCAGAGCGGAACTTTTAAAACTTTTTGATTTCATCCTACATGTAGGACGGGCTGCAGTATGAGCTTTCGCACATCCTACATGTCCGTCCGACCTGTCAAATCCATCCTACATGTAGGATAGTCCGAAACCCCTTATTAGCATAAAAATTCTTATATAGCAGTTAGGCGGTCCGTGGCAGGACAACGTCTTCCAGGGAATACTAATATTTTATATATAGGTTTTCGCTTCGGTCGGCAGTCCTCTCACTGCCATACTTTTTTTTAACTGATCGAAAACGTGTTAGGTTTCGTTGATTTTCTTGAACTCTATTCTCTTTTTTATTAGTTTACACAAATTTAAGCAATATTGCGGAAAAGTAAGTTTAGCGGAATCGGAGATATTAGCCTATACCACATTATCCTCCTATACCATAATACCCGAAGTTCCTCTAATCAATTTTTTCTAATTTATTTTTTTTCGATTTTGTTTAATCAGGCAATGTATATTTTTTCAATCATAAAATTTACAAGTGCTTCTCCTAAAAATACAAAATGGCATTTCAGAATTCGACTTTATCTTCCCATTATTGCTGAATTTTTTCCTTATATTCTTCTTTGTACGTTACAACTATTTTGTAACCCTTGTCTGCATTTGAAATTATGATTTCTTTTTGGTGTTGTCTTTTAAGCTTTTGAGTGTTTTTGAATATTTTAAGTATGAGCAACGATTACGTAAAAAAATAAAAAAAACAATATGCAATTCTTTTTGCCAAAACGCAGAATTTAAGAGAAAGAGTTATTAACGGTCCCTGCTTTTAATACTATATTAAAAGTATTATTTTAAAATTTTGGCATTTCAGGATCCCGAAACATACCGGGATCACGAATTTGAAATCCGGAAATTCCGGGATTTGCCAAAACCATTCGGTATTGAATGCCCTAGTACATATCGTTTTACTATGTATGACCGCCTTTGTCCTTGGTCGGAATCACTGTGCGGAGTAGAAACTAATTTTTCTTTAAATCTTAAGGAAATAATATTTCTCCTCGAAATCCTATCAAGAAACAACATGAAACTTTTTTCTCTATTACCAGAATAATATTATTTTTAAGACAATAACAATAACTCCATAAGAAATTTCAATAAATTCTTAGAAGTGATAATTGATACAAACATAATATCCTTAAATTTATGCACAAATAGAGCGCAAACACATTTACATACTACTTTCTTTATACATACTACAAGAAAACGACGTAAATCCATTTATGATTAACTTTGATATAGCGCTACATGGAAATTTTATTATAAGACCTAAAAACGACATAAAACTTTTAAGGAGCACTGAAAGATATGAAGATATGTACAACACACAAAACCTTTTTTGCCCACTAATAGTCCTTGGCAGCCGCTGCAACGAAGGCAGTATCTTAAACCAAGCGAAGCCGTTATGTTTTTGCTGTTTTTTTTTTCAAGAGTGCCTTTAAGAAAAAACAACGCCCAGATCGACTCACATTAAAGCACAGCAGGTAAACGGGTGTTTTTGAATGCAATCCTATGATACCGAGATATCAAAAACAGTTGCGTTCTAGCAGTAACCAGGTCTTCCATTTATTATTTAAATGAGATTCTTATGCGCTTCAAATTTGAAATGAAATCAATGGCTCAACCCTTAATCGACGTCGTCGTTGTCAGTCACACCCACGCACAACGGCATGGCATGAAAATCCATGAGTGTTTAAATTGCAGAGTGGTTTAGAAGGGAGCATCAATGATATTTGTGTTCCGGGAACGCATCAATGTTAGAACTTTGAAATATTTTGACAGATTTTGAACAGTCAAACAACAACAGCGAAAAGGAGGAGAAGAAGACAAAACGGTGAAGATGAAATCTTGCTAAAGTTTTCGACACACATTGGGAGAAGCCATATTCAACAACAAAAACCAAACCAAACGCACAATCAACCATTAAAAACGAAACTAAGATAAATGATGAGGGGGAGCGAATGCAAAATAAATCCGAACTGAACACCTTCTGTGCAAACGAACAAACGTCAGTTTCTGCTTCGGAACAACACAGCAAGGATGTGGATATTCGCACAAAACAGACGCAGCATCTCTGGGTGGTGGTGCGCACAACTGAAACGTCCATCGTTTCTGGGTAAATACGTAAATCTGTTTTTGACGACTCAAAACATCATCAGCTGACGTAGCCAATGCGGATCATCATTGCGAACGCTACTTACTTCGGATTGTGTCGAGTCATTATGAAATAATAATAATTACAGAAGAACATCACAGCTGAAAGGAGCAGAATATTAGCAACGTTTGTTCTAGCGCTGACGCAAGTCTGAGAACTTAAGCTGATATTTAAGCAATCTTTTTGGGTTATTCCAAGGGCACTAAAAGTGTGTTTGCCTTGGGCATTAAGTGTTTCTCTCCTAAGACCTAAGCAAATAACACCAACAAAAGAAAAAAGCCATTCAATGCCAACAGCTTGGCTCTAATAACAGACGTGTACCAAGCACCATCATCATCATCCTCTTCATCTTCATCATCATCATCATCGTACCTTCCCTGCCAAGAGGCCAATTAAAGAATTCTCCTTCCTGCCTTCCTTTCTTGTGTTTACAATTTTAGATGTTTTGGCAAAAAGGATGAAGTTCACTGTTTGAGCCTTGTAAGCAGTTAAATGAAAATTGATGGTTGTTGAGATTTTTATTGATATAAAGTATTGTATTTGCACAGCGTTTCCTTTGATTTCCCTCATTAGCTTAGCGGGTTAAGAACATACGTATGTGTACGCATGTGTGTGTGTTTGTGTGTTGGTTGGTGGATTGGCGGATGTGTTTATAGAGGCGGCAAAACGAATTTTAATCTATTTTTAGCACTTTCAGAGTTGAGGAAAAATCATTTAAGGTGACTCAATGAGCGCCATAGAGACCCGAACATGGTCAAAGCACAAATGGCTTAGCTTGAACTGAAATGTTCTAGTATCTTTTAAGTAATTTTGGCACATTAAAGTGTAGATCTTTTACAGATAGACGCCCAGGGGGCCTACTCTGCAATGCGATTCGAAAACCAATTCGATTCGAAAACCAAATGCGATCCTAATTAAAAATCGCACTATGTAAAGGGCTATTTACCCGAACGTAACTTGACTTGGCGTAGCGTGGCAGCAAAACAACGGACTATCCAAACGTAGCGCGGCTTAGAATTATCTGTCAGTTTAATGTCAAATTTTATTTAAGAAATTTTTAAAATTATTTTCAAACATGGATTCGGAAGACGAATTTATCGACGCAATGTTTGCATTTATTTCTTTATATTATAAAAAAACCAAAATGGTTCGGCGAAGAAAGAGAAGATGGGGTGTACGCCCAATAAACAAGAATCGCGCTTTTGCAGGATATTTTAAAAAAATGTTTGTGAAAATTAAGGAAATAAACGACGAGCAGTTTTTTATCCATACAAGGATGCCTCGCAGAATCTTTGATCTTCTTCTGTGTTTAGTAGGAGAATTTTTGCACAAACCGCGACAGATCATCACTCCAGAGGAGCGACTTTGCGTGACAATTTTGTAAGTACTATTATTATTTACCGTCGGTTTTTATAGGCGTAAATAAAGCGTCCAAAAAATGCATATTAACAGAAAATATTAATTTTTTGTTGCTTAAAGGCACTTGGCGCATTGAGCTTCCTTTCAGAGCATTGCATGGAGCTTTAAGTTAGGAAAGGCGACTGTCCGCAAAATCGTTTTGGAAACATGCGATACGTTGTGGGCTGTACTCTCCTACATACGTTAGTGAGCTGTCGCAAAGCCAATATGGAGACATTGCAGACGATTTTTATAAAATGTGGAACATTCCGCATTGCGTTGGGGCAATCGATGTGAAGCACGTCAGGATTAAGTGTCCAAAGAACTCTGGATCTATGTATTTCAATTACAAGCATTATTTCAGCATTGTACTTATGGCTGTATGCGACACACAATATACCTTCACTGCGATCAGCGTTGGAAGCTACGGCAGCCAAAGTGATGGAGGTAATATTATACATACGTGACTAGATATTTTAAAAAATTTTTAAAAGGTATTTTCAGGACATCAGAATTTGGTCAAGCATTAATCGGAAATACTTTGCCATTGCCACCAAGTTCTCCACTAACAGCTCTTGAGGAACAAGACTTTCCCTTTTTTTGTGGGCGATGCAGCATTCCCGCTCAGAAACAACTTAATGCGTCTTTATCCCGGCATTGCCTTGACTCGTACACAAAAGATTTTCAACTACCGCCTATCAAGAGCACGGCGAGTAATTGAAAATGCTTTCGGCATATTGACGGCACGTTGGAGAGTGCTTCATACAACTATTTAATGCAATCCAGATAATTGCGAAAAAATAATTCTGGGCTGCATTGCACTTCATAATTTTATAATGATGAACGACCACCAACGATGGTACTTACCAGACAAGTACGCTGATTGGGAAGATGCAGATCATGTGGTACGAAATGGCATGTGGAAAAGCAATGTGGACGAAATCGGAGGTGCGTTGCGGTCAATAAGATCTTTTGGACGGAATGCATCTGTTAATTCCTTCCGAAAAAGGGACAGATTAGCGAATTATTTTATAACCGACGGTGCTGTTTCTTTCCAAGATAAAATGGTGGATATGATGTATGAAGAATAATTGAAAAAAAACGAAGACTTAATATTTTTTTTTATTGTATGCCAAAAAAAGCATTCCGAAACCTTTCACATTCTGCAACAGAATTTTGTTAATTTTGTTGTTAAGGCAAAAGTAAATAGCAAAATTTAGCAAATAGCAAAGTTCTTTTGTGCTTCAAAAATATCAGATGAACTTTCCATTTTGCTTTTGGCTTAAAAAAATAAGTAAAAAAGTCCAGAACTTTAATTTCGTCCTTTTTATTATAAAATGTATACTCGGTTATTATAAAATGTATTTACTATAAAATGTTCTCTGAAAAAAAAAAAATTTAAAAAGAATTGAAATAATTTCCATAAATAACAATTTGAATTCATATTTTATTAGTATTTATGTTAATATATAAACATGTATTATAAACAATATAAAAAACTTAAAGTTTAGTAACTATGAATAAAAAAAATTCATTTCAATATGAAATATTTTTATAATAGTTAAATTCGAGATAAGGAACATATTTTGTACTTCAAGTGAAATTGTAAATGGGATTTTTTGTTATTAGTGATTGTCTTTTTATATGAAAACAAATTTTAACTGACAATTTTGATAGGATTACACTGTGTAACAATGTCGAAAATCTTGGCATATGATATAGTGGAGATCAAAGTCCTGGGTCCCTACTCAATCGCATTCGTACAAATAGCACTCTTAAGTCTACTTTTTTCGTATAAATATAGCTTCTTTCGCATTTAATTTGTTCAAATGCGAAAAATTTTCTTTTCGCAACGTATTACAGAGTAGGGCCCCTGGCAGAACATAAGAAAGCTATATACTTTGTTTTTTAAGTTCACCCTATTTATATATATATCCCAAAATCCTTAAATCACACGCACCTAACAAAAATCGGTTTGGTATATATATTCAAATTTGAGGGTGAACTCATAAAACCAAGTATGTAGCTATCTAATGTTCTACCAGGTCTACAATCTCCACTATGTCATATGAAAATATTTTCCACATTGTTACACAGTGTAATCCTATCAAAATTGTCAGTTAGAACCGTTACACCGTGTTATCTTTATGATAGTGTCAAATGAAAATAGTAAAACTAATTACCAAATGCAATTATTTCACTTTCAGGCTCAAGTTTTATTTCCATCACAATTTCAGTTACGCGCTGCATAGTTCTGAATTGCTTCTCAGCTGACATTTCGGAAATTGTAGCGCAAATCATCTGTCCAAAACCTTGAACAGCATCGTTGCCTTTTCTTGACTCCCTTGCCTTTCATACCTTTTTGAAAGCGCCCATTACCTCTTGAAAATCATGGTAAAAATTTTCCAAAGAACCTGATTTCCTTTTTTTTACCCGGCTTTCGAATATTTCCGGAGTCCGTTGGTGAAGAGGTTGGTGATATTTCCAATACATAATTCTCTAAATTCGGGAAGGCTTGCTGTTGTGGATTCGATGCTAACAACGGTGACGGTGACCGTGACGATGTAAGCGTTGCTGGCAAAGGAAACGGTGGCTTTGGTGGTTGACTAAGTAAATGTGGCGAAGATAGCGACGATGACGAGGAATACGTTAATTGCGATGAAACCCAGGAATCGGTTACATTTTATGATGGTGAAAGTGGAAGATCATTGCAAATATTTGTGTTGCAGCGAGTCCTAAAAATTAAAAAATTAAGTAGACTCTCTTCCAATAAATTCAGAATAGTACCTTCGAGGTTTTACGTGTTCCCTTAAAAAATGCATCGCTTCAAAATGAGGCCAATGCTCCACTGAGGACGCCCCACTGCCAGATGGCACGTCAAGACGTCGGCACATGCGACCGTAGCGCTCCCTTAAGGATGTCCACCTTCTCCGACATTGCTCCTCTATAAAGCAATAGTTTGCTCAAAAAATAATATAAATTGTACCACACATACCTGGTGCACCCAGCTCTTGAGAGATTTCTTTCCATTTTGCGTCTTTCACAATTGCCAATTTGTACCCGCCGGAAAATTTATTATATATTAGCTTCTCCTCGTCTATAAATGCCTGCATTCTTTAAATTCGCATACATAGCACAATTTAATTAGTTTAAATAAATTTTGACTTTTTGCTTTAAATGGCGAAAAAGTTAGAGATGTTTATATCCTCAATTATTGCTAATGATTTCTTGTTATCGAATTGTCATTTTACGTAGCGTAGCGTAGAAATCTATTCTTAAACGAATTTCACGCTACGCTACGCTAACTTAATTTTTGGGTAATTGCTTGCATTGAAGTTTAATATAACCGATATATTTTTGACGTTTCGCTATGCTACCTTACGCTAAGCTAATTTTGGTTTCGTTTGGGTAAACAAGCCTTAACTCTTTCGCTTGAGTGAGAGTGTTGCTTGCTAAATTTTCCTGGAAGTTTGTCCATAATTTGGCATCATTGGACGAATGGTAAGAAAATTTATCCAAAATTTAGAATCACTTTTTACTAAACGTTAAAAAATTGTCAGGAAAATATAAACAAAGAAATTTTTAGAGCTGAAAGCAAAACAAACAAAAAATAAGTTCAAAAGTTTAAAAAAATTAAATTTAAAAAATGGTTTCAGTGGCCTTGTGGTTTCATTGTGATGACGAGCAACGAGGAATGTTCGCCTTAACAAAGAAGCCTTTATATACGTTTTGGAGAGCATCACAAATGACTTAAAAGTTCCTCAGAGGTACCGCTATCCCTCCAATAATCAAGCTTTCAGCGACCTTAAAATTTCTTGCTCTGGTGGGTACCAACACCAAATTGGCCAGGACCGCTTTGTTGGCATAGCATAACAGACTATGTCTAGTTGCTTATTTGATGTCTGCAGCGAAATTGAAAGAATACTTTGCCCTAAACGTATTTAATTTGAAATGTCTGAAATGAAGAAAAGAGAAGCAAAATTATTTTTTCATGAGAAATCCAACATTCCAGGGATAATTGGAGTGGTAGGATGGTACCCACATCCAAATAATAAGGCCGTTGAGGAACGAGCATTTATATTTTAATAAAAAACTAAAGCATAGTATAAATGCTATGGTTGTAAGTTATCTACAGTTAATAATTTTCATTGCTTCAAAATTGATTTTAAATTAATTTAGATTTGCGATCACGAACTAACCATAAGGTCCGTCAATGGCCGGTTCGGAGGTGCATGTCATGATTTACATGTTTGGAATCTCTCTCTAGGCAGAGAAAACATATAAAGGAATGTTATGTAAATGGCCACAGTGGAACATGGATTCTTGGTAAGTACATCTTTACTGATTTGTTTATATTATTTAATTTTAATCACTTAAGCTTTGATCTGAATTACACACTTTCGAGTTTTGACAAAATCGAATGTATACCACTCCCATCTCCCCTACAAAGAGAATTTATTGAAACTCTTTAAATTTTCCAAAAATTTATCTGATAATTGAAAACTGTGCATATTAGCTCAAATCCTTAATATGCACTCTGAGGTATGGTCAGAATGGGATCACAAATTTATCGCAGTAAGATAAACACGGAGTATTAATTTAAGAAACTACAAAACTAAACCTTAATATGCACTCTGAGGTATGGTCAGAATGGGATCACAAATTTATCGCAGTAAGATAAACACGGAGTATTAATTTAAGAAACTACAAAACTAAACCCACGAACAACATGATGATTAAAAAACACCATGCTTAAAATGCATACATAACAATTTAACTGAAATATGTAATTGCTTTTTTCATTTTAGGTAATTCTGGATATCCTTTAGAGCCTTGGATATTAACACCATACACGAATGCAGCCGAAAATTAAGCGGAATCATTATTTAATGACAAGTTTTAAAAAGCCAGGTCAACTAGCGAAAGAGTTTTCGGAATATTGAAAGGACTATTTCGTTGCCTACTGTCTGCAAGGAAACTACATTACGCTCCCGAAAAAGCTGTTCAAATTTTGAATGTTTTTTGTGCGTTGCATAACATTTGTTTGCTTTTTAATGTTGACATACCTACAGACTTGTCAATCGTAGAAGAAGAAGAAGAAGCAACTCCTTTTAATGAAAATTCTGCTAAAAATATTAATTTAACGAATAAGAGAATAAGGGATGAAATAAAAAACAACATGATATCGTAAATCTATTAAGTTACACTATAAAAATTTAGCTCAATCTTTTTTCCAATAAACTGCCTAAGCGTTATATTAACTTTTTCATTCTGTAAATAAAAGTATATATATTCTTGGTCAGCATCACTTCCTGAGTCGATTTAGCCATGTCCGTCTGTCTGTCGTCACGATTACAGTCGTAATTTTGAAGCTATCGTAATGAAATTCAATATATAAGAAACTGTTGTAAAACTTAAGTGCAAGTTCGAAATTGAGCCAAATCGGAATAAAACCACGTCTACCTCCCATACAAAGTGACTTTATTTTAACCGTAAAATATCTTAAAAATCTACACAGTTGGAAAAAGATTTTTAAGACTAAAATAATAAAAAGTCGAAAAATGAAAAAAAACAACAAATAACATAGTAATAAAAAGGGTTTTTTATAGAATGATACAACTTTGAGTTAGCATCATTGCTTTATTTGACCATTTATTTAACAGTTGATAGTTGTTTTTTGTTTAGTTTGCTTTGACATTTTATTATGGATCGACTTATAGCAGAGCAACGCGTGCAAATTGTGGAAATTTTTAATCAAAATAATGGTTCTGTTCGTCAAACTTATCGTGCACTTCGTCCATTTTATGGAGTACATGATCTTCCTTGAGAGCTGCTAATTCGAAAAGCAATATATCGTTTTCGAACCTCATTTACTGTTACTGATAATGTGCATCCTGTGAGACGCCGAACAGTGCGCACTGAAGAATCTGTAGCCACTGCACAGGAAAGCATTGAAGATGATCCTAATCAATCAATTCGTCGCCGTTCTCAGCAACTGGGGTTGTGTCCTTCCACTTTATGAAAGATTTTTACGAAAAGATCTTGGCTTAAAACCTTTCAAGATTCAACTTGTGCAGGAATTAAAGCCAAACGACCATCGTATGCGCCGCCAATTCGGCGAATGGGCTGAAGCACAAATTGATATTGAATGTGAATTTCCATGGAAAATTTTATTTTCCGATGAAGCCCTTTTTTGGCTCCACAAGCTTTTGTCGAAACACCATTACATCCACAGAAAATTACTCTTTGGTGCGCTTTATGGGCTGGCGGAGTATTGGCCCATATGTCTTCAAAAACGATGATGGTCAGAATGTTACTGTCAATGGTGAACGGTATAGGAACATGATTCGGAGTTTTTTCGTACCTCAAATAGCTGGCATTAATCTTGCGGGCGCTGCAATTGATGTACTCAAGGAAACTTTTGACGAAAAGTAATTTCACGAAATGGCCCAATTAATTGGCCCCCAAGATCGTGCGATTTAGCCCCATTGGATTATTTTCTTTGGGGTTATGTAAAGTCACTTGTCTACGTCGATAAACCACAAACAATTGAACACCTGGAAATCAACATTCAAAGAGTTATCGGCGAGATACGGCCGCAAATACTGCGTAAAGTTTGTGAAAATTTCTGTTTCAGATTGCGCCTTGTACGCGCCAGCCGTGGTGGCCACATGGCCGAAATCATATTTAAACAATAATGTCATAAAATTTTCTATCTAATAAAGCTCGTTTGATTGATATTAGAAATATATTACTATATTTTATTATGATTTAAACTTGTATCACTCTATAAAAAAACACCCTTTACAAAGAAAAAATTTTTAATTCATTTTTATTTTAATTTAAAGAGATCATTTGTTTCATTTTAAAGAGATCAATTGAAGGGCTTATTGGAAAACATGATAAGCCAGACGAATTCTAAAATGTATATTTTATAACTTTATGCTTTAAGTTTCTTTCAAAATAGCTTTTGTGTGTCATATCGTGTTTTAACGATAAGCCCTTTATTTATTAACTAGCAAATACCCGCTGCTTCGCCTACGATAAAAATATTAAATGCCATGTAAAAATTTTAAATCTTAAAATGAAAATATTTAGTTGTATTAAAACAAATTCGCCATTTTTAGTACAGTTGCCGAAAGTAGTCGTATGAACTAAATTATCATATTTTAGTCTAATACAACCAAAACCGTTCGAAGTATAACATTTTTGATTAATTCTGGGCGGAAATGGGGGTGTGGCAAAATTTTTTCACTCAAACCATCTCATACTCCAAACAATAGAATGCCAGAATTTTAGCTCAATTGAGCTTAAACCTAGTGTGCTTTTCTCTAATCCAAGCTTATCTGATATATAGCATTTTGTGCAAAAAGTGGACATAAAAAGTAGACGTGGCAAATCTAACATGGCATATTACGATAAAGTTGGATATCGTTTGATATCTATATCGTGTTAATCGGTTCAGTGGTTCTTGCGTGATTGTCAAACATCCGTGCAGTGTCACAACGCTTTTATATATTCGTATAGATAGACTAACACAATCTCAAGTGGAAAAAAGCTGGCTGGCAAGGCTGCAAAACATAATTAATGCTGATAACTAAATTCTGGCAACTCCCCTCAAGACATTTACAAAGAAAATTAATTAACACTGTATGAAAGCAAGAATTTCCCTGAAAGTAAAGCTGGAACAAGGTTCATTTATAAGGTTGTGTCACTTCAGAGAAATGCACTCTTTTTCCGCCTTTGCTTGAACTGTCACTGTGCTTTTCTTTGTTCTGTGCATTCATTTTCTTGATTTCTTTTAAGCCATTCTGACAGTTCGACCGAACTCGCTCTCAAGTGCCACAACCTTATAAATGCGCCTTGAGCTGGATTCACTGATCACCTTCAGAATGTATTGAAAGTTTTTTCATATGAAGTTTTCGTTCAGAGAGAAAAATTTCTGCACGCTCTCAACTTGATTAACATTATTTTAAATCACACAAAAACATGCTGAAGGTTATCAGTGAATTCAGCTTAACTACACAACATGGCTGTCGTGCTATATTGAGAGAAGCTCTCTCGACAAAGAGAGGAAAGCTTTTTTGTTTGCTGTTATATTGTGCTGCTGGTTGAATGTAGGCATCATGGCAGAATTAGAGAAGGTATATGCATTTCAGACTGCACTCTCTTTCTCATAGCCAGAATTGTCAAACTCAAGCATTTTGCTATTCTTGCCCATTTTCGCTTTCTTATCGCATTCTCATCGTTTTCAGATTTTGTATGAGCTGTCAACTTCGTTTTGACAGTTGCGGCAGTCTCCCTCTCCAAAATGCATATACCTTCTCTAATTCTGCCATGGTAGGCATCAAATAAAATGCGTGCTTTTGAAATAATTAAAGAATACATTTTTCGAAAACCATGGTAAGCTATAACAATCTATATTATCATAGGAATCGAATAAAAAAAGAATTATGAAAATCGGTTCAGCGGTTACCGAGCTTATTCTGGATCAAATTCGTGAGTCTCCTTTTATATAATAGCATAAATAGAAAACATAATTTTTAGGCTCTATTCCACGCTTTTAACTTCTATGTCCAACATTTGCTGTTTCAGTTCTAGTTTTGTAAGAAGTAATTTTTTTTTCGTTATCGTTTCTTTTTTTTTTATTCGAATTTTTCTTTCGCAAGCTTGTGTTTCTTTTGTTGCATTTCTAACTTCTTCTTTGAAATTTTTTTAATATCAATTAAGAAATTCCGGATTTCTTTTAGGACCTTGATGGATTTTTAGAAACTTTTAAGTGAAATATAATTTAAAAATTGTGGTAATCTCTGGTTGATAAGTTATTTGATTGTCTACTTACTTTTGGAAAAGGTTTTCTTTGCCCCTCGAAGCCGACCTAAGACGTCTTCTCTGCGGTGTATTCACACAATCAGTGGTGCGCACAGCAGAAATGCTGCTGGCTCTGTCCTGCGTTCAAACATTGGCCAAAACCGAACTCCATTCAGCTTATACCACTGAAGGCTTCGTCCATGCAAAGCAATTAACTGACTTGTTCCTCCGACGAATTCAATGAGCAATATCTTGATGGGCCACTACCTGTGGCAGAAATATAAGTTTTTTTGCGCCTTAATTTTGTTTTGAGATGATTTTTGTAGTCCGCTCAAACCTATGAATATTAGTTTTTAGTATTATGCTTAGATTAAATAAAAATAGTAGGATTCTTATTTCTTCCATCCAACGACATCGCGTGATGGTGGCCCAGCAGCATTCAGTTCGTTTGTCAAACTCTTCCATAGTTGGTTTGCATGTGTTTTTGCTAGGAGTAGCTGAATAATTTTTAATAATAGCTGCAAGGGACCAGGTAAGCCTTATTGAATCCTTAGTGTCAGTGCGCTAAAAGGTTATTTTTTTATGTGACCAGAATTTGTTGAAAGCAAAGAGATTTATAAAAACGAAGTGCCTGCTCGAAGTAAAGGAGCAGTGAAACCAGAACCAAAAAAATGTGGAGTCAGACCGGACATCCGGGAGGATCCGGAAAAAGCTAAGTGGAAACTTTTTAATCTTTTTAATTGGTAGCAATTATCCCAAACCAAATTCGTAGTCCCTTGCGAAAATTGAGAAAATCGCGAAAACTTGCGGAACCCTTGCGAAAATTAAGAAAATCGTGAAAAATTTTAAAAATTGAGAAAATCGTAAAAAACACGAAAATTGCGAAAAACAGATTTACAAAAGAATTGTGAAAGACAGAGAAAAACAAATTGTGAAAATCGTGAAAAACGAAAAACTATAAACAATTAATAGTTAACCAGAAAAATTAGAAAGCACAAATTCAAAAATTAAATAAAACTTCAAGGTACGCTGCAAATCCGAGTTTTCCAGCTATAAAGAAAATAAGAACAGAAGAAAGAAAAAAACATTGCCAAAAAAATTTTAGAAACCATAAAAAAATTCCATAAGAAAAAGAAACATTGTTTTATAAAAGCTGTAAATGAAAAAAGGCTGCAAAAAAAGTAGACTTAAAATTTTATAAAATTTGTATATTAAAAAGGCTGCAAAGAAATTAAGAAAACTGAAAATTTTGTACATGAAAAAAACTGCAGAGAAATTAAGAGAAAACTGAGATTTTTTGTAAATTAAAAAGACTGCAAAGAAATTAAGAAACCAAAAATTTGTAAACGATTAAAAAGGCTGCAAAGAAATTAAGAAACTGAAATTTTTTAAATAAAAAAAAGCTGCAAGAAATTAAGAAAATTTAAGTTTTTGTAGAAGCAAAAGTTGGGAAGAAATTAAGAAAACAAAATTTTATAAAATCACTAGAAATAAACTGCCAAAGAGAAAAATGATAATTTGTCTTAAAAAAAAACAAATGTTATAAATGCTAAAGAAACAAAATTAGAACCAAACAGAAACAAATTGGCAGTTTAGTTCTAGTTTGCAAAAGAAAAGACTTTTCTTTAAAGAAATTTTAAAGTCTATTTGAGATATTAATGTAGTGTATAAATGTTATTTTTTTTAATTAAAAACAAAATCTGTATTGCGTTTCACAAATAATTATAATATAAGGTAATAGTTATATGTTGTGTTTTCGTGATGAAATTGTATTCGGTATATTCGAGAAATTCTCGGCGTGATTTGAGGTGTTAGACTGGCTGTTTTCGTTAAAGCCAAGATTTTGCTTATGATATTTTAACCAACCCTAAGCGAGCTCCTTTAGGTAGGAAAAACAATAAGAAAATTTAATTTAACTTGAAAAAAAGGAAAATTAAAAAGAGAACATTTACTTTAATGAGAAAAAAAATCCCGCGTTTGTCCCGAATACTCCAAGCATCATATGAAGCAAAAGTTAAGTTTTTTTGTGTGCATTAGCACTTCCATAAATGTTTATTGAAAAAAAAATATTTATCTATTACATTTTATTATTTTGAGAACTATATCTTCCTTGTTATAAAATTTCATGTTGATTATTTAGAAAACATTAAATTTTTTAATTTATTAATGCATTTGTTCCAGGAGAATATGGTAATTTATATCTTCTTATATAATTATGTATATTGAAAATTTAATATTTTTTTCTTATCTTAATAATTAAGTTCGTTTGTGATTCATATTACCAATATTACAACAATTTTGATAACTAATCTTAGATTTTTATTGAAAAAAAATTTTTATAAATAATCTTAGAGATAAAATTAAAAAATTTTTTTAATAATTTCGTACTTTAAAGCATACAAGTTTTCGATCTTAAATATTAAATTAACAAATTTTTGATGAATAATCTTAGGGCCATTTTGTTCACAAAGGGCATAAATATGATTTAATTCGGGGATAACTATCTCTAGCTTAATTTTATACCAAGCGTATAAGTCGGGAGATAAAAATGTGCTTTATGCTTAGAGCATAAATTCGCTCTCAATTTATATCGATTTCTTTGGAATGTTAGAGTGTTGCTCATTAATAAAAAAAATGTTTGGAGTTTTTTGTTTATTTTTGCGAATTTGGGGGTTAAAGTGAACACTAGGTAAAAATGGATCGCTGATTTTGCATCTGATGTCAGGGCTGCCAACTAAACATTTTTTTAAGAATTTTAAACATGAAGAAACAGTATTGGGGGTTACTTCTTTCGAATCTGGTGTCAGAATTTTAAAATTCAAGATGACGGATAGAGTTGCAACCTAATTTCTTGTTTATTTATGATTCCGAATCCGTTGTCAAAATTTCAAAACTCGAAAATTTTTCTGCACATAGGGCTGCCACCTAAAAATTTTAAGATAATGTATAAAGAATTTTAAACATGAGGAAAGAGTATTGGGGTCGCTGATTTCGAATCTGAAGTCAGAAATTTAAAATTCAAGATGGTAGAAAGGGTTGCCACCTTAATTTTTTGTATTTTTATGAATTCGTGGCTGGCAAAAAAAATGCTACACCGAAAATGGGTCGCTGAATACGAATCCATGGTCAGAATTTCAAAATTATAAAGTTTTGAAATAATAGGGCTGCCACCTAATAATATGTATTTTTAAGAAGTTTAAACATTATATAACAAAATGGCCAAAAAAAAAATGGTAAACCAAAAATGGGTCGCTGAATCCGAATTCGCGGCCAGAATTTCAAAATGATAAAGTTTTGAAATAATAGGGCTGCCACCTAATAATATGTATTTTTTAGAATTTTAAACATCATTTAACAGTATTAGAGAGTCACTGATTTCAAATCTGAAGTCAGAATTTTAAAATTCAAAATTGAGGATAGCGTTGCCACTTTAATTTTTTGTATTTTCATGAATGTGGAGCTGGCAAAAAATGGTATGCCAAAAATGGGTCGCTGAATCCGAATCCATGGTCAGAATTTCAAAATTATAAAATTTTGAAATAATAGAGTTGCTTTTACTTTTGAAAATACATATTATTAGGTGGCAGCAATATTATTATAAAATTTTCTCATTTTGAAATTCTGACCACGGATTCGGATTCAGCGACCCATTTTTACCTTTAGTTCGCACCAGCCCTGAATTCATAAAAATAAAAAATTAATGTGGCAACACTATTCACCATTTTGAATTTTGAAATTCTGACTTCAGATTCGAAATCAGTGACTCCCTAACACTGTTAAATAATGCTTAAAATTCTTAAAAATACATATTTTTAGCTAGCAACCCTTTTATTTCAAAAATTTATAATTTTGAAATTCTGACCATGGATTCGTATTCAGCGACCAATTTTTGGTGTAGCATTTTTTTGCCAGCCCCGAATTCATAAAAATACAAAAAAATTAAGGTGGCAACCCTATCCACCATTTTGAATTTTAAAATTTTGAGTTCAGATTCGAAATCAGTAACCCCCAATACTGTTCCCTCTTGTTTAAAATTCTTAAAATAAAACATTTTTAGGTGGCAGCCCTATGTGTAGAAAAATTCTCGAGTTTTGAAATTCTGACAACGGATTCGGTTCACTCCAGCCCCGAATTCGTAAAAATAAAAATTAAGGTGGCAGCCTTATCCAACATCTTAAATTTTAAAATTTTGACACCAGATTCGAAATCAGTAACCCCAATACTGTTTCCCTATGTTTAAAAAACTGTATTTTCAATATTTTGACACCAAGTAAATAAAAAATATTAAAATGAGAGTGATGATGAGAGCGAATTAAAAATCTTAACTCACCAATTTTCAAGAGTGAAATATTTCTGGGGTTAAGCTATCTCGCCACCATTTTTATCTCTAGGTTGAAGAGTTAAATGCTTTACTCATTGTGAACAAATGAAAAACTGGAAAAATCATGGAATTAACTCGGGGATAAATTTATCTCTCTGTGAACAAAATGGCATAAATATTTTTAAGGAAAATACAAATAATAACCGCAATAATAAAAAATTTTTAAAAATGTAGACATTCCAGGGTAACAACGGGTTAATATCAGCTAGTCTTAAATAATATTATATTGATTTTTTTTTAGTTTTTTTAAAATTTGTAGTCATGTTACAATAACTGAAACCCCTGCCCTCCTACCGTTACTTATCGTCGTGCATTTCGGAACGCCTCCCAAGCCCCCAATATGTTACGTAGCTTATGAACGACCCTTTATTTGACAATGGATTCAGGAAGGACAAAAAATAAGAATGACCGAAGAAAAAATCGATTTGTTTTTAAGCTATCGACTTTTTAAGAAAATTTTTATTTATTAAATGTTTTAAGAAAACTATCTTCATTTTTCTAAGTGTACAACCAATATTGCTGATTAAGAAAAGTAAATTATTGAAGCCTGAAAATTTATCTTTCGTTCGGTATATAAAACATATGATTTAATTAATTTTGATGTATTTTTATGATGAAATGATTTGACCTTGTACGAAAAGTTGTTAATTCATGCATATTTACCTTAGTTGTTTTGTATTTTTGTTCCATATTTTCTTATATCACCATTACAATAACTTACTGTTCTTAATGCATCATTGTAGCTGTAATATTTATATAATTGATTAGGATTTTCTAGCCAGCGAAAAAAAATTTGAAATTTTTAGTTGATCAGTTTTGGACAATGCAATAGCAAATAGCAATTTTTATTATTTTACAGTAATATAGTGTAAATTGTAAAGAATATATATATATATATATATATAATATATCAATTGAAAGGTTAAATTGTAAGCTTTAAAAATAGGATATAATTTCAGTACCTTAATAACACAAATTTAGTAGAAAATAACGGTTTTTTATTAACAAATTTCTAATTAATATAGTTTTGCTTATAAAATTACAAATACGCTTGCAAGGTAATTTAATTATCTCTTAAACGACATACCAATCTTTTAGATTCATTGAATAATGGCAAAGAAATTTGTTTTTTGAAGATCTTTTAGCAAAATAAACCAAAAAATCGATAATTCGATAACTAGCTAAGTAATCGATGTTTTGTTCTGCCAAACATATGTTTTTGTTGTTTTCTACCAGAAAACACTATCAAATCGCAGCGCCTTGAAAATCGTAATCGTGCTTTCATTTCTTATATATTTTTTTCTAATGTAAGCACAACAGTTATCAGATTAGCAAAATTCTTTTATATCATATGTTTCTTCGCAAAACTCTAAGTTTTATAAACCGACTTAGCTGTTTACTGGGTTGTGGTTCCAGCTGATACTCGTCACTTTGGAACTACACTCGTTTGTTTTTGACATTTACTTTGAACAGCTGATTCGGTGTGGCTGCATTTGTCATCATTTTCAAGTGTGTTAGTTTTCTGCCTGGTAGCGATATCTGGATAATTTTTCGGAATAGGAAAGAACATGCACGGACGCCTGAAAGTACGTTCTACGGAAGAAGAAAAGGAGAGAAAGAAGAAGGAGCAGGCGTTGAAGGTGAAAGCTTATCGCGCAGCCATGACAAAAATTCAGGCAAAGCGCACAAAGCAGGAGCTGGATGATGAAATGTTGACTCTTACAGCACAAATATTGCTACGCAATCCAGATGTGGCCACTTTGTGGAACATACGACGCGAATGCATACTCAAAAAAACCCAAGACATGTCGGAGGACGCAGCAAAACAGCAGGTATTCGATGGCGATTTGGGGCTGACTGAACAGTGCCTCATGGTGAATCCAAAGTCCTACGGCGGATGGCATCAGCGTTGTTGGGTTTTAGAAAACTGCCCGCAAGCCAACTGGGAGCGCGAAGTGCTATTGTGCAATAAATATTTGAAACTAGACGAACGCAACTTCCATACCTGGGATTATCGTCGATTTGTTGTAGCCAAAGCGGGCGTTGGCAAGCAACAAGAGCTCGACTTTTGCACCGAAAAGATAAAGACAAACTTCTCCAACTACTCGTCCTGGCACTATCGTAGTCAACTGTTGCCTGTGCTGTATCCTTACCAAGGCGATAGCTTGGCGCGACGTTCAATGAGCGAAGAAAAGCTGAAGGAGGAACTCGAGATGGTGTTGACAGCTGCTTTCACTGATCCAAACGATAGCAGCGCTTGGTTCTATCAACGTTGGTTACTCGGCTATTCGCGCCCAGAGCTAGATGTTTGTGCGTTTCGCATCAATAAGAAGTTGGCCGTGTTGGCTTTTACGAAACCTATAACGCGCCAGCAATTTAGTGTTGTTTTTACTGGTGTCACTGCAGATGGGTCATTGAATGAGTTAAAGTGGCAGTTGCATCAGCCAACGGCGGCAGCTGGATCAATTTGGGTGGCTGCTTTAGCATCCGATAAAACGCCTAATTTTGCAATAATTTCGGCGCCTATCCTAGAAATAAAAATGAACGATGACGTGTGCGCAAAGCAGTTGAAACTATTGCCTTGCACTGATGGTGTTTGCTATTTTAAACCGCCAAAGCCTCTAGTGGCTTTCTCAGCAGGAGTCATCAATGA
This sequence comes from Dichetophora obliterata, assembly GCA_963920525.1. Taxonomy (NCBI): domain Eukaryota; kingdom Metazoa; phylum Arthropoda; class Insecta; order Diptera; family Sciomyzidae; genus Dichetophora; species Dichetophora obliterata. The sequence continues at coordinate 52,190,156 of OY986435.1, forward strand.
GATGGAGACGCAGCTAGAGTCCTGCAACAGTCTATTGCAATTTGAGCCAGACAGCAAGTGGACGTTGCTTACATCATCATTGCTAATGCGTGCTATAGACTCCAAGCGTTACCACGACCAATCGCTAGAATATTTACAAAAACTACAAAAAGTTGATGACCTACGTGAAGGCTACTACAAAGACTTGGCTTCAAAGTGGACCCTGGAAAACGTTTTGCAGGACTGGCAAAAGTCGCCAGACTTTCCTGCTATGCTGGACTTGAGACAAGCAGAACATTTGTCATCTATTAACTATGGTCAATATTTATGTATAGCCGATGCAGTCGAAACGCCTGCTGCCTTAAAAAAATCAGCTGGAAACAGCCTGCAATCATTTCAAAAGCTGATGCAATAGAGCGTTAATGTATGTATTTCAATTACTATTTGAAATAAATTTAATAATACTTCAATTTCCATCAACTATTTCCAGTTTAATGATGCAGCGTTAAATAAAAGAGGCAAACGTACGTTAAAGGAATTATACAATCATAGAATTTCAAAGGTTATTTCTAAGTTTTAAGAAAATTACCAAAAGTTTAAGCTTTATTCCCAAAATACTTGAGTATTTTCAATTCATTTAACATTCCTAGTCATAAAAATGAAATTGTGTATTCTGCGTGTAAGCTTAACACATTGACTGCCATGGCTAAAATATTTGCTAGCCAGAGCGTTTTCATTTAGTGTCAATAAAATACTATATGATAGCCAGTTGTTTTTTCCTATCTTGCAAAGCAAATTGATATCTACAGGGAACAAAAGTCAATAGCAGCCATTTATTTTGAGTAACAATAAAAAAAATTTCGAAATTTAAAAAAAGAATCATTTACTTAAAAAAAAAACTAGGCACATTTAATATTCGTTATTAGTTTTTTTTTAAAATTTATTAGTGATAAAGGTTGAAGCATTCTCGGCAGATTTGTGGTTGATTTTTATAACCTTCACAGAAAGTAGATGTTTATTTTTCTTTTTTTCGGATAAAAATCTACCTTTTTCTTTTTCAATCTGATTATAGCATAAACTACACTTTCTGTCTTTTTTCAGAATAGGTTACACTATCTTTCAAATAGATAGATAAGACTTGGCTCGGCTTTGTTCTGACAGAGACAGACCTGCTGGAATTTTAAGAAGCCCAGTCACTAGCTTTTCTCTGAATTTTCAAACAGAAAGTTTGGTTCCTGTAACATATTTGTAAAGCACCCAGCATTGACATCTGAAACTCCCAGCAGAAGTGTAATTCCTAGTTTGACTGAAATCTGCAAAAAAGAAACAAGCACAGGTTATATGATAAATACTAAAACTATTAAGCTGGTTATTACATATGATTAGCCATGGCACCTGGCAAATAAATAGACGTCTGTGGTGCCTTACCACAACATAAATGTAAAATGTACTACCACATAAAAAGCAATCATTATGCTCTTTTGAACAGAAACATAAACTTTGATGCACAAAATATTGGAAAAATTTCTTATGTTTTTATTTGTGTAAATGATAGGATTCAATATTTGAAGTGCTAAACCATAGTAAACCATAGTAAAAAATGCTAAATAGGACCTTTAAAACAGGCACTCTTCAATTGGTCTGGCAGTTAATGTGTTAAAAGTTATATCAGTTAATAAGTTTTGCAGTGTTTTGTATAAGACAGTAGAATATAATCCATGATGGCATATTGTTAATTGATGTCAAATTTATCATTACTTTGCATTAAGAAAATTAAACTTTTTAAAAATTATTTAAATTTAGTTAAAAGAATGACTAGTAAAGCAATTTTGTGAAACACTGGATAGAGTGTTATATCTTTAACGATATTTTAATGTAAATTAGTTGCAATTCGTTCAATACCGTAAAGAACGGTTATTGTGTTTCAAATATTTTTTTCCTTATCCTTGATGGAAATAAGCCTACTTGTAGCACTTAAGTCTCAAAAAAGACCTTAAATTTACAATAATTCATTATGTTATGTATATTTTCTAAATGTTCACAAATGACTGAAAAACCATACGGTGATAAAAGTGATAAGTGCACTTTTGACAAAAGGGGGTTTGCTGCAGTTTCCAAGTCAGCAATATAACATCTTTCTTATGTTAATTTATTGCAAACGTGTAACTAATAGATGCTGGTCAGCACAACTTTAAAAATAATAAAATCGTTTCTGAACCTTTAAAAATGTAAACTTAAAAATGTATCACTTCAGTGAGCTTATATTCGCAAGTAATAACCCATCGGGAAAAAACACTCCGAAAGGCCTTTTTGGGTGCTTACATATTAGCTGAAAGCTTGAAAGCTCTGGCCCGACGTATGACACACCTTTGCAGTTTTAACATTGTATGTCATAGGAAAAATGCACTCCAATTTATCTTACTTTGCTTTAAAAGTCCTCTCTTGGAAAGCTTTGGGTCAGCAGTTCGTTTTTGTTTTCAAACTTTTTGAACGTTCGTTTGAACCAAAGTATATTCAACATGGTAGAGTCGTCACAGAGAGGTGGGTACCATTGCTGTCAAACATAAGAAGAGCGTAAAATATAATGAATAAAAGATGATAGAAAACTGTCAAATGTGTTAAAATTTATAAAGTTTTCATTTTTGTACGTGCTAAATGTTTATTTTAGTATTTTTCGTGAAGCTATCATTAAATAAAAGTTGTTAAATATTATAATCTGTATATAATTGCCAGGCACGTAGTATTTAAATGGCATTTCTTTACGACTCCATTGCCGAGTGTCAATTTTGTAATTTTCTACAAAAAACTATTAACATGGAAAACGACGCCGTCTGTTGATTTGTACTGTCCCAGAAAGTGCTTTGCATCCAACAGAATAACTCATGCCAAAAACCATACCTCTGTGCAATTGAGCATCGTTGATGTTGATGCAGAAACCGGCCTCATGACCGTTGATTGCAAGACCTATGCCATATGCGGCGAAATCAGACGTATGGGTGAATCCGATGATTGCATTGTGCATTTGGCCAAGAAGGACGGACTTATTAGCAAAAACTTCGAAAGTTGTTAACAATGAAGTTGCTAAAATCAATTAAAATAAATCAATTTAAAACGAAAAAATTCACAAAATAATTTTATTTATTGAGAAGTTATTGAGAACTTATTTGCTTGCTTTTGTTCGTTAACAACTGATTTTGACAGCTAAGGTACCAATAACAAAGAGAATTTTATCTACTAACACTACCTTCTTATATATACCTTGGTTTGAACAACAATAAAATAAAGTGCTGACGTTTTCCTCCTGGAGGAAGCTGCTAACATGCTGGCCCGTTGGGTCCAATTTAGCTTTCTTGAATCACTTTAAAAGGCCTCTCTTGAAAGTGAGTTGAAAATTTATGAAATCATATTAGAATAGATTATTTCTTTATGATATATAATATTAGTGTATTTTTTCAGCAATTTAGTGTCTATTGTAGATAAAATTTAACTTTAAAACAAATTTAACAAGAAATTAAACAATTTTAAACTTACCAACTATGAAAACATTGATTGCTTATATGAAAAGAGCTACGTTTGTAAATTATAAAATGTAAGCAAATACTTATAACGGCGCCGTGCAATAAAGCTCAATGCGATGAGAAATAAGGCCATATGGCGTTATTACCACGGAAGGAATGAAATAAAGCCATGGCGCTATTTCACAAGGACATGGACCTGACGTTTAATGTCCTTTATTTGCTTAAAATGGTTTGCCCTTGTAAATAATGTTAAAGACAACATTCCGTAAAAAGGAAAATCATTTTATCATAAAAATCCACCATTTTGACCTTACAACGATGTAATGTCCATGATCACTCTGTTCATAGAGAATAAAATCAAATCATATATGATGAAAAAAAACGAAAAATTTAAACTTTTGCTGATCGAAAATATGCAAAAATGACTTTTTGAATGCAAAATAAGTCCTTATGGCTTTACTTTTCATATGTTAAAAATTTGACCATGGCTTTATTTTATTTCCTTCGTGGCAATAACGCCATATGGCCTTATTCTCATTGTATTGAGCAATAAGGCCAATTTTGAGCATCACTGATCTAAAGTATCGATATACCATTTAAAATGGACAACGAACTCTAAGTAACGGTTAAGGATCTCTGTACCCTTTCGACGCCGTATTTTTTCCTACGCCTTTAAAATATATTAAGAAAATTCTTGATCTTGTTGCATTGTTGAAAATGCGTTTTTGCAAGGATATTTTTTTGTGAGCACATCCTCAATATTATGATGTTGCAAATGCTTTACAACAGCTGTTTTTGTTTACATTTTTTTCATCATCCGTTTGTGGAAAGTCTTTAGATAGTTGAATGCATGACAAAATTACTAGAAGGTAGGAGTGACAGTTTTTAGCTGCAGTCATCGAATGTCAAACAAAAGAAAATCAAAACGAGATCGTGCAATGGCTGCTGATGCAAAATGGTGCCAGTTTACACTACCTTTACTCAACCGACTCACCAAATGTTAAAGTGAGTTGCAAAATTTTTAATGTCTTGCCTCAGTTTATTCACCTTCCCACTTCCTCATCTATTCTGTAGACGTCAAGGTAATTTCTCTCAAGTGCCACAACCTTCAAGGCTACCTAATAGATTGTTATATCATGGTTGAATAATGCAATATTTTACGAGTAAATGAATATAAAAAATTTGTTTGCCGCTAAAAATGTAAACAGTGAAATCAGCTGCTCAATTAGGCCAGAATGTCATTGCGACAAAACAGTTTTGTTTTGGTGTTCATGTTTAGTGCGCTCACTGAGACAGATGTCTGCACTTCTTCTATTTAAAAATCTTTCATTTTTATATAATTATATATCCCATTTTTATTTCGCGCACGTCTTTCACCGTTTAACCCAAAAATTATAGAAACAAGATTACGACATCGACGTCAATGAAGCCAATTGAATGTTTCCATCTCTATATTTTTTCTTATTAGCCATCTCTTTTTAGCCAATTGGAAAAGTTGGCTACAATTACGTCATCTTGTTTCTATCATTCTTGGTTTAACCCCAAATGCAAAGTTTCGAAACAAAAAGTTTCAAGTTTCATTTGACTATGAACATATCGGAAAAGTTTTGTTTTGCAAAAGTTCCAGAACTTCAGCACAATATAGGCTGTGCGAATAATTGCCCATGTTACAATCGCCCAAAAGTACGAAAATGAACAATCGCCCAAAAAAACGGTTAAATTTTTTAGTGGCTGCTCATATTGAGTTTGGGCGAATGTGCGTTTTGTTTTGGGGCAATTGTTCAAGGCAATTTTAAGCGATTAAAATAGTTTGGGCGATTATTTATTTTAAGATTAGGGCGAACGTTCGCAGTTTTGGGCGATTGCTCACCACTTTTTTGATAGATTGTACATTATGAACAAATGCCCAATTTTTTTTTGGGTGATTGTTCATTTTTGGGCTTGGGCGATTATTCGCACAGCCGTATATGACCAACTTGTGTAAGATGTATTACCAAAGTGTTCATAATGTATGAGTAATTGGCGTCATACGTCAATTCATTGATCATACGCAATTAAGATTGAATTGAATAAACCTTTTTAGGGAAAAATGAAAATTTTTTTATATGTATATTAAAAATTTCTTATAAACTATAAAATGTATGGGCATTTCCATCGTAACTCACGCGACATGCGTACGACTTAAAGCTTCGTTTTCTCTGAAGTTTATGTTATTAACTTAAAAAAAAATGTCTTATGTACTATGTCTTACAAGACATAGTAATGGTATAATCTACCAAAATTGTCGTTCCTGCAACTAATTAAGAATGGTAGTGATAAATATGGGCGTAACTGACGCGACCAAAAAAGGAAGTGTGCTTTACAAGCAAGTTTTGATTGTAAAAACTCAGCGAATTTTCCCATATAATTTTTTTTTTGTTTTTAACTTTTAAATAATGGGAAAACAGTGAAGTTTCCTAATAAACCCACTTTACCTATGGACTCCGTTATTTAAAAATATATTGAGTTTCCAAAAAATATTTGCCGTAACTCACGCGACATATCCCACGCGACAAAATTTCCTTAAATTTAAATTGGGTGATTAAGTAATTAGGTTGTAAAGTAATTGTGTAGTTTAGTAATTAACAAGCAAATTTAATATATTGTCCTTTTCTTGCCTCAACCATTTTTCTATTATCTTTAGCCAATGCCTTCCATTTTTATTAAAACAAAAATTTTACGAAAAATTTACTAAACATTTACGAAAAAGGAAATTTGTGAAACAGTGCAGATGATTAGAACATTATGGTAATGCATTTATGTAGAGATTTCTTAAATTAATAAAATTAAAATGTTTCTCTTAATAATATCAGAAAATAAAAAGTTTTTAATGAGTTAAGTTTTTGGTCATGGTTGACTTTTTTCTGGAAATGCCCATATATATTCACTTTATTTGTTTGTTTAAACATGTTTTGTATTTTATGAACAGTTTGATCATGACTTGTGCGCAGAGAATTTTCTCTGTGTAGATGTGTTAAAAATACCTCGAAATCTGTGTAACGAAATCTGGGGTCTTACTTTGTAATACGATTGGAAAAAAAATCAGAAAAAATCAGCATTTTAAAGTAAAGGTAGAAGTTACTGCCATTTAGTAATCTAAATTCATGTATTTACATGGTGTGATTTTGTTTTCGAATCGCATTACAGAGTAAGGCCCCAGTGTACTACTAGCTCGCAATGCCGGCTGTGTTTATTTCATCCACTAACAAAGTGGAACTTCCTTTATAAACACGGCACGCAACATCTAGAGGTCTTGATCTCCATTTAGTTCTTAAAAAACATTTTGATTTTGGTTATTTTAAAGCGCTGCCTCCTTGCTTACCGTTTTTTGTAAAAAAATTCGTCTGAATGCCAATTTTTATACTCTTTTCGCTCTTTTTCTGATATATTACTTATTATGCAAAAAACTCTACTCTTCATCTTTACTTTCCTCGTCGTCAGAATTTATTCCAATCGTAGTACTATAAAATACATGTTATTTTCTCATAAGCAAGGCACTTATCCCATGTTCTTGCAAGTAAAAAAAAAATTTGTAAACCACAGTTGCTCCCGAAGTTACACATAAGCAACTTCATAACATCAAAAAGTATTTGCTCATTTTATATATTGGATCAAAACAAGATAAGGTAGAAAATATTATTAAATGTTGTTTGAAGTAAAAATATAACAAAACCTGTAGAGGTTTTTAACATCCCCGTACACGAGACAGTACTGTTAAGACAGAGAAAAATACATATTAGTTGTCGAACTTATTGTCTGTGAATAAAAGTCCAGACAGTTGGTAAGACAGTTGGCAAAACAGTAGACAAAATAGTAAAAAAATGTATATATTAATTCTATTAAATTTTCTCTTCTCTCATTTGATATGCTAAGTATCATTCTACTCTCCTAGCTACTGACCGCTAACTGTCTACAAAAAGAGTTAAGACAGTAGCAGCCAGTAGCAAAAATGTGTGAATGTGTTGCAACTGCACTGTACTGTTTTAACACTTAACCCAGTACTTACAGTACTTACTGTACTGTACTTAACAGTACTGTCTCGTGTAACCCCTCTGTAATACTTTTAAGTTTACTGAGTGAAGTTATTTCTAAATATTCAGGGGTGATGTGGAAACCGACACAGAATTGACACAGAATCGGTTTTGAAAGCGATATCGGTTTCAAATGGTGTCCTGAAACAGACTCGGTTTTGTTCTTTTCGAAGTAAGGCAAAATCGATTTCGAACATAAGCCAATTTAAAATATTTTTCTAATTCTTTATTATCGGTTCAAAAATAAATACACCATGTAATTTAACAACAAAGAGAAAACCAATTCATTTTAAAATACATATAAAATTAATTTATTGAATTGAACATAAAAGTAATACTTTTAACTTATCTTTTAACAAAATATGTCACACTAAATTTAAGTGGTTGCACCTAAAATATACAAAAATATGTGCAATAATTATGCAAAAACAGGCATTTTTTGTAAAATATGCAAAACCATGCATCTTTTGCAAAATACGCAAACATATACACTGACGACTGAATGCTATTATAAAGGAAACTTCATGGTTCGTAAAGATAAGTTAACCATTTCCATTTTACGATGCCCAGTAAAAACATGCATTTGCATAAGATTTTTAGCCCTACTTATCAGCAATTCTAACAACTGTCAGCTGCTCGTTTGAAATCCGACAACCAAATCGATAAATCGGTTTCTGTGACACCCAATACCGACACAAAACCAATTTCGAAAATGAAAGCAGTTTCTAAATCGATAATCGGTTTCTATGACACCAAACGGAAATCTGTGTCGATTTCAAAACCAATTCTGACACTTGTCGGTTTCCACAACACCCCTGTTTAATTTGCACTTAAATAAAAATATCTATATAACATCGTTCTCAGACCAAACTTGCAACTGAAAAGATTCATACGACTGCCTAGATGATTCATTTAAACTTCTAAAAACTCACTGCCACCAATAACTTATACATTCATCGATTAAACCAAGAATAAAAAAGTTAACAACAGTTTTTAAGGGGAAATAAAATAATTTTAATATATATATTTTCAGCATTTCGGTTAAATGAAATGTTGCAATGCATAAACTGAAGAGAATTAGCAGTTAATATATATAATATATAAACTATATATAAACACACATATATAAATATGCATATATAAATATAATACACAAAACTTTGTTATTCAGCATAAAACTTACAACATAAAGTGTAACAAAAATTAAAAAAAAGAAACACTCGCAGCTAAGCTAAAAATTATCTGTTTTTAGTTTAATGTATATAACGAGTGTTTTAAATAATAGTTAAAATAAAATGTTTGTAAGTTAGCACTTAATATAATAAACAAAAAACTTTTTTCTTATACGCTAACAAAAAAAGAAATAATTCATTTTTCTTTTAGCTTATTGAATTAACTATGTTTTTAGTTCATTTGTTTTGAATTTACATTAAATTTGCTGACCTTTATTTAAGTAGCAGCAGCTAAACATCAATACACAACAAGAGTTTGCTGGTTTTTGTTTTTTCAAAATGTCTACACTTAATTAGTTTCGTGAGGATGATAATGATGTTAGAAAAGTTTGTCAAGATCAATGTTTAACAAAAAAGAAAAAACAACAGAAAAATTAATGAAATAAACTTTAGTATAGCAAATGTGTAAACAAAATAAATTCTTTCTTCTCGAGTTACAATACAATAAAACTTGGCGTTTTAGGTTTTACAATAATTGAACAGTTTTTGCTTTTTGTTATCATTTCATTTAAATATATCAAACTATATTTATATAAATAAGTTAATTCATGGTTAGCATAATAAATTCCTCAGTATTTGTTATACACATTGTTGTTGGTCCATTCGTTATGTTTTAGTTGCTTGCTTTGTAGGTTTGCAAATCTTTAAGAAGTTATGAAGAAATTGCTTACATTTGTAAGAGTTGTATAATTTTTGAAGCATGCGGTTGTAGTTTTATTTCAGCATTTGAATTATATTTTTTTTTTTTAATAAGTTTCAGAACTATTGCTATCAATACACTTTTGTTGACGGCTTTCTTCAAATTTTCGATTCTTTTACTAAATTCAATTCCATTTCGAGTCTGTTTAAATCAAAATCTTGTTTAAATTCATTCATTTTCTTATTTAACGTTTTGCTACTCTAACAGTAAATATTAATATGTAGGTATATATTTAGATAGATTTAATTTAGTTTTTTTTTCTCAAGTTATTTGAAATACATGGAATGCACAGTTAGCTTAATTTATACATATTTAGTTTTCGTTTTTTCTCTGATTTTATTTTATAAGAATTTTAATAAAATTTTAAATATATATATATATATATATATATATATATATATATATAAAAAGTATTCGTTTTTTTAAAGCCATAGCAATGGCATAGAAATGTTGTGTTTGTTGTTTTTGTATCGTTACATATATTTTAAGGCTGTTAAATTGGTTAAACACTGATAAATAGTTTAATTAGTTAAATTGGACCATTTGTTAATTTGTTTCTAATGAAAATTACAAACGTTGTGAACGTTGCTGTAACGTGTGAAAGTGCACGAATTTGGAATTAGTTGCTAAGTGATCAATCAGTGAGTTGTTGTTGTTATTCTTGTCGTTTAATTAATCTAGTAAAACTAATTTTTAATTTAAAAAAGGTTTCTTTTTTAAACTTTCTAGTTAATTAAATTTATGAAAAATAGTCTACACATTAAATTTTGTTTTCTTTTTCTTTGAACTATGTAACAACATTTGATTAAAATATTTTTCAATTAGTTTAAAATTGTTTTAACAACATGTTGGTTGACACAAATAACTCTGGCTGTGTATATATATGTTTAGATAAATTTATACATTTATATAATTATTTGCAAATCTTTCAAAATTCATTCAACACACATTAATATGTATATAACTTCAACTATATACTATATAATGTGTTACTGTAATTGTCGGCTTGCTTATCTTTGCTTCTAATTGATTAAAATTTAAGTTTATTTGTATGTGTCTGTGAGTGTTTGTGTGTGTATGTGATTTAATTTAACTTTAGTTTTGCATTGTTTTTTATTTACTGCCATGCATCAGCAAATTCGTTAAGTTGGCGCGTTGCAAATTTGTGTGGCTGAATGTGTGTGTATGATGTACTAATGCACTGCATCAATGTCTCTTTGGGCACGCGATATTTTCAGCTTATCCCGCGGCGTATTATCCTCGCCAGATTCGAGAGCAAACATTTTCATTTTTTCCTTGAACGAAAGTTTTTCAGGAACAGCTTCATTGGAACGTTGCTGCTGTTGTTGTTGCTTTTCAGCTAAACGGCGCGTGCGTGGATCTCTGTAGAAGTGTTAAAGAAAAAGTCACATATATTAAGGGAAAACTTTAATTCTACAAATGAGGACAAACTATACCTATAAACTTCCTGAGCTCCAATCACACCCGGCGTCGATTGCACCGATGTATTCCACATGGCAGCATCTGGCGTTGATGGCATTGATGGCAACATGGAAGCGTCCAAACTGTGTTGCAGATACTGCAAGATAACACAAATTAAATATTTTTTAAAAATAAACAGCTAGAAACTAGTTATGATATAGGTATTCGACTATGGGTCTGTTCGGAAATGCATCGTCATGCGCAAACTGCTTTTTAGCACAAGTAAAATGTTCGAAAATGGCCAATTTTGCAGCACTGTAAACGTCAAACATTCTAAAATGTAATTTTTCTATCGAGCGTCACTCATTATTCGCATCAAAAAATTCTCGCTGCAATTTAGACGCTTAAAAAATGTCAGGTGTGCACTCACTGCCAATCGTGATGCACTCCCGAACAGACCCTATGTTCGACTAATTCTTTTGATTTTTATATATTAATTTCTTTCCATTCGGGCTTTTCTATACAATTTCGTTTGTTTTAATATTCATTAAATAAATAACTATAATATTTAGTTTTCCCGACGTTTCCGATTTTAAAAATAAAAGAATTTTAGGTGTGGTACTATTTTTCGAAAAATAGCATGTCGGAAGCAAAAATCCCAAAGAAAAAAAATTTTGGAAAAAAAACGTTCAAAACAAAAAAGGTAAAACAATGTAGAAAAAAAATGTCGGAATTAAAAAGCCGAATTATGTTATTTTTCGAAATATCGTACCACACCCATGAATTTAAAAAAACGATATTTCTTACGACAGCACTTTTCACACAAGAAGTAAACCATTTTCATGTAAGACTAGAGACAATGGATAGTAAAACTGCGTTCTCACTTTTTCTCTATAACGTCAGGAAACATTTAAAAAATAATTTTTAAATAACAAAAAGTATTTGTTTAGTAAAATTTATTTGGAGGATCCAAATAATGGCAAAACCCCGATTTTTCCGGATTTTACAGAACAAACGAAAAAAAATTTTAATTTTGCATTTTCAATTATCTCGAGAGAAAATTGAGTTAAAATTCTGAAAACTTTTACACATATCTAGTGTCCGACCGAAACCGGAATTTTGGCCTAAACCGAATATTCGGCCATTTTATAATATTCGGCCGAAACCAAAACCGAAACCGAAACCGAAACTGATTATTAATATGAAAATTAAAGTTTTTACAAATGATTGGTTTTATTAAAAGAAAACAAAAGTACTACTAGTACAAAACAAGTATTAGAACTACAAAGCAAAGTATTCTGTTTTTCTTAAAGGTTTAGTATTATAAAAATAGAAATATGTATTTCGTTTTCTTTTCCTTTATTCCACACGTACAGAATTCGTTCGGAAGTTTAACTATCAATTTTCAGCCTAAGTATCTATAAAACTTTAATGGTAATTGCAATAGAGATGATAATATCGAAAATGATAGTATCGAACTCATAAAATTAACCAAAATGTTTTGCGTTAACACGATAAATCAAATTATAAACGAATTCATAATTTTTGTTTTGTAGAATGCGTTGTAAATATTTTTATTAAACCAAACTTATATATTTGAATTAAATGACCGATGCAAGAAATTTTGGTATAAGTGAAAAATAGCGACAACTCTCTTTTTTAATATTTTTTTGTTGGATTATACGGATTTTAACCTCCTAAATCCAAATCCAAATTTCAGGCCACTGGCAATTGGTTTAGAAGTTATAGGCCTCCAAAGTTGCAAAATGGGCTACAAATCTTTCTGCTTTTTTAGTGCAGATGGGTATCAAAAGAAATGTAATGCGAATTCCATTCAACGAGGTATGTATCAAACATAAAAATCCATTCATCTATATATATAAAAATGGATGTATGTATGTGGGTATGTGGGTATGTGGGTATGTGGCTATATCACGTATAGACTCCAAAACCGCTGAACCGATCTTTATGAAATTTTCAGGGAAAATAAAGCCATATCTTGAGAGTGTTCCTGTGAGGTTTCGTAACGATTGGAGAAGGGGGCGTGGTACCTCCCATACAAGCCAAATTTGCTCCATCGATCACAAACAAAAAAAAAGAAAAATATCTCACGGTTTCAATCGTAAAAAACTAAGATTTGGGGATTTTGTTCAGATGGTTACTGTCGGTAACTGTACAAAAAATGGGCGTGGTCGTTATATAAATACGCCCACTTTTTCGAAATCATGGCAATTCCGGAGTTCTGCACATTTTTACAGTGAAACTTGCTCTTTAGGTGCTCCAAGAGACGAACACAATTTATAAATGTTTTCACGCCCACTTTAAACGCCCACAAATCAATATCTATATATATATAAAGCAAAACGATGTGTCTGGCTGTGTGATGTCTATAGACTCCAAAACTACTGAACCGATTGACCTGAAATTTTAGCAGTCGATTTGTTTCAGGTACGAGATGGTTGAGGAAAAAAATTTGCCACACCCCCCTTTTACCGCCCCCAAATCAATAAAAATGTTATATTTCAGTCGGTTTGGGTCGTATATGGCTAAAATTTTGTAATTTAGTATGTACGGTTACTGTCGACAACTGTCCTAAAAATGGGTTTCCACGCCCCCTTTTACCGCCCACAAATAAATGAAAATGGTTTATTTCAGACGGTTTTGGTCGTATAAGACTTAAATTTGTTACTTTGGTTTGTGAAGTTACTGACAGTAACTGTACGAAAAATTGGTTTCCACGCCCCCTTTTGCGCCCACAAATCAGTGAAAATGCTATATTTCATGCAGTTTTGGCCGTATGAGACTAACATATGATACTTAAGTTTGTATGGTTACTTTCGGCAATTGTACTAAAAAAGGGCGTCAGCGCTATATAGCCACACCCACTTTTTAAGAAACCATCAAAATTAACTACTGGGTCGATTGAGCTAAAATGTTGGCTTAGTTTGTACGGTTACTGTTAGCAACTGTACTAAAAATTGGTCTCCACGCCCCCCATTTACCGCCCACAAACCAATGAAAACGTTTTATTTCAACGGTTTGGGTCGTATTAGACAAAAATTTTGTAATTCAGTACATATGGTTACTCTCGGCAAGTGCACTAAAAATAGGCCTGCCCTACTTTAGTTAAACTCACTTTTCGGGGAGTTAGCGTCCAGTGAAGTAAAGTGCGCCAGGCTTAACCTAAATTGAGCTGAAATTTGGGCAGTCGATTTGTTTCGATTACGAGATGGCTCAAGGGAAACATTTTACCGCACCCCTTTTTACCGCTTGCAAAACAACAAAAATGCTATATTTCGCACGGTTTTGATCGTATTAGACTAAAATGTGGTTATTTAGTGCACATGGCTACTTTCGGCAGCTGTACTGAAAATGGTGAATATATTTGACATTTCTTGACATTTTTGTGTATAGCAGTAAGACGGAGTTGGAGTTATAGGTAGTTGTGGCAGAACAACGTTTGCCGAGGAGATAGATTGTTCCTGTAAGGTTTGGTAACGTTTGGACGAGGGGGCGTGGTTCCTCCCATACAAGCCAAATTTGCGCTATCGACCACAAACCAAATAAGGGATATATATCAGACGGTTTCGATCGTAAAAACTAAGATATTATCATTTTGTTCAGATGGTAACTGTCAGTAACTGTACAAAAATAACTTTTTCGTCGCAATATATATGCGCTCACTTTTTCGAAATCATGGCAATTCCGGAGTTCTACACATTTTTATACTGAAACTTGCTGTGTAAGTGCTCCAAGAGGCAGTCACGATACATAAATGTTTTCACGCCCACTTTTAGCGCCCACAAATCAATATCTGTACATATAAAAATGAATCGTGATTTGTTCGGATGCTTAAAACTTGAAAACGACTAGACCAAATAGGATACTTCCTTCTACTGGTTTGTTCGTTCGTAACTGCTACGCAAAGGTTTAGGAAAAAAGTAATGCCACACCCCTTTTATCGCCCACAAATCAATAAAAATGCTATATTTAAGAAGGTTTTGGTCGTATTAAATTAAAACTTTAATAAAAACGGGCGTTGTCACACTTCATCTACGCCTACTTTTGGAAATATCACAATACTCCAAAACTATTGGTCCGATTGAGCTCAAATTTTGTAAGTGGCTTTGCTTTGAGTACGAGATGATTTAAGAAGAAATGCCACACCTTCTTTTACCTCCCATTAATATAAAAACAATTTGTGTTATCGAATAGCGTTATGGGTTGCACAGCTTAGAAATTCGGTATTCGACCACAATTTAGACGTACCGTTTCAGTGATGAAATTTTATGGGAGTTGGACAAGGGGGAGGGGCACCTCTCATACAACCCAAATTGGTGATATCGAATAGCTTTGAATTTATAGGAATTCAGCTTTGGAATTCAGTTTTTGACCTCAATTTACACATGCAGTTTCAATGATTTTTTTTATGGGCGTTGGACAGGGAGGCCTGACATCTCCCTTACATCCCAAATTTGCAATATCGAATTGCTTTGAAGTTATAGGTTGACAGCGTAAGAAATCGGTATTCGACCTAAATTTATACATGCACTTTCATTTCTTACATTTTATGGGCGTAGGGAAAAGGGGAGTGACACTTCCCATACAACCCAACTTTGTGCTATCAAATAGCTTTGGAGTTATAGGTCGCACAGCATCGGAATTCAGTATTTGACCAAAATTTACGCATGCAGATTTACTGATAAAATTTTTTAGAGTTTGTCGGGGGGCGTGGCACCTCCAACTTAACCCAAATTTGCGATATCGAATAGCTTTGGAGTTATAGGTAACTCAGCCTCGGAATTCAGTATTCGACCTCAATTTACACATGCAGTTTCATTGGTTAAATTTTATGGGCGTAAGGAAAAGGGCAGTGGCACCTCCCATACAACCTAAATTTGTGCTATCGAATAGTTTTGGAGATATATGTCGCACAGTTTTGGAATTCGGTATTCAACCTCCATGTACACATGCAGTTTAATTGATTACATTCTATGAGTGGTGATCAAGAGGGCGTGGCACTTCCTATACAACCCTAATTTGTTATATCGAATGGCTTTGTGGATATAGGTCGCACAGTCTCGGATTTCAGTATTTGACCTCAATTTAGACATGCTGTTTAACTGATAACATTTTATGGGCGTTTGAATAGGGAGAGTGGCAGCAACGCGCCGGGTTTCAGCTAGTTCCATTTGAATATCATTTGGATATACTTCAACAAGGGATTCTACTCTCGCTTCTCATTCTTCGTTTTCAATATCTTTTAATTTGCACAAGATTCCAAATATTTTTGTTATGTGTCCATATGCTTCACTTGTTTTTCTCAATTCCATTGCTAACTTATCAACTAAAACAAAGAAAGTTTCAATTTTGAATCTATCAGAACCAGTCAAATTGATTGTTTTGGGTTCTTTGTTGCTATTTATTTTTCTCTCATAGTCTCGTCAAACAAATCGACTCAGGTTCTTAGCATTATTCTCAAACCTTGAAAATTCACTTCGAAAATCTGTTACGAATTCGATAAGAGAAGCTAACATATCGTTAGCAGCTATGAAACCAATATCTACTTTTTGCAGATATTGGCTGGTTGCATTGAAGCGATGCCAAATTCAGTTTCAGAAAAATATCATGAAAGCGTTTTTAAGTTTTATTAATTTATTTAATAGAGCAGCAGCTTCATTCCGCGTTTTGGGTTTTTTGGATTTTTATCACGAAACTGTCACGCGATGATTTTCATGGCCATAGAGGGCAAACAAAATTTTTTAATATTGAATCCTTTTGCTATAATATACGCAAGCAAAAAGTAACATAAATAATAAGGGCGAAAATGAAAAGAAGATGCAAATTTTGTTCCTTGATTGAAAAATTCGTTAAAAAATCAAATTACACATTTTAACAAAAGTGCCTCCGGGGACCCTGCCTGCTGGTGGCCGGCGGCTGCAGCCCCTCCCTAAATCCGCCCTGTCTGCCACGCCTTCTTATCGGCGTTACAAACGAAGTGACTAAGTTAATATACCCGAGACGGATTGGCTCGAAGTTATTCCAAAAATACTCAGCAAAGAGACTCGTATCCTGGCCAGTATAAGAATGTTTATTCTTGTATAACATAGAATTTGGACGAAAGGAAGTCTTTCTTTACAAATAAACGTAATTCTAAAATGTTACAAAAATAGTTAAAAAATAATCCTCGGAAGAAGAGAGAAATACCCTTGGAAAGGTCGGAAAAATTATATATTAATGTTTTTTGTGGTGTTACTAATTTGACCAATTTACGTTTGTTGTGGTTAATTTAATAATTTTGGAGCTTTTTGGTCTTGCTTGTTTATATAATGTTAGTTAGAATAAATAACTTTTATTAACATTATGTTTTCCTCCGACGTTTCGCAAATTTTTTTTTCTGCTTCCTCAGGGATTGAATACAATTTTGATAATAAAAGAAATTAACTTTAAATTTTTAAAGCTCAATTAACAAATAATAATAATTAACATTCAAAAAATTACTAACAAAAAATATTGAGCTAACATATAACACTGAACAATTTAAACAGATTTATGTTTTTTGTTTACCTTATGAAAAATTTAAACAAAACAAACCATAACCAGTAAAACTGAAAAGCTCGAAGGGAAAGACGTTAAAATAAATTAACTTTACTCACGCTGGCGTCCTCACGAATCGTGTCCAAATCACTTGGCATTTGATTCTCCGAGTGTTGGTACTGTTCGCAATATTGTTGTTGCTGTTGCTGCTGCTGTTGCAGTTGCATGGCAGAAACGTAATTGTTATCTTCGTCGTGGAAGGAAACACGTTTATTGTCACGCAATAGCGCAATATGAGCTGCATTGTTATTGTTGTTGCTATGGGCAAAAGACACGTCGTAAGATGCGGAAATTTGTTGCTGCTGCTGCATTAGTGTAGGCGTTGTTGCTGATGTCATTAGATTATTGCTTATGTTGTTGTTGTTATTGTTGTTGCTTATCAAAATGCTGGCCTTCTTAATGTTTGCGTGCTGCTGTTGATTCAGTGCATCTGCATTACTCGTTGCTGTCTTTAGCAAGCCCATTGCTGAGCTGTTGCTTGAACGCAGTTTTTGCTGTTGTTGTGACATAATCAAATAGGAGCTGTTGCGCTCTGGTGGTGGTGGTGGAGGCACTGCTGGGCTCTCAACATCGCTTGTTAGATTAAGCTGAGCCAAATCTTTGGAAATATTTGTGATTGGATGCTCTGTATGGAGATGGCGATCATCTGCGAAGCTTGCAGACTTTTGTGATTTGGACGGCGATGATGTAGAGGTGGGTGCGGCGTTAGTAGAACCATCGTAGCGATTGTTTTTCAAAATACTTTTTGGCTGCATAACAGTTGTGGTGGTGGCTGCGGCGCTGGACGCATTTTGGGTGACCAAAGTGGCAGCAGAGGGCGCCGAGCTGCTCGTTGTAGCAGTATGGGTGGATGTGTCAGTGCCAGCGGTAGTAGACATAGTTGAAGTGGCCTCTTCGCTGGCGGGTGAAATTTTGTCGCTATTGCCCACGCTTTCGAGCACGGATGCTATTTTAATTTCCGTCTGGCGGAAGTTAGTCACAGGTGTTTGTATGGCATTCGCTTGGCTGGCCAAACGGAAAACTTCTTGAACTCCAATATCCTTTTCGTAGGATTGCTCGCTTTCGTCTTCTTGCTCTTCAATCTCTTGAGCACGTCGCTCAAAGTCACGCTCGAGTATAAGCGTTTTCAGTTGCTCCTCCTGCTGTGTGGTGCGCTGCGGTTGAGAGGAGAGTTCGCTGATTTGTTGCTCGCGCCAGTGGCGTACGTGCTCGCGGCGTACTTCAAACTTTTGAAGAAAGAGAAAAAAAGAGAAAAAATAGCGAGTCATAAAAACAGATTGAGAAAAACGGATATACCTCTTTTTCGCGCTCCTCACGTTCCCAGGGATTGACGCCCATGTAATTTTTCTGGTTCTGTATTGTGGAACCGGCACCAGTGCCGGGTACGTAGCTGCCCTTGGGGGGTTCTAAGCTGCTGGCCACATAATTGATACCTGCCGCCAGCTGCTGCGTGCTTTTAAACAGGGGATGTGTGGCTGTGGGTGGCAACGGCGGTTTATCTTCTAGCTGATGATGATGATGGTGGTGGTGTTGTGGTTGTTGTTGTTGTTGCTGCTGGTGATACATGCTATGCTGCTGCTGTTGCTGCAAGATATATTGCTGTTGTTGCAAACGACTTGGCTGTGGTTTGGGAGCGGTGGGTGGCAGAAGCAACTGCTGCTGTTGTTGTTGTTGCTTTGATGGCGACAACTGCTGCATGCCTGGTTTGGGAGGCAATGTAACGAAGTTTTGTTGTTGTTGCTGCAGCAGCTGATTCGGAGAGTGTTGTGCGCTATCCATACCACTTTGATGTTGTTGTTGCTGCTGTTGCTGCTGTTGCTGCTGCTGCTGTTGCATAAGATCATGTCGTGGATTGCGGCGTAGCGTTTGACCTGCTGCAGGCGAATGTTGTTGCTGCAAGTAATCGCTACCGCTACCATTTTGAAATTGCATCTGCAGCTCATTGCTTGCCACGCCTCCGTGTGCCATATTAACATTTTGCATACTTTGACTAGCCGAAATATTGCTGCCGGCAGCAGCATGCTGCTGATACAGCGGCCCACCTGCACCACCAACCGTGCCAGCGCCAGCAATATTGGGCATGGACGGTGCCAACAGCTGCTGTAGACGCAAACTGTGTTGATTCTGCATGTCGCGATTGAAGTTTTGTGTGCTCTTCGACCGTGAACCCATGGTGAGTGATGAGTGCGGTTGCATTTGTTGCAAGTGATGATGTTGCTGCTGCTGTTGATGGTGGTGTTGTTGTTGTTGAGTAGCACCTGTAGCGCTACTGCTGGTGCCACCATTCAAGTTGCTACTACTAGCGCTAATGTTGTGTGTGTGATGTGTAAATTGTTGTTGCTGTTGCAAAGGCATTTGTTGATGTTGCTGTTGTTGTTGATTATTGCTTGTTGCTGCTGCTGCTGCTGTTGCGGTATTGCTGTGATAATAGGCTGAGGCTGGACGGCTCGGTGGTAGGTTAGAGCTCAGTGGTGATAACATGGCTGATGATTGTAGCTGTTGCTGTTGGTGGTGGTGCAACTGTTGTTGGTATTGTTGCATCTGCGCCGCTGTTGGTGTGCCATTGATTGGTGACAACATGGGATTCGGTACGTTGTGTGGCGAATTTCCATTGTAGGTGTTCATTGCGGAATGTGATGGATGTTGGGGTCTGCAATAAATATAAATACGATATTTATGTTAATTAAAATTATTTTATGTTGCAAAAACTTTTTATTGAATGCACAAAGTAAAAATTATGTGGTATTACATACAGTATGAAGAACATGAAACCCGCTTTTTTAAAATATATGCAACCTAAACTTTCGAGTCTTACATTTATGTCGAAAGTAAGTTTTTAGTTTTCAAGATACGCCTTTATAATTTCACAAGTTAAAGCTAACCCTATTATTCTGTATCATAAAAAAATATACTAAAAATAGTAAAACTGCCCTTTTCTGCCTGATATTCTTGCGACTCACTCAAATTTGGGCATGTGTCATTTCAAATGAAATAAATGGTTATAAAATACTCAAGTAACTAAAATAGTCTGAAAGAGCATTTTTACACTTTTTTCAAGTTCGAGAGACAAAGAGAGAGAAAGAGGGAGAGAGAAAGAAGAAGAGAGAAAGAAGAAGAGAGAGAGAGAGAGAGGAAGAACAAGAAATCCACTTTCTCAAGGTCGAAATTGAACTAGTTTGAAGTTAACTTAAAAAATTTCTTCGAAAACAAATCGAATTGCTTTGATCAGCTGTTAACATTTTTAGATTAAGAAAATAAATAAACATACGAAACTCAAAATATAAGTGCTTGTTGTAATAAATCAGCTGGCATTTTGGGCTCGAAATACACTATTTTCATACCACCATGCATATAAAAATGCGTAAGGGGCATACTAACTTTGTCACTTCGTTTGTAGCATCAATAAGGAGGCGTGGCAGATAAATGTATATTCTTGATAAGCATCACTCCCTGCGTCGATTTAACTATGTCCGTTTGTCCGTGATCATGATAACAGCCGTAATTTAAAAGCTATCGTAACAAAATTCCATATAAATAGTTACTAGGAGTAGCAGTTGCTTAGCAAACGCGTAAGATGGCTACATAAATTGGTACGTTGAAGGTGCATTTAAGTTGGGTCGCTCGCTCTAATAAACTTTTCCCAAAGCAATAAAAGTAAAGATTAATTCTTGGCGTTTCTCACCCAACCCCTTCTTGTCATATATTTTTTTAAGCCGATCATAAGAAATAGCTGGTTCGATAAAAAGTTCACTTATACTACGAACTCTTGAGAATGCTTCATATGCTATTCCAAATGCAAATTCTTTTTTTCCAATATCGACAACTGCTTGATCTAGTGTTAATCGTTGCGATCTATGAATACTAATCGCATAAGCAAGTTGTACTGGAATTTGCTTGCGAGTAAAATTGTTTGATCCTTTTTTAAATGATACTACATTAGGAGGAATAGGTAATACATTAGAGTTGTTGTATTTTGGTCCAGAATAATTGCGAAACTTGACCAAAATGCACAAAGGAAATTCTTCTATAAATCGGCACTTTCGCAATGGTTGTAAACAATTTCAACAACCTCACCGATGCTGCCATTGCACAGACCAGCTGAAGTAAAAAGGTTTTGCCTCAAAATAACTTGTGTACCCTTACATAAATATAACTTTGGGCTTAAACCTCTTGCATCGTCGGATGAGGCTAACAACGCTCGTGGGTCATTGTGTAAAGCATTGATGATTGTTACAGCATTGCCAATATTTGTGAGCTTCTCAATGTTATATTCTTCAATTTCAGCGTTCTTCGAGATTAATCTTAACACATTTTAGTTCGAAAAAAATTAACGCTGATTGAACATGGTCGATAAGAGAACGTAGTCTTGTAGAGTCAGTTCTCGTAATGATACTCTTAGTAAACATTCCCTGAAAACTTGTTGTTCTGGTCGAATTTGTCTCATTATCTGGTTAAATACGAACACTTATTTGACGATAGACTAACTGACCTTGAGTGGCGGTAACATCACCTGACCTCAGATTCCAACTGGCTGCAGTTGATTGAAATCTCCGAAGAACAGCACTACGTACTCTTTTTTAGGAGCATCGGCAAAGAATGATGAATGTTTTTTATGTTAAATAATTTCTCACAGTTTCGTATAAATTTTGTGCAGTACGGGTTGAAAAAATTTCAGGATTTATAGAAGAATTTTATCTAGAATCCTGTTAAACATAAATTCAATTAGAAAATAAACATTATAAATATTTACTTTTAACATGAAAACATTCATCATTCTCTGCCGAAGTTGCTAAAAAATATTACAAGCAATAGTAGCAGCGTAGCGAGTGCAAACAGCTACAGCACGACTCTGCATAGAGCACAGCAGCACCGCATGCCAAAATCGATAGCTGCTGCTGTAAAGCCTGCTTTAAAAATGTTAAAAAGCGACAGCAACAGCAAGAAGGCGACTTCAAAATGCGATAGCTTGCTGCTGCTATGGCTTCGATAATGTTCCAAAATTACAGCACGGCTGAAAAACCGAACGCTCGCTGCTACTGAAACTATTTGTTTCATTCGTAGTTTGCAGCCGAAGCAAAATTTATTTCTGGAAAATAGCAAAATAAATTGCTAAAGCGCAGCCAAAGTAAAAACTTTGATGCTTTTGCTAATTTGGCAGCAGCAATTTAAACCCTGAACAATAGTATGCATCAAAGTCACGAAATAACAGTTGATCCCTAGATTTCATATACAAATTTTTGTAACTTTGGTACCATACGGTCTATCTGTATGCAATTTACATGTAAGTAAAATATGTCACTCAATAGCCTAAATCACAAATTTCATAATACCGTTTACTCAAACTTGAGTTACAGATTAATTTCCCTCTAGAAACAGTCCACTGTGCGACGTGTGCGCAAGGGAACATGCATATCGAACATATTGCTTATATTGTTTAAGAAAAAATTTAGCTTTTCATCGACTGAAGAAAAAACCAGCAGTCCGACCAGTTTATTTCAAATAAGCTGTAAATAAATGTGAACCCGGTAGCCCGGGTTTAATTCCAGCTCAGACAGAAAGTTTGTACAATTGAATTAATTTTTCTGTTCGGTCGTCACCTCTCTGCAGACAATGGCAAACCTCAGAGAATAAAAATTGCCATGTTAAGCTTCTTGAGAACATAAGCCGTTCGGAGTCGGCATAAAACACGTAGGTCCAGTTCTCGGTCATTTGTGATCAAACATTTAATAACACGCACAACACAATTGATCAATAGAAGCTAGGTCAAAGACCTTCCAAGGTCTGAAATGGCCAGTTTATTTTTTTATTTGTAAATAATGATGAGTTATCAATCGACTTGTAGTCGGGGTACTCAAAAGAGGTTTCCGAAGTAGTTTTTGAGAGATCAATGTTTAACAAAAAATTTAAATCATTAACAAAAAAATGCGGCTATATTTCGATTCTTTCAAAACGAAAACTATTGTTTTATTGTCTTTACTGAAAAGTACGGAATGACTTAAAATTTTCTTTACATACAAGCCTGCTTTTTGACCCTTTCAACAACAACAATATATCAACAAGTTATTTTTGGATAGAAATAATTTTTAACAATGCTGATTAGGATAGTTCAATGAAAAACAATATTACATTTGGTCAAATGTTCGTACGAATTTTTTTAAACGCATTCAGTTTTTATTTGTACAAACTTGAAACAAATTTTGGGACCAAGCTTTGAGCTAAAAATTGATTTCTTGGGTGACAGGTGGTGGATAGGTGTTTTTAAATGAAATGTTGGCGGTGAAAAAATAATAGCATCAGTGCATACATTTGATCCATCGAGGTGTTTTTTGTAAAGATGATTTATCTTAAGTTATTATTTTTTTTAATCTGACACTCCTTTTTTTAGAAGGGGAGTGTCAGATAAGGCTGGGTGGGCGTAGTGGAAATGTTGGAAATAAAAAAATAATAGGATCAGCTTATGCCTTTGACTCCTCTCAGACATGAACTATGTTTACATTATTCTTTTTTGTGTTTTTCTCAGTGAACATTTAGAAGGTTGACAAATATGAATGGGAATTTTGAAAAGAATTGATAAATATGAACAATTAATAGAACCTTTTTTATATTATTTAACACCTCTTGGGGTCACATTGGCACGACTGTAAAATGGGTTAAAATGGGACACATTGCAAAATGAGGTTATTTATATATTAATACATGAAAAGTTAAAAATGAGATTGTTGAAGAGAAACCACGCTCTAGACTCTTGAAATGAGTATATCGAAAGGTTTTTATTCAAACCAGTCATAGTACTTATGATAATAACCCTAAAGCTTATAATCAACCCATCTTCGGGGGCAATCAATCGCTTGTATTTTATTATTTGCCATAACACTTTTTCATTTTGAAAGCTCGAGAATACCAGATTTTAAATGTCTAATTTAAGACAAAAGTAACCTAAAGCTCACAAGTCTATTATAGCAGTTTTTAAGTCTGAGACAAGATATTTTAATATAGACCACTACATCAAAAGCCTTTGCATTAGTTATAAAACGTTAATCGGTCAATATAGACCACTACATCAAAAGCCTTTGCATTAGTTATAAAACGTGAGTATAAAGTGCCTTAAATTAAAAAAAAAACAAACATTGAAACATGTACGAAAAATTTTGTGGTGCATAAAGAAGACGGAGGTATCAAAAATTCCAACGAATTCGAAAAACATCAAAAAGTGTGTTTGTTACATGTCACTGCAACACAATGATTACTCACGTACGTACGTTAGTCAATTCTAGAAGTTGATATTCTCGCTTGATAGGAATAAAACCATAAAGTAATTTTTTTAAACGAAATGAAATCCTATAAAAATTTATCATTAATTAAAGCAACCAACTACAAATTTTCTAAACTTAAACTACAACATCGCAGATGGATGAAACTACAAACCTTTCTGCTAAAATCGGTTGACTTTGATTTTGGGCACGATAGACGCTTAGATTTTGATAGAAACCCTGTTCGTTGTTGTTATTGACAAGGCTGTGAGTGCTGCGTGACTTGGAGTTGGCCATGGCTATAGAATACAAGAAGAAGAAATACATTATTTTTAAGTTTAGTTTAAAAAAAAACACAAAATTTCTAAATTTATATCTTAAGCATAAAACTCACAAATAGTACCACTTCCGGTGTGATGGTGAAGTGCTGGAACAGATTTACTATTTGGCAAATGTGTGTTGGGTATGAGGGGACCAAGGCTTTTGGAATCAGCACCCATGCGTGTTAGATCGCGCTCAGACATGCGACGATTACCTGTTGTTATGTGGTTAAAGTGATTTTTTAGTTTTGGTATTGGTGTTGTTGGTGTTGGCAAAGAAAAAGGAAGATAGAAAAAAAAAAATGTGTGAATTATTAAAAAGGCAGAGGTGTTACAAATGCTTTTAAGTGCAGGAAGAAGAGCAACATATACACAACAATAAAATTAAAAACTTAAAATAATAACTTTTTCAAAATAAACAAACACTATTTTATAAATATAAAGTATAAAAAAAAACAATAGCAGCAACAGAAATTAGGATGTTTTTATTTTACAAAAATGATATACATAAATTCAAATAACATACGTAAAAACTTAACTAAAAAAAAATATATCAAAGTCTAAGTGCAGTTACGGACGTCTGTTGAAGCGACATTTTCAGCACTGTAGTGAAAAAATTGAGTTTAATCTTAATCGGTTCTTTGTGTAAATTTTAAACACTTTTCAACTTCAAGCAGATATTTCCTTCATATAAATTCATCAAATCGAGCTAGGATTTTGTTTTAATGTAAAAATTCGTATGCAAAATTTATGTTTTCGATTTTTTTTCACGCTAGGTCTTGCTGCTACTATACAGAAAAAAATTTCCCTAATAGTTTCTTGTGTAAAATGTGGTGGGATGACATAATGTTCACGGACATAAGGTCTACTTCACAAACGGACATAATGTCCATGGACCTAATGGCGTATTCAGACTGGAAAACTGCGCGATTATTAATATAAATTGTTAAATTTTTGTAAATTAATTTAAAGAATTTATTAAAGTTTGTTGCAGTTGTCTGTATGTATGAAATTCTGTATACAAAATTCTGCATTAACAGAAAATTGTGTTAAAAAACTCTGTATGCCAAAATTCTGCAAAATATGGACTAAGAACAACTAAGGTATATGAGCTTAAAATAACAAATTTCCGTACAAGGAAATAATTTAATCTTGAAACACACTTTTTTGTATTCCAAATAAAGTTAAAATACTATAAATGGAGAGCAGACTTTTTGAAAGCAAAATTTTTAAAAAACAGTATATTGAAATAAAAGAAAATTAGACAAACAGCATTTTAAAAATACTGTAAAAACTACAGCATTTGACAATACAGACTTTTAACAAGCAGAAAACTGACCCGGTCCCAATTTATTATTTCATTATAAAAAGATTTGCTCTTGTACGGAATGTTGTTTTTGTCATGTAAAACTGATATTTTTCATGAAAAATTTATATATAAATATAACGTGTTCAGAAAAATTCTTTAAAATTAAATTTGTATGGACTTTATGTCCGTTTGCGAAGTACTCATAATGTTCGACGCCCATAAAATTTTGTGAATGGAACGGCACGTGCAGATTGTTTTCGAATACCGATTTCCGAGGCTG
Organism: Dichetophora obliterata; assembly: GCA_963920525.1. Classification (NCBI taxonomy): domain Eukaryota; kingdom Metazoa; phylum Arthropoda; class Insecta; order Diptera; family Sciomyzidae; genus Dichetophora; species Dichetophora obliterata. The sequence goes on from OY986435.1 coordinate 52,216,833, forward strand.
TGCGCTCTTTAATTGCAAACGCCCCCTTACTTGCTAAAGTTTCACAAAACCGAATTCCCATGCTGTGTGACCTACTATTCCAAAGCTATTCGATACCGAAAATTTTGGGGTATATTTTAAATGCCACGCCCTTTTTTAAAATCAGAACCCGCCTTCACAAGAACATTCTCAAGAATTTGCTACCGTTTCCCTGAAAATTTCACCAATTTATAAAAATTGGTTCTGCGATTTCGGAGACTTAACGTGATATACACATATACATATATTAATTTTTTGTATAAAGATAGATGGGCGGAAAAAGTAGACGTGTCAACAATTATATATATATAGTGATCGCCACTTGGTTCCATTGCACCTACATATCAGTTTTCACTATCAAAACGCGAACATTTCAGGAATTAGCATGATTTCGACAAAGTGGGCGTAGATATATTGCGCCCATAGTAAACATATGAACTAAACTACCAAATATTTGTTTTATTCGATCAAAACAGCCTTATATAGAAAATTTCCATTAATTTGTGGGCGGTAAAATGGGCGTGGCAACATTTATATATATAGTTCACTATCAAAACTTGTACAACTCAAAAATTGGCATGATTTTAAAAAAGTAGTCGTAGATAAAGTGCGACCACGCCCATTTTCAGAACAATTGCCGATAGCAGCCATATAAACAAAATTTTAGTTTTTTACGATCAAAACCGTCTGATATATAGCATTTTTTATGGTTTGTGGGCGATAGCGTAAATATGCGTTGTATGTGAGGTACCACGCACCCTTGTCCAATCGACACTAAACATCCCAGGAGCACTTTCAAGATGTTGTTTTAATTTCCTTGAAAATTTCATAAAGATCGGTTCAGAGGTTTTTAAGTCTACACGTGATATACGTGTATTTTTTTTAAAAATTTAATAAAATAATGAATAAGTAACTAAGAGAACAAGTAACGAGTACATGAACAAAAATGTTAAAAATATAATTTTAGAGTCAACTTTCAAGGATTTTTTGTAGAAATCGGAGGTAAATAAAAAATTATTCCAAAAATCAATGAATATTTCTTAAGGATTCTACAAAGAATTCGATTTTTTATTAATTCCGTCTAGCACGCTCTTTCACATCACTATGAGACGCAAGTGATTCGGAAAATGACTAAAATGATTTTGAAAAAGTGCATGAATCTGTCCAATTTTTTATAAATTTATTTTTACTATATAACCTGAATGAATTTCAAAGCACAAGATGTTAAGTTTTTAAATGCCAAATAAAAAAGCTAGTCTCAAAATAATGAAATGGTAAAATTTCAATTATTTGATTATGGTAGCTGACAATATCAACCAATTTACCTCTCATCGTTTATTTTCGCTTTTGTTTGCAAACGCATACTCCGCGTAAGCCAAAGCATCATCACGATCAAACCAACTATATGGACACATGCTAAACTGATCTCCCAGGCAACCCCTTTCTCTATAGAACATACTCGTCTTATGTTCGCTTCGACTTATGTTTGATATTCTACACAGCATGGTATGAATCGTTTTTGCTTTCATAAATTTTATACTGCATTCTTGCCTTCACAAAAAATATTTCCTGCGTGTCATATATGATATGAATAAAAACTCAAGCAATTCCTTTTTTTTAAGCAAAGCCTTATTTCCCAAGTAAAGGGAATTTGATGATCTTTTTCTTGTTTTTTTTTTTTAAAGGCATTCCTTAAAAGCGAATGAATAAATTAAGGATGACTTGAACAAGTTAAGAATTATGTGAGATATTCTAGTGTGTATGTGGCTACTGGACTCGTTAAAATGTTTCACTTTCATAAAAAATAACAAGAAAAAAAAATAATTTTGCAAACGAATCATGTAATTCATTCAATAGTCTTGGGAAAAAAATATCGCGTCACGTATGCAAGCAAAAAATGTCACTTCAACAAAGTCTAACTGCCTTTTAGCGCGTCGTGTTCTCACAACCACCTCTTGTGCCTGCTCTGTCATCTTGGTTCGGCGGCATCCGAATCATCGGATGACTCTGCTGTGCCACATTTAGCAGAGCTACAGTGAGGACAGCTGGAACAAACAGCTGATGCTGCTGCAATAGAGCTCGTAGAACTGGCTAAGGAAAGCAACCATTTTGGACCTTCAGCATGTTGTTGTTGTTGTAGCTGATGCTGCTGTTGCTTACGCTTAATGCTTCGCACTGAGTTCGGTTTGGCTGTGGACATAATGCTCATGCGTCGCTTAATATCGCAACATTTTAATTCGGGGCAGCTGTTGGTTGTTGTGGTGTTGGAACAGGTAGCTGAGGTGCTGGGCAGAACTTTACAATTGGCACAACATGGACAGTCACAAGTAACAGAGGTGCAAATGGATAGTTTATTAAGTTTAGATAATTGTGATGGTGGTGTTGGTTGTTGTAATGATGATGATAATGATGATTGTTGTTGTTGGTCGTCAACATTTATTCGTTGTTTGTCGTGTTGTGATTCGCCGCTCTGAAATTCAATATCGAATTGGGAGAGGCGACGCCCACAATTAGCGTCATCAGCGGTTGATTGTGCTGGAAAGGAACTTGGCAAAGTTGTGCTTTGTTCAGTTTTGGCTAATTCTAAACTATAATCTTTGCCACTTGAACCATTCAAACTCCATTCTTTCAATTGCTTTAAAATATCAACCTGTTCACGTTGTGTGAGCTTCTTAACTGGCGGCGTTTGGCTGGGAGGCTTAGCGCATAATTGTGAAGTGGACTTGGAGAGCACACTAGAAGCGCTGAGCTTCTTGCTGGCATCAAAACACAGATGACGTTCAAAGAAGTCAGCCATTTGCCGAACTTTGCCATCACCAAATGACTTGGCATCAAAGTCGTTGGGCTCATTCGAGGGCGATGGTGATTCTACTATGATGCGTGTTGTACTTAGGACAGACGCTTGTGCAATTGAGGTTGGTGACGTGATGATTGGTGGTGACCAGGTGCTGGACGAAGCTGGTGCATAGCAAGCGGGAAAATGTATATTTGCATGGCTCAGCGAGCGTCCGGGACAAAAATAGTTTATTTCGGAGGAACTTTCGATTTCACAGAGAGTAGGAACTTTAATTGTTAAAATAGTGTTGGTGGTATTAAAATGCTTTTTGCTATTTGCAGTTGTTGCTGGAGATGTGTTTGTGCCAATATTAAAACCACCAGTAACATTGCTGGCGCTTTTATTTGGAATATGTGGCGAAGCAGACCTTTTGTTGAGATTTGTGCGACTTCCTCCAGAAGTGGAACGATTGGCATTTAGTTCACGACGCGGTTTGATATCTGTTTGACGGCAGTTTGGCGTCGTACGATTAGCTAGTGCAGAGTTAAGCAGCTTTTCGATGGATTCGCTCGAGGAGCGCTGACTGTTGGTGCCACTGCCATTGCCATCGACGCCACCGCCTGAAGTAGAGCGATTTGAATTTAGTTCACGTCGTATTTTCTGTATCAGCGGCATCTTTTCAAACTTTTCCTGCTCCAGCGACTCGCCGATCAGTGAACATTGACTGCCGACACCATCGCGGGCACAATAATTGCTGATAGCATCGTGCGTATGAAACTTGCGGTTTATTCCCTCATCGTGCTCCAAGCTGATGCTGTTGCGCTTACGTGCCGTCTCCTCTAGGTCAAAGCTGACCGTCTTGCGGTAGCCTGCCACACTGCGGCGAGCATTGGTCATAATGCCACCGCTGGCATTATTGGCTGTTTGCTTTGCCTCACTAAGCTGTTGTGGCTCATAAGCCGACATATCTGCTGGCCGCTCATCGTCCGATGGCAAATTGTCATCGATAAATGGAATTTCATCTGAGTCCGCCACTGAAGCGATGCCATCCTCGTTCAACGGCTGATGCACCTCAGTATAGGAGAAGTTCGTGATAGACTCATTTGAAGCTTGTTTCACATTCGGATCCGGATCCTTGTACTCTTCAATATAGATCGAGGGTGGCGGCGTGTGTGCCCGCGGATTAAACGCTGTGGCGCTGTTGGCACGCGCACGCATCGGACTGTAGTTTAAGTTGCTGTTGCTGCTCATCAGGTTGTTGTTGTTGATGTTAAAGTTCATCCCCATGTTTCCGCCACCATCATTGGACAAATACAAACTGCTAGCTGAACGCGCTATCGGCCGCGTATCCCGATACCTGGGATCGATGTGCAACTGATAGCCCTGAGCACAGCGTTGTTCCAACAGCGAAGAAGCGCTGAGTCTGCGCACTGGGGGCGAGCTAGATGGCATATAGGCGATTGATTCGCGTCTACTACGATTCAGGCTGTCATCGGAGACGGACGCAAAGTAGCGATTGTGATTGAGTGAGTGACGTCTTGGCTGTGGATCATATTGAAAAAGTCTATCCGGTTCTACTTGAATCACATTTTAGCATTTAGCATTAAATTAGGTAGCATGAGGAGGAGTTAAGTTAATTGGCAGCATGTAAGGAATGTTATTAAGATGCAATTAGCGTTTAAATACAAAGTAGTTAATGTTATGGAAATACAAACTAATTCAAACTAGAGCAATGGAAGCAGAGCGTTCTATGCTTACAATTTTAAGGACATGAATATAAGCTCAACAAATGTATGGCAAACAGCTGATATTTATGTCCTGTTGTTACCTCCACCTTATTTGAAACAAAAACATTGGCTTACCACGCTGTATGACAGGGCTAGGCTGCTGCAGCAAAGTGGCGAGTCCATGATAGATGGCGCCTTGCTTAGCTACCTCCAAGGAGACCACTGGTCCAGTGCGCACCAAATAGTCTGCAGCACTATGAAAGGAAGAAAAGAAAAGTTAAATAAATTTAAACTTGAAACAACTTTAATTTGCTTATATTTAGCTTGGCAATTTTTAATGAACAAATTAAAAAAATGTATGCACTGTAGTGAACAGTATACTGAGTATGTGCTGTCATGTGCAGCTTTGGAAATTGTGCAAATGGTAAATGTATATACATAGTACTGTTTTTTAGAATTTCCGAAATTTTATCGCATATCTCACCACAAAGATATTGTCGCTGCGCCTACAAAAATAGTTGTGTGTTTCTCAGTAACTTTTCAGGAGAGCAAAAAACTGATTTTTTTCAGAGCATTTCTACTACTGCGAGCACAAAGCTGTTTTGATTACTTCTAAGCCAAAAGAGATTTAAAAAAAAACGGCAAATGCAGACATATGGGCTAATAAAATATGCAATAAAAAAATTACCAAAAATCACATAACATATAAAATGAAATGGAAACTCATAACATACAATAACTTTGGCAGAGCTTTAAAGAATGCATTTAATTTGATTTAAATCACAAAAAAATGAAGCAATGAATAACGAAAAAAATTGATTTATAAATAAAATTTTTAATTCACACTCAATTTAAAAAAAAATTATTAATTATTCATTTCAATTATTCATTTTCGTTATTCAGAATAATGAATCAAATTTTTTATTCATTTGAATGCTATTCACAAAGAATGCCATTCACAAAGAATTTCAGAATTTTCAATTATTCTATTTTTAATCATTATTCATTTTTTATTCGTTATTCATTTTTTATTCTTTATTCATTTGTTATTCATTATTCATATTTTATTCATTATTAATTTTTTATTCATTATTCATTTTTTATTCATTACTCATTTTTTATTCATTATTCTTTTTTTATTCATTATTCATTTTTTATTCTTTATTCATTTGTTATTCATTATTCATTTTTTATTCATTATTCATTTTTTATTCATTTTTCTTTTTTTATTCATTATTAATTTTTTATTCATTATTAATTTTTAATTCATTATTCATTTGTTATTGGCTTAATTTATTTATTTAAATTTATTTTAAAAATAAATTTATTTAAAAATTTTATGTAAAAATCAATTTTGCATTCATTGAATGCATTCTTCTTTTGTCGTTATTCAGTTGTACTTAAAATTCTGAATATGAATGCAGACTTTACAGCTCTGAACTTTGGCAATGTTATAAAAAATATACAAATATTATACAGGATTTATGAAGGCTCAGCTATTATGACGCCACTTTCTATTGGAGGTAAGCGGAGTTTTAATTTTATTTAACCAAAAGTCCAAACGTTGAGTGCATAGTTCAAACTTAATTCATTTTTGTAAGATTTAAAGTGATTTCATAAAGAGTGAAAATTCTTTCAAACTAGCCACCAAAAACAGAAAGTCGTAATTTGTATATACCTAATGGTTATTATTGCAGTGTAGATGAAATAAAAACTTATTATATATTAAATATTTTTTTTTAATTTAGTTTTAGGCCACTATTTTAGTAAAATTAATGCTGCTAAGTAACGGCTAGTTTAAATTTATTTATGTTTTGGTCAAGGACTCTTAATATAAAAAAAAAATATCCCGGTAGCCTAGAAATGTTTAAAAAAAGATTACATATATATCGGTAATTCCATGTCATATCGGACGTTTTTGTTCAAAAACTAATTTTGACGATTTCGATTTTTTCAAATTTTGCACGTCGATAGAAATTTCAAAACAAAAAATATTTGCATACTTTTTTATAATTTTTTATTTTTTTTGCAGTTACACACAGTGAAAAATTAAAAAGAAAATCAGAAATTGTCATTCAAACATGTACCCAAACAACTATATCTTCTAAACCGTTAGCCCTACATGAAAAAAATTGAAGACATATTTTAAAGATCTTGAATTGGTTTTTAAGGTGGTGTTCTTTTTTACAAACACTTTCTTGAAAAATTTTAAATTTTTTGACTATTAAAAATTTCACTCCCATTTTTCAAGGTAAGCATCACTATTTTTTTGGCACTTTGAAAATATTATCGTATTGAGGCATTCATTCTTAATGCATTCTCAAGATTTGATGTTGGAGAATCAATGTTTACTATTTTAAGCGAAATTTTCAAAAACTGACTACACAATTTGTAAATACAAAATACTTTAATTTTTAATTAAAAATTTAATATTTAGTATTTTTTTACTAAACTAGGTACATATCGTCGCTGCGCCAACAGTTATATGTTTTTCAGTAAATTTTCAGGAGAGCAAAAAACAAATTTTTTTCAGAGCATTTCTAGTACTGCGAACTGTTTTTGATCACTTTTAAATCATAAGAGGTATAAAAAACTGCAAGTGCAGAAATGTGGGTAATAGATAGTGTAAACAAATGGCGCAACGACTGGTTTTTCTGTTAAAATATTTCATGGTTGTAATTTCGTGATGTATCCCTGAAAAAAATATGGCAATGAAATACAAAAACCCTCGGGCAAAGTCAAAAGTTATGTCGCAGAAAAAAGAAAGGATGCAGAAAAATTTGTTTTGACAAGGAGTATTTAAAAATACTAGTATCGCCTGCGGTCGAAATTCGACCAACTGCCATTAAAGCAGTGAACCCAAATAAACACCAACGTAGGCTATGTAAAGGCAATGTAGCGTAGATGTGAAAAAACATAACATTAAAGATGTAAAGCGTAGATGACTCGTTTGCCATTTTTGAAACGTTGAAGTTTGTGTAGTTGAATGCAAACACAAACACTTTACTATAATCACATCCAAATTACCAAACTTTGTCATTCCGTAGCTTCAATGGAAGAACCGCTTGACAAAAATGTTTCCAACAGAGATTCTATCTCTCCCGAATCAGCCTCTAGAGAAGTCAAACGTATGAGCTGGTTCTATTGTTAAGGTAACCAACATTTCTTTTAAATATATCCACCCTCTTTCAGTCAGCCTTTTGGGAAGTACAATTTTTAAAAGTTGATTTTTAAAACTATTTTCACAGTGAAATTTTTATTCCAGCGCCCAAACGGAAGGGCGTGGCAGCTTAAAATGTTTTAATGCAGTCCTTGAAAAACTACAACATGATTAAAAGTAAAAAAGAAATGTTCATGCCACAGGAAAAACATTGGGGTAAAAAGAGTTAATCAACGACTTTTCATAAAAAAATACATTGTAGATACTGAGAAAATCTCTAGTTTTTTAGATATCGGAATAATTTTAATAGCAAAATAACGGGAGTTTTTCATAATTTACTATTTTTAACAATTTCATCATCACAAAATATATTCACACATGTTACATAAAATAGGTTCTTATGGCGGGGTATTTGTAAGAGATGACCAAAAATGTCAGTATTATTTGTTGCACATCTTGTCAATATCTAAAAATTTCCTCTTCATCATGTTCTTCCATCTTGTATACTGTACAATGTATAGCTCAGATTTTAATTAAGAAATGCTCTTTCTGCGCTGTTTCAGGTCGAAGGGCACCAATCTAAAATCCAATCATATTGTAAAAGCCTCCTGATCCAAACTTTTAATCCGATACCGCATTCTACGTCTTTCTAATACGTTGATACGCAGATTGAACTTTTTCCGAAAGACCGTAAAAAAAATTTAAGAATATTGAATAAAATATTAAAACAAATATATTTTTTGTGCCGAAATGCACGACCGACCTCTCCTCCCCAACCCCCGAATATTTAATCGAAACATGTATACTTTACAATGAAATAAAAATATCAACACTTGCTCAATAAATCTGCGTTAGAACCCCTTTATTTTGTTTTGCCTCAGAAACGCTGGTTGAATGTGTCCGAAAAGAGAGGAAAGAAAAACCACACAGCTGTTTTTTTCATTAGTCCCATGTTACGGTGGCGGTCATGGGCTCATCATAGTCATGCATTGTTGTTGTTTCAATGTAAATTAAAAATTTGAGAGCGAGAGCAAGAGAGTAAATTTTCACCACCACGGTCACCAAATGATTCCACAAAAATATGAAATCATGGGATCAAAACAGTGTTGCGTTGTGGAATTATTCACAACATTTGTGTTTAGGCACGAAAATAGTACACTTTTAGTACGAAATGTATGAAAGCAGTAATGAAACCTGCTTAGTAGCAACACTTATCGGTTGAAAAAATACTAAAAGTAGCAAATAGTGTACTGGTGCTTAGGCATCATATGACCACCAGCATAACATACTTTCGTCACACAGCTCATCAAACGAAAAAAGAGAGTAAAAAGTGTCATGACCAGGGATCATATGACGACCACCGTAACATTTCCCTTAGCGCCATGGGCTTACTTGTCGTTGCTCAAACAATTCGATTAAGTTATGTAAGTGCGAAAGAGATGTCAGCTTATGTTGCTCAATAAAAAAATTGTTATTGCAATCGGAACTGTTTGAACATGTTGGGTGTTCACACGTCTGTCAAATGATTGAATCAATCAAAATTTGTTGTTGCTTTTCTATGTAAAAAAAATTAACTCTCTACAAGAGCGAAAATGAATTTCAAACTCTTCATCGAATCGGTCAAAATTTTGATTCAGCTCCAGACCTGCATCAATCAGTCATAGGGTTGCATTTTTTTACTTGTCTGTTGTTTAGTAGCAAATTATTTATAAAAAAGTACTTGTTTTTACTAGGCAGAAGAGTAACAAATGCCTGCATCGGTACTTCAATCAAAAAATCATGTGTGAGCAGAAATAAATCAAAAATTTTAGAGTGAGTAAAAGAGAGTAAAAAATCGCGATAAACTTCAATCATTTGACAGACGTATGAACACCTCTCATGCTTAAATCGTACAGATGGAATGATTGGAACTATGTCCGAGAGTGAACATAGTTCCGTGAACTATGCAGGTCCGGAACGACCCAACTCTATCTCACAGCAACGCTGTTCAATATAGCGAATGTGGGGTTTTTTTTTTGCTGCTGTTTTTTATATGGGGAAAAGTGTTTTTAATTTCTAATTTTACTTTTCTTAATGACAAAACATTTTATTAAAAATTGTATTACGAACTTGCCATGAACTTGCCATGAACTTGCCATGTGTTGTCTAAAAGTCTGTAAATAGAGGACTAAAGTTTCGTGTTTGCGTATTAATATATAGATATGAAGCCGGTGAGGTTAAAAAATCGTTCCACTCTAGCATACACACTTTTTCTGTAATTTGTAAAAATTTGAACTTACCGCTCCTGGGTTATGCCAATCAGACTTTGACCATCTACTCTGAGTAGCTGGTCGCCAGCCTGCAAGCGTCCATCAGCGTCTGCAGCGCCACCAGGCACAACACTCTTGATATAAATTCCCAAACGTTCCTGGCCAGCGCCTTTGGCTGCCACTATAGAAAGACCCATGCCATTGGCATTCTTGTGCAGCTTGATAACCTGCATCTCGGGTTGAGGCATCTTATTGGACATGGAACTCGAAGAGCGTGCCTGCTAATTTATCAAATTTAATATTTCAAAATATTTTGCACACGAACGCCACAAAAACTCACATTAAACTGATGCATATAAACCGTCCACAAGCCAATGGATGTAGGCTGTGCAGCCAAGCGACACATACCTTGTTGTTGCAATGGATTCAAAAAGTCGACCAAGCCGGATGGTATGCCTCGCACTACATCGCAGCTGAAGCCATCGTCGGGCAACAGCAAGGCCAAATGCAACTCTGGCGATTCTTCCAACCGCACCTCACGACCATCAGCACGCGTTAATTCATCGGCAACAGATTCGGCCATGCGTATGGCTGTGTCCACCAGATTTCGCGGAATCTTTTCCTGCTGCAGCAGTGCTGCCATTTGCAATGAATTTAGCCGGAAGCAGGAACAAGCTAGTTGTTGTATTTCTTCAACCGATGACTTGGGTGCCTGCAAAAACTGTGCGCACTGATTGATTTTCGCTAAATGGCAGTCAGCTGCCAACTCCAGTCCTTGACGTTCTGCCCAAAGTTCCAGCAGCTGCAGGCGTTCGGTCATTACTTTGCCCCATTCGGCGGTGCACATGTGCGAGTTTCCAACTATCTGCAAGGCAGAAATTAAGAGCAAAAATACAATTTCAAAAAATTCAACGATTATGTAGCTTCAAAACGCCACTTTTCACGCTCACCGTATTAAAGCATATCACATTGATGTAGTGGAAAAGCTGCGAGAACAATTGTATTGTTAACGCTGCATTGACGCGACAACGACGCAACAGCGCCATTGCCGAACCCAAAACAGTGAGCACCAAGCCTGCCGCCGAGTCATGATCGATTGTCTCGGAAAGGAATTGATTGAGTGTCTGCGAAAGTTCGACGCGAAAGCAATTTACCAAATTGCGAAAAGCTGTCTGAACGCTTTCTGCGAGCACTTCCTGTGCCTGTACACTGAAAGCGCTGATGTGTCGATCGGATTTGAGAAAATGCAAAAATTCCGAACTATTGGCCATCCAGAAGGCCAGTATACGTGGATCCGAATACTGTTCTTGGACAACGTTATAGATTAGATTGGCCACGTGATGCAGGAATATTGTTAGTTTGTGGGCGCGCTCAGTAGGCTGTAGTTCTGGACGGTAGTGGGTGGATGCACGATATCTATGTTGAAAAATAAAAGATAAGAAAAGTTCAATAGTGTTCTATACTTATAAATTAATAAATAAAAAACTGTTTGTATTAACAAAAATTGCATATGTTTCAACCAGTTTATGAATCTGTTTATTTATTCGTGCATTTTTTAAGGTATATTTTATTTAGGCATTCCATTTGGAAGAAAAAGCTTTTTTTTATTATGTACACTTTCAAATTTGATTTGATAAGACTGTGCAATACAAAAAAAATAACTGTAAGAATCTCAATGGTTTCCGGTACACATACAAAAAAACTTTTTTATTTTAAGTGCATTTTGTCTTTGGACTTGGGACACGTTTTTGACTTTATTCTAAATAACTTTTCCCTTAAATTAATGAAAATTTATTATATTAAAGTAAAATTTAGTATAATTAAAGCTATGTTATTCCAAAAATCACTACTCCTTGTTCTTTGCTTTTAAGATCATAAATTTTACAAGATTTAGATAATTTTTTACTTTCTTTAAAAATATAGGACTTTCATTTGAGGAAAATTTCATATTTAAGTACACATTTCCTTAAATTTAAAGCGAGCTTCTTTAGTTGGAAAATATTTTTTTTTACTAAAATTTTTAAGTAAATTTAACTTAACTCTAGTTGAATTATGTAAAATTAGGGAACATTTTAAGCTTTACTTTAAAATAGTTTTGAATTTAATTGAAAGAAGAGTAATATTTTAAGTAAATGATTACTTTATTTTAGTACAAAATTATATATTAAAAATAAAGTAGTGTTTATAAAGTTGTTGTTCTCCAAAATATCTTGTCTTAAAATTCAGGAAAACTACCTGTTAAGGGCAGGTTCTCATGAAGCTCAACCAAAAAACTAATTTTTTTCGATAGCATATGATGTGTAGCATATGTTCACAAAGCGGTTTGGCCGATAACGATTGCCTAAAAAAGTTATCGCATACGAAAGGAGCCCATATTTTCAACAAGGCACTCGAAAAAATCGTTACCCAAATTTTAAAACGCGTTTTCTGAAAAATCGTGTTTTGAAAACTGGCATCCACGATATCTCAAGAACTACTCAATCGATTGATTTGGATTTTTTAAAATTTAAAGTAAATAGATACAAATTATTGGATCTTAAACCGAAATTCGGATAATATTAATATTGTTTTATTTGTAGAACACTTTAAAGAGCGAAAAATGTGAAAAAACAGCTACTACAAATTCAAATGTCAGCCATTTTTGTAATTTTCAATTACTTAGTGATATTATAGGTTCAATCAAAGTACAAAGTACCAAGTTAAGCACATTTTTTTAGTGTAGTCATTAGCCCCTATACCATACACAAGGGCGTCTGCAGAATTTGTTCTAGGGGGGAGGGGGGAAGGAATAAAGGAGTCTAGAATGCACATAAAGAAAATGTAACCTATATAATTCTATTTTCTGAAATTTTTGGTACTAATTTTGTTATCATGATACGCCGGTTGACACACGCTTGTACACATAAGAAAATTATGTTTATTTCAAAGATGGGGTAAAAATCTTATCATGCCCGAAACACTTTCAAATTTAATTTTTTTTTCATGTAATTTAAAACATTTTTTCTTAACAAATATTCTTAGTAAATAAAATAATGTGAGGTCTTTTTTATCTCTAAGTTTTCCTCCTAAGACCTCACAGACCTAAGTTGTCTCCAAGTTTTCCTCTTTTCAAATAAGAATACAAAAAATTCCAAAATTTTTTTTTTTAAATGAATACAACCAGCAAGATTTTTAGACAATTGTTTCCAGTTTTGGAGGCCTATAACTCATAAATCATTTGCGATCGGCCTGAAATTGAACGGATTTGGGTTTAGGAGGTAAAAATCGCTATTCCTGGAATGTTCCTCGCATGGACATCAACTGACTTATTTCTTTTTTCAACATGCATCAGTTCTAGTAGCATGCAAGGTACTGAAATCTAGTTTGGAAACATACCTATTATAAAATTTATTTATTGGGGGTTGGAATTAATTTTAAAGGTTTTTTTCGGTTTTTGAGCATTTATTTAGAAACAACGGTACAATGTATATTATTCAAAGTATTGTCCATCGTTAGCTACAACATTTTCCCATCTTTCTGGCAGCATATGGATTCCGCGCCGGAAGAACGATTCGTCTTTTGAGGCAATCCACGAATCGACCCATTTTTTGGTATCCTCGTAAGAAGTGAAGCGCTGCTCAGCCAAGCCATGCGTCATCGATCTGAATAGGTGGTAGTCGGAAGGGGCTATGTCTGGGCTATAAGGCGGGTGGGGTAGCACATCCCAATTCAGCGCCTCCAACGTTTCCTTGACGGTTCTTGCAACATGTGGCCGTGCGTTGTCATGTTGAAAAACCACTTTGTCGTGTCTTTTGGCTTATTCCGGCCGTTTAACCTTTAATGCTCGGCTCAATTGCATCAATTGTTGTTGGTAGCGTTCCCCAGTGATGTTTTCGTTAGGTTTTAGCAGCTCATAGTACACGACACCCTTCTGATCCCACCAAATACACAGCATAAGCTTGGCGCCATGAATATTCGGCTTGGCCCTCGATGTTGATGCATGGCCGGGTGGTCCCCACGATTTTTTTCGCTTAGGATTATCGTAATGGATCCACTTTTCATCGCCAGTGACAATACGATGCAAAAAACTCTTCCTTTTATGCCGTTGAAGCAGTTGTTCGCACATGCAAAATCGCCGTTCAACGTCTCTCGGCTTCAACTGGTACGGCACCCAATTTCCTTGCTTTTGAATCTTTCCCATGGCCTTCAAGCGTTTGCCGACCGTTGATAAGTCAACTCCCAATGATTCTGACAATTCTTGAAGGGTTTGCCACGGGTCTTCATCGAGCAAAGCCTCCAATTCCTCATCTTCAAACTTTTTCGGCTGGCCCGGACGCTCTTTGTCTTCCGTATCAAAATCACCACTTTTAAACCGACGGAACCAGTACTCACAAGTAGAAATCGATGGAGCATAGTCCCCGTAAGCCTCAGTAAGCGTGCGTTGTGCTTCAACCGCTTTTTTCTTCAAATGGAAGCACAAAAGTAAACCTTCCCGCAAATTGCGTTTTGTTGGAACGAAAGTCGACATGTTCACAGAGAAAAAAATATATGTTGTTTACACTTCAGTGGAATGACACATACTGAAAAATGAAGCTTAGACAATGTGCTTTGAAATGAATATAGTCACAGGTGTGCCCGATGCGATCTATTGATAGTTACGCCATCTCTTATAAAACCTTTAAAACTAATTCCAACCCCCAATATTTTTTAATTCAAAACGTATGAATAAATATATAAAGAGGTACATGTATAGATGGGTTTTGGGCTTCATTAATTTTCTCAACATATTCCAGAATCTCCCTGCAAGGCTTGATTCTAAATCCTGGATGTTATATACGTGACGCGAAATAATCCAGAAAATTCTCAAAATGGGTGGACGTCTGTTCAAAAACGTGAATTTGAAGAAGTATAAAATAAATGTTTCAAATCGAGTTTCCTATATAAATTTTACTCATAAAAAAAATTTTGACATCAGATTTTTCTAAAAATTAGTGCATGATTTAAAATTAGCCTACTTTATTCAGGATCTCCTAATTTTTTTTCGGTTTTGAATATGAAGCATTTCCCTCGCCTAGATCAATGCAATTTTCTCATATTTAAATGCTCCAAAATTGTAAGCAAATTTATTAAGTTTACGAGAAATTACAAAATTATCCAAATTGGATCATCTTTATGATAGAAAAACGATTTTTTAAGCCGACTTTTGGGAAAGCATTTAGTTTTTTAAATTAATTTCAATCAAAGTTTTTTCCAAATGACCTTGTTATTTATTATGTTGATTTTATATGATTTGAATACTAATTCTAAATATTTGACAGTTAAAATCATACTTGATTTTAAATACAAATTCTAGTTGTTTGATAGTTTAAAATCGTTTATTGAGCTTAAGGTCAAAGTTAGAACAATTATTGTTCTAACGAATCTTTCCAAAGAAACAACAACAACAACAACAAGTTTTTTTTCAATATGAAAAGGAAAAAATCACTAGCTGATTTTATTGCAATTTCGGCCGTGCTAAAGCCTTCTTCAGAAATCTTTGTGATACCCGATTTAAACTATCAAACATTTAGAATTTGTATTCAAATCATATAAAATCAACATTTTAAATTAATTTTTATGTTTTTATCTTGTGTTAAATTACTTTAAAACATAATCGTACATGTTGTCCAAGTTCATATGCGTTATTTGCTTAAATGCCCTTTACCATCTGTTGCTCCCAAGAATGATCTTCGACTAATAGGGATACCATTCCTTATCATTCCTCAATTTCTCGTACGAATAACATCTTAATTTTTTCCATTGCATTCGTAGTATTTACTAATGGCTTCGTTCTATTTAGTATTAGTTGAGTTTACAAAATTTACAACCGAAATCTTTCAGCCTGGTTTGTAGAACAATTACCGAATATAAGGAAATGTATGATTGCAAGGTGGCCGTAGTCTACTGAAAGAGTACGTGGCTCGTAAGCTAAAAAACCGTTGCTCAAACCCCTGCTTAGAATGTTTTTTTTTTTGTTATTAGCAAATGTCAGAGCTGTAAAATCGGCATTCATATTGAGAAGTTTAAGTACAACTGAATAACTACATAAGAATTCATTCAATGAATGCAAAATTGATTTATAAATATAATTTTTAATTCACATTAATTTTTACAAAAATTATTTATTATCATTTCAATTATTCACTTTCGTTATTATGAATAATGAATTAATTTTTTTATTCATTTGAATGCTATTCACAAAGAATGCAATTCACAAAGAATTTCAGATTTTTCAATTATTTATTTTTATTCATTATTAATTTTTTATTCGTTATTAATTTTTTATTCATTATTCTTTTGTTATTCATTATTTATTTTTTATTCACTATTAATTTTTTATTCATTATTCATTTTTTTTCATTATTCATTTGTTATTTTTTATTAATTTTAGTCCTATAAGCCATAATTAAAAAATTAATAATGAATAAAAAATTAATAATAAATGAATAATGAACAAAAAATTAATAATGAATAACAAGTGAATAAAGAAAAAAATTTATAATGAATAACAAATGAATAATGAATGAAAAATGAATGAATCAAAACTTGAAATTGCAATAAGAATGAGAAAATTCTGAGGCGATGACCTAGCTTCAAGAAAATGCGTTGTACTGAGAAAATCTACAGTTTTGGAGATATCGCAATTGTTTTGATGACATAATAAGGAACATTTTTTTAAACACTATCTGTGATAAATATTACCAAAAAATCTTTCGAACACCGTTATTTTTCTCAACCAACGACTTTTCATGCAAGAAATCGTTGTACTGAGAAAAGCTACAGTTTTCGAGATATTGTCATAAATTTGATGTAAAAATAACGGAAATTTGTCAAAGTTTACTGTTTGTAAGAAATTTCACCATCCCAATATATACTTGCAAATACAAAATAGACAAAATGCTTATTGTAGGGTATCTGTAATATTTTTTGTACATCTCAGCAATGTCTAAAATTTTCTCTTACGCCGTGTTCTTCCATCTCTTACAGCTTAGCTTTTGTTTAAGAAATTCTCTTTGTATTTGAGCTTTATTGATTAAAACTAAAAACTAAAAAAATTTGCTATTCCAATTTATAATAACTTAGCTATTAATAATAGCTATTTTGTCTACGCCTTTTTATATATAGATAACGCAGGCTTAAGAATTGGCCAAAAATAATACTAATATCTACTTTAATTGGTTAGCTAAAACCGATTTTTAAAATTTTTTAATTTTATATGGAAATACGTTTCTTTTTTTGTGTGTCCTTAAACTTTTTTGAAGCTTAATTACTTTATGTTTTTCTAGTCAAATGAATTCAAGGACTGTGATTTCATTTTATAGAAATATTTTTTATTTTATTGGAGCGAGCCTCACTGTGCCCAAATCGTCAGAAACTGGAATCAAATAAGCCCTACATTGGATTGGGATGAAATTTTGGTTTGGAGGGGTTTTGGGGTGAGATAAAACGATCTATCCCGGTCTCAACTCTGTGAAAATCCCTTAACTTGGCCAGAAGCTATATTTTTGGTCAAAACCAGTCTATTTAATGATTTCGCTTGGGAAATAAATGAAATAAGTGGGATTAGGTTTATGCAAAAAAAAAAAAAAAATACTCATAAAGATTTTTTAAAGCAGGAATATGGTTTCAGTCAAAAATAAAGATATGTGGCATGTTGGAGAAACCATTTCTGCTTAAAAGTCGTTCGACCCCCCAGCAAAATAAGAGACTATTCGACTACTTTAGTTAAAGGTAAAATAAAATATGTACAGGTGGTTGAGTACGGCTGCATAAAAATAATTAAAAATAAAAAAATTTATAAAAACAATTAAATTTTGCAACTGTTTTCGGCTTAAATTAAAATTTTTCTCCTCGTAATACATGGCTACACTCATACCAAAGACTTTATAACTGTTATGTATAAAATCGTTGCTCACACTAATAAATCGTAGGAAAACAGACATATCCTCAAAACTTTAAATGCATAGCTATGGTAAAAAAAAAGATAAACCAACGTTTTTTTGCTTAAATTACTTAAGATTGAATGCTGGTTAAAACTGCATACTGAGATTTTACATTAAGATCGAAAATTTGGAGAAATTTAAGGTTAAAACAAAAAACAGCAATATTTTTGTAAAAAAAATCCCTTTTATTAACCCTACTGTCCAAAAATACAGGTCAAATCCCTCTTACAAGCCCACAAAAATAAAATTTAAGCATTTGTCTTTCTAAATAAGATCGTTGGAACTTTATATTTTTCAGTAAGGCACTCATTCTGGGTAGAAAGCGCAAGTATTATTTTGAAGAATTACTTTTTTGGAAAAAACGACCTTGAGCGACCTTTTTCAAAAAATCTGAAAAAATTCTGAACATTTTTTTTTAAACGAACTTTCGAATTCCGCTTCAGCGCCCCGAAATTTCGACAAAAACAAAAAAGTTTACGCGCAAATCTATAGAAATAAAACTCATTTTCTGTTTGCTTGGCCTTTATAAAAATCTAAACGGCTCAACGGATTTCGCTCAAAGTAGGTATACATATTAAGTGCATTCTAACTTAAAATGTTACATACTTAGTTTTTGCCATGCCCCCAAAATTTTTTGTTATTTTGACATCAAAAACACTCACATATCTTCAAAATTGGAGAAATTTTCAGTACAACGACTTTTTCATAAAATATCGTTACCTAAGAATGAGAAAAAAACGACATGAAAATCAAAGTTTGGTCTTTCCATGCAAATATCTCCGCAGTCCATTAATATATTTCATTCAAATTTTTTTTGTTCAAAAGTTCAATAAAATCACTTCACAAAAATAGGTTGAAATGTACCGTTAACTAGTGTAACTATGTTTTATAATTATGCCAAAAAAGGTCAAAAATATTAATTTTTACTCAAAAAATTACTCAAAAACTGTTTTTGTTGTAAAAATTAAATCATTTAAAAATTGCACATCTGGCTATCTTTCATACATAGCATTTAACGTGTGGTCACTGTAAATCTGCACAAACTTTAATTTAGAATTATGCAACACTGGCACATCGTAAATGATCGTGCTCTATTCCGTTAAATTCGTTATTGTTTATGGTTCACATTTTAAAAATTCTTCAGTTGTCAGTTCGCGTTTGTCTTATGAAGATGTGTTTAAAAGAACTAGAAGTGAGAAACCGCGTGTACAAATTCTATCAAGAAAACAAATTGTTGGGCAAATCGTATACAGTGCATCATTTTTCCAAGGAAAATATCGCAAAAAGAACGGTGTGTTCCATTTTGCAACGTTTTGAGAATAATCTGGTTGCAGAAAGAAAGAAGAATGTTAAACGAAAAAACGTTAAAATTACAGGCAGTCGTTTAAAGGCTCTAAAGGAATTTTTTGACCACAATGACCACCAGGCTTCACAGCGCAGTGCGGCCAGAAAATTCAACATATCTAAATCATACGTCCAAAAAATACTTAAAGAGAAAACGAAAATACGGTATAGAAAGAAAAAAACAATTCCAAAGCGATCTGACCAGCAAATTTTAGCAGCAAAAACAAAGTGTGGCCGACTTTTTCGGAAATTATCCAATTGCGAGTTTGTGTTAGATGACGAATCCTATTTTACGCTAACGCACTCCAACATTAATGGAAATAACGGTTTTTATTCAAGCCATGTATCTTTAACTCAGACTTTAAAAAAATTTAAAACAAATGCTAAGTTTGAGCACAAAGTTTTGGTATGGATAGCTATGAGCCCAAAAGGATTAAGTTCCGCATTGATACGTAAATCTGGCTTCGCTATTAATGGAGAAACGTACTTAAATAATTGCATAAGGTCACGCTTAGTACTGTTTATTAAAGCCTATTATTCGAATGGCGAATATGTTTTCTGGCCGGATATGGCAAGCTCCCACTATGCGAAGAAAGTTATCGAATATTTAAAGGAGGAACGCATAAATTTCGTACAAAAAGTTGACAACCCCGCAAATATCCCCGAGGCGCGGCCAATTGAAGAGTTATTTGAAAAACAGAGTGTATGAAAAGAACTGGTGTGCCCAAAATGTGGACCAACTTATCAACCGCATTAAGTATTGCCTGCGGAATATTAACAATAATGTTGTACAACGCCTTGCAGAAAGTACCATCAGGCGAATCGATCGTATTCGTCGCAACGGAGTTATTGAATGTAACTTTTACTTATTCTATACAATAGTACATTCAAATTGGGTATAAGTTTGTTTAAATAAAATTTTTTTTTAAAGACCTTATTTGTATTATTACTTAGTGCAGATTTTCTGTGACCACACGTTATTTGCAAAAATTCTTCCAGCAAAGCTCAAAAATTATTTAACTGTTTTTGTCATCAAAACAACAAGGGTTTGATTTTTTTCGCGAAATTTTTTTTTTCTAAAATGTTTTTATATTTTTTACAAAAAAGTCAAGTCTCAAAAATAATTTATATAAAAAAAGGGCCCATATCTCTTTCCATTCAAAAGTTATGGCTAAAAATCTATTTTTTCATACCGGACTATTAATAAAGTTTTTAAATTCTCTATGTAACTTGAACGTTCCCATTTATCTCTAAGAAATTCAGTTGTGTGTCTAGAGTAATTACGAACATTTTGGTTTATATAAAATCTACCAAACTTTTAAAATGTCAAATAATGCAGTACTGCCAGTTTTTTCAGTCGCAGCATCATCTAGCCGTCAATAACGGCTAAGTGTTTCTACTTTTACAGTTGCGCCCTCAACACTTAAAAACATAGAATTGGATTCATTTAAATGTCCAGCTCACTTGCTGGATCATATCTTGTTTTTGCTTTGCTAACAAATGCGATGATATGATCCTCCCATGATATCCCATGAAAAAAATGCAGCTAATATATATTTTAGTACAATCATTTTTAGTAAAACGAATTTTTCATAAAAAATTGATAGCTAAGAATGAGAAAAAAATTATATGAACATCAAAGTTCTTACTTTTTATGCCAATATCTCCAAGTATTTATGCCAAGTAAGTTTTTAAGAAGGCAACAACAACAACTCTGTATAGAGTCGATCACTTAGTTGACTAGACTGTCTGTTTCGGAAATCGCTACATATACCTCTTCAACAGTCTTTGAGTGATAGCGACAGTTTGTCGAAATGCCAATGAATATTGAAATAAATAAAGAAGCAACTAGAACAGATGCCAACCTTGGTAGAGTTGATGGCGGTGATCTATAAACAGCCTACTGCTTTGAAATGTCATATGATTAGCAGCCATACAATTCAAAAGAATGAATTCCAAAATCTGTGAAGTCATATACAAATTTAAACAGTGAGTTGATCACAGCTTAATCACTCAAAGACTACTGAAGAGGAAAATGTAGCGATTTCCGAAACAGACTGTCTAGTCAGCCAAGTGATTGACTCTATACAGAGTTGTTGTTGTTGTTGCCTTCTTAAAAACTTACTTGATCTAAAGTTCGCAATTTAATTCATGCAATAAAATTTGTTTTTTAAAAAGTTGAATATATTTTTTAATATAAATTTTTGTTTAGATGTTAAAATGTCTATATCTCAAGGACCCATTGAGTCAGTCCCACCATAATTTTTATATTATTAAAAAGGTAATTTTGCTAGCTTTAAGATTAAGTATTTATTTAAATTATTTTTAATTTTAAAAAAGTGTTTTCGTACCCCTTCTTTGAATTCAATTAGCTCACAGCAAGAGATGGAACCCCCCCCCCAACCTTGGATTAAAGTTCGTTCAACTACTTTTCTAACGGTAGCTTAAACATAAAATTCAACATGTTTTTCATTATTCCAGGATTTAAAAAACATTTAATCGACAAGTGTATATTAAAATGTTTATATAAATGACTCTCGAGTAACACCAGGTATATCAGCTAGTAAATATATATAAATAATCGTTTATTAAACTAAAGAAACAACTTCTGAACTTTTGCATAGAGTTGCATAAACATAAGTCTCTGACATGTTTATAACAACAGTAATTCACAACACCAATGTTAAAGCTTTATATTTATAATGTATCATAGATTTTAGTTTGTTTGCAGTTTTGGCGACGCAACAAACATGCAACACTTAGATAGGAAAATATAGCATGCATTGAATAATTGAGCTCTTACCTGGCACAAAGGTACAGCGAATAGACAGGCGCCAGTTTAAAATGCGGCGCATTTACATCCAATTCACTGATGACATGTCTTAGAAATAACTCCTGATGTGTTTCAGGAAACTCCAAGACAGCGGGTAGTATAGGTTCTTGACCTTGATTTTCCGAGCTGCCGCTTGGCAATTTGGGAGATCTTAAGCGAGAGAGAAGAAAATAAATTAGTAAAATTTAGTTTATTTACATATAAAAAAAAAAGATCAAAAAGAAAAAAGAACAAAACATTTAATTGCGTACATTTAAAACAAATAAATTTAGCACACAAATATTAAAATTAATGAAAGTTAAAGGTAATAAAAATATTAAGAAAGAGATAAATTATGAGCGAACTAAACGAAAATGTGCTTTGATTTTTGAAAATGTGTCGTAGTGTTGGGAAAATGTGTTGTATTTTGATTGATTAATTTTTGGGGCTAACGACTAGAGTTAATGCACTACTCAATATCGTAAACTTACGATATTTTTTGTTCAACTTCAACGTTATTACCTTTCCTGACTGTTTGATCCACCTGATTTAAGACTCGAAATAGATTTCGTTTCATTCTCCTGCAGATTAGCGGCTGCAGCAGAAGCTGCGTTGTTTTCACTACTTTGACCTTCATGGTAGACATGATGGTGATCATGTTGGGGAGCGGTTTGACGCATTGCTTTGTTATCGCCATTACTTGAATCGCGTAAATTCAATGAATGTTCTGAATTGCCGCCACCTACGCCGCCGCTGTTGTTGGTGTTGCCATGATTTTGTGCTCCGTCGTATTCACTTTTATGTGTCTGGAGATTTTGTGAAATATTCGAGGATGATGTATAAACATATCAAAAATAAGAGAAAATAAAACGATAGAAATAAAGATTTAACATTTAATTCTGGAAGCTTGCTAAAACTTACCGAACTTAAGCCGCCATCTTCATCATTCCATGATCCTGGTGATGCTGGTGAACGACTGTTGTTGTTTGTATTTGTTTCATGTTGTTGTTGTTGTTGTATGTGTGGGTGTGTGTGGGGTGGTGTGTGTTAAAGTAAAGTGTGTAGTTGTGTTGGTGTTGTGTATTTGTGTTTGAGGGGTGCATGAAAAATGTTTTAGATAAAACAAACACAACAACATGAAAAATGAACATAAAATTAAAAGGAAAAGGAAAATAAAATGTTGTAAAAATAAGTAAACACACATAAACAATAAAAATCAAGCAACGAGTTATAAAATTTACAAAAAGAGAAACGACAATAAAATTCAAGACATAAAATTAGCTTTTGTTATCGTAAACGAACAACATTGAAATGAAGATCGAAAAAAGCCTCTTTTTTATAGCTATATACATTTTAACCGTAATAAAAAGAAGCTGATTTTAACTCACCTTTCATACAAGCACGCCGAATCCAGCTGAGACTGCGAGAGGGCCAAATTGTAGCGTCCATCCGAGGGCGAGTCAATGAAGCGATATGAAGCTACTCGACCAAACATGACCACAGAACCGTTCTGGAATGCGAAATATTTTTATATTTTCACTGTGAAAAGGACTTTTTTTTTTAATATAAAAACAAAATCGTTAAAAAATCGCACACAACCAGCTCGTAACGCATCGATTATCGAACTAATGCTAGGGGCGTTTTTTGTCAAGTTCTGATTCGGATTCTGTTGATATTGTAACGCAATCGTTGAACGCCTTGGGTTGTGTGAATTTTTGTAGTGCTTTGTTTTTATAAAAACAGCAGCTCACTCTCACTTGTTGTTGCTGTGAACGCCCCTTTACAAATAACAAAAATACTTTTTAGTAATAATAAAAATACAAAATAAAAACAATAAACTAAGCCAAATAAGCAGGTTTATATCGACGCATTGATATCGGACTACAGCAACAACAACAATCACATATGTGCAACTTATCAACCCATGTTGTTGTCAATATTTGATACTAGTATATCATCAGCAACGATGACATGAATTCTGACGGGTTGAAAACAATCTGATTTTTTTTGTGTTTATTTTTTTTTTTAGCTAATTCTTTCGTATTGTTGTCTCAGAAATGCTTTCATTACGCTACACCACACACAAGTTGGCATAGTTTTTTTTACGTAATTTTTATGCGTATAAAAATCAAAATAATTCGAATTGATTTCTTCTTCTCCTTTCCTTTCCATTATATTCACAGAGTTCAATGGACCGGAAAATTAGTGAAATCAGTTTATTCGACCAAAATGATTTGAACGTGTTTAACATAAATTTACCAAAATATATTCTCAGGGAAATCTTAATTGTGTCGAATTACCACCAATTCGTTAGCAGCTGCTAACAAGAGTAGCTTAAATAGGAATAAAAAAAATAGATATAAAGCTCTAAATACTAAAAAAAAACTAAATATGAATATTACAATTTTTTTTAATTTTTTCCTATGCTTTTGTAAAAAGATGCTTTTTACAAGCTGATAGGTTCAAAATGAAACATTTAATTTTTTTGAAGATCGTTATTAGTTTCGTATGTGTTTTCATTGAATTTTATAAACTCCATTAATTTTTAGTTCTGAAGTCAATTAAATATGTATTCCATATTAATTCAACACATATGGATTAGAGTGTCCCAAAAAAAAAAAAATCGCGTTTGATGTCCTCGGCTTTTCCACTTCCTTTTTACCTTAGAAACACCCTCTGTGAAGTGCATCTCAATTGGTAAAGGTTTAGAGGTCGCGAATTCATTTTCTAATTTTCCCATACGATTTGTATGGGGAAAAATCAGTTTTGCTGGTAAATTGAATTTAGAGCCATTATCCTTTAAGCAAAATGGTTTACAAAAAATGTATTCCCTCAAATTTTGTCTATTATGACATATCCAAATTTAATTTTCATCTGATTATTGTTTGGTGGTCTGTGGCTCACTTCTTAGAGCTACCTATATAAAAGAATATTTTACTTAGAATTATTTCATTAAAAGTCAATATCTCTTAGAGTACTTCATTTTCATTATTGTTATTGGTCTTAAATTTTCGATAATGATAGTTGAAATGCACAATGAAGAAAAAATTCATATATTTTTGGATTAAAAGTTAAGACAAGTAGTTTTTTTGTATTTATATTTTTATATTTTAATCGTTTTGGGCAACCACCAAATAATAATCCGATGAAAATGAAATTTGGATATGTCATAACAGAGAGATCGTGTTTTTTAACCATTTTGCTTAAAAAATAATGGCTCTAAATTCAATTTACCAGCAGAACTGATTTTTCCCCATACAAATCATATGGAAAAATTAGAAAATGAATTCGCGACCTCTAAACCTTTACCAATTGAGATGCGCTTCACAGAGGATGTTTCTAAGGTCAAGTGGAAGTATTAAAGCCTCGGACATCTGTCAAAATAAAACAATATATTTTTTTGGGACACCCTAATATGGATATGGAGCATAGATGAATATCCAAAAAAGGTCAAACCGCAGGAGACATTTTCTCAGTTGTCTTGTTAGCAAAAAAACAAAAAAAAAAGGAGCTATGTTTTACTGGGCATCTTAAAATGGAAATGGTTAAGTTATCTTTACGAATCATGAAATTTGCTTAAAAATGACATTCAATCGTTATTGCATATTTTTGCATATTTTTCAATAAATGCATGTTTTTGCATATTTTACAAAAAATGTCTAATTTTGCATATTCATTGCGCATATTTTTGTATATTTCACAATAAATGCATGCAACGCCGTAAATAGGTACTTGAAAAATTTAGTTTTTTCATTTACCCAAGTGATTTCTGGGCGTCTAAGAACTTTCCAAATTTCTTAACCGATTTTAACAATCGAAGAAAAGAGTAAATGCAATATTATTTATTCTAAGTGCAGTCTTCCATGCAAATCTTAATAATGAACAAAAATTTCCGTCATTAAATTCAAGCTCATCGAGTACAATAGGACCAGAATCATAAGCAGTTGTTGTCTACAAAAAAATATTATTTATTGAATAACAGGCGGGAGTAAATTTTTTGATGGGACAACATCGTGATATATATAATTTTAAGAACTGATCTGCGAAAATAATTTAATTTTTGTGGTATTTGTTTTATTCGTGAAGATTATACACTTCTTTTAATTTATGAATGGCTTTGTAACTAGCTACCCAATTTCTGGGCACTTCTATCTCCAACCTGCTATCAAAGGAAACACATACTGGTTCTCGCTTAACCAGTTCTTCTGAAAAGATAACTTCCTATATTTCGTTTTCAAGATAGGAAACTTGTAATTTTTGTAATTTAATCTGTCTATTGAAGACTTTTTTTCGCCCCACCTCTCCCCCGGTAGTATAGTTAGCCCAATTATTCTAGTTCAGAACCTGCCTGACGTAATTACCTACAAAACGCCGCCCGCCGCATCTTCAGCCTAATGACTTCTGATTCTCGAGAAAAACGAAACCCCGGTTTGAAAAAACTGATTTCGAGAAAAACGCATTTAAAGTTTTATTACTGCACTTCGGCGCGAGTGTATGTATATATACATATATAGTTCTGTGACTCCAAAAAAATTCGAATTATAAAAACTCCTTTTTAAGCATTATTTTGCAGGATTTTAGAGGACATTTATAAAAAAATATACAAAACCTTAAGTTCAAACCGAATAAGTCAATTAGATTACAATTATACTTTTATATATAAGCGATAACGTAATAATTCAAAAATATTGTTCAGAGCACGACCTTTTCCTACTAGATCTTAATAAAGATTTTTTTTCA
The DNA here is from genome assembly GCA_963920525.1 of Dichetophora obliterata. Classification (NCBI taxonomy): domain Eukaryota; kingdom Metazoa; phylum Arthropoda; class Insecta; order Diptera; family Sciomyzidae; genus Dichetophora; species Dichetophora obliterata. Next base: position 52,243,620 of record OY986435.1, read on the forward strand.
GTACAAAAGATCTCCCTTTTATTTAACACTTTAAAATACTAATATTTCCCTCATACACTTAAGCTTATGATAAAACTAGAAATGATTAAAAAATTGGCTTTTGTAACCGATTAATTCAATGATGAAAATGGTTATTTTGAAATTAAATTTATTTTCATTTTAAGAAAATGCAAACAAATTTTAAGATAATATATTTTACAAATTATACAAAAGTAAGTTAGCTCTTAGCCATATAAATAAGATAAAGTGCATCATAAGTATTTTTAATTATGAAAAAAAAAAAAATTTCTCAGCGCCCTCAGATATATGGGATTTAAATAGTATAACCAACTTTTTTGTCTTATGCGCTTTATAATGCGCTTTATTATATAGATTAAAAATATTTTTATTTATTTTATTCATTTTTATCCAGAAATAAATCTTTATGGTAAAGATTACAAGAATCTTATATTAACAGCATTAGTCACCAAAAAAAAACTTTTTAACAAAAAAAATAAAACTTCAAAACCACTACAAAGTAAAAAATAATTTTAAATTACTTTTAACATTAATTCTTGGTCAAATTTGTTAATTTATTTATACATATCAGTGATCTGCAAGCGATGGCATTTTCGCTACTTGCAATCTACCCTCAACAAATACAGTGACAGTCTGACCGCACTACGCAAGCGCTGCGATTGTTGTGTCGAACATACTTGCAACATTGAAGCCAACTGTGTATGAGCGTGTCGTAAGACCACAATAATGCATGTTCGAGTTGTTGGTTTGATAACCAGCGCAGGGTCTTTTCAACTTCTGGTATGCAATGGTAAGTATGGTCATTTACAAGCAGCAAAACAAAGACATAAAGCGTAACTCCTGCATAAAAAAACCAGCGCTTATTTTGTTCTCCGAACACAAAGTATTTGCAGTAACATTGCAGTTACTTTGCGTGACTTTTGAGAGCTTGTAGCTCATAAGCTAATGGTTCAATTGAGCTGATTTCTTTTTTAAAATAAATTCTAAAGTTCAATTGAGTGAGCAATAAAATTTGTTTAGTAAATTTTTAAAGATATTTATTAAATTTAGTTTTTTAAGAAATTATATCAGACGCCATTTTACTATAAAACACCTTTAATCACTGATTTTGATAAGATTTTGTATGCATGCAGATCTTTAATAAAGCTAAACTTTTGTTCAATTGTTCAAAATTTTGAAATAATAGGGTCGCCACCTAATAATATGTCTTTTCAAAATTTTAAAACTGATAAATGACGTTTAAAACTCTTGAAAAGACATATTATTAGGTGATAAATGACGTTTAAAACTCTTGAAAAGACATATTATTAGGTGGCAACCCTATTATTTCAAAATTTTATCATTTTGAAATTCTGACAACGGATTCGGATTCAGCGACCCATTTCTGGTGTAACTTTTTTTTTGCCAGCCCTGAATTCATAAAACTACAAAAAATTAAAGTGGCAACTCTATCCACCATCTTGAATTTTAAATTTCTGACTTTAGATTCGAAATCAGCGACCCCTTAACACTGATAAATGACGTTTAAAACTCTTGAAAAGACATATTATTAGGTGGCAACCCTATTATTTAAAAATTTTATAATTTTGAAATTCTGACAACGGATTCGGATTCAGCGATCCATTTTTGGTGTACCTTTTTTTTGCCAGCCCCGAATTCATAAAACTACAAAAAATTAAGGTGGCAACCCTATAAACAATCTTGAATTTTAAAATTCTGACCTTAGATTCGAAATCAGCGATCCCTTAACACTGATAAATGACGTTTAAAACTCTTGAAAAGACATATTATTAGGTGGCAACCCTATTATTTCAAAATTTTATAATTTTGAAATTCTGACAATGGATTCGGATTCAGCGACCCATTTTTGGTGTACCTTTTTTTTGCCAGCCCCAAATTCATAAAACTACAAAAAATTAAGATGGCAACCCGATCCACCATCTTGAATTTTAAAATTCTGACTTTAGATTCGAAATCAGCGACCCCTTAACACTGATAAATGATGTTTAAAACTCTTAAAAATACATATTATTAGGTGGCAAAACTGTGGTAAAAATTTAGGTGGCAACCCTAACCTCCATCTTAAATTTTAAAACTGTGACATTATATTCGAAATCAAATCCGTTGTCAGAATTTCAAAATTACAAGAATTCGCAAAAATAAAAAAAATCTAGGTGGCAACTCTATCCGCCATCTTAAATTTTAAAGTTTGACATCATCTTCGAAATAAGTTACCCCTAAAACTTCCTAAAACTATTTACTCTATTCATACTGAAGTAATCTACAAAGACTTGAGTAAAAATGCAGTGTACGCGCTGATTTCATCGTTCGTAAGCTTACTTTTGTATCACTGCTTAGCCGAAGTTGAAATCAACCTGCAATGGTACACGAGGCAGTAGCTCAAAATAATGCATAATTATAACGATTGCCCTTCGTGCGCTGTGGTTTATACACATAATTATTTTATGCAAACATCTATACTTTCCACTGAAGTCGAAGCACACATCACACAGTGTTTGACTTTGGTACAATTGGCTAATGCAACATGCTTGATGTTGTAAGTGAGCTCAATGGCGTAGAATATGTTGCATGGTATTAATGATATTGAAGTCATACAAAAACCAAGTATGTACTGAGTGTAAAAGCAGTTGCAGTTCATCGCTGCAGGTCTCTGATACATAAATATTATTAAATTGGAAATCTTATTACTATAAAATTTTTCTATTTTCTATTATTATTATAAATATATTAATTTCTCCATTAATATAAAACCTTTAAAGCCGGAGCGTTTATTTTATAAAAGTCTGATTATATAAGCGCCGACTTTAAAGGTTTTATATTCATGGAGAAATTAATATATTCATGATAATAATAGAAAATAGAAAAAATTTATGGTAATAAGGTTTCCAATTTAATAATATGTATAATTTAAAATTATTTTTTACTTTGTAGTGGTTTTGAAGTTGGTTTTTTTTTTGTTAAAAAGTTTTTGTTTCTTCCTTTTTAGAGATAATAACAATTTTCACAATCTTGTAACGAATTTTCGTACCCTAGTGTCAACATTAACTGAGAAACAGTATTTTTCTTATATTGCCACGCCCTTTTGTCCAGTAACGCCCACTTTATTGACCGTAAATTTTCATAATAATGCCTACCCGTGTACCTAATTTCAGTATCCTAGTGTCAATATAATTTGAGTTATGGCGTTTTTCTAATATTGCCACGCCTTTGTCGAACAACACCCACTTTTTTGACCGTAATTTGTAATAATTGTTGCAACCCCTGTACCAATTTCCAGTACCCTAGTAGCAGTATTAACTGAGATACAGTATTTTTCTTATATTGCCACGTCCTTTTGTCCAACAACGCCCACTTTCTTCATTGTAAATTTTCATAAATATGCCTACCCCTGTACCTAATTTCAGTACCCAAGTGTCAATATTATTCGAGTTACAGCGTTTTTATCATACTGCCACGCCCTTTATCGAATTACGCCCACATTTTTGACCATATTTTGTAATAATTGTTCCTAACCCCGTTCCAATTTCCAATACCCTAGTGTCAATATTAACTGAGATTCAGTATTTTTCTTATATTGTCACGCCCTTTTGTCCAACAATGCCCACTTTGTTCACAGTAAATTATTATAATTTTGCCTACCCCTGTACCTAATTTTAGTACCCTAGTGTCAATATTATTCGAGTTATTGCGTTTTTCTAATATTGCCACGCACTTTATCGAATAACGCCCTCTTTTTTGAACATAACTCTTATTAATTGCGCCAACCCTGTACTAAATTTCAGTACTTTAGTGTTAATATTATTCGATATACAAAGTGTTTCTTATATTGCCACGCCCGTGTCGAATGCCACTTTTTTAGACGGGAACCTCCGCGTCTGATATCTCTATCTGTTGACAAAAAATTGTGGCAATCGGGCAAGTACTTTAAGAGTTATCGATGTACATACATTAAAAAAAAACAACCAACCAACTTGAGAACCTCCTTTTTTTTGAAATCGGTTAAAAATATGATTGAAATGCTAATTAACATTTCCTGATTTTTACGACAGAATAATTTACCGCCAGTGAAAAACACATTTACGTTAAGTAAATAAGGTAACGAACAAGGTAGCAACGTTCATTAGCATTTGATTTCACATCCTGGTTCAGAATAATTTCTGCAAACGTTAGCAACAATACATAGCCAAAAAATAAAGAAAACAATAATATTGTATTATATTTAAGGTTGGTTTTCATGAAACGCTACCAAAAGCCAGAGCTTTAAAATCGGCATTCATATTCAGAATTTTAAATAAAACTGAATAACTACATAAGAATGCATTCAATGAATCCAAAATTGATTTATAAATAAACTTTTTAATTCACATTCATTTTTAAAAAAATGATTAATTATTCATTTTAATCATTCATTTTCGTTATACAGAAGAATAAATAATATTTTTTATTCATTTGAATGCTATTCACAAAGAATGCAATACACAAAGAACTTCAGAATTTTCAGCAATTCTTTTTTTATTCATTATTCATTTTTATTCGTTGTTTATTTTTTATTCATTATTTTTTGTTATTCATTTTTATTTTTTTATTCATTATTATTATTTTTTATTAATTATTCATTTGTTATTCATTATTCCTTTTTTTTGTTCTTTATTAATATTGTATTCATTATGCATTTTTTATTCATTACTCATTTTTTATTCATTATTCACTTTTTATTCATTATTTATTAGTTAATCTTTATTCATTTGTTATTCTTTATTCATTTTTTATTAATTAAAGTCCTAAGCCATAAATAAAAAATTAATAACAAATGAATAAAAAATGAATAATGAATAACAAATGAATAAAAATTGAATAATGATAAAAAAAATTAATAATGAATAAAAAATGAATAGTGAATAAAAAATGAATAATGAATAAAAGAAGAATAATGAACAACAAATTAATAAAGAATTACAAATGAATAATGAATAAAAAATGAATAATGAATAAAAAATAAATAATGAATAATAAAAGAATAACTGAAAATTCTAAAATTTTTGTGAATTGCATTCTTTTTGAATAGTATTCAAATGAATAAAAAAATGATTCGTTATTCTGAATAACGAAAATGAATAATTGAAATTAATAATTACTCATTTTTTTAAAAATTAATGTGAATTAAAAATTTTATTGACAAATCAATTTTGCATTCATTGGATGCATTCTTAATTCGTTATTCAATGATTCACTTTTTTGTGAATAAAATCAAATTGAATGAATTCTTTTACAGCTCTGCCAAAAACTCAATTTTTTTTTAATTTTTCGATAGCTATGATTTGAAGAAAATGTTCTCAAAGCGTTTTGGCCGATAACAATTACATAAAAAAGTTATCGCATACGAACGGAACCTATATTTTCATAAAGGAACTCGAAAACTGGTCTGCACGATAACTCAAGAACTACTCTATACTAAATTATTGGATCATTTATTGGAACATTAACCTAAATTCAGATAAACTGGCCAGTTTTTTTAGAGCTCTTCTGTAATTGGTAAAATGAAATGACAGCTTATAAAAATATGCAGGTGCGGTGAAAACTTGTGTTTCAAATTTTTTAAAGGCTATATTAAAATTTTATATGGATAGCAGAAATAATCCTATTTGTTATAGGATTATTATTTTTTTTGCTTTGCATGTAAAAAAAAATAATCGATTATTTTGAAGCGAATGGAACGCAGCTATTCTTTAACCTTTTTTAAGACCGCTTTATGATGGATACCGTTTGGGTACCTTTTTTTCAACGTGACGTTTGACGATATATTGACACTTCACATTATACTTATGCACAAAAATATTTTCCTATACTTCAAGAATCAATAAATAACTACAAAAACTCAAGATGTTCGTTTACTATGAAAAAAAAAAAATTCAAGAACATCATCTTATCTTAGGATCTCGAGATGATAACCTGCCCTTAACTAAATATCTGCTAACCAAACTAAGCATATGGGCATTTCCACAGAAAAGTCTACCGTGACCAACAAATTAAAACTCGTTAAAAACTTATTATTTTATGATATTACCTGAGGGAAATATTTTAATTTTATTAATTTATGCCATTTCCACATAAATTGATTAACCATAATGATCAAATCGTCTGCACTGTTTTATAAATGTAGTTGTTCTTTTTCGTAAATGTTTCGTTAACTTTTTTCTTAAGTAAAAATAGAAGTCATTGGCTAAAGATAATGTGAAAATGGTTAAGGCAAGGAAAATGGTTTTTTAATTACTAAATCAAATAATTACTTAACTACCTAATTACTTAATTACCCAATTAAACTACAATGGAAATTTAAGTAACGTAACGCTGGTAACGTAACGCCAGATAAAAAAGCTTAATAAAAAAAACCAGAAAAGATTTTTAAATTTGATCACTGCGAAAATAAACTAACATTATTTCAAACCCTCTTAAAAAATGTTGTGTATACAACAAAAAAGTTTTGACCAATACAGAGTTTTTCAAATTTTGCAATCCAAGTCAAAAATCACTTTTTACGTTTTTTGTAACGTAACGCCAGCACATATTTTTGTTTATATCTTTAAATCCTTTGGGCCTGTTGTTGTCATTGTTTTTACTTATAATAGTGCTTTTTAATTACTACAAAAATATAAAAAAGCTTTTTTAAAAAATAGACATTTTCATTATTTTTTTTTTAATTTTTCTTAGTACAAATCGTCCGTAACGCGAGCTTGGAAATGCCAATACACAATTTTTAATTTATCTTCATGTTATGGCAAAACTAAATAATATGGAATATTTGTGTTTTTATTTAATATAAACAAATACTTAGGTTGCTAAGGGGGGACGGTTGAACCCCAGGCTGAACCCCCTTATCTACGGCGTTGAATGCATATCATTTTTGCATATTTTTGCTTTTTTTGATTTGCTACCATTTAAATTTAGTGTGACATATTTTGGGAACAACAAAATCATTTTTTTTTTAAATAACAAGGTTCCGCCAACGGATTCTGATAAAGGGGACAAAAAAAAATATGCGTGTATCCGTGTTTTGAAAGTTTACGTCTGAGTTTTATTTTAGAGTTTTTTATTTTTATTTGCCATAAAATTCAACTATATGTCTCTGAATCATACTCTCTCTAAATTGCTCTCTTCTTTGTATTTGTAGATATTATATGTAAAGCTTTCTTTTGTATGGTGATTAACAGTAAAACTTTACGTATAACATTTTTGCTATAGGAACTAACACCCGAACACTGAGTTTTGTGGGACATTTTAACACAAATTCTAAAGAAGTACGAAATTAACCCTTAAACACATTTTAGGTTTTCACTTATTTTTAGCATTCAAGTTGGTTTTTGAGCTTTGGTGTATTCAGAGACTTATAGTAGAATTTTATGGCAAATATTTTTGTGGAATATTTTAACCCGTTATATCCCTGTTTTATGGGACTTATTTGCCCTTTATCAAAAAAGACCCATACATTGAAGAGTTAGAGGGTTAAAATGTTTCACGAAAATGTTCCCCGTAATATTTTACATAAATGTGCTGAACACATTCTATATCAAAAACGTAACGGTCACATGGTTTCGTTTGCCGATTCACTATGAGAATGTTCAAAAGAAGTATAAATTAAACCCCCTATAAAATAAAACTCAGACGTAAATTTTCAAAACGTCGATACATGTATATTTTTTTGGTGCCCTCTATCAGAATCCGTTGGCGGAACCTTGTTATTTTTTCTTTGTGTTAAACAGTGTAAATATTACTTATAAGTTTTATTGACCCTTTTTGAAAATAATAAACTAGTCATATTTTTATTATTTCGAGAATAAAGAAATATACTTTATTTTATGGATTTAAATATTGGAAACATGCTTGCAATATGTTAAAAATGCAAAAGATGTCATTTATCAAGCGGAGTGACAAAATCAGATTTGTGCTAAGATCGATTGTTTCTTTTCATTGTTAAGACAACAGATTGCAAGAAAGCGCAACATGCTTTTGCAGCAGAAGTATTACGTGCTTAACCCTTAACCCAGCAGTTGCACATTTATTGCATAATTTGTATCTATCAAAAATCTATGTTTATTATTGTATTTTTTTAATTTTGAAAACTGCTTAGAAAAGTTAATACTTCAAAAAAGTTAATTATCCTTGGGACATGTCGGTTAACTTTTTCCAGATTCTACTGTATTGCATTCTATACTATGTTGTTTTTTAACATGGAACATGAGAAATCTATTTTAATATATAGTGCACACCTCTGTATATAACACTAAAATAATGTGCAAATGACGTCATAAAAAAGCACCTTATTGAAATGTGAAATGTTAAAGTTGGAGTCTTTTTTAACTTCAATTTAAGAAATGACGTTAACCACTTAATAGCCCAATAGGCAATAAGGCCAGGACTTTTTAAACGCATACATGTATTGATTGCTTTTTTTGGCGACAACACAAGTGCCTTTTCTTCTAAAAGTGCCTCTAAAAGGTTATCCTTGACCACATCCAAGGCAGTACAACGGTATTGTTTTCTCTACAAAAGGTGGTTCTGCTTATGTTTTGGTGTAATTTTCGTGTTAAAAGTTAATATATTTATATGTAGGGGACAATGGGGAGTTTCCAAGCATGGGTAGTTGCGAAGCACGGTCATAAATGTCGCTTAGCAGTGGTTTTGATAGCTCTTACCTACACGGTTAAAAATTTAGGAATAAATTTTAGTCCACCTAAAATACTACTGCATATTTTTTAAACTTGAGCTTAAATTTAAACTTTCATAAATACTAACCTAAAATTAAAACTATTGTGTACTAAAATTAAAACCAAAGAAATATTGCAATGATGAAACTCAATATTAGGCTATTAGGTTCATATGCGTTTTTATTGATTTTCGTACAGCGCAATAGCCCAGTGGTTAACGTAGTGACCTTACAAACTGGGTGTCCCTGGTTCGAATCTTACTGTGTTTGTTATTTTTTTTTTTTTTGTTATATTTCAATCGAAGCTTGTACTAAATTTTAAGCCAAAGCTATATTAAAACGATTTTTTAGTATTTTGCAAATACTAGATTTGAAGCCAAAGCTGATGTGGTCATACATAAAGTATAGAAAAGTTTAATATCTCAGTTTTGTCACTCGACCCGATAGCACAATTTTTTCGTATCTCTCTAGACAGTGTGTTCAACATTATGTTTGAAATTTGTTTTGAGCATTCTTGTTTCTTGCATTTTTATAAACATTTTCAAAAGAATCGAAAAGGTGAGTCCACACAAAATAATTAGCAATGATTCGACCTTCAAAGGGATTTATGCAAAAACATTCGATCGATAAAAACCACTGATGCGGTGCCAATTTTTAAATAGCGATTGGCGAGAAATGAAGCACATCAAGTGGGGAGATGTGAAGCACGAAAAATATGACAGATGTTAACCTGAAACCGTATTCTACACGCGTATTAAATCGTGGTTATGTAACGCGTTTTTGACACCGCTCTCAGGTTTTTTTTTTTTTGCAAATACAGCTGAAAAATACAGAGTTTTGCATGTATTTAAATACATTTATTTATTTATTTGATGAATTCAATCATTTAAATACATGCAAAACTCAGCTTTTTACAGCCACGTGAGAGCGGTGTCGCAAACGCGATGAAAAGGCGTAATACAAACACGGCCTCACGCATTATTTGTAAAAAATTCGAATGTTTAGTGCAATTTTTAGGATTTTTTTCTTTTTTATTATTTTTTATTATTCTGTGTTTTCCCTTACGAAAAATATAGTTTTCAACTCAAGGAGTTTACAAATATTAAAAATATAAGATATTTATGAAATCTATTAGAAAACTTTGAAATCTTATAGGTTGATGAAACAATGAGAAAACTTTGAAAATTATGCGAAAACTATGAGAAAATACGAAAACTATGAGAACACTTAAAAAATTTTTTCCCCCTTTTTTCTTATTTCTAATACATAAAAAATTATAATAATCTGTCATTTTCTCCGATCCTAATAAAGAATTTTCACTAAAATATTAAAATTTCTGCAATTTTTAGTCGTGCTTCACAACTCCCCACGGTTTTTGAAAACTCCAAAAAACAGTCAAAAATTGCCAATGATTTTTGATTTCATGCAAATCCTTCAACCAGGAAGTGTATTTTAAGATGCTGTAGAGATTCGATTCGAACAAAATGTAAAAAAAATTATTTTTGTGGTAGTTTTGACCCCCAAACAAAGCGTGCTTCAAAACTCCCCACTCTCCGCTACCATTTTTAGAACAGGATATAAGACTGGCCTTCATGCCATTACTATCAGTTAGAAAAATAATTAAGTTTTTTCTTAAAAATATTGTGCTGCTAGATGATTGCCAATTCCTCAAACAGTTGCCGTGATTAAAAATTATATGATTTTTTTTAATGACATTAAAAACAAAGGATTGAAAATAATTTGACTTAACAAAAATGTGAAAAATTTAATAAAATAAAAACAAAGATAAATAAAAATAAGAACTGGCACACATGGTAGCAGAATAGAGGTAGTCGCACGGCTGAGAGCGAACTAAAATAGGAGTTTGTGCAGCTGTTGAAGTAATTTATTTGGATGGTGGTGGATGGCAAACTACGTTTTCGTGGAAGTGTCTATAGCAAACACGAGCATCTTTTTGAAAATTTTTGGATCGTTGTCTTCCATCGTTCCATCGTTGTCTTCTAGGCTCGTCAGCTGGAACACGGAAACTCGACTCAATTTCCTTGCCTAAATGTTTTTGGCACAACACGCACTTCATTTTAATTAGCCACGTGACTACCTGTATTATTCTACCATGCTTGCACACATATTTTTTTATAATTTTAACTGTAGTATACCCTTCTTTTCAACATTACTAAGAAGTGCTTCCAGCAGGCCTTTTTAGAGCATCGAGAGCGAAAGTCCTAATTCGTAAATTCATAAAGGCCTAAACATTTGCACGTTTCATATTAAAAATTATATGGGATATGAGCGCGAAAAAGCTACGAACTTCATATGAAGGCCTGCTAGTAGCTCTTCTTAGCCCTGCCAATGCCCACTGGGTACCTACCCTATTTGCAGACATTCAAGCGCAGCACCTACGCACACACAAGTATACATTTATACAAACACTTACATGCAATATAGTTGGTTGCGTTATGTGATGTCCGTTGACAAAGGTCAAAGCATCGGTATGCAATGGAGTCACGGTGCAGACACCTTCTAGCAGTGAGATGAGGCAATGACGTGGTTGTATGGAGGGACCAAAAAGCTGCAAGCAATTCGTATTCGCAGAGCCAACCTAAAAGAGGGGGGAAAAATAATAAAAATTTATATATTAACCCTTTCAATAGATTTGCCCAATATATTGGACGCTTTAGAAAGTAATTTTTATATGTATTTATTTTGCAACGCTCTTTTTTTAAATCAAATCGTTTGGCTCTATAAAAAAAAAGATGAACCAACATGATTAAAATAAATTTAGAGAGATATTTGACATTAAAGTCAGTTGAATTTTCGATTTTGTGCCTATTTTATAAGAGAAAATCAACCGAACAAAAATCAAATTTATTTTTTTTCTTCTTATGGCTTTACTGATAATGATAATAATGAGGGTTTAAAAAACAAATATCTAAAGGGTTGAAAAATCTTGAAAGAAATAAAAAAAAAAGAAAAGATTTTGTGCCGAACAGGAGCAAAACAATTTTTTCGTTGTACTTACAAACTTACAAAACGTAAGTAGCTCAGGTAAATATCAAAGGTATGCTTTTTTTCAGCTTTTTAGGATCTAAATGGTAGGAAGATTACCTGAACAAAACTTATTGTTTTCGTAGTTTAGCCTAGCCATTTAAAGGGTTAAGAAAACTATTTGGTGTAGTGTCAAGTGTTGGAAAAACATACCTCAATTGGATCGCTGCCCAGCTTAATGCGTCGTCCACCATCGCCGCTGTGTGTGACCTCAACCAAGACGGGTCCCTCGCGATCATTCGCTATGCTATTCGCACCATTCGATGTACCCAGCGGTTTTTTTTTGCGTCGACGCGGCTGTGAGTCCGCCGGACGTCTTCTCACGTGAAACATGATCGAACCTATGAAGAGTGCAAAAAAAAGTAAGAACATACTTAGTTTCGAGACAGAATATTCAATATAAACTACTATAGTAAAATAGTAAAAAGTCAAAAAATTTATTGGATATAGAACAAAAAAAAATAAAAAACACCGAATGAGTAAAAATAAACATTGAGCTTTTGCTCTAATTTCAAAAACAACAGCCGTTAAGGATGGGCAAAAACGAAAAACCACGTTGTAGAATCTTTTTACCCTCTGCCCCCACGCTAACTAGCTCAATTAGTGTTTGCTATTTATTTACTTGGTGGCTTCATTGATGTGTATCCGCTGCTGCTGAGCTACTGCACCATATCCAAGCTGATGCAGTAAAATTAAATGAACAAATTTTTAGCTAGCAGCAAAAATGCTTAAATTCTGCTCCAGTCGCGAATATAAAATGAAATAAAAATCATTTGTTGTGTTCTGGTGGCGTACACAGGCAATGCACAAATGTGTTATTATTGATGGTGCAGCTGCTAGATGTGAAGGCAACGAAATTCTTTGCATAACCTACAGTGGAAAGCACAAAGTTCTTATAAAGCTTAAGTTATTATGGCTGCAAGCAATTCGCAAAAAATTCTTGCGAATTATATAGTTGAGTGGAAATGGGTACAAAAAGAGCGATTAGAGTGTAAAATTCACGTTTAAAATTATGCTGATTGATTGCTTGCATTGTCGTAAGGTTAATTTAACCAAACCAATTAATTTACTGTAAACTTTTTCGTCACACTGTAGCACGATAGACGCTTCTAAACTTTTGATTTTGTTTTGATTTTACTCGCAACATTTGAAAATTGTTTGTCTGTGCCTTGCGTAGAACAACGAGTTTTCAGTTTAAATTAATGCCAAACTGTTTATTTTTCCGATTTTGATTTTTCTTGCCCCCTTCTTTCATTATGTTTAACGAAGCATGAAAATATGTGGAAATGTTTTGTTTTAGTTTTTTTTTTATGTGTTTACTTAAGTCGTCTGCGTCGTCATCAGCATCAGTTTAAAAATTTGCACAGCATCTGAAATCTTTGGAACGTATACAGCATCATCATCATCATAATTAAACAATTCTTTCCCCCACCCACAAGCATCATTAATGACTTTTGTTTTAAATGATTTTGTTTTTGTTTTGTTTATTAAATGTTTTTGCTTTTCCTGAGTTTTTTTTATCATGATTTTGCGAAATTCGAGTTAAACAAATGAAATGTGAGAATATTTAATCAATTTTTTGGTAATTTTTATGGGAAGCTGAGAATGAAAAAGATGTGGAAAGAACATGTTAGTCAATATTATTTGCTTTTATTAGAGATATTCGAGGTTTTTTAAACAAAGCAATAAAGTGCAGAATATTACAAAAATTTTTTATGTATTTCAACTTAATTATACTAGCACTCAAAAAAGGGTCATTCGGGAAAAAAGGTATACCACGTTATTCGGCTGTTTTGACTCAGTACAGTTTAATGTAGTGTGTTTATAAACAAGCACTGAATCGGCTTCAGTGAAAGCGATTATGGAAGCGTTTTGAAAATTTGACAACTCAAATCAGCAACCCAAATAAAGTTTGACAATGAAAGCAAACATCTGATTTCGGAACGGTTTAAAAATAAATTCTCTCTGTTGCGCTTTGAAATTTTCAAGACTATTTGAAGTTCAATTTATGCAAAGGTTTGAATTAAATCGACTTAGTCGATTCATCAAATCGATTTGAAGCGTCGGATCAACGTGGTAATATACAGTGGTGATCATATAATTAGGGACACCCGCTAGCGCTTTGAAATATCGAGATTATTTTCAGTGAAGGTTGTTTGCTTATTTATCTATTAATTTACAAATAATTAACATTCTTTTATGTACACAATTTTCGAAAAAGGAAGAATATTTGCTCAACGTAAAAAAAACCTTAGAAATGTTCACAATTTTGTTTGGACAAATAATTAATGGCATTTCACATTTTTTTAAAAATATATTCTAGTTTTGAAGCATTTTACAAAATTTTTTGGATTATATTTAACTTAAATCCAATACTTTCAAAACTCCCTTGTGGATATCCCTTGAATTTCAAAACTTTATTGTATCTTTTTGTGAGACTAGCCACTAAATCACCGACATCGTTCAACTGAAACACTCTGCCATATTTCCTTTATATTTTGAAACAAGTATCTGCATTTTTTATGTTTTCTTGTCTAAAGCCCTCTCGACACCTGCCCAAAGATTTTCGATTGGGTTAAGATCAGGGCTCTGAGCGGGTTAATCCAATACATTAACATTTTCGGAAGAAAACTATACTTTAACGCTCTTAGCAGTGTGTTTTGGGTCGTTATCCTGCATACAAATTAAAGAAGTAGACAAATGGCTTCATTATGTTCACTAATATATTTTTGTGCACATTTTGATACATTGTTCAGTTATCCGACGAATTGGGCCCACTCCAAACCACGAAAAAGTACCCAAAACCATAATATTCCCTCCAGCATGCTTTATGGTCTTTAAGGTATAGCGAGGGTCGAGTGCTTTGTTTGGGAGACGACACACATACTTTTTCCATCTGATCCAAACAAGTTGAATTTAGATTCATCACTTCAAACTATGATCTTCCAAAACTCTAAAGGTTTTTGGCATGTTCCTTCGCAAACTGAATGCGACATTTTAAATTCTCTTTTGAAACATGAGGCCCTTTTTTTTGCATGTATTGCCGTGGAGTCCACTATTAAGTAATCGGCATCTTAAGGTCCATGTTAATATGCTGTGGCTTAGTTGTCCCTTTATTTGTTTATAGATTTGCGTAGAAGTCAGAAAAGGATCAGATTTGCTTGCTCTGAAAATTACTCTATCTTCTGCTGCACAGGTTTTTCTGAGCCGCGGCTTCCTTTTTTTTGCTTTTCAGTGGTCTCATTGCTTCCGTAATGAACAATCGCATTGTGAACTCCCGATTTTGTACACAAAACTTCTTTGGGAATAGCGCGAATTAACGCTATCCTTGACGTACTTATGAATTCAGGCCTGTAGCCAGACCAAGAAGACAGAGGGGGCAGGCATGAATCTTGGGGGGAAATTTTTTCTGGTTTTTTCATTTAAATAAAAAAAAACAATTTTTTTAAAGTGTGAAATGAATACATTACACATATTTATTAAAAAACAGTTAACTTTATAATATTTACATGGATATGTAGATCTTTTTATACATGAGATAAATACATAAAAAAATATAAAAAATTAATTCAGGACTTTGTAATAAAATGAAGGTAAAAATACAAGATTTATTTAAAGTGGCTAGAAATATAAGAAAGAGTAGCGAAATGGGCTAACATATGTGTAAGACATTTGTTAAGTAAAACAAATGAAAAAATTGAATTAACCCGCATCTGTCGTTGCAATTTGATGCAATTGATGCAAATTTTTTATTCAGATTTATATATTAAGAACAAACATGCACGTTTTGATTTAAATATTTTGCTTCTTTAAATTTTTGCTAGAATTAAGATTTGCAGGTTTTTCTTATTTAAAAAAAAAAAATTAAAAATTAAAAACATTTCAATGAATTATATATTTTCTTTTTGTATCTGCATCAAATTGGTGCACAACGTGCTTTTCATTTCAAGAAAGTTCCTATGGATGCGGGTTAAAAAATTATTAAAATTCAAATCTTATTTTTTGGTAGCAAATGTTGGCGACCCAGTAGAAATTTGAAAAATTGTAACAATTTGTCTGAAATGTTTTGTTAAACAAATTTTAAATACATATTCAAGTCATGAATAACGTGAAAGTGTATATTTTTTGTTATTTTAAACTAAACTAATTTTAAAGCAATAAACAAATATATCAACAAAGTGCATATTAATTATTTATTTAAAGTTTTTCAATGTCTGATTTGGCCAGGGGGGAAAAAGTTGTAGTAGGGGGCATTGACCTCCTTTACCCCCTGGCTACAGGCCTGTATGAATTATAATTTTCCGTAATTCTGGAGTACAGCTTTTCTTAAAACTTACCACGATTTGCGTAATTAATTTGAAAAAAAGTAATAAAACCTTTATTTGTCCCTAACTACGTGACCAACCAAAAGCACTTTGAATTTGCGACTATTTAAACAAAGACAGGCAAGTAA
Source organism: Dichetophora obliterata (assembly GCA_963920525.1). Classification (NCBI taxonomy): domain Eukaryota; kingdom Metazoa; phylum Arthropoda; class Insecta; order Diptera; family Sciomyzidae; genus Dichetophora; species Dichetophora obliterata. Next base: position 52,259,858 of record OY986435.1, read on the forward strand.
TGGAAGAGACAATTTTTTTTTCTTTAAAACACGCATCATATAACAATTTACCGTTACATTATACAGTGGCTTCGTTGTAACATGAAGCAACTCATAATAAGATCGATTTAATTTAAAAGTTTACTTTTATATTAGAGTGTCCCTAATTATATGACCACCACTGTATATCAAAACTAACAATTTTTTCCCGATTCCGAGATTTCGATTATTAAAACATGACATGAATGTATGAATGGTTATTTTATCTTTTCCAATCAAAACAAAACATGACTTAAAAATATAACTAATTTAAGATAGTTTTGGAATAGAAGTAAAAAATTAAATTTAAATTGAAAAAGATATGTTATCTATAGTTCGCAAAGAACTAGAGGCGATAACAGTTCACAAGTATACAAAATAAAATATGAAATATTACTGAGGAATTAGGTGAGGTAAGAATTAATAAATAAACTGCCATAAGTCTACAGCACTTAACCGGGACAACTTTGCACATTTTTTTTCATATTCCACAGAAACACAAATATGCAATTTTAATAACATACAGTCATGCGAAAATAAATAGGGACAGATAGTGCAACAGATATAACATTAATTACCTCGGGTGGTGGTTCCTCCTGATAAGGCGAGTATAAAACTTTATGGGGTTTTCCCCACATTGTAAAACTTTCAAAATACAGGGTGTTTTATGGTTTTTGTACTTGTTTGGTATTATTGATATAGGAATCTATACTACTCACCATAAAATAAAATATAATATTTTCTATTTTAGAAAAAATATCAAATTTTCCATCAATACCATTTTCGTGTCATGTGCTGCAGCTGAGCTAAAATTTTGAGATTATCCAACGAAATATCAATAAATTTTGTATCTTTTGTTTGAGCGGAGCTGATATTGCTCAAAGTCAGATTTTAGAAAAAAACTGTTGATTAAGTGTATTTTTTCATGAAAAAAATACATTTTAAATTTGGACGATTACAGCTATGGTGAGAAGTATAGATTCTATATTAATAATACTAAATACGTACCAAAACCGTAAAACACCCTGCATCTTAAAAGTTTTGCAATTTGGGTGGAAACTCCATAAAGTGTTTGACTCGCCTTATCAAGAATAATCACCAGCCGAGGGAACTAATGCTATATCTAGGGCACCTTGTATATAATTCATGCAGCTTTAAATTGAAAATTATAGGTGTCCCTACTTATTTTCACATGACTGTATATTATTAAAAAACATAAATCAAAATAACTCAGAGGTACACATAAAATGTAATACACACATAATTTATAAATCTTATAACAAAAAAAAAAAAAAAGAAACATGAATGCAGTCAATGAGGTAAAAAAATATTGTTTGGACTAATTCATCAATGATTCATCAAGAACATGCTTTTGCGTTTTAAAAAATTCTGTGCACGTCATAGAATAATTAAAATTGCATTGCATAGTGCTTTCCAAGTTGGTTATGCTGAGATAGTTTCTTTCCTTACTAAATTGTAAGAAGACCAGTGAAAATAATCGCTCCATTTCCCTTGTGCCCTGGAATAGCGAATAAAAATTGCACTATTTTTAACAAGTTTATTTTCGCTCTGGGAATTCAGAATTTTGTAAAAATACATAGTTACATTTTCATTCATTTGCACGCATTTGCAAAAAATTTGTTCAGTTTTTACTGATACACATTTAATTTTTTCTTTAATATTTTTAACCGGGACATTTTTTACTGTGCACCGGGACACAGGGACACCGATCTCAAAACCGGGACATGTCCGGGAAAACCGGGACGTATGGCAGCCCTACTCTAAAATGATTAATATAAATAGAAAAAAAACAAAAAATAAATAAATAATGGAAAATATGCTTCTTTGTTTTTATACAGATTAGCAAAATAAATACTTTCAGTATAAAAATAACCGATCATTTCGATCATTTTTTAAATGATGAATTTAAAAAGCCCTCCTAAAGGAAAGCCTAAATTCTTTTTGTCGTTCGCATATCTGTTCTCTATTTTATACTGGAACAGAGTTTGAGCGCGTCCATGGTATAATTATTTGACAAGGTAGCCGTGACAGTTTTTTGGCGATTGGTTGTTGTCAAAAACAGCTCAAGAAGTTGTAGTTTGCTGCTGTTGACTAGCTATGTGCTTATTTTTAACTTTTCTTTGATTCATAAAATTTATTCGCGAAGTTTATTGAAATGTTTTTAGTTTGTTGCGGTTGGCTAGCTGTGTTTAAGTCGTCGCTTATTTTTTCACTTTTCTTTGATTAATTGCGTGAACAGCTAATTTTGACAACTGCCCATCGTCGCTCGTGAGGAAAAAGCCAGTCTACGCTACTACCCTGTCAGTAATTGTGCCATGAGCGCGACCTGTCAATAAACATTTAAAGATGCCTACACTGAGAAAAAAAAATCTTTAAAATTAAACAAAAAATTTTAAAATAAATTTAACTTATTTGCGTTTATTTTAAAAACAAAATTTAAAACAAGCGTGTTTAATTTTCAACTATAAGCTCATTTCTGTTTTTTATATAATTTTTTCTTATTATTTCTTACAATAACAAAAAATACGTCAATATCAGAGATTGAATTAAAAAATTATGTACAGTAGAATCTTAATTAGTCTTACAAATATTGAACATAAGATGAGATACGAACTAATTAATTATTTTGATATTGAAAATATTTCAAGCCGATATGAAACGCAAACTTCATCAAATGAAGTCAAAAAATTTCTTATTCGGAGCGTCCCAGGGGTTGCTGATCACGAATCTGACTTCGAAAAGTCAAAAAAGTTGAAAAAATGGCATCGAAAAAATAGCGGTTTAAAATATTTGTTTTAAATATTAAAGTTTTTGCATTAAATTTTTTGTTTAAATAAATGAGTTTAAACTTAAAGTTTTTACAATGAAAGTATATTTAAAAACATTGTTTTGAAAACAAAAACCCTTGTTTTAAATTAAACTTTAAAAACATCTGTGTTTAGTTTAAATGAAATTGTTTCAAGCTCTATTTCAAAAACAAATTCGTTTAATATGAACACAATTTCATTTAATTTGAACACAGATTTCCCTCAGTGTAGTAAAAATAAAAAAAAATTATAAAATTTTCACAACTTTTTTTTATATTTTACTTATTTTTAGACAAATAAATTTTAAAACTATAAAAATGTCCGAAAATCTGTAACTTTTAAAGGAATGCATATTTTTGAATTCGGTCGAATTTTATTTTGAAGAGGGTTTCTTAAGCTTTACAAGGTGTCTTAAAACACTGAAAAAGTTATGCTTTAAGCTGATTTGAAATGAAGCTTTTAGTTAATAAATTTTTATGAACTTGTCCTAATAACTTAATAATATTATCATTTTAAAGGTAGTTTTAAAAATTTTAAACTAATTATTGATTTTTATATAAATAGAGAAATAGTATTTTAGTAATTTTTTGCAACTCCTAGTTTTTGATTAACATATCTTCAACATCTTTTTGAAAATTTTCTTCACTTTTTTCGTTTTTCACTTCTTTATATCGTAGTGATGATAGTGAAGAGGGTAATGAAAAGAAAGGATAGCAACAATCCGAAGTTATTAATTTGTAGAATCATTTTTCGCTGCCAAAATAGGGTCTATTTTAAGGGAAAAACATAAAAATTTTTAAAAAATTGCTGTAAGTTGACCCATTCTTAATTTGAAAGTTTAATAACATAACAGCAACAGGCGCTATATTTTTATTTTATATTTTTTTTCCAATTACGTTCCATTACCTTTCCAACGATATTAAATGAAGTTGTGCTCTTAAAGGGTTTAGAAGTTATGGCGTAAAACGTGGAGTGTTAATGAATTTTTAATACAAATCAATGCTATCAATGCTATCAATGCTTTTAAATTTGTTCAACTTTCAGTTTGTTTAATTTTGAATTCAACGCTTGTTGAATTAGTATTGAAAATTCATTAACACTTCAAGTTTTACGCCATAACTTCTAAATCCTTCAAGAGCACACCTTCATATTATATTGTTGGACCATGAGAGGATGAGAGGACGTATGAAAAATATGTTAACATTAATTCACTCGCTTTAGAAAAAAAAAAAAAAAAATAAAAATGGTCATAACCCAAATAGTAGCTGTAGTTAGTGATAAACATCAACATTTTAATCTATGCCGATTTAAAGAAATCGCTTTCGTCTTACTGGCGCGTGAACAACTACAAGCAATATAATAATTCATTTAATAGCTACTTACAAGCAACTACAATCTGTTACAAACAAACAGAAATGAAGTTAATAGTTTCATAATGGATATATAATTGACGAAGATAAAGACAATAAAAGCAATATTGAACGAAAAATAGCCAACATGTTTGCTTAAGTGCTTAAAAAATTGTTTACACTGCGAAAAAATTATGTAAATTTATCTAGATGATAGCTATTTGATGATAGTAAATTTGAAATCTCAGAAATTTCGTTTGAAATTCAGAATAGATACATTGAAATTCTCAAATTACAATTGAAGTTTTGAAGAGATCAATTGAAATTCAGATTAAATCAATTAATATTCAGGATATATTAGTCAAAATTAAAAATGTAATTCTGATTTATATATTCTGCAGAGCTGGGCGATAAGAACTACATGTGTAATTGATTACGCACGGTTCAGAATATTTTATCTTAGTTTGTTACCAGGGAGTCCAGAACCGAAAGCTTTTCTTGATTCCGGTATTAGTTCGGGATTGAAAACTTTAAGAAGTAAATAATTTAAAACGTTTATAATACAATTTTTTATTATTTATTACTTGAAACTAAAAATTGTAACTGAATTCATTTATAAAGTAACAAAAACAAAACACATTAAGGGTATTCACAATTGCTTTGTTTTCAGTGTTGTTAAAAAAACCGTATTGGTACCACACTTGACCGAGCGGTTTTATATTTTTTGTTGTTTGACATGAAATCTCTAAAAAAAAAATAACGTGTGGTAATTTTAAGTAGCCCAATGATATGTTAACGAACGTGGTTTTTAAAGTTTCATAAACAACTGATCGGGTGCCTGTTATTTTCTAATTGCAAAAATTGAAGAAGCTTCAAATGCAAGTTAAACTTTTTATGCCATTTATTAATATAAAATATATCAAATTGGATAGTTTATTTATTTGCATAGTAACAAAACGATATAGTGGGAGATTCCCAACTACAAATTCTATTTAAAAGGATGCTCATAATTCGGGTTTTCAACTATGACAAAAAACCACGATTCCACACAATTGTGAATACCCTTATTGTTAATTAACACACAAAAACTTAAATAATATTAATGACTACCAAATGGTATTCATTTAAAGAACAAAAAATATAAAAAAATTAGCTGATATACCCGGTGTTAATCAAAAAGTTATACATATATCTTAACTCCAAATTTTAAACCTTTTTTGGCATCGTCAAACACGACCGTAGTCAGATTCATCAAACACCTTAAATGTTTAATGTTCTGCCATGCAAGAATACTCAAAGTTATAATATTGCAATTTGGTAATTGCATATGTACCTTTGTGGTAATTAACATTCTTGGTTTAGACGTCTTTTATTACAAAAATTTCTTTTCTATGTAGGCACATGCGTTGCTTAATCAAAAATTTCCGAAAAATTAACACCACAAAAACTTTCGTACTTGCAACACACAAAAAGCTTTTAGTACTAATTTTATTTTTTGATGAAATAAAAATGAAAGTCGGGCTTTGAAAGTGAATAACTCGGTCATGTTACAAAGGATTGCATTCATTTTTTTTGTCTTTGAAATTTTGATTAATTGTCCGTCCAATCGTGTTTCAATCTTTTTCAATTTCGTTTCCCTTCTAATTTTTATAATTGTCCAAAAAAAAAAAACCTTAATGAATTTCTTTGTTTCGCAAAAAACTTTGCTCAAAATATTTATTGTTGAAAAAATATTCAAAACCAAAATTTACTTTTTTAATGTTCTTTCATATGGTATGCACAAATGTAGGGTTGATTTAAAGTTTCTATCGTAACGTTTTATACGATCGAAAAATCCAGCTCATCATAAAAATTTGAGATTTTTTTTTGTTTATTTTTATTAATTTTGTAATTTTGTTTTCATAAAAAGTAATGGTGTAGTGAAAGAATCATGACAATTTCTCAATTCGTTTCTGAGTTATACTCTCAAATACTCCTTTAAACACTGCCACAGCAACAACAGCGCCACCTACCGGGTCAAACTTAAGATTTAAACCATCTACAGACCCAGCCGAAGACACACATTAAACTTCATCAAAATCGTTCCAGCCGTTTAGGAGGAGTTCAGTGACTAAGCCATGTACAGAAGAATTTTATATACATATATAGATAAGTGGCGACCGTAGCCTAGTGGGTAGAGTGCGTGGCCCCTAAGCTAAAGAACCGCGGTAGCCCGGGTTCAATTCCAGCTCAGACAGAAAAGTTTTTTCAATTGAATTAATTTTTCCGTTCGGTCGTCGCCTCTCTGCAGACAATGGCAAACCTCAGAGAGTAAAAATTGCCATGTAAAGCTTCTGGAAAACATAAGCCATTCGGAGTCGGCATAAAACACGTAGGTCCAGTTCTCGGTCATTTGTGATCAAACATTTAACAACACGCAGAACACAATTGATCAATAGAAGCTAGGTCAAAGCTCTTGCAAGGGCTGAAATGGCCAGTTTATTTATTTTTTATAGATAAAATACAGAACATTTTAAGCTTTTATTATATAAATAGCAAACATTTTTTTTGACACCCTCTTCATGTTTTTTCGTGTTTAAGGCAAATTAAGGTTGGAAAAGACTTTCAAAATAAAATTTTTTGTTTTCAATATTTTTAAAGTAATACATTAAGCTGATCAACGCATCTTATTTTTCATTAGAGAGTTTTGTTCGGATATTATTACAAATATGACCCGCTGATGATATGACCATTCTGATTCTATGTTAGTTTGAGAAATAGTCGTAAGCAACTTGTAAGTTTCGATCACGATTGCCTTCACAACAAAACAAAATTATTAACTAAGTCAGAATATCTGACAATTTTAAAATACATAGCTGACTGCCGATATTGCAAATTATTCTAAACTTTGCATAATCTTTGCTCCAGTGATTCCGACTCATCTCCTAACAATCTTTTTCAGTCGCAATAAAAGGTTTTTCTTATTCTATATTCATATCAACTTAAATTGAAATGGTTGCATTTACATGAAAATTTGTAATATAAATATTTTATTTAAAAATTCCGGGATCACGGAAAGAAAATCCCGGAATTTAAAGGGGCTTAAATCGTGCGGGATCTCGGGATTGACTTCTCTGTTACATATCTTTAAAAAACGGAAAAACGTAATTTTAAAATTTTATTACAAAAACCACAAGTTGCAGGTCGGGGTGCTCCGCAATATAGAGTCCAACTATTTACTAGAAACATCAAAAAATGCTTCGCTGATACGCCAACCCCATCGCATTTTACTGTATCAGCGTAATGAGTTAACGCAATTGCGTCATGGCATAGTTTAAAATGCTATGATATCTATATTAACACGATGTTGATCAGCACATGCTATTTTTTGAGTTCGATAACGCATTGCCTTATGTGGTTAATTTGTTCAATGCGGTGAGTTTTGTGGTGTCTTGTCCTAAGCGCAAGTGTCCTTCACTTAGGAAAAATAAATGGAATCATATATCAAATCCTGAAACAATATATCTGATAAAAGGAACTCGTATTGCTCATAAATTAATTTAAAATTACTTAACCCTCATCGGTCCCCTGTATGCGCACGCATACAATTTTGATCTTTAACCTTGAATAAAATAAAAACGGTTCAGTGGAATGACCTTGTATTTTGCAAAGTAGAATTATTTTGCCTGAACAACCAAAAAACCCGTTTTTGAAATTGTACCCTTACTGTATTTGCCTGTGCAGTTATAATTACGAATCGGTCCCTGTGTATGTGCGCGTATACACATAAGCAGGTACCTGGAATTGCCGCTTATTTTGTTTGTGGATTTATAGCACGCTCTTGCAATGGATTTTGATAGTGACGATGATTTTGCATTATCAGACGAGGAGAATGATGAAAGTGAAGTTAGCGTGCATTCGGATGAAGACGACATTGATCCACTTGAGCAAAATTTAGCAGAAGAAAATGCAGCAAATCCTGAAAATAAATATTTTTCAAAAAATAAGAAAATTTAATATTCATCGCAACCATTTGAAATAAATCGAAGAAATTCATTTCGACGTGCAGAAAATTTCACTTCAGGTAAAAACCTACCCTCTTTTTTATGGGTTCATGTTCATTATATGTTTCATTTTTGTTATAATTCAGGTCCAAAAGCATTAGCAGCTGCTACTATAGTTGATGTTTTGTCTGCATTTTACATGTTCCTTGAACCGGTTGAGAATATTATTTTGAACATGACGAATTTATATGGTGTGCGAAAGTACAAAGACGATTGGGAAAACATTAATTTGGACACTCTGCATGCATACTTTGGATTGTTGCTGCTTTCTGGTGTGTATCGGTCATACGGTGAATGTGTCACTAAACTGTGGAATGACGAAACTGGTCGGCCAATATTTAGAGCAAGAATGTCTTTGAAAATGTTCAAGCGTGTCCATGGTTGCATTCGATTTGATGACCGCGAACAACGTATGGCCAACACTGCATCTACAAGTACTTCTGTATAAGTACTTCTGTAAATGTATACGATAAATGGAATCATAATTTGAAAGTTGTATACACACCAGGAAAAAACATTACCGTAGATGAACAGTTATTTCCGTATCGTGGGCGATGTCCGTTTCGTCAGTATATTCCATCCAAGCCGGCGAAATATGGCATCAAAATTTGGGTGCTATGCGACTCAAAAAGCTGGTATGCATACAACACACAAATTTTTGTTGGTCGGAATCGTAATGCCACTCCTGAACGTAATCTCGGACGGCGTGTTGTTTTGGATTTGGTGGAAGGACTTTCTGACAGAAATGTAACGTGTGACAACTTTTTCACTTCGTAAGAATTGGCAGAAGATTTACATAAGAATCGCATGACTATTTTGGGAACAATAAGGAAAAATAGGACTGAAATTCCTTCAGTTCTACTCGACATGCGTCAAAAGCCAATTTATCATACAGAAGTTGTATATGAACATAAATTGCAAGCAGTTATGTTGTCGTATGTTCCTCGCCGGTACCGATTTGTGACTTTGCTCAGTACATACCACAATGTTGTCAGCATAAATGAGAATAGTGAAAAGGAGAAACCTAACATCATTGAAGACTACAACAAAACCAAGAGTGGAGTTGATACTATGGATCAAATGGTGGCTACGTACACATGCAAACGAAAAGTCAATCGGTGGCAGTATTTTGTTACATGCTTGATGTTAGTGCGTTGAATGCATTCGTGACGTTCATTGCATTGTTCCTGAATTGGAAAAATTCTAAAACGAACCATAATATGCATCGTCGCATTTTTATCGAGGAGCTTGAATTGAATCTAGTTGAACAACAGATCACTAAACGTAAAAAACAACCTTAAAGTAATGATGCTTCCAGTGTAATTCAAAGAATTCGGGAGATTCGCCATTTACCAAGTACATCAAAACGAGACCGATGCTACATTTACACATATAAAAATAACAAAAATCTTTTTGCTACACGCTGTGAAAAGCGTAGAAATTTAATATGTGCTGAACATGATTTCAATTTATGCGAAAAATGTACAAATAATTGACAAAAGTTAAAAATTCAATTTTTTTTCTATTATATGTAATATTCTAATTGATTTCATTCTAAATCTACCTTTATGAAGTTCAAATGTATTATTATGATAGTAAAAAATGTAATAAACATAAAAAAATCACAAAACATAAATGGTTGTTAATTTTTTTTAGCGTTTTTACAATCAAAAATATATGTGTATGCGCGCGCATACAATGGGACCGATTAGATGTATTTCTCGAGGGACCGATGAGGGTTAAACAATAAGTTATTAATTTATATGAAAGATTACTGAACAATCACCATATTTTTAGCATTCGTTAAAAATGAACCAATTTTATACTTCAAGCACGCAGTCAAGTCAAACTGTATTCCGATCAAGGTTAATGTAAGCAATCACACAGATATACAAACACATTTCTGGTACGCAAGTTGGGTGCTACTTTAATACATGGATCCAAAAAGCATGCAAATCATGCAAGCATGAAAAAAAATAAACATGGAGCAAATATATTTTGATGCGGTTTTGCGTTACTGCGTTACTTTAAAATATTAACGCAATATTCAGCGCTGCTTAAGTTTGTTTAAATGCTTACGAACACGTTTAAATATTGTTATACATATTGAAAAACCATTCCGTGCAACACTCATGCTGAACAGCATCTTCCCGCAACTCCTTTTTCATATTTAAATAAGCTAAAAATGCTCGCTTCGAACATTCTATTGCTATGTTGGAGGCGTCGTCAAATTTGTGCAATGTTTGCTCGCTGAATAAATATTTCTTCATTTTTCTATAAGCTTTTTGTTTTACTGCGCTATAGCGTTCCTTTTTTTAAAACATGTGTATTAGCGCATTAACGCATTTAAGTGCTTCAACTCAAAAGCGCAACGCAGTGCAGCGTTACCCATGTCTGCTACTTATGAAGGTGAAAGGCGATGTTGAGTTGGGCAAAAAAACGTATGAGAGGGGGGTCTGTTTTAACACCATTAAGAGTTACAGGGTTAATTAGGATTTCATTACTTTGATGCACATTATTGTTTTTAGCAGAAGAACTAACACACGGAAAACTTATTTAAAGAAATCATTTGGAAGGCAATGAATTTACCTTTCGCACGGTGTATCAACGAATCCAGAGCACATCGCGTGAAGATGAAATCATTCCGTTTAAACTACAAAATTTTAAGTTTGAGCGCAATTTTCTCAGAACTTTAATCAAGTTCGAGAATATGCAATATCGGATGAAAATCACGCCTATCTTTAAAGTTACTTTAATTGAAAATGCCATAAAAATTAATATAATGACCTGGAATTTTGCACATAAGCTTTGGGCGCAAAATTTAGCATATAATAGAAATTTTTCAAAATCAGATGAAAACCACACCTACCTCCCATACAAAGTGAGTTTAACAAAATTGTAAAATATCTTTAAATGCCAAAAAAAACCAATGAAAGGACTTGAAATTTTGCACATAAGTTTTGGTCTTAAATATTAACCATATATTTAAAATTTGTAAAAATAGTATAAAAACCACGCCTATCTCCTATAAAAATTAACTATATAAAAACGGTTAAGCCTCTTAAAATTCTACAAAAATTAATACAATAAAATAAATAAATTGGCCATTTTACCCCTAGAAAGGACTTTGACCGAGCTTCTATTGTTCAATTGTGTTGTGCGTGTTATAAAATGTTGAAACACAAATGATCGAGAACTGGACCTACGATTTTAATGCCGACTCCAAACGGCTTATGTTCTCAAGAAGCTTAATATGGCAGTTTTTAACTCTCTGTGGTTTGCCATGTTCTGCAAAGAGGTAACGACCGAACAGGAAAATTAAATCAATTGAAAAAACATTCTGTCTGTGTTAGGAATTGAACCCGGGCTACCGCGGCTCTTTAGCTTAGGGGCCACGCACTCTACCCACTAGGATACAGTCGACACACAAAAATTAATATAATGAATTAAAATTATGCACATATGCTAAGAATATTAGAATTCACTTTGAGTTTGAAACTTTGCAAAATTGTATAACCACTCGGCCAATCTCCCATACAAAGCGACGTCATTAAAGTAGCATAACTCATATAAATTCCCCAAAAATGTGTGTAGTTATTAACAGAATATTTAACACTACCATTTCAGTCTTAGCAAAATTTGATGAACACCACGTCCATCCTCTTTACGAAGTGACGTCATCAGACTTGCAAAACATGCATTAATAAAATATACTGTGGAGGTACTTTAACCTCGACTCAGTTAAAGATAATTCCTTACTAGTTTCATCAATACTTAATACCATCACTTAAATTCGTACCAAAAGTTAAATTCCTACTTTGCTTAGTAAGAATATAAGCTCGTACAAATTAATTGCCGATAAAAAATGTGGATATGAGTCTTTGCTAAGTTTTTGTCGAGTTGACGAATTTATTTTCACGCAGTTATGGTAATGATAATGGCAATGGCAATGGTAATTGCTCTTTTCTGAATTTAATACATCTTTTCGACATTTCAATTGATTTTTTAACCGACTTCAAAAAGGAGGAGGTTCTCAAGTTGGTTGGTTTCTTTTTTTTAATGTATGTACATTAGGGCGGGTTGATTTTTTTATTTGTAAATCGTAAAGCAAAAACATAAACTACATAAAATTCTAAGAAAATTCTCCGAAGAAACCATGTATCTAAAATAAAATCCTAATCCGCGCCTCTCGACTTGAAAATTTATATGCCCCCTTTTCTACACTCAAAATTTTTTTACATTAAAAAAATATTCACCCAAGTAAAAAAGTTTGTATATAATTTTATATTTAATATTTTTTAAAGGAACATAGATAAACAAGTCTTATTTTATAATGCAAATAAAAACAAACAAAAGAATTGTTTTCACTCAAACAATATTTCAGTAAATTTTCAGTAATTTTTTTACCATAAACAAATTTTGTGTCATTAAAAGAAATAAGGTCCTTAATACATACAAAGAAGCAATTATAGAATACAAAGAAAACTTTACTTATTGGTTATATGTTAATTTTGTTGTCTTTTTTACTCTCCATTCTAGGTACTTTGGCACGACTTTCTATAGTTACTACTATTTGATCTATATTTCTATAGATAAAATAAACTAGATTAGAGGTCATGCTTTTTTCCTGTTTTAAAAAGTTTTGCATATTTTATTCCAAAAAAAAAATTTTTTTTTAATTATTCTTCGTTTTTTGCAAAACGCAGTTTACGTAAAACGTGTTCTAATTATTTTTCATATAGAACGCAAATTAGAGGAGATGCAAATTGGGGTTCAACTGCTTTTTTGATTAGTCTCAAAACAAAACCTGTATTGCATAAACTATAAAATAATAAAACATAATAGCTATATTTTAAAAAAAAAAATTTTTAGCGAAAGAAGAGGAAAAAATATTTCAAGTCGAGAGGCGCGGATTAGGGTTTGATTTTAGACCTATGGTTTCTTCGGAGAATTATCTTAGAATTTTATGTAGATTACGTTTTTGCTATACGATTTTTCATTTTTTTTTTCATCCATACAAATCAACCCGCCCTAATGCACATCGATAACTCCTAAAGTACTTGTCCGATTGCCACAATTTTTTGTCAACAGATAGAGATATTAGACGCGGAGGTATCTGTTTCAAAAAGTGGGCGGTATTCCACACAGGGGCGTGGCAATATAAGAAAAACTTTGTGTATCGACTAACATTAACACTAGAGTACTGAAGTTTAGTACAGGGGTACTGAAGGGTACTGAAGAGTACTGAAGGGCGTGGCAATATACAGTACGACCTCGCTCAACGCAACCCTCGCTACACGCAACTCCTCGATAATCTCAACACCCAAATTGTACGCAAAGTATAAATTGCAACAAAGTGCAGACCAAAATTTCCCAATTTTTAAAAAAATAAATTGAATAAAATGAAATTATGTTTCTGATCAAAAATTTTTCGATTCACTTTAATTTGAATGTGTAGAAAATGCATATTTTTTTGGAAATAGGTCTATTGGCCAATATAAAATTTTTCCTCTGTTTTTGCAATAACCTCAGATTTCGCAATTGGCTTGAATTTAATTGGTTGCGTTGAGCGAGGTCGTACTGTAATAAAAATACCGTATCTCAGTTAATATTGACACTAGAATACTGGAAATTGGTACAGGGTTAGGAACAGGTTTTTCAAATTATGGTAAAAAAGTAGGCGTAATTCGATAAAGGGCGTAGCAATATAATAAAAACTCTGTAACTCGAATAATATTGACACTAGGGTACTGAAATTAGGTACAGGGGTAGGCATAATTATGAAAATTTAATATTCATGGCGAAATTAATATATTTATGATAATAATACAAAATAGAAAAAAATGAAAATAGTAATTAGATTTCCAATTTAATAATATATAAAAAACAAATTAACAAATTTGACCAATAAATTATTTAAAAAGTCACTTAAAATTATTTTTTACTTTGTAGTGGTTTTGAAGTTGGGTTTTTTTTTTTTGTTAAAAAGTTTTATTTTAATTTCAATTGATCTTTGTTGAATTTTAATTGCTCTCTTTTGATTTTCAAATAGAATTCTGAATTTTTCTTGATCTATTCTATATTTAAATTGGAATTTTTAAATTCTAATCGATTTACTCTGAATTTGAAATAGAATTCTAAATTTCAATCTTTGTGAATTGCAGTTATTCCTAATTTCATGAATTTTAGTTGATCTATTCTGAATATCAAATAGAATTCCGAATTTCAAAAGATCTTATCAAAATTTGAATTAATCTTTTTCTGAATTTCGAATGAACAATTTCAACTAATCTTGTTAAAAGATATTAACTAAGAAAAGTATCTGAGTTGAAAATGATAAATGATGTTATAAAATAATCCCGGCAATTAATTCTTGATTTGGCACAAATACTAATATAATAGAGAAACGTGCAAGTCGTACATAATATCTTGAAATAATAAAAAACATGATCAAACATAGAAAAGAACAATGATGTGCGCTTTATTACTAGCTGAAACAAACGAACCAAAATTATGTTGGCAGAAAGACAGTAGTTAAAAAAAAAATTACCTACAACAACAATGGCTAAACACATAAAGCTCTAAAAGGATAAACAAAGAAATGTAAAAGTTGAATCACAACCAACAAACTTCTACTACCACAACGACGAATTCAATGCACGTTCTCACCAAAACAAATCCTTGGCAGTTGACATTTTAACTGGAATGCTAGAGACTAATGGGAATGGGGATGGTACAAGGATTGGCACTGGGACACTGAGTGGCGTAAAACAAAATATAATTGCAGCAATTTCTGAAGGAGAGAAGAGAAGAGAAAAAAACAAAACTCAGACAAAACTCAATTTATGTGAAACAGAGGAAGAGAAAACGAAAGTCAGAGCAAAGAAAAGATAGGAAAAAAGTAGTACGTCATAGGAAAAAAATGCCAGAGGCAAGCACAAATATTAAATTCGGCTCAATGATTGATGGATAGAATTATGTTGAAAAAAAAAAACATACGCACGCAGGAAGTGCTTTAAAGTTGAGTAAAACAATTGCGTCATTAGGTGGTGAAAGAGAGGGGAGTGGCTGTGGTTGGAGTTATTTAGCTAAAGAACCTAAGCAGTGTAACCATAGCGGACTTAACTTAAAAAAACCAAAAACAATATGTTCACATTTCTCCGAAATGAATAGGTACATTTATAGACAGCAAATTCTTCAACATCTGTGAGCATCTTAAAAATATATTGAAATTTAAATTAGCAGCATAAACTAAAAGCTGCAGTTATAGTCTTAAATATTCAATTTTAGTTTTATGCATTTCAACATTTGATTGAATTTTAATCATTAGCATCTTCAAAACGATTAGGCCCATGTACAAATATATGGGTCATTCTATTACAAAAAGCACACTTTCCAGGATTTGATGTCTCAGATTCGCGCCGAAAATATTTTTTAATTTTCTTTACGTAAACTAAGCTTACACGTGTATCGGAATTTTTCTCGGAAATTTTTTTTACGGAATACAGTTAGTTCAAAATTGTGAAAAATGGCAGCATTTTGTCAATGTCTTTATTACTTAAATCGCAATATCTCGTTTTGAGCTTGTTAGATAGATAACACTAGGCGCCAAAATCCAAAAAAATTTCTGTGATCCATATGCCACTAATTTTTTCTTATGGACTTTGGCCTTCTTAACACGAATATCACAATAAAAGGGGAAAAACAATAATTTTTAAAGTTTGCCATTGCCAAACAATTTAATTTTCGAATACTTTTCTGAACTTATTTTATCGCTTTCTAATACAACATCTGTATCTTATTTCCTTTCCTATTTAAGTCAATATTTTTGTTGGTATTCTTTTTATTCTGTACTTTTTAAGGATTTATGTAAATATTTAATATTTCGTTAAAAATAAAAGTTTTTAATTAACAATTAATTTCAGATGTGCTTATATTAAATTAACCGGCATTAAATGAAAAAATCATAAAAAAGTAGAATTTCGGTACATTCACTCAATGGTCTATAACTTCATTATTCTACCATGAATTTTCCTCAAAGGCAGTGTGTTTTTTTTTCTTTAAAGAACTATCTTTACGTACAAAATGATAAGCAGAGATTTTTTGAGATTTCGATTTTTTTTTAGATTATTGAAACATTATTCAACTTGATTTTTTTCAAAAAAAAAAAAAAAAAAAATTCGCCGAATTTCTTCTAATTCTGTCAAATTTACTGAGCCAAATGACAAAGTTTGTTCAAAGCATTTGTAGGTAATTTAATTGTCTTGATTTAATTTTTTTTTTTAAATTGGTTAATTCGTTTTCGAGATAGGTTGCTATTTATGGCACTACATCCTGATAAAAGGTGACACTTTTTAAAAAATTAGTGGCATGTGGATCACAAAAAGGGTGGCGCCTAGTGTAATTTGTTGTTCTTTAATTCTACAGTAAAATTCAACTAAAATTAAATTTAAATTTAAGTAAAAGTTAATTAAATTTTAATTTACGATTTAAAGTATATGCATACAAATTTAATGAACTTTTCATGGGCTTGCCCCAGATAAATTACATTTTTGACAACCCTAATGAACGCTTAATAAATTTTTAAAAAATACAAAATTCTCAAAAGATCGATACCCAAAATTCTGAACGAGATCAGTGTTGCACTAAAAAAATGCTCGAATCTAACAATCTTTCAATTTACAACTTTGGGGCCCTCTAATTTGCACCAAACTTTGGGGTATTTTTTTCGATTGATAAAAACTTACTGCGCAAAATCTGTTGATTTTTGGCTAAAAAATCAATTTTTTTCCAAATCAAAACCGCTGGCCGACGGTTACACCGATTTTGATATTCGCTTAGAATTAAGATATATGTATAGTACTTGAATCCAGCTCCCAGAATAAGAGTCTCGAAAAAAGAGAACAAAAATTTATATAAAATCTATGAAAAATCGCACCATTCTTTTGAGAATTTTGTATTTTGTAAACATGTATGGCGCTTTTATTAGGCCGTCAAAAATGTAATTTACCTGGAGCACGGGCATAAAAAAGCCGTTTGAAAAGTTCATTCAATTTTTACACATTTATTTTAAATCGTAAAAAAAGAAATTTTACTGTATAATTAAAGAACAACACAACCCGAGATACAATTACCTAACGGTATTCCTTAAAAAAATTCTTCCGATAAAAATTCCGATACACGTGCAAGTTTATTTTACGTAAACAAAATATTAAAAAATTTTCAGACAAATCGTCTGTTAAATGTCAAATTTTATTTTTTGCAAAATTCGTGCGATTTATAAAAGAATGATCTATATGCCAAATTTGGTGTTCCTTCTTTCTAGAAATGCTTTTTTTTTAAAACATCGAACACAAAGTAAGCTTTGAAGGCAGTTTAAAGACATTTAGCAAAATAAGTTTGCAAAAATTTACAAATTTTGTAAGAAGCAAAAATATATGATCTCAGATTTCGCTGCAACTTTCGCATATGAGACATTCAATTAAAATAGATAAAAGAAAATTGAGTAGGGATTTTGCGTTGCGTCCCAATTTGACATGTTTTCACAATTTTAAGAAAAAAAAAATTTTATTGAAATAATGCAAACGTTTAGTGAGTAGTTTATTTAGCAGGATATTTACAGCATTTTTAAGTTATAGTTGTCTATTAAACAATTTTAGAAAATATAAACATGTAACTTAAGTAAACTGAACGATTAGCTTAAATCCATTATACAGGGTGTCCCGCAATAGAGTGAAACTACGCACTCAAAAAATTTATTAGTAAAATTTCTACGAATGATATTAGTAAACAAAATATTCGTGCATTCTGCAAATATTCGTACAATATACAAAGTATTTTTATTACTGATATCTTTACTAATACCTGATGTACGATCTACGAATATATTTATTTTATATACTAATGATATTCGTATACCAAAATAAATCAATTCATATTAGTGCATTGTACGAATGATTGTGTACATATAAATAATAATATTCGTAAATTTGTCGTACGAATAACTTCGTAGTTTCTTTCATTACATTCGTAGTATTTACTAATGCTTTTGTACTATTTACTAATGAAAAATAATATTAGTAGAAACAATTCATTCGTAGGCTGACCGTACGAATTATAAGTAGAATGTACGAATTATTAGTAGAGTCTAAAAAATTCAAAACCAAAATCGTTCAGCCTTGTTTGTCGAACATCTACAGAACATAAGGAACTGTGTATTGTAAAGTGACTGTAGCCTGCTGGTAGAGTGCGTGGTCTGTAAACTAAAGAGCCGAGGTTCAAACCCCAGCTCAGACAGAATTTTTTTTTTAGAATACGAATAAAATATTCGTAATATGTACTAATATACGACGATTCTACGAATCCTATTCGTGGCTGAAAACTACGAATAAAATTCGTAGAATGGACGCAGTTATTAGTAATATTTACACACAAATATTTTTGAGTGCGGATGTGAAAAAATCGTATTGGAGAGGGCGTCTATTTCACATCCTTAGAAGCCAGGCCCATAGACAAGGAGAGTTTTAGGGGGTTAAGATCCCCCTAGGGTCTAAAAAGTATAAAAATCTAATATATTAGCATTAGGGCAACTACAACGCAACAGCGTAAAAAGTTGCAAATCACTTCAATTTTTTTGTTTGGTTTGGTCTTTGACCTGAAAGGAAAGGGATAGATTATTTCGAGGAATTGATTGGAACCATACGTGAATTATTGGTCAGGCGAGACAACCATGAAAGACAATTTGAATTGCTTTTAACCGAGGCTAGTGTTATGCCTTAACCTCGGCAAGCATATCCAGCCCTTAGTTGTTCGTCCTTTAATTTCACATTTTCCACAATTTATTTGTGGATTTTTAGTTTTCCATAATTCTTAAATGTAGGAAAGAACAAATAAAGTGAAAAGAACCATGCCTGAGCCTGGATTCGAACCAGGGACCTCTGGGTTGATAGTCTAGCGTACTTTCCACTAGACTACAAAGGCCGACAATTTTGAACTGAATTGAGACCTATGCTTTCAGATCATGGATAATATAAGGACTTCGGCATAGATTGAGATTTTATGTTCGGGCAGGGTTACGATGGTGCGGCTGACATGAATGGTACACTACAAGAAGCACAAGCGTATGTACTAGGCTGGGTCAAAAAAAATATTTTTTAAATTACATGTTCTAATAGCAATTTTTTGTTGCCTTTTAGGACTGATATTACGTGTGAAAAATATTATTACAATTGGTCAAGAGCATCTGCCTCCGGATTAGCATCAAAGTTTCAAAAATTAAAATGGTTTTTCTCCAAAGACAGTTTAAGAAAGCGTGTATAAAAAAAACCGCCTTAAATAATAATATAAAAGAAATGGTTTAAATTACCCAGTACCCTTGTTAGATTATAGAAAATCCATTTTAAATTCATTAAATTTAAATATTTGTGCTAAAAATATTTAAAACCATCTAAAAGGTTCCATAAAATAAGGCTTATGCAATGCTTTGACAAAAATCCACATAATTTACAAAAATATTTTCAAATATTGTAATCAAATAATTTTAATTTGAATCTAGGTTACTTTGCTTCGAAAATGGAAAATTATTTCAAGAAAGAAAAAAAAATTATATGAATTTAAATAGTGCAAGAGTTTCAAACAATAAACATCTTATTAGTACAAGAACGCGTGCTAATTTTTAGAAATTTGTAAAAATTTTGTGTTTATACTAGCGTTTGCAATGGATCGTACTCAAAAAGCTTGTAGATGTCCAATATTTGGTGATACATGTGATATAAAGGTAAAGGGTCCGCCAAATAACTTTTTTTTTTAAAATTCTATAAAAAAACTACTGGATATTTTCTCAAATTTCTTTTTTTATTTGAAAGTACAATTCTTCCGGTAAATAATGAAAAATAATTTCATTTAAATGGCTGCCTCAGCTGGCCATGCAGTAGCCTACACGATCGGTCCGTTTTTAAGCATATTATCGATTGTGTGCAGCTGTATTTCACCAATGGCTTCACGAATATTGTCCTTTAAAGCGTCAATTGTCTCTGGTTTGTCGACGTAACACTTATCCTTGAGGGCACCCCACAAATAATAGTCCAACGGTGTCAAATCGCCGCTCCGAGGTGGCCAAACAACATCAGCTCTGCGGCTGATAATGCGATCTTCAAAAACAGGGCGCAAAACATCGAGTGTAGCTTCGGCTGTGTTGCACGTAGCGCCGTCCTGTTGAAACTAAATGTTGCCAATATCCTCCTCTTCAATTTTTGTGAACAAAAATTCGTTCAACATGGCCCGATAACGATCGCCATTGACTGTAACGGCCACTCCTTGCTCATATTCGAAGAAAAATGGCCCAATTATGCCTCTGGACCAAAATCCGCACCAAACAGTGACTCGTTTTGGGTGCAGTGGCTTTTCAATGTATGCGCGCGGGTTTTCTGTGCCCCAAATGCGACAATTTTGCTTGTTCACATACCCGCCAAGATAAAAATGAGCTTCATCTGAAAAGATGAGTTTTTGGCAAATGTCGCAAATGTTTTTCAAAGTAATGTCGCAATATTTCCCATATTCACTCAGAGGAAAGATAAAAATAATTATCTGTCAAATCAGACATGAGCTAAGTGTTACCATTCACGAAATAAGCACTAGTTGAAAAAAAAACGTTAAATGGCGGACCCTTTATATATGTTGGCAGCCTATAAAGATGTAATAAAATGTTACGAGTGGACTTTTCAAGAAGTAGCTGATATTGTAATGCTGAAAACTAAAACTATTTAGAAAAAGCATCATTACCGACAGTTTCACTCATTCGAATGCAACAAATTCTCAAAGCTTATCACATAAAATTTAAAAATTTGTTGAAATCTTTTCCCAAAATACCGGAAATGAAGTTATAAAACTTTCTCGCATTGAGCAAAGCCTTATTTGATATTTCATCTTGTAAGTGTTTAGATTTTAAAAAATGTGCTTGCCCTAAAGAAAGAAAGGTGCCTCTTCAGGAGAAAAGTTTTCTCACAGATCAAAGGACTGACCGAGCAATGATAATAGGAAACCTAGATGTGGCTGCAACGAAATTAAATCAAAAAATAATTAATAGAAAGCTTAGACTCCAATATTAAAAAGTGTGTCAAATGCTGAGTTTGAGTCCTTCATAGCCCAAGGAGAAGATGAACTAAGTTTTTTGCGATTACCTTTTCACACGCAGTCAGTCGAGAGGGCAATTAAGACAGTAACTGAAGCAGCAGTAACCTTGGCCACAAAACCAGAATGAGAAGGCTTTATAAAAGCGCAAATTAAGTCTCGCAAACTTATGCCTAAATTTGATAGCAAACAAGATTTTTGTGTAAATTTAAAACCCTTTTTCTTGTAAAATATGTATTATTTTTCTTAAAAATATCAAAATTAAACAAATATAATTTACAAATATTGTGTTTCTTTATTTATATTGGTAAAAGGAATACACAGAAAAAGTTTATTAATTTTTCAAAAAACATATATTTTTTAAATTTTCAAAAAGTTCAAGGTCAATCCGGAGGCAGAAGATAATTTTTAAATGCTATGAACATTTGTATTTCAGTTCATGTAACCATTTGGCAAGTTTCTATCGCTATTAGAACTAAAAACTTAATAATTTTTTTTCTCCCATACAAGAGTGGCCCACCCTAGTATGTACAGAAGAAGAGCTACAGGATGCTGTTATTAAAGCTTAAAACATCGCAACCGAATTTCAAAATACAATATCGCATCTCGCATTTCAACTTATAAAAAGAATAAAAACTTTTTATTTTCAAATTGCTATTGATGTGGTCGCAGTTCCAACTAAATACATTTGTGATCAAGACTGTCCATTCACATTCTTTGTTGTTTTTTCCCAAAAATTTATAACAAGAACAGAAAACTTAATAAGCATATTAAACACTGGTTTGGTAACGTTTGCTAAAATTACTATATAAATAAGTACTGAGTTTTTTTTAAAACGAAAATCAGAAATATTTTTTTAAAATTACTGAAATAATTTTAAATGATGAATAAAGTTTTTTTAAATTTCTTATGATTTTTTTTGGGTTTGAAATTTGGCTTAAAAAAATTTGACCGCCTCTCAACTTTCAGAAATGCAATACTTGGGTGCAACTTGATTATCTTAATGCTAGAAACTGCATCTTTCTTCATAAAATTATACATAAAAAAACACCAAATTATCTGCAATTCAGCATTTCTAGAAGATGTAGGGCGGAAAAATTTAGGCAATCTATTATGGCTCACTTTTCTACTCCTTAAATTCTGTTTCTTTCCTTGTTTTCTTCATCACTATTTCCTTCTTCATATTTAAGTTTTAATATTTTAAGATTTTTTAATAACTAATTAATTTGATAAATTTGTTTATTTTTAACAATTATTTAATTTTGTATAATTTCAATTAAACTTGTTGTTATATCCAAATATATACATATATAAATAATGTTGGTAATTTATAATTATATGTTGTACTGTAAAAGAACTTGGTTCTTATTTGTACTAATGCTATATGAAATAAAAAACAAATAAAAAAAAAATGCCCAAACATAGGCACTTTGAGTATTTTTGAAAAAACATCAATTTTCAACAGCTATAACTTTTTGATCCGAGTTTTTTTTATTGTAAATTTTTTTTTTACAAAATAGCTAAAGACTATTCTATAGCACCCCGTTACGTCGTTTTTTTCTTTTATTTTCCATTTTCGTATTTTTGGGGATTCTGAGATTTTGGTGTCTGTTCAAAAAAGCTTATGTCGACATAGTATGAAGTTGAAGAAACCTAAAAAAAAGTCTAGTTTTTGTTGTGCTTACAATTGTGAGACCAACAGCTAATATATGATTGAGGTAAGCATGGATAAAAAAAATTAATGGTTTAAAAGATACAGAAATTTTAAATTTAAAAATATGTCCCTTTGTGCAGTCACTGAAGAAATAGGCATTTTTGATAAGGTTTTTAAGTATTTTATAAAATGAACACAACAATAAAATATACTTAAGAAGTTTTCACAGAAATAATTAATTCACTAAACACGTAAGAGCCATATGTCGGGCTCCATACGTTGACATTAGGGATTTCAATCCCGGGATCCCGGACGATTTAAGACCCTTTAAATCCCGGGATTTTATTTCCAGGATCCCGGGATTTTTATAAAAAATTTGTATTACAAATATTCATGTATATGCAACTATTTCAATTTAAGTTGATATGAATATAGAATTAGAAAAACCTTTTATTTAGGCTGAAAAAAATTATTAGAAATTGAATCACTTCAGCAAAGCCTTTGGAAAGTTTTAGAAGATTTTGCAACATCGGGAAGTCAGCTATGTATTTCAAAATTGTCAGATATTCTGACCTAAGAAATTATTTTGTTTTGTGGTAAAGGCAATTGTGATCGAAACTCACAAATTGCTTACGATTATCGTTAACTATTTCTCCAACTAGCATAGAATTAGAACGGTACTTCTCATTAGCGTGTTATATTTGTAATAATATCGGGACAACTATCTCTAATGAAAAATAAGATGAGTTAAATCAGCTTAATGCATTACTTTATTAATAAATTAAACAAAAAATTTAATTTTGAAAAGTCTTTTCCAACCCTAATTTGCATTAAGCACAAAAAAAATATGAAGACGGTGTCTAAAAAAAATGTTTAACATTTATATAATAATACCTTGAACCTTGAATGTATTACTTTATTAATAAATTAAACAAAAAATTTAATTTTGAAAAGTCTTTTCCAACCCTAATTTGCATTAAGCACAAAAAAAAAATATGAAGACGGTGTCTAAAAAAAATGTTTAACATTTATATAATAATACCTTGAACCAGGATCGCAGCCAGGATCTACCCATTTTTTTATTCAAAATTAAAATACATAAGTTTTTGTTTTATTTCATTCTCAAGTTAAGTTTTTTCTATATTATATATGCAAGTAAATATTTAAAGGTACCTCGACTTCCATTAGAAAAAATTTCTATGTATACCCCTCTAAAAATAACCTTGGTCTATTTTATGATTCCCAAAATACTTTGTCTGTTACGATAGCCGCCAGTGAGCTAAAACATTTTGCAAAAACCTCCAAAAATCATATTTTTCGTAAATATATTGGCTGGTAGAATAGTTGTAAAGAAAAAGAAACTGTCAGATATGCAAAGCCGAAAAAGGCTCCTCTAATCGGCTTCAAAAAATTTTAAAGTTTTCCAATAGCATTCAAGATACTCCTGTTTTTCGTGCCTTTTTTAAATATTTTTGAATTTATTTTAACTAAAATTGAAAAAACTTCATTATTTCTAAGGCGATCCTCACTTTTCAGATATCGTTAGAAAGGCTTTGAGTGCTTGCATTTATTGCCAGAATTTCTAAAATTTATACGTTTTAAAGATAAAATATTAATTAAAAAAAAACCTAAAATTTTTTAACATATTAAAAAAAAAAAATGATGCTACTACCATTATCTACAATTGCAGATGTCAAGGGTAGTGAAAACAATTTTGAATGTATCACGTTTGATCCGATAAATCACGATACATTGGTTTTCACTATTGTTGTTTACACCATTCAACTCCTAACAAAAACTTTGTGACACGTAAACGCAACTTCAGTATATGATTTAAGTTTTTTAGAACATATTAAGAGATGCAATGAAATAATTATTTAAATGCATTAATTTGTATTTAAATTTCGACCCTCTGGAGCGGCCCTGACCTGTTGATCTATAAATGAATTAATTTATATTTTTTAATATCAACTAATAAAAAATAAAAAATTGTATTAAAAACGTTTTGAATTATTTACTTCTTTAAGTTTTCAATCCTGAACTAATCCCGGAATCCCGGGATTGAGATTTTCAATCACGACAATCCTGGGATCGAGAAAAGCTTCCGGGATTAGACTACCTAATTCACTTACTTCGTCGGTTTCTCATTGTGGTAATGAGGATTCATTGAGGACTTTCATTCATTGAATAATCAGTTTCTTACCTAAAAGGGAACTTGTAATTAAGTCTTTAAAAAATTTGATAAGACCGTTTTATTAAATATTGTACAAAAACTATTTATACAAAGGGAAATTAGTCCCTTTTGTTAAATTATCTACAATAGCAATTTTTCAGCATGCATATTTAGGCCCTTTAAAACAGAAACATAACTTTTATGCACAAAATAATGGAAAACTTTACGATTTTCTTAATTTTTTTGTGTGCAAATGATAGAATTAAATATTTTAAGTGCTAAACCATAGTAAAAACAGCTTATTTCAAAAAATGTTAAATGAGAACTTTTGAACAGACACTCCTCATTTGTATTAATTGTTGTTTCAGAAAATATTTCATCAACATTTCTTCATTCCAATTTATAAAATTTGGATTTTTACAATTTTTTTTTTTATTGAAATAGAAATAAAATAACATTTTTCCAAAAAGAACAATATCACAACTCTGGTACTTTTAATCCGATTTTTATGTTTGTTAGCTCATTTTAAAGAAAAATTACATTAAAAACGAAATGCATACCTGTTTAAAAAAAAAATTACTTCAAGAGATGTATTGAACTCTTGTAAAACGATTCTCCATTTATTGGTCTCTTGAGCTAGTTTTAAAAGTCTATCAATCAGCACGAAACTTGATAGATTTTATTTTTATATCAAATCGACTATTTTAAGTCTGTGGCCGCAACAACTTGGTCTATGGGGGAGCAAAAATTTAATAAACATATAGAAATACCTTTTGATTTATCGATATCAAAAACTATCTAATTTTTTTTTATCAAAGTCCCCCCTTTGGGTAAATCCTAGCTACGGGCCTGCTTTAGGGTATACGTACAGCCTTCAATATTTATTGGAAAAAAATGTATGCCAAAGAGTTAGAGTACGAATAAAACGAGTATCTAACTTTGGATTTTGTCACTTTTTTAATAGTCACAAAACAGCGTTATCTAAGAAGAAAAAATTCATATATTCGTATGAGAAATACACAAGCTGCTCAGTAGCTGCTTCAGTAGCTGCTTATGCTGTTGTTTTTTTAGTTTGGTTCGCAATCGTGTTGTTGTGCTGAATTTGTTGTTGCTATTAGTATATATGTAAAATGTACATATATTAATACACATTAGATGCATGCTTTCGATTTTGTCGTTTGTTATTGGTTTTGTTTATTTTAAGCAAGATAAACACAATAGAGAATATAGATGCGTGTAGCTGCTAGGGCTTTTAATACCGGGATCCTAAACCAATTTCTAGTCCCGGAATCCCCGGATTACAAACCCTAAATCCCGGCATTTTATTCACGAGAAAATATAAAAATTTTCAGCAACTACAAATGCAACTGCAATTGCAACTGAAAGTGTGTTGTAAACCAGCGATGCCCAGCGCCGAACTCTTCCACTATTTCCACTCTTTTACAACAACTTTAATATTTTCATGATTGTTGTAATTCGCCGAATTCAGTTTGCAATTTCAGCCTCGCTTCTTAATTTTGTTGTTTTTGTTCTTTGGCACCATCGATCGCGGATGTTTTGCACTGTTTTTGACATTCACGTTGTAGACGTTAACAGCATGCGTTGTATTGTTAATATTTTTCGTTGTGCGAATACACATTGAGAAAAAGTTTCTGAACATTTGCAGGTAGGTACTTTTTTATATTGCATCAGAATAAATTATTTTTCATTGATTATTAAACCCTTGAAAAAGGCAAGAATTTTACTATTTTTTCATCTATATATATAAAATAGGATGTGTGTATGTATGTAACGTATGGACTCCAAAACGGCTGGGCCGATTTTGATGAAATTTTCAGGTAATGTTCATCTTGGTACGGTGGGTAACATAGGCTATATTTGGACCCGATAGGTGGCGTTGGGGTGGACTTATATCGAAAATTTGAATTTATGGACCAATTTAACTGAAATTCAGAATGTATGTTTGTTTGATCATAAGAAAATAATTTGTGTATAAATGGACACGGTAGGTGGCGCTGGGGTGGACTTATTTCGAAAATTCGATGGCGTGAAAAATATATAAATACTTTTAATTTTATTTTATAACGAGGGGAGTAGCGAAGCACACCGGGTTCAGCTAGTATATAATAAAATATTAAAAATATTTTAATCTTAATAATATAACAGTTTAGTTAATAATAATAACTAAATAAAGATAATAAAAAAATATAAAAAATTAAGGTTAAAGCAAATAAAAATTATTATAAGATTAAAAAATGAAAAAAATTTATAATAACAAAAATTAAAAAAAAAACATATAAAAGAAAGTAAAAATAAAAAAAAACATTTATTTTAATCTTAATAATATAACAGTTTAGTTAATAATAATAACTAAATAAAGATATTTAAAAAATAAAAAAAATTAAGGTTAAAGAAAATAAAAATTATTATAAGATTAAAAAATTTAAAAAATTTATAATAAAATTAAAAAATTTAAAAAAAAATAAAAATAAACAAAAAAATTAAAAACTATAAAACAAAAAAATAAGAAAAGGATATCTGAAAACCTCCACGCGGACTAAGCTGGGTAAATCAGAAATTATTCTGACTAGCAAAAAAATTAAACATTTGGATATATTTGATTCATTATTTGTACAGTGTACATATAAGTTCGCTGTCGCGGACTCTGCCTGCACTCGTGTTATTGGTAATTCCTCATTGCATCCAGATTTAAAAACTTTTCTGATGTTGTTGCTTTTTGTTGTTGTTGTTGCTTTTGCACTCTTTAAATAATTTTCGTGGGCATCGCTTTTGTAAAAGATGGTTTTTTATATTATCGAAATCACCCTGTTCTTTTTTTATCTCTCTATACATTTCGAAAATCTATTTTTTTGTTTGTTTTGGTTGTGATCTTCAAAGACTCTGTTTACTAGGCTCTTTGTTCAAGTTTCATGGAATTTTGAAAGTAGCAATAATTTTATTACTGTACTATAGTTTTTTTTTCTATAAAAGGAATACTTTATTCACATCATACTTTTAACTGTTAGTAATTATTTATAGTTAATTTATTTGAAGAAGAAATTTTACTTTTTAAATATTTTTAAAATATAAATTTATGTTGTTTGTTTTGTTTAACTTATTTACGTTTGTATTTTCTCATTCTTAATAAATGTTTAATTTTTCTAAAACATAAAAAATCATTACTTTTTAATTAAATAAACTTATTAAATATTGAATTTATATATTTTAAAATTTAGCAAATATCGTTAATAAGGGACCGTAAAGGTTATGCTTTTTATTAAAAAAATCATCTTAAAAAAAATCATCATACCATAGTCGTTATATTCTAATATAATTCTTTTTTCGATATGGTTTAATCAGGAGTGGTATATTTTTCAATTAATCAAAATTTACAAGTGTTTTCCCTAAAAATACAAAATGGATTTTCAGAACTCGACTTTTTTTTCTATAGAAAACTATACAACTATAGAATAACTATAGTTATTGCTGAATTTTTTCCGTTATATTCTTCAATGTACATTACAATTGTTTTGTTACCTTTGTCTGCATTAGTAATTTTGATTTCGACTTTGTGCTGTCTTATAAACCTTCGAGAGTTTTTGAATATTTTAAGTATGAATAAGGATAAAGTTTGTATTTCTATTAAAAAAAAAATTACATGCAATCTTTTTTGCTAAAAAGCAGAAATGAACAGAAAGATTTTTTAACGGTCCCTGCTTTTAATACAGCTTAATGTTTTAAAATTTTGGCATTTCGGGATCCTGAAAAATATTACTACTACGCAGGTTTGCGCATGCGTTACTGAGCATGCGTTGTGCTTTGAAAACTCTATTTTTTAAATATAATAAATTTGAATTTTTTATATTATGCATTATATTTTTTCCCATCTATTTTGTTAGCTAAAATTTAAATTTTAAGTTACATACTTTTAAAATATACATACTATTAGGGTGCCCCAAAAATTTATTTTTTTTTATTTTGACAGGTGTCCACTTGACCTTAGAAACACCTTCTGTGAAGCGCATCTTAACTGGTAAAGGTTTAGAGGTCGCGAGTTAATTTTCTAATTTTCCCATACGATTTGTATGGGGAAAATCAGTTTTGCTGGTAAATTGAATTTAGAGCCTCTATCTTTTAAGCAAAATGGTTAAAAAGAACACGTTTTCCCTCAAATTTCGCTTAAAAGATAATGGCTCTTAATTCAATTTACCAGTATAACTGATTTTTCCCCCATACAAATCGTATGGGAAAATTAGAAAATGAATTCGCGACCTCTAAACCTTTACCAATTGAGAAGCGCTTCACAGAGGGTGTTCTTAAGGTCAAATGGAAGTGGAAAAGCCTCGGACATCAAACACGATTTTTTTTTTTGGACACCCTAATACATATAGTATATGCTCTTTAATACAGGAAAAATATATAATTAAAATTTTTTCGAAATATATATTGCCTTTTATTAAACATAACTTTGAACTGCATTAAAGTTTAACCAACATAAAAATGAACAAGAACAAAAAATTCATCACTAAAAATTATTATACAAAACAAATATGTTTTTAAATAATTTTCATCTAGAAGATGAAATGCTTTAAGTTTTGAAAACATACGCTGAAAAGAAAATTTTGTATAATTTCTTGCACGAGTGCTCAGGCTAAATGGTCTTTGTTTTTTATGCAAATAAAAATTTATTTAATTTTTCCCCTCTGACATATTTCGTTGGTTATTTTTCAGCTTTTTTAGGGAAATTTATTTATCTTAAAACGAATAAAAAAAGTGGAACTGAAGTTAGTATATAAAAACAATAAATATAATTGATTTGTTTAGATGAGCAAAAATATGAAAATGAGAAAATTTTGTGATTTTGCTGTTCTTTTTCTAAAACCATTTTTTAAAAGGTTTTTTAAATTTAAGGTAAAAACGAAAAGGACTTACCCCATTTGTCCTTGTAGTAATAATGGTTTCAAACCAAGAATGTTTAAAATTTTACTCAGACATGGAGTGTTAATTTAAATTCTAATTAATTTTTCGAATTAGGGTTTCAAGTTTTATAAAAAATTCTATATTTTGCTATTCAACAAGGAAAGACTTATAAAAAAATCTTAACAAAACAAAAAGTGCTTACACTTAGTAAAAGAGAGCATATTTAATGTATTTACTCTACGAGACTCTCTTTACATCAGAATGCGGAAGAGCGGAGAGGGAAATGCGTGTTCACAGCATCGAAGAAATGCAAAATGCTATCTGCGCTGCGGACGTTGTACGTGAGAATGAAACTTAGCACTGCTGTTTCTTTTCAATTTATTTTATTCTTTAAGATATTTCAAATATTTATTTTCTTATTTTCTATGATTTGTTCATGCTTTTTCTTCTCTTTTTCTATATATTTCTTCACTTTCTTTTATGCCTGTGGTTGTGTTTGTAACTTAATTTTCTATGGGTTCTACTAATAATGAAATCCAAAAAATTCTGATCGGCGTTTTGTGCAGGCAACACTCTGGACTAAATATTGTCCACTTTAATGCGAGAAGCCTTAACGATGTTAAGCTTGATATTGTTCGACATTGCTTCGAAAATTCAGCCGTTGATATCATCTGTGTCTCTGAAATCTGGTTTCATAAAGACATTAATAATATCTGCTTAAATATTAATAACTATAAGCTTTATCGAAATGATCGTATAGATAAGAAGGGCGGGGGTGTTGCAATTTACTGTAAAAATAATTTAAATGCTAATCTCTTAGGAATGTCGAGTGGTTCTGAGGTAGAATTTCTCAACATTCAAATCCGTGTTAATTGTGTTAAGATCTTTGTGTCGTGTGTATATAATCCTTGTCGTAACTGTAGTTTGGATCAATTGTTTCTACGTTGTCAAATTGTGCAATTGGCTACGACTATTATGTAATGTGTGGTGATTTCAATATTAACATTTTATGTAAAGACAATTTTGTTGGCCGCTTCTTTGATAGACTTACTGAAGTTGGGCTTCAAACGGTTAACACTGGTACACCTACGCGATATGCAAA
This sequence comes from Dichetophora obliterata, assembly GCA_963920525.1. NCBI lineage: Eukaryota > Metazoa > Arthropoda > Insecta > Diptera > Sciomyzidae > Dichetophora > Dichetophora obliterata. Next base: position 52,291,073 of record OY986435.1, read on the forward strand.
TAATGCTTCTTCGACCTTATTAGATATTTTTGTTGTCTCAGATATATCTTCTGTTCTGCTTTTTGATCAATTGTCCCTTATTTCTGACCATGACCTTATTTTTTGTTCTTTAAATGTAGATATGTCACCAAATGTCGTTGAAAAAACAATCTCTTTTAGAGATTATAAATCTGTTGATTATGTATCTTCGTGTAGTGACTTGTCTACTACAAATTGGTTTAATCACACATGCATGTTTCATTAATCACACGCCGAGTAAAGAATACAAGCTGTCCCTGGTTTACAAATGATGTAAGATTAGCCCTTAAAAACGAAATAAAGATTATAACCACTGGAAAAGAAATCCAACAACATCAAATTGGGAACATCACAAAAGATCAAGAAACGTAGCTAACTCTACAGTTAAATTATCAAAACGTATATTTTTTATGTCTAAGTTAAGTTCAGCACAACCATCCAAAAAGCTATGGAACAATTTAAAACAAGCTGGTGTATGCAAGATGAAAACCGATGATTGTCAGATCGATCCTAATATTCTTAACGAATACTTTGTTGCAAGCTCTACGTCTTCTGGTAATGTGATCGACTATAACACAAAAACTTTAACATCTGAATATTCACCTAATTTTGAGTTTGTTGCTGTAGATGAGTGTGATGTAGCTTGGTGTGTAAACAAAATTAAATCTAATGCAGTGGGTGATGATGGAATATCCATTAAATTTATTAAACTTATTTTACCAGTTATCCTCAGCCCACTTACCCACATATTTAATCACTGCTTCACAAGTCCGTGCTTCACCGATGTTTGGAAATCAGCAACAATCATTCCCATAGCGAAAAAAACTAATGCCTGTGATCCGTCTGATTATCGTCCTGTAAGTCTGTTATCATCGTTATCAAGAGTTTTTGAGTCTCTTATGGCCATGCAAATCTTAGAACACATTCGAAGATTTGACCTTTTATCCCCACTTCAGTCTGGATTTCGTCCAGGGCACAGCTGCTCTACAGCTATTATAAAGATTTTAGACGACATCAGAGTGTCATTTGATCTAGGCAGCATAAACTTGCTCTGTCTCTTAGATTTTTCAAAAGCATTTGATTCCGTTGATCATACAATATTGTGCCAAAAATTATATGTAAACTTTGGGTTTTCTAGCACGGCGGTCCGTCTGTTATATACTTACCTGGTGGGAAGGTCTCAAAGAGTTAGGGTGGGAGATAGTCTGTCCGCTTTCTGTTACTTATCTACTGGGGTTCCTCAAGGCTCAGTACTTGGTCCGTTGTTATTTTCAAAGTTTATAAACGATATCTTCAGCAAATGCCGTCATGTAACCATGCATGCATATGCTGATGATCTTCAATTGTACTTGGCCAGTCCTATTGGCCTTGTTGATAATTTATGTCTCAGGATGAACGAGGATTTGAGCAAAATAACTAAATGGGCTAGAGCTAATAAGCTTAATCCACTAAAGTCATTTGTTTTACCGATCTTTAAATCTAGTTACTTTTTGTCTGATATACCAACGATTTATCTTAATGGTGTAGGGCTAGGATTTGTTGATAAAGTTAAAAATCTTGGATACCACATTAATTCCTCACTTTCTTGTGAGGATCACATTAATTCGGTTGTTTATAAGATATATTATGCCCTTCGGAACCTGAGGTGGACAGCATCATTTGTACCCGTCGACAATAGGAGAAATTTGGTACTCCAGCTTATAATGTCATTCATTACGTACTCAGATGTTGTGTTTAGTAAACTTGATTCGAGATTCAAACTAAAGTTACAACAAGCTTTTAATAACGCTGTCAGATATGTTTATGGCCTCAGAAAGTTTGACCGCGTTAGTCATTTGAGCAATCAAATACTTGTTTGCAAAATGTTCAATTATCTGGATGCCAGGAACTGCATATTTTTGCATAATTTGATTTACACAAAAACACCTAAATATTTATTTGATAAGTTACAATTTTGCAGATCGAATAGAAACATGCACCTTATTATCCCGAGATACAATTTTTTAAACTCAAACAGACTTTTCTTTGTAAACGCTATCAGAATTTGGAACTTTTTACCTCTAAGAATTAAAAGTATTCAAAACAAACTCAACTTAAAGCATGATATTTTCGAATACTTTTCTTAATATTACTACTTATCTATCTAAACTTACTATTTCTTCATCTAATAGAATGAAAATAGTTGAAGTTTTTTTCTTTTTATCTAATAATGTAACACTGATTTTTTGTTCATTCATGATTTGTTGTTATTTATGACTAGCTGTTGCTATAATATTTATTATTATTTATTATTTTTGTTAAATCACTAAATGTTAGTTTTAAGTTATATTTATTTTTCTGTTTTTTATAACTTATTGTTATTATAAACTGCTTGATGCATTCAAAAGACTCTGTCTTATATGTAAACATTACTCTTTCTAAATAAATAAATAAATAAATAAATAAATAAATAAATAAGTAAAGCATACATTTTATATTCAAAATTTTTGACCAAACTTTTGGATTTTCCAAAACTAGGCCTAAATTCGAAATTCCAAAAATGACTGAAAAAATTGGTGTTATTTTGGTCGGTTATTTTCGCAAAACCTTTTTACTCTACCAAAAAATAGTCAATAACCTATCAAATGTCATTACCACCACTTGCCATAGTTTTAGCCTTAGCTTATATGAACCCAGTGGGCAAAAGCAGGTCTTTGAAGCGCTTCTAGCAGGCCATCATATGGATTTCTTAGCCATTCCGTGCTCGTTTCCAAGCCCATAAGCTTTTTTATATGAAACGAGAAAATTTTCTAGGCCTTCCGCTCTCGCGACTCTAAAGAAGCCTACTAGAAGCCCTTCTTTAGAATGTACATTAGAAAGAAAAGCAATATAAATATCAACTTGAAATAAAAAAACTCTTGACAAATTCCAGATTTGAACCAGCGTCCTCTCAGCTGGCGGTCTGGCATCTTACCCACTCGTCCACCTCAGTTGTTAATAAACTTCAGCTTATTTTGCATCATTAGAAATGAAAGTTAGTTTTCGGGAGCGTGGGTTCGCAACCCAGCTCGGCCCAAAAAAAAAATTTTTTTTTTGTATTTTTTTTAGAATCTACATTTTTTTACAAATTTTTCTGTCCATTTAAAAATTTTTTTGGAATTTTTTTGTAAATTTCTTCATACAAAATTAATAGAAAAGACTTAGTATTTTTCCATATAAAAGTTTTCATATAATGTGATATGCAATGTGTTAGATTTTGGAGACCTGGGTTCGCGTCCCAACTCGGAAAAAAAAAATATTTTTTTTGTTTTTTCTTTAAGATTTGATTTTTTTTTAATTGATCTGTCATATTTAATTTTTTAAAAATTTTTTTAAAAATTTTTTTAAAAATTTTTTTTATATAAAATAACAGGAAAAGATTCCAAACCTTCAAAAGGTAGGCCTTACAGAAGCACTCATCAATGCAGCGATCATGGAAGGTATATTGACGCCAATAAGAGCACTACTAGCATGCATTCTTTTGCGTATCGCTAGCTAAAATGCCCACTGGGGAAAGTGTTACACTGTGTGTGTGTGTCATCGCTACTGGCAGAAAGCATATAAATGGCAAAATAATATTGTACAAGCAAGTCTTGTTATGATGGAATGATGTTGAATGATGAAAAAAACTAAGTAATGAGCAAGCGAAAGAGCAAACGAATAACTGCTAATAGCTTAAAGGAAGCCCAATCAATTAGAAACGTCTTAAGAATACAAAACATTTAAAAGGCAATAAGTAAAGGAAATAACATAAATAAATGAACACGCAATGATAAGAAACGGATCGAATTTGAAATGAGGACGAAAATATAACAATAGAAGAGTGAATGCACGGGTTGGTGAACTTAAAGGTGTGGTGCACGGGCAGCAGGGGTATTTCAAGTGGAGCTTTTTTGTTCGGTCATTGTTTTCACTTAAATTTTAATGAATTTGAAGTGGATGTTGAAATAATGAAAACCGAATGGTCTGGATGGGCCACAAATAAGAGCAATAACAAAACCAACATACCTCTGAAAATCAAAGTATTGATTGTTTACAGCGCTTCAAGTTTTTGTTTTTTATTTTATTTTTTTATTGTCATAGCCAGCGGCATCAAGTTGTGCTTGCAACAGCTGTTTTTTGTGATTTTTCGATATTTTATTTTGTTGTTTGGTAAACAGCTGAAATTTCCAACAAAATCAACAACAACGACTACACGATTCTATATTCAATATAACCAGTCGATGTCACACTACCATGGTAATGACTTTTTTGCTTAGCATAGCCGAGAAAAATATCGATTTTCATAAGGCACAAATTTTGGCGTTCCTGTTGTCATTGCTGTTGTTGAAATATTTCTCGCGAAGCACCGAAAACATTTGTGTTGTGTCCTGCTTTAATGTTTTAGTAAAACTATGCATGAGTTGTTTGTTCCACTAGCTTGCTTGCTGAGTTGTGATGAAGATGATGTCAAGGATTTTACAAGCAATCACTGTGTAGAAGAGCCAATGAAAATTAGGCACCGTGCCGAAAGTGTGTTTTATACTTAGGCACCGGTAACGGATGCATTGTATTCATTTTAATAACGTTGAGGCAATAAAGACGTTTTTCACCAAAAACTATGTTGCTCAGCGAGCGAGCGAGAGAGAAAAAGAAAAAGAGCGTATAAACGTGCCCTTAACAACCTTTGGTCGCACGCAAAGGATAACGTTAACGTAAACGTACGTGTCCCGGCCAAAGGAATGCTAACTGCTTCACTGTGAGTTGATAACTGAACGAACGAGCGAAGTATTATTTAAATAAAAAAGAAAAAATTGTGTTAAGTTGGGCTTGTTGTTGTTGTTGTTGTCGCCGCAATTCTGAACAACCACATTGGAATTGCATGAGAATGTGGTAGTTAACAACCAAATCAAAAGAGATGGCTGCGTCGGCAAAACAAAAAATAAAAATATTAAGTTAAAAAACTAACAAAAGTTCTCACATACAAACAATAACACAGTCACCCGCTTACACTTACACACACGCAAACACAACCTCACACATCTCATAAAGGACGACAAAAGAAAAAGCACAAAAAATAACACACAAAAAATAAATGATAATTCAAACAAACAAACAAACAAACAAACAAAGAATGAAATAAAATAAAAAGTGAAAGAGTCATAAAAAGCAGCCAAGATAGTAATTTTTTTCTCTTACCACCTACACCGCTAAACCACTTACCACCCACTTATTCACTCATTCACTCATTCACTGTCCAACATACACAGCAGAGGTTTTTACGTATAGCACCTATTTATTCACCACTCAGTCACACTTGTCGACATCCGGCTCGGAAGCAGTGAAAACGGAACTTGCTCCGCTTAATATGCAGCATTTACACTGAGCCCAAAAGTATGCAATAATTATTGTTTGAGTTATGCGTTTCAAAATACATACTTAGGGTATTCACAAGGTGTGCTGTCATGTCATATTGTCCTAAAAGTTTACAACTAAAATTTACAAGATAAATGCAAATAAGAAACAGCTGTTTGATTACGACACATCAATAAACAAAGCTTTCAGAATTGCAATATATTAGTACTTTTTTATATGGGAAGGCAACAATAAAATGTTTAAACTAGTGTAAAGTCTTAGGACAATATGACATTATGACATGATAGCACACATTGTGAATACCCTAACTATGAAAGAGGACATATGAAGAAACATATGATGATCGCAAAATATGATGATCGCAGCCTTGACATATTACAGTAATTTTTTAATGCAAATTTTGGTGTTTTTTAAAAACAGTTTATTAATTCCAATTGCTACAGTCCAAAGCCACATTAGATACGGAGATTTGTCTATATTTCCAAAACTACATGATTTACAAAGCTTCTTAGTTTGTTGCTGGTTTGAATTTAGTGTGATAGGGTTTGAAAAATCCAAAAGAAGAATGTAAATTTGGCAGGTAATCTTAAGAAAACTTTAGATTCTACACGAAACGTTCGAATGAGAATGAAATCAAGACAAAGTTAAAGGATAATTTCACAGTCCATCTGTGCTTTGCCGCAACAGATTAAACATGAACCAACAATTCTGAAAAAAACGTTGTAAGGACCATTTTCGCTAAACGGAGTGTCTATTTTTATTTGCACTGAAAAATTAAATGGATATTATTGATGTCATAAAATAAGAGTCAAAAGTCTAAGAAAAAAACCCATCGACAATGGCAGGAGTTCGAAGAACTTCTAGCAGACCTTCATATGGATTTCCAAGTGCTTCCACACTCATATTTAAGTATACTTTCTTTTTTCTATGAAACGAGAAAATTTTTCAGGCTTTCCGCTCTCGCGACTCTAAAGAGGCCTGCTAGAAGCGCTCTTTGAGAATGCACGTAAGAAAGAAAAGCAATATAAATATCAACTTGAAATAAAAAACCACTAAGAATTTCCAGATTTGAACCATCGTCCTCTCATCTGGCGGTCCGACACCTTATCCACTCGTCCACCGCAGTTCTTAATAAAATTAACTGCATTATTCTGTATCACGAACATGCACACCAACGATGAGAAAGACACGAGAAGCAATACAATTTTGTATGGAAGAAAATATTGCTTCTCGTATCTTTCTCATCGTTGGTGTGCATGTTCGTGATACAGAATAATGCAGCAAGCTTATTTTGCATCATTACAAATGAAAGCAAGCTTTCGGGAGCTCGGACAAAAATTTTTTTTTTAATTTTTTCAAATCTACATTTTTTTCCAAACTTTTCTGTTCATAAAAATTTTTTTTTAATTTTTTTTGTAAAAATTCTTTATACAAAAATATAAGAAAGACTTGGAATTTTTCCATATAATTATTTTCATATAATATGATATGTAATGTGTTCCAGAGACGTGGGTTCGAGACCCAATTGGACAAAAAAAATTTTTTTGTTTTTTTTTTAATTTAGTTTTTTTTTTAAATTGTTCTGATCATTTATAATTTTTTCAAAAATTTTTTTTAAATTTTTTCATATAAAATAATATGAAAAGACTCAGAACCTTCAAAAGGTAGGCCTTACAGAAGCACACATCAATGCAGTGAACATGGAAGGTGTATTGACGCCAATTATAGCAGTGCTAGCATGCCTTCTTTTGCGGAGCACTCGCCTAGTTGCCTGTTGGAAAATCTTTCTTCACATAATCACTAGCCCATAAAATGAAGAAAATTGTACCAAATATGAAATAAATATAAAATTGAAGTCAAAATTTAAAGTTACGACTTTACTCCAAAAGTAATTGGACGATTTTTATGAAAAATATTTTAAAATATCATATTTGTGCTACAGATTTATTTAGGGGTATATTTCTTTCGGAATTTGTATAAAAAGTATATTTAATTAAGGTATTAAGTTTTTTTAGAAATCATCCCAGCTGCCACGCATTGCTTATTCGTTGGATTTTGACGCGTTTGTGTTGCGAGAGTTTCAATAAACTCCATGTTGCTCTCTATTTTTCTCTTTCTCTACAAGCTCAGCTAGCAACAGTGTTGCCAGGTGCCTTTCACCATTTACGCCTAGAATGGATTAAAAATCCCCCTAAAATTCCTCTAAAATTTTTTTTCGAAAAACATACAAAAATTTCATACGGGGAAACTGAAAAATAGTGCAACTGCAATGCAAGCCTATGTATTTAAAGGGGTGAGCTGTTAGACGTCTATAACAAGGGCAGAAAGTTGTTTTATAGTTCTCAATTGTCCAATCTGAAATTGACCTTAAAATGCAGTCTTATTTTTGCAAAGAGGCTCCGACTCCCACTTTTTGATATGTTTTTGTGTATATCGTTTTTGCCTATAGATTTTCCCGTACTATTTTTTTCTAAAAGATCAAAAAACCAAGGTATGCGCCTTATACAAACAACGTTTGGTCTTTGAGCTGAAAGGAAAGGTATAGATTAATAGAAGAAGAATTGATTGGAACCATACGTGAATTATCGATTAGGTGGAAAAAACTTGAAAGACAATTTTAATTGCTTACAAATGAGGCTAGTGCTATGCCTTAACTTCGGCAAGTATTTCTAGCCCTCAGTTTCTCTTGTTCTTTAATTTAACATTTTCCACAATTTAGTTGTGGATTTTTTGTTTCAATAATTCTTAAATGTAGTAAAGGACAAAGAAAGCGAAATGAAATATGCCCGAACCCGTCTTCGAACCGGGGACCTCTGAGTTGATAGTCTAGCGCACTCTTCACTAGACTTCAAAGGCCGACTTTCTTTGTTTTTAGTTTTTACACGGAATCAATCAATTGCAACTAAAGCGCTAAGCAAGTTTGAAGTGAAGTGGGAAATGATTGTTAATTAATTTGAAGTGCTGTCAATTGAGCTATTTTTATAAAGTGTGGCTAAAATACCCAAGAAGCCAAAAATCTTTTTTTCTTAAATTTTTAGTATAATTTTAAGGAAAATTAAGAAAATTTTTTTCCAAAAGTCAATTTTTCAAATACCCCTAAAAAACCCCTAAAAACATTAAATATCCCTAAAAAATCCCCTTAAGATTCATTGCCCCTAAAATTCCTCAACACAGTTAAAAAACCCCTAAATCTAGGGGGAAATTCTCTAAACTGGCAGCATTGGCTAGCAAAGCGCAAAAAAAAAACAGATGAGCCTCGAGCAAGGCGAAAAGTGATATACATAAATGCCGAGCGGCGCATATACCCAGTGGGAAAAATCGTAAGGTGCTTACTAAATAATGCATGATTTCCTTTAGCTAATAAAGATAGGAACAGAATCATACGAAAGCAAATATGTTTTTTGTTACATTTAAAGCTCTTTGCGCCTTCGCTTACGATTTCAAATAAAAAAAGAATACTCGTTTGAGCCGATCGTCTCTTCGTGTAATCATTTCCATATATACATTCTTTTTTAATGAAGATGTCATGCAGCGGCATAGCGACGTAGCGGTTTTTAACGACTGCTTGAAAAAGATGAAGTGTAGAAAAAATATAGTGAAATAATTAACTAAAAAAATGGCTTTGAAGTTTTGAGGACATACATCATACATACATACGAACGAAGCAAGTTCAATAAAACCTTTTAAAAACAAAAAGCAAACGTCTGCTGATCGCCGGTGCGGACACATAAAATTTTGCGTAAATATGATATCCTTCTTAGCGCATACTGTAATCAATGTCTTAAAATTTTGTTTAAATTTTGTGCATTATTAAAGTTAATTAAATGTAGTTAAGGACTAATGAATGCTCACTTATTAATAAATTTTCGGCATCTAAGCATTAAAACTTATTTATTATCTTCAAATAATTCATTTATATAGATCCGTCGCCTTACGCTTACCTTATTTTGTAAGCGAAAACGTAAGTAGTGCTTACATTTTCCATTGTAGGTATGATTAGAATAGAGTATGTACATTCGGGATATAAAAACCTAACGTTTTCATACAAACAATCTGCTTATAAAATAAAGTGCATAAGCATGGAAGCCCGAACGATTCCGATTGTCGGGAAAACATTCCCTGCACTTTATTTAAGTAAAGGAAAACGTAAGTACTTTTTACACTTTACAGAAGGAAGCTTACTATAGGCTGTCAATCCTTTGTAAAAGTAATGGGGATTCGGAAGGGACGCTCTAGCCACTAGTACGCTCTATATGTTCTATATACGAGTCTGCAATAAATCCATAATTTTTCTTTTTTTTTAAGCATTACAATAGTCAAATAAAATAAATAAATAAATTCAAGCATTATGTATCTAGTTTAATTTCAAATTTTTATTCTGTATCGTTTTGAAAAAAATTTGAATATTTACTTTAACTAGAGCTATAAAAAAGTTTCACAAAGTTCCACGATATTTCCTTATAAGTTCGAACAAATAACGGATAATTAGTGTAAAAAATTCAAGTGTTGGTTCCCCTTTTCCCCCCTTTTATTAAAAGAGTCGATTTACTCAATTTTGCTCAATTTTTATACTATTAAATTTATTATCTATTTTATTATATTTCATGTTTTGAATTTTGTATTATTTTGATGGCGTCACTTTTAAAGGACGTGGTTTTTATCCAAATATTTAAAATTTGCAACTCAGGGTGTGTAAATGTATAAAAGCTTTTACTAATGTGTAAAATATTATGTGTTAAATATTAAATTTAAACCAATACCTTTTTTGAATTTGGAATGAAAGGTTTTGCTTAATAATGACGTCACTTTGTATGGAAGTTTTCAGTTTATTTAACAAACTTCAAACATCAGGTGCATAGTTAAAATTTAAACTAATTTTGAAAATTTGAAGCCATTGTACTAACTTTTTTTGAATTTATGGAGATTTTTCTGATTGCATAAAGTCACTTTGTATGGGAGGTAGCCGTGGCTTTCATTCGATTTTTGAAAATTTCATGCTCAAAGTACATATAACGGGTAGAAGCTATTTGCAAAATTTGAAGTCATTAGATTAATTCTTGTGGAATTTTAAGAGATTTTATAATTTGAAATCCACTTTGTATGGGAGGTAGGCGTGGTTTTTATCTGATTTATACTGACTTGATAACTTGTCTTAAGCCTTAAATTACGGCTGTTATCACTATCATAGACGGACATATGGACAGACAGACAGACAGACAGACAGACAGGAGGTGATAGTGATAAAAAATATACAATTTTCTATAATTGGCACGCCTCCTCATCTGCAGCATGCATGGAGGTATAAACATAATTTTGTCGTCGTAATTTTGCTATTCGTTCCGATGTGTGGCGCTTCAAAACAAAACAAAACAAAACAAAATAAAAGAAAAAAGACCATTTATTATTTCTTTGATATGTATTGTCTTAACCCAAAATGGACAATGATGTCATATCGCATCACTAAGTCGGATGTTTTAGGTAAAAATTAGCGCATGTGTGAAAAAATTGTCCCGTCTTTAAAGCGTTAAGGAGATTGGTAAAAAAACGTCATAATATAAATGCTTGATGTCAAATGGTTGACTGTGTAAGGTCCGCATAAGGGCAAATGTCTTACATTAGGGTGTTCCTTATTTTTCAACTTCACGCTATAAAGCATAACTCCCCTTAGAAATGTTCCTTTAGGTATAAAAACATGTTCTGCAAAAAATTTGAAGAATCGGATAACGGGAAGGCGAGGCGCCCAGCCCCCAAAGTTGGTCCATACCATTTATATGAAAAAAACAAGGTTTGTTTTTTGAAAATAATAATAACTAGCTGAACCCGGTGTGCTTCGCTACTCCCCTCGTTATAAAATAAAATTAAAAGTATTTATATATTTTTCACGCCATCGAATTTTCGAAATAAGTCCACCCCAGCGCCACCTACCGTGTCCATTTATACACAAATTATTTTCTTATGATCAAACAAACATACATTCTGAATTTCAGTTAAATTGGTCCATAAATTCAAATTTTCGATATAAGTCCACCCCAGCGCCACCTATCGGGTCCAAATATAGCCTATGTTACCCACCGTACCAAGATGAACATTACCTGAAAATTTCATCAAAATCGGCCCAGCCGTTTTGGAGTCAATACGTTACATACATACACACATCCTATTTTATATATATAGATAGATTATCATAACAAAAATTTTTTTTAGCCAACACAATACGTTATCATGTTTTTATACCTAAAGGAACATTTCTAAATGTTTCAAAAGTGTAAATAAGATTTGTTTGTTGTTACTTCTTTTATAAAATCGCAAAAAAATCGAAATAAGAACCCAACAACAAGGCAAAAAAAAAAAACAGCTGAAAACAATTGCAAAACATTCAAACAAGTGACTTGAAGCGGCTTGAAGTGCGTTTTAGCTGAAGAATAATAGTGTTAAATGAAATAGTGTTAAGTCAGAAGCCGATGTACGTATTTTAATGTGCGTTCTTTGCGCGCCCATCTTTTTTAAAAAATTTTAATTAAAAAAACCCAGCAACAAGACAACAAAAAACAGCAGAAAACAGTTGCAAAAAAGTCGAAACAAGCTGGTGACTTGAAGTGACTTAAAGCGACTTACAGTGGCTTAAAGTGCGTTTCAGCATCGCCTTTTCGTATCATCACTTATTGTCCACTGGTTTGAGGAAAGCAAAAAGCACACACGAAATCACGTGACTTTTTTAATGCTTTGATTGCTAAAATAAACTACAAAAAGAAGGAATATATACAAAAAAACCTGCTGCAACAAGTCAGCTGCAGTAAGCGCGCACTATACGCACTACCAGCAGCTTTAAGCTTGACGTGCTTACAGCTCGGTTCGGCAAAGCAACAAGTCGCCACTATAAACAACCCCTACGGATTTAAAGACATAAGCCAAAATATGTGCTGGCGTTACGTTACGTTGGATTACAAAATTTTAAAATTCTCTGAATTGGGCAAGACCTCTTGTGTACAACTTTTTTTGGAAGGATTTGAAATAATATAGGTTTATTTTCCAAGTGATCAAATTTAATAATCTTTTCTGGTTTATTTCATAAGGCTTTTTGAACTGTCGTTATGTTAATTAAATTTTGATTGTAGTTTAATTGGGTTTTTTAAATAATTAGGTAGTTAAGTAAATATGAAAATTGATAATTAAAAACAAATTTTGTATATTGTCCTTTCCTTGCTTCAAAAATTTTTTTCATTAACTTTGCTAAAACAAAAAAGTTTACGAAACATTTTCTAAGCATTTCGGAAAAAGAAAAACTACATTTGATGCGCTCAGAGCAAAAAAGAAACGTACCAGGGGCCCTATTCTCTAACTGTCAGTTTTAAAGTGAACACTTTTTTGACTGAACTCACCGACTTAAAACCAGTGAGGTTTTGTGACAGCCCGTGTTCACTTTAAAACTCACAGATAGAGAATAGGGCCCTTGTACAAATGCTGTACCAGAGTTGTACTGGCACGTTTCCTTTTTGCTCTTAGCGCGTCATTTGTGAAACAGTGCAGATGATTTGATCATCATGGTAAATGAATTTATGAATAAATTGCTTAATTTATTAAAATGTTTCAACTGGATAAAAAAAGTTTTAAATAAGTTTTAATTTTTTGGTCACGGAAGGTTTTTCTGTGAAAATGCCAATATTAAAAAAAAAATGTTTTTAAAGATTTGTTTACATTTAAATATTAGGTCTGTTCCCGTACACGCAAGTTGTGTAAAATTTCCAAAACTTTCATATTTTTACAAAACTATTTTTAAAATTTTTCTCAAACTTGCGTGAACGGGAACAGATCTATTGTGAAATTCCTAATTCGTCGGAAAGTTAACTTTTAATTGATTATTTACTATTGGCGCCTTCCAAGGTAATGAAAAACGCACGAGTCAACTTTTTTTCCAACAATACAATTTTAGTCAATTTTAGTATAGCTTTTGTATTGTCTTAACAGTCTATATTCTAGTACTTTTCAATTATAAACATAAAGAAGTAACAATAACTAGTTTTTTTTGTAATTTAACAACAACAACAACTTTTCTCTAAGATATGATTGAATTTTTCTTTAAAGTTGAAACACTAACGTGTGTTTGTGGAGAACGGTATTAAGATAACATTGTTAACTATTACACAGAAAAAATATTATAAAAAGATAAGTAAATGTCAAATTTATCGCCCTCTGAAGCGCACGTGTTTCTTGCCCCGGCCATCACAACAAACTAGATATTAGTTTTTCTAACCTAAAAATTTACATGTAAGTAAGCAAAGAACTATTGCAAAGTAAGAAGGCACTAAAGACACATAGCTTTGGTTTGTTTTTGTGTTTGTGAGAGCTTCACAGAATTGGAATTTGAATTATGTTCCGACCATAAGAAAAATGACTCCACTTGAGATTTCTGCTGTCATGAAATGTTTCATGGGAAATTATACACGTTAATAAAAAAATGTTAATATATTGAATGGTAATATTTTTTTTGCAGCATGGATGCAGCTGAAGGAAAACGTCGCTTAGTAGTTCACACCTATGGGTTCAAGGGACCCATAATTGAGGTATAATTAAGAAGTCCAGCAAAATGGACATGGATGCAACCCTAGATCAATAGAATCATTAACCCATTTTTTAGATTTTTCTTTGACGATTTCATTTGGATTTTTTTAAATTAATGTTTATTTTTTAATGCTTTTTACTACATCTAAATTTTTAATAAAACTTCAAGTTGGTGTGCACTTATTAGTATGGTTTTCTTACTTGTCCTGACCATCACAAACTTTGGATCTTTTGCAGCACTTCTTAGGGGTCGTCCATAAACTACGTTACTGATTTTCTGGTTTTTTTACCCCCCCTCCCCCTGCGTTACTTTTTGTAGTGCTTTTCAAAACCCCTCCCCCCCCTTTAAGTAACGTGACATGAAATTAATTCATTCGAATGATTATATATTTTGACTAGCTCTGACAATTTTCACTAGTATTAGTAACTAGTATGACTAGATACATTAAAGGAACAATTGGAAAAATATCAATAATTAATATCATCTGTAAAAGCTATTCCATCTGCGATCCAAGATTCGATGCTCTCAATCACTGGGATAGAAGAAGCTGGTAGCTTTGTTGAGGATTCTTCAAAATAGAATTTTTCATCGGATTCTATGTCGACCCATTCAGGTGAATCCTCATTTCTAACGCAAAGAAATTCACCTGGTCTTTGACAGAGTACCCTTAAAGGCTGCACCCGAGCTGCACCAAGTTCTGTGCTTTCTAAAAATTGATTTATTTAAATAGTATTTTTTATTCCGATTTATTGTAAACGATATAATACAAACTTATGGCAATTCATAGAAGTTTTAAAAACGAAATACAAGCCGCAGGTAGGACACGACCTTGAACCGATTTCTTCTTTCTGAGAAGGTCAGTACATGTCATACGGTATCTCCTTTGATCAAGAACATTCAGCCTTAACGTCAAAGCCTGTCGCAAAAGCAAAGACCCAAATTTTTCAGACGTGTGCTGAGATGGTGAAGGAAGGTTCCTGTGTCGAGGGAAAAGTTGGTGGAAGAAATCGTTGAAACAAAAGTTAACCATCAATTTACGATCAAACATAAACATGTAAGGTTAAAAATTTTTGAAATGATTATGTTATTAATTAGAGGTTTCTCGTCGATTTTTTTAATTTTTGGTAACGTTACAATATCTAAACACCTCCCCCCCCCTAAATTGGTAACGTAGTTTATGGACGACCCCTTAGGTCTTTCATACAAAAAAGTTTGAGTTAGAGATCTATGGTTTGACAGAATTTCAATGTTTTATCTTCTTATAAAGGGAAAGTGAATTTGTGCATGTCCCGACCATCACTCTAATTCGGATATGAATTTAGCACAGCCGCGACTTTCTTTGGTTGCCATATTAAAAAACGTTTAATTTGTCATGAAATTGCATATTACACATTTGATAATTGTTGCTACTAACTACATGTATTGCAAAAGAGCACTAAACAATTGTAAAAATGTCTCGACCGTTACCATGGAATGACCGTATTCAATTTATTTTCTGATTAAAAAGTTCCCGGAATACTTCAATAAAATTAAAACTGTTCTATTAATCATCGATTTTAATTTTATTTTCTTAAAAATACACATACACATTCTATAGGCCAATATTATAATTGCATTCAGCTCCACCTGTGAACTTTTCTCTATCGCCTCAATGGACTCAAAACGCTTTCCACTAAGTGGTTACTTGAGTCATGAGAATAGGAATAAGTCACAATGCATGTCAGCTGAATACGGAGCTTGCGGAGCAGTACGCGTGGCCGTATAAAAATATTTTTTTTCTGTGTAACTTTCTCTTTCTGCAAAGAAGAAAAATTACTTAACAAAACAATAGCAAAGATAACGATGCCAAATAAAAACATTAAGTGACTAACACACAAGACATACACAATGCAGTGAAAAGGTTAAGAAGCAGAGCAGGGGACGGGGCTCAAAAACGCTTCATTGCCAAGATGTACAAACATTAGATGCACGGACGGAAGGAAGGAAGGAAGGACAGATGAAAGCTGACTGGTTGGCTTGGCTAGCTGACTGTTTGCTCGAAATGTGCACGAAAGGATAACAAATTGCCACCGAAATATTGCAGAGAAATTGCCAAGATAAAACGTAATGAAGATTAAAAATAAAGTAAGTAAACGAGAGTCGCAGATATATTTGTAGAGGAAACATGATGGAAAGCTTCTGTAGGAGTAACCCTGCTTTTATCGACAATGACTGGCAATATTTTTATTTTTGCCGGTTATGATATTTGTACACTTATAACTTAACACAAACTTACCACCATTGCTATCAGATATGATAGAGATATACCGCAGAATATAATCAACCAATATAAGTAAAAAAAAACATAAGAATTGATACAAAGAACAATTTTTCAAGTTTCTTCTTGTTATGACAATTCTTCACTTTTAAACAGACGTTCACAATTATAAAAAATAACTGCAAACAAAAGGGCTGCCAACTCTTCAAAATAATGCAAATGACTCAAATTGGTACTTTTCTAAAGAATTGGATAATTTGATAATTTAGGCCCACTTTCATTTTTGGACTTTTTTCGCGCTGGGAAGCCCATTTAGACCACAGTGATACGAGAAAAATTTTTACCACATCATTTACCATATCATGATAAAAAAATTAGTACCAGAAATCTAAAAGAAATGAATTATATAGGTTACGTTTTCTCTATGTGCGTTCTAGACTCTTTTATGCCTTTGTACCCCCCCCCCCCCCTAGAAAAAGTCCTGCGGATCCCTTGTATGTACATGTTTTTGGCACATATAAATACATACACTTTTTACAAAATTTTCTTATAAAAAATAACGACTTTCTGTTTTGGGATGCTAGTTTCACTAATTATAACTTATTATTTTAAATAACTCATCAAATGTTGAATAAGATTATGCTAGGAAATTTTCCCGCGTATAACTACATTTGAACAATTAGAGTTATAAGCTCAAACACCTCTTTTACCTTTCTTAAATTTTTTTTTTCACCAAGATTATGAATGTTGGCGGTGGATTTTCATATAATATTGTATATCGTTTAATATCTAAGTCCTATATACGATTCGAGTTGTGTGATAGGATATCCCTTTGTTCAATATTATTTTTATATAGCTT
The DNA here is from genome assembly GCA_963920525.1 of Dichetophora obliterata. NCBI lineage: Eukaryota > Metazoa > Arthropoda > Insecta > Diptera > Sciomyzidae > Dichetophora > Dichetophora obliterata. The sequence continues at coordinate 52,308,140 of OY986435.1, forward strand.
AGCTTTGCCGAAACCGGGTGCGTCTTAACCACTGCCCCAACATTTTTTTTCGAACCCGCTTATCGGCACCAAGTATCGGTTTCACTACGAAAAGAGCTTAATTTACTATTCAAAATAAATCAAAGCTATCGTGAAATAAATTGCTCAAGTAAAAATTTTATTTGCTAAACGAACTATCAGTTGTTCAAATTTCACTCAGTGATCATTTGTATATCAACCGCTAAGGTCGCGTTTATTTACTGTCCCCAAGGCAAATACGTTATTAAGCGATGCTATCAAATATGTGCCTAGCAAGCGTAAGCAATCAACAAAAATTATTCAATCATATCTCGCGAACGTTATCAACGTCACAGCTGTTCCATATAAAGGTACGTCATAAAGGGGGTCACTAAGGGGCTCTAGTAAGTAGGAGTGTCACCACAAGACACCCAAGTCAATGAATAACGAGGCTTAACTTATTTGATCTTTAAATGTTTTTGAATTTCAAAATGTTTCAAGCAGACACCAGAACATCAAACGACTGGATCAACGGAGCAATATAGTCCAGCAATTACCGAAACAATAGATTCAAAATTTTTGCAAGGTATTTTGGCGAAATGGGATCATGCGAAGCCATTTAGCAAAGTGCCGGGTCCAACAAGATTTCAAGTAATGCGTGGATTTATGAAAGGCGGTGAGTAGGCAGAGAAAGTGACAAAAAAATATAAATATTATGAAATGAATGCACAAAAAGTAAAGATGATAATTGAGTTAATAACAAAATTATACTTGAGAGATGAAAAAAAGCAGACGTAGAGTTCAAAGTTAGACAAAACATGAAAGGAATTATCTTTGACTGAACAGAAGTTTAATTCACACACAGCCGTATTTTTGAATATTCGAAGTTTTAAGTGTTGTATTATTTTGTTGACGTCATTTTTGTATGAAGTGGTTCTTAACCAAATATTTCAAATTTGAAACTCAAGGAACATTTTAGTTATAAAAGCTTAAACTTTGATTTTTTTTTTAATTTATGATGGTTTTGCTATTGTGATGAATTTACTTTGTAAGGGAGGTGGTCGGAGTTTTCAGTTTGTTTTTTCTTTTGCAAAAAAATTCCAAACTACGTCAGTTAAGATTTTAACTTGTTTGCAAAATTTTAAGCCATTGTACTATTCTTTAAGGAGATTTTAACATTTTCATAACTCACTTTGTATGGGAGGTAGATAAGGGAAGTCATTTTTGTGGAATGATTGGGCTCATTTTCGAATTTAATCTTTATTTTTTAATAAAAAGCTTATATATTGAATTTCAAACGTAATATACGGAGTGAAAAAGTTAATATACCCCATATGCAGTAAACGTGGGAGTACACAAATATTGTACTGGTGCAAAAAAACTTTCTAAGAAATCAGATACAAAGTAAAATAACCGGTGCTTAACATAACAGAATGAGTTGTTTGAATTTCCTCAAGCATTCTTAATTCTTCTTCTATACTATTATATAAAAGGGTACTCAATAGAGTGGGTCGCAAAAATATGTCAAAAGTGCGCACCTCATATGAAAGCTTACCTCGAGAGGTTTACGTGGACATAAAATTTTTTTTCGGCACCCTGTATGAACCGCTAAAACGATTTTTTCTTCATTACTCATATGGATCATCAAATGCAATACATCGTTGAAAAGGTATTAATGAGCCCTTCAATTGTTCTTTAGAAGCTACTAGACCAAATAGGATACTTCCTTCTACTGGTTTGTTCGTAACTGCTACGCAAAGGTTTAGGAAAAAAGTTTATCGCCCACAAATCAATAAAAATGCTATATTTAAGAAGGTTTTGGTCGAATTAAATTAAAATTTGGTAAATAAGTTCTTATGATGACTGTCACTAACTTTAATAAAAACGCGCGTTGTCACACTTCATCTACGCCTACTTTTGGAAATATCACAATACTCCGAAACTATTGGTCCGATTGAGCTCAAATTTTGTAAGTGGCTTTGCTTTGAGTACGAGATGGTTTAAGAAGAAATGCCACACCTTCTTTTACCTCCCATTAATATAAAAACAATTTGTGTTATCGAATAGCGTTATGGGTTGCACAGCTTAGAAATTCGGTATTCGACCACAATTTAGACGTACCGTTTCAGTGATGAAATTTTATGGGAGTTGGACAAGGGGGAGGGGCACCTCTCATACAACCCAAATTGGTGATATCGAATAGCTTTGAATTTATAGGAATTCAGCTTTGGAATTCAGTTTTTGACCTCAATTTACACATGCAGTTTCAATGATTTTTTTAAGGGCGTTGGACAGGGAGGCCTGACATCTCCCTTACATCCCAAATTTGCAATATCGAATTGCTTTGAAGTTATAGGTTGACAGCGTAAGAAATCGGTATTCGACCTAAATTTATACATGCACTTTCATTTCTTACATTTTATGGGCGTAGGGAAAAGGGGAGTGACACTTCCCATACAACCCAACTTTGTGCTATCAAATAGCTTTGGAGTTATAGGTCGCACAGCATCGGAATTCAGTATTTGACCAAAATTTACGCATGGAGATTTACTGATAAAATTTTTTAGAGTTTGTCGGGGGGCGTGGCACCTCCAACTTAACCCAAATTTGCGATATCGAATAGCTTTGGAGTTATAGGTAACTCAGCCTCAGAATTCAGTATTCGACCTCAATTTACACATGCAGTTTCATTGGTTAAATTTTATGGGCGTAAGGAAAAGGACAGTGACACCTCCCATACAACCTAAATTTGTGCTATCGAATAGTTTTGGAGATATATGTCGCACAGTTTTGGAATTCGGTATTCAACCTCCATGTACACATGCAGTTTAATTGATTACATTCTATGAGCGGTGATCAAGAGGGCGTGGCACTTCCTATACAACCCTAATTTGTTATATCGAATGGCTTATAGGTCGCACAGTCTCGGAATTCAGTATTCTACCTCAATTTAGACATGCTGTTTAACTGATAACATTTTATGGGCGTTTGAATAGGGAGAGTGGCAGCAACGCGCCGGGTTTCAGCTAGTATATATATAGATATTGATTTGTGGGCGTTAAAAGTGGGCGTGAAAACATTTATAAATTGTGTTCGTCTCTTGGAGCACCTAAAGAGCAAGTTTCACTGTAAAATGTGCAGAACTCCGGAATTGCCATGATTTCGAAAAAGTGGGCGTATTTATATAACGACCACGCCTATTTTTTGTACAGTTACCAACAGTAACCATCTGAACAATATCCCCAAATCTTAGTTTTTTACGATTGAAACCGTGAGATATTTTTCTTTTTTTTTTGTTTGTGATCGATGGAGCAAATTTGGCTTGTATGGGAGGTACCACGCCCCCTTCTTCAATCGTTACGAAACCTCACAGGAACACTCTCAAGATGTGGCTTTATTTTCCCTGAAAATTTCATAAAGATCGGTTCAGCGGTTTTGGAGTCTATACGTGATATAGCCACATACCCACCCACATACCCACATACCCACATACATACATCCATTTTTATATATATAGATAGACCTAAAACATCAAATTCGTAAAGTTATTTCAGTCACACAGACTGAAAAATAAAAAAAATTATTTTATGGAAAAAAGTTCTTAAAAAAACAATAAACTTTGCCCTTGAAAGTATTTAAAAAAAGTTGAGAATCAAAAAGTTACAGTCGATCAAAGTTTGAAACGGTAAAATTGTTTCGTCGGAACGGTGTTTTTTATATTATTCTTTCTTTGTCATTGAAGTTATTTAAAAAAGGTGATAATTGAAAAAGTTACAGTCGATCAAGTATGGAATGGTCAAATTATTCGTTGGAAGTGAAACAATAAAATAACTGCGTTTCTTTTTATTATTTGTTAATCTACAAACATAAACCTTCAAAATTTTTTTATATTTAAGTATAAATCAGTTTCCAACGAATCATATGTTGACATATGTTACAAATCATTTATTTAAATATTATTTCAAAATACTATCCAAGGTACAATTAATATGCATCCCTGTTATTTTTCTTTATCCTCTGAACCACATCTGTCAGAACAATACAAAATATTATGCTACCTTTAGCTATTTGCAGCCACTTGGTATGTTTTCTCAAATGTGGTTCAGAGAGAGCAGGGATGCAACTACCTTATTATATGTACCTTGATATTGTACTATCTGAAGTTATTCTCTCCAATAATAATGATTTTTGTCGCGTGTGATCTTATATGTTAATAGGCAAACATCAAATGTTGTCGTACACTTTTTCGATATTAATTTCAGAATAAGGGCAATGAAACTTATATCATGCGAAAGGTACTGCGCCCTATATGTGCAGAATCATTTTAGATTTTAAATTTATGACCTCTGACCCGAAATATTAACGTTGAAAATTTGTATTATTTTTAGTAAGGAATATCAGGGCTAGGAAGAGGTAGAATGGCGAATAAGGTATCAAATGAAAGATCTGTTTGCACAGTATGATTACATTTTAGATTGGTGACCTTTGACCTGAAATATGAGCGTAAAAAGAGCACTTATTAAATAAAAGCTAAACTGTAACAGATGGAAGAATATACTGTAAGAGGAAATTTTAGACATTGATAAGGTGTGCAGCAAAAAAGACTTGCGCCATCTCTTACGGATACCCTACAATAAGCATTTTTTTATGCAACAAGAGTGAATATATATTGTGATGGTGCAATTTCTTACAAATAATGAAGTCCGAAAAATTTCCGTTATTTTGGCATAAAATGTATAGCGATATCTCGAAAACTATATATGTTCTCAGTATTTTTGTGTGAAAAGTCGTTGGTTGAGGAAAATAACGGTATAGGAAAGCTTTCTTGGTAATATTTTCCACGGATAGTGTATTAAAAAAATCCCCTTAAAATGACATTAAAAATATTTAGATATCTCGAAAAATTTATTGCCTTAAATCCCTTAAAATGACATTAAAAATATTTAGATATCTCGAAAAATTTATTGCTTCTCAGTAAAACATATTTCCTTGAAGCAAGGCCATCGCCTCAGAATGAGACAAAAACTGTTGAAATTTCAAGTTTTGACTTTGCAAGCAAATATCTCAGCCATTTTTAATCGATTTTCAACAAATTTTCTTGTCTGAAAGATCAATTAAATGACTTTTGAGAAATAAAAAAAGATTAACCGTTATCTCATCAATTCAATGTTTTATACTGTTTTAAAAAACCTCTAAAATATTTAGGTTTTCCTCAAAAAATAAGACAAACGTTTTTTGTTGTAATTTTTTTTTTCTTATTATATTTTCTTTTTTCACACTCTTTCATATGGCATATCATTTATTTGCAAAAATTGCCTCATTTTGACATATAATTCAATGATCAGTTTCTACTATCGAAATTCATGAGCTACCTTCTATGATTTTTTTTGATGAAAATTCAATTTTTCAAAATGTTGTTTTTACATTTTTTACAAAGTTCTACATGCAGCTCAAGAAATAATTACTGTGAAAAAATTTTCAAATATTTCAAATCACTCCAAAGTTATACACACAAATCTATGTTTTAAGCCATTGCGGTATATACTTTTTCTTTTGAACAAGCTTAGGCACCCTGAAGTTCCATAGCTGTTTTGGTTTCTTTCTGACGAAAAAAATTTTGACCAGGACCAATCAATCGGAAAAATGACAGGTGGTTATGCTCAGATCCTACAGAGTTTCCCCGTGTTATGCATACGAAGTTTCCAGCAACTGTCATGGTTTTAGGAGTTGTGAGCAATGAAGGACATGTAATGCCACCGCACTTCTTTCGCCAGGGGCTTCGGGTAAATGCTGCTGCCTACATCGAGGTTTTAGAAACTGTTGTGAAACTCTGGATTGATTGTGTACGTGGTCACCGACCATACGTCATCCAGCAAGACTCTGCTCTTTCACACAAAGCCATGACGACACAAGATTGGATGACCGAAAATTTGTATGAACACATAACCCCAAACTTATGGCCACCCAGCTCCCCAGACCTTAATCCCTTGGATTATTACGTATGGGGCGTAATTGAGCGGGGGAGCAATAAACAACCCCACAATACCATTTCGTCACTAATGGATGCTATAACAACAATGGCCAATATGAACAAAGATCATTTGATTCGGGCATGCAATCGTTTCCGACCCCGGATTGAGTCTGTTATTGCCCCTGAGGGGAAATTTAATAAGTAATGGTATAGTCAAGGGTTCAATTAACAATATGTAAACATTTTTTGGATCTATAATAAATCTTGTAAAATATATAAGAAAATTAGTTTTGATATCAATTTGTCCTCAAATACCGTACGCATCTTGTATAGAAATATGCGTGGGAGAAACAATTCTTCAGTGATTCTGAACCGACTTTGATAATTTTTTTAAAGAAATTAGAGGGAGGAGTTCACTGAATATTTTTGTGACCTTTGACCTGAAATATTTAAGCAAAACTTAAACTATAAAAAATGGAAGAACATGATGTAAGAGGAAATTTTCGACATTAATACAATGTAAAGAAAAACATTTTTCGCTATATCTTACGAATACCCTACAGTAAGCATTTTTGTATGTAACATGTGTGAATATGTATTGTGATGGTGAAATTTCTTATAAATAGTAAATTCTGAAAAAATCCCTTTGTTTTGACATCAAAGTTATGGCGATATCTTGAAAACTATAGCTTTTCTCAGTACAACGTGGTTTTATATGAAAAGCCCTGGGGTTGTGAAAAATAACGGTATACGAAAGTTTTTATGGGTAATGTTTTTACAGATGTTTTCAAAAAAATTAAGACTGTTTTATATCAAAATTATTGCGATCATTTGAAACTTAAGATTTTCTTTGTACAGCACATTTTCCTTAAGCAAGGTCATGCCTCAGAACTTGAAAAAAACGATTGAAATTTCAGAAGGTTGGTCGAATTTCGGCCACAGGCGATACTTGTATTAATAAATCGAAATTACCGACAAAACTCGATGTTATTCAATATCTATTGAGCCAACCCCAAGCCATCCACTGAAGTCGGCATTTTTTCAAATATATATGTTGGATACGTCAGCTGCCAATGGACTTGCAAATATTAATTCGTCCAACAATAGAATATAATATGTATATTTTTGCCACCCTGAAAATATTCTTGTGTCCATGATTACAGACCCGGACCAATCAATACGTTCAGAAAGGTATCAGATGATAAGAACAGCGCGATACGATCCACCAGTATCGGTTATAGAGTTTTATGTTCCAAAACAGGGAGTAATAAATTTTGACAGCGTATGTTATTCAAAAATGATAGATTGGAGTTTATCAAAATAACTGAAACACCATGCCTGTAATTCTGTACGGATGATCAATTGGCGTCATTTGAAGATTCAGATAACGAGATAATACGAATACCTGGTAAAAATTTCTTAACAAATAGTTTTACATGTATATCAATAATGTTTTAAAAATTTTATAGTTTCCATGCCACTCGCAAAGCACCGAACGTTTTGTACGTGTTGTCAGTGAATCTGCACTTGCGGTCACGGATGAAAAGTGTCTAGACATATTTTCGAGAAACTCGAAAGCCGTGTACGATACGTCAAGGAAGCAAAGTTATGACGAAAAAACCATTTTGGCGGTTCAAACAGGGGGCTTAAAAAATAAAAATTTGTATGTCCACGTAACTCTCTCTAGGTAAGCTTTCATATGAGGGGCGGACTTTTGAAACTTTTTGGTTTTGTATGGGGACCGACCCAGTCTAGTACTCATGTATGTTTGCGACCGCAAAGCTTGAGAACGGCAAGCACTATTTCAATAATTCTTTTTCTATTGTATAGTTATGTTACCTACTTGGGGCATAGGCTATATAAATTTGCTAGCCATTATTTAAATAATTCATTAAAATTATAAGAGCATAACCATACAATTTCTTTATTCTTTTCTTCAGCGAGAAAAAAGCTCTCTCTTTTTAAGCTCTCAAGGCTGGACCACTGGTCCACTGGACCGGATGGTTTTTTGTTGGGGTCGATTTTTTCGAAAATTCTTATTGATGGACCGATTTGGCTTAAATTCACACCATATCATGTTAAAGTAAAATATTAAGTTTGACAAAATTAGGCCCGATAGGTGGAGCTAGGGTGCATATGTCTTCTTAATATATAAAAAGGTTGATGCGTATATATGTCCTACCATCACGGCTGAACCACTGAAGCTATTTACTTTATATTCACACCATATGTTCGTGTAGTGCTTTAGATTATGCTCTCTAGGTGGCCTTGGGTCACTTTTTTCGAAAATTCTTAGTGTGTATGTATCAGAGAACTGCAATGAGTATCCGACAGAATTCGGATACTCAAATCATACCCGAGTGTCGTGCTGTTGTGAACTCTAGCCATACTTAATAATATGTGTAAAATACTTATAGGCATTCGGCTCATTAGCATTTTTTCGGTTATAAGTACATTCTCATATCCGAGAGCGGCGTAATCCGATCCACTTCGAGCCGTTTTCAATGAGTGCGTTCAGTCAGTTTATTACAAAAGCGCTCGATCCGAATGTATTTTGAGTGTACTCTGAGTACTGCTCCTTCTCTGCCAACGTCTCTTAGCGTTAATTAGTTTTTTTTTGCGTATGCACTTTTCGTAAGTATTTGTCTGCAGGCCATGTGAGCTCTCATTTTTTGTTTGTTTTTTCTCGAAAACGAGTTTTTGGTATTTTATTGTTGCACTCTATGGAGAAAGAAACAATAACAACGCTTGTGATTTTGGTTTGTTAGACATAAACAAAAATACAACAAAACCAAAAGGCCGGCGCACAGTGGTTAAAAGTTGGAAATAAATACCAAAACTGATGATCTATTTTTGTGATTTTTTTTCTTTGCGTTGTTTAAGAATATTCAAACTCGCATGATTCCAAAATATTTATCAGAAATATATATATATAGGTTTTCTGTGTAGACGCCTTAAAATACGATTGATGTAAAAATGTTGAAAAAATTTCGAAAAATATTGATATTTTTCAAGAGTTATTACAGACAATTGAGAAAACGTATTGCACTCTGGTTTTTTTAAGTACAAAAAGCATTATTGAAAAAGTTTTTTGCATTCTTGAAATATTTTTTTTTTATTTTTAATAAATTTCTTATGCAAAATTGATATGACAAAAAAAACGTAAATTTCTTTTTTTGCAGAATAAAACATAACTATCTATGGATGTCGACGATATTTTAAATAAAGAAATGCTTTTATTGGACTTTAAGTTGAGCGATTAAAAAAAAACTGACAGAATTTTTTGCATCCTTGAACAACATTTGGTAAATGCGTTTAGAAGAAAATATAGATATGTTTAGTCTCAAGGTTTATTACTATAGTCATTTTCTTTAGTATGATTTTAGGCATTTTTTGTTTAACGATCACTTCTTACGAGTTAAAATCGTTAAATTTTTAATGTAAATAGTGAAAGCATTTACTTACTAAACACGATAAATGCTTTAAAATGTTATTATTCTTCTTTTGCAATACTATATATTTGCAGAGTACTTAAGTCTACAGTCTATTTATTTGCTATGTTAATATATATTAAATATTTTTTTAAATAATTACAACTAAATTGAATTAGTAAAACAGTAATGTGATATGTATAAAGTTAAATTAATTCATATTATCTTATAGCTTACTATGAAACATTTTAATGAATTTCGCAATAAAATGCTTTCAAAACTATTCAAACATTTAAATTCCCTTGTCAAAAAATGCTCTTCAAACATCTTTTATTAGCTGAAAGTGAAATATATATTCTTTGATTCTAAACAACAGAATTAGAATACGTACACGGAGAAAATTAATTTGCTTGAATCAAGCAAATGTTTTGCTTAAAAGCAAATCAACGAAACTTTGCTCAATCACAATGTGATTTATGAAAAAGATTGCTAAATTGCAATCACTCCTCGTTTATTTAGGAAAAAGCAAAATTTTGATTAATTTCAAATTTTTACTTAATTTCAGCAAAAATTTGCTAAGTTATTATAAATGGGAATAGCAAATGTTTACTTAATTCAAACAAATATTTGCTTAGTTATTATATATTGGAATAGCACATTTTGATTAGTTTTTGCTAAAATTTTGCATAATTTTGAAGTGGCTTAGAATCAAGCGCAAGTTTTGCTTAACCACAATACTAATTTTGCAAACAGTTTTCTCCGTGTATGCAAGCCATGTTTTTTTGCTACACGACCTGTGCTCACTTTATCACAATGCTAAAAAGTATGCTATTATCTTTTATGATAGACATATATTGAAGATTTCTGACAGAATGGTTCTTGTATTGGTTTAAGACAAAAAAAAAAATGGCGTTTTAAATATTTGTGTTGTATGGGAGGTAGGCGTGAAAAATATTTTTGTGTGTATTCTAATAAGGCAAATTCCAAATAATACACAAAATTTAATTGGTTTACGATGAGTCCTTCTATTTATTGACAACTTTTTTATGGGGCTCAACCACTGTGCGGCGCACGTGTCTGTTTGCTTCTTGTGCGTAAACACGTGCAATTGAAGTTTAATTTAAATTATGCGCATGTGATTTGGTAACTTAAGGTTACAGAAAAATAAAAAAATACTTTACTAATTTAATAATAATTGTTGATTGCAGAAAATGAATGGCACTTACGATACTATCGAAACTGCGTATTATTTTTAAGCCTTAACAACGTTACCTCATGCGCAGCTTTCACTGTGCAAGATAAAAACAAAAAGCAACACAAGATTCAGCATTTAGATATGCTAGTAAAAAATAGCACAAAACAAATACAAAAAACTCGCTCACTATTTACTGCTGCGCTCTACTGCGCTCTCTTTCATATCCGTGGCAGATGAGCCGAGTGATTCGGCTACTTGTGTCGATTATGAGTATTTCGGCAAGTATGATAAGTATCAGCAAGACGACAACAACCATAAGTATTTATGAACCGAAAAAACCCGATCTTTCGCGATCCGACTCATGACTTAGGATACTCATATTTATTTGAGTCGCCGCATTCTAGCTTCGTAGAAGAGAATATGAGTCGAGTTGCGTGCGCTTAGGGTGAGTAGGTTTTTGTACTTATTTTTTTCGGATATACTCAGAGTCGCAAAAAAGCTATCCGTTGCAGATCTCTGGTATGTATGTCTGAGAATTACAGCTGAACCACTAAAACTTTCCAACTTATATTCACAACATATGTTTCTGTGGTGCTGTGGATTGTTTTTGTTTGTGTTTGACCCCATAGGTGGCGCTGTGTTGGAGACATTTAGGAAAACGCAGCTATCCTGCATACAATTTTTATATCAGCAATATTTAACTTAAAGGTACTAATAAATTTGGCTATTTTTTTTTCTTATTCACAAAAGACGAGTTCCTGCCACCTTTTTTTTATCCAGCATTTTTGAAAAATCTTAATTGACTTTATTGATTTTATCAATATTTCTTTAACTGATGGTATCCAAAATGTTTTTCTTGCTTCTTTATATTTGTGGAATTTTGTAAAAGTTATTTTTAAATATTTTAATTTTTGCCAATTAATATTTCTGTTTTTTGTGAGGGGCATATTTATACAGTTTGCAATTTTTGTAATGTCATGAAAAATCTGTGTGGGGAAATCGGTATATGCAGATTATAAACTTTTAACTGTTTTCGATACTTTTCAATTATGTCTAGAATTTAGCGTTTTTTTTTTCAAAATTGGTATCTTTTTAATATTTTTCTACAGCGTGAATCAAAGGTACTGTCGCACCTATATTAATACCAATTGCACAAAAAGAAGCAGCGCTGGAAAACATATGTAGTTTTTTTACGACTTTGGCATTAATTGTGCACTTATTGGATGAACAGTTTCAAAAGATTTGTCAATAATAATAATAATATTGCGAAAGGAAATAAGTGCACAGATCCTTCGCCGGCACGCAGGTTGCAGTATCATATTTTCCGACGAAAAACTCTTGTTTTTACAAGCAAGCCACAACTCGCAAAATGATAGAGTGTACGCAGGTTGCATGGCAGAAATTTCTAAAGAAAAAAAAAACCATTGAAAGATTTCAAAATGTTTCGTCAATCATGGTTTGGGGGCGCTTTCTCCGAAAAAGGCAACTTGCCCCTTCTTCTTATCGAAAAAGGCGTTAAAATAATTCGGAATATTACTGAGAACATTTTTTAAAGAACTATCTCATGCGGCATGCCAAGCAAATTTTTAAGAGAGAGTCACTTTTGTTTTCAGCAAGATTCTTTTCCAGCACAAAAGGCAAAAATCGTTCAAAGGTGGTGCAGAGCAAATTTGCCATGTTTTATTTCTGTTGAAGGAATGCCCTCCGTCATCCCCTGACCTAAGCCCCCTGGACTTTTCTATTTGGGGTATAATACTGAGCTAATTAACGAATATAAACACATGACGGTAGATAAACTTAAGCGATGATCAATGAAAATATCAGAAGATATACCTGAAAACCAGATGCGTGCGCATGCTCGTCTTTCAAAAAATGTTTTACATTTTTAAAAAAAATTAATGGTGAAAGATTCGAATTTAATGATGAATAGCTATAAAGAATGCTTAAAATAAAAAATCAAAATTTTTGTTTAATAAAGTTTACACAGGTCTTTTGATTTATGGCATAAAACAAGTGCGAGTTATTTTGATTCACGCTGTATATATATATTTTTTAATAATTTCAGCGTGTTGTCGCTCAGAGAGTTCTAAAAACGCTAAAGCAGCGAAATTTTAGGCTATTGGAGCGGGTGTAACGCTTGACCTAAAATAAAAACCTTTTCTTTAACGTAATTTTATTTCAAAGAATATATTCGAACAAGGGTTAAATTATATAAAACTTTAACAGGTTGGTCACAGCTTAATTGCTCAAGACCACTGAAGATGGAAAATGTAGCGCCTTGCGAAACAGTCAGTCTAGTCTGCTGTGTGATAGATACTGAGTTGTTGTGATACTTCACATATTTCTAGCGTTTTATAAGTGAAGACCAGAGTGAAGGAGATATTTTTATGAGGGAGTTTGTTTAAAGAAAGTGCGATAGCAATAGTTGTAAGATAATGTTTTTACGCATTTGTAAGGTGAAATATTTAGAATTCGGCTCTCTGAAATAAAACTAAGATTAAATGAAGGACATCTGTTGTCAGCAAAAGTTGCTGTAAATTCCCGTGGATTTTTGTTAGAGTGTAGCAGCTTTACTTTTATGAAAAATTTCGTTATCTTATTACAGTTTTTGGTTATTAATTTCCTTTGGATTGTTGATCTTACACTTGATAAAATAACTCACGTTATTTATTTCGAATAGGAGAATTTGAAAATATGCCCATAGATGACCTAGTCAATCACTGTCGTCAAAAGTATGGTGATATTTGTTTAATACCCGGTGCTTTTGGACAACCACCATTATTATCCTTATTTGATCCAGCTGATTTCGAAAGAATTTATCGTACAGAGGGCAAGTGGCCAATACGTCCAGGAGTCGAGGCGATTGTTTACTATCGTAAAAATAAAAAAGATGGTTTTTTCAATGAAACCCAAGGACTAATGGGACGGTATATTAACAAATTTATTTACAAATATATTTCCAAATCATTTCTTTAACTCTGAAAATATGTTTTCGCTTTAGAGATCAGGACTGGGCTAACGTACGTTCCGCAGTCAATCCGGTGCTTATGAAGCCGCAAAATGCGCGTCTCTACCTGGAGCCGATGTTGCGCATAAGTTCGGAGTTTGTTCAACGTATACGCGAAATACGTGATCCTGTTACTAAGGAGATGCCCAGTAATTTTGACAAAGACATAAATTGCCTAGCCTTTGAATCCCTTGCCGCAGTGGCGCTGGACAAGGAACTTGGTCTTATACGCAAAACTGGAAATTTAGAGGAAGCACAGCGGCTCTTTGATGATTCACATGTTATCATTAAATCCGTCTACGAATTAGGCATTAAACCCTCTTTGTATCAGTACTTTCGCACACCGACGTACAGACGATTTGAAAAGGCGATGGACAGCACTTTTGATATTTGCAAAAAATACATTGATGAGGCGGTAGAACGGGTTAAGCGTCAAGCTGGTGGTGACGCTGCAGGAAGAAGCGTTTTGGAGAAGCTCTTGAAAATTGATCCTCGATTAGCGGTTGTCATGGCGCTGGATTTGATGCAAACAGGCGTTGATCCAGTGAGTTAAGAATGTTTTGCTTTTTCTCTTCTTCATGGCTTTATATATCAACATTTTACTCTTTATCTATTACCTCAGACAACTTCAATTATCGCTGGTTCTCTATTGCTGATAGCCAAAAATCCCGAAAAACAAGCCAAGCTGCGAACGGAGATACTAAATGCTGTTTCCACTGATAAAAATACCAAATTCAGCATTGAGAATATGCATAATTTACCATATCTGCGTGCTTGCATAAAGGAGTCGCTGCGCCTTTACCCTATATTGCCAGGTAACTTTCGCGAGACTGGCATGGATATTGTATTGGGTGGTTATCGTGTACCGAAAAACACACGCGCCATTATTAATTCGAATTTATTGCTCACTGAGGAACGCTACTATCCACGTCCCCTAGATTTTATACCCGAACGTTGGATGCGTGGCGATGCTGAACGTTTAGTGTCGGATACGGTAAGTCCTTTTGTCTATCTGCCCTTTGGATTTGGTCCACGTACCTGCGTGGGCAAACGCATAGTCGATCTGATGTTGGAGCTGACTTTGGCTACTTTGGTGCGGAACTTTCATATTGAATACCATTATCCAACGGATAAAGCTTTTAAGTGTGAATTTATTAATACTCCAGCGATACCGTTGAAATTTAAATTGACTGATTTGTAAGCAGTGATGAATTTATTACGAGAGAATCAATAAAAATTGTTTTTCAATTAAAAGATTTTTTTTTAAAGAGGATATCTAGATTTTAAAGTCAATATTTACACAAATGATCAAACAATTTTATTCATTTGCAAAAAACAAAAGCTATTCGTAAAATTATTTAACAAAAATTATCAAAAAAATAAAAAACAAAATAAAAGCATAGTATAAAGATAGTAAATAAAAAAATTAAATGAAACTATTTAAAAAAAACATATATACATAATACATACATATCAAAATATTTCCGAACAAAATAACAAGAAAACTAGTTAGAAGTTATCTTTGACTGGACTGAAGTTAAAATACCCCCACAGCCGTATTTCAGTTTAATAGAAGTCTTGAAAGTTGTTTTATTTGGGTGACGTCACTTTTAAAGGGCGTGGTTAGTATCCAAATATGAAAAAGAGCCCTTTTTTATCCTCAGTGTCCATTTTATTTATTAAATCTTATAAGCCTAATATCAAGTTTAACATTAATTTTTTGGAATTTTTAAGGTTTTACTATTATGATGACGTCACTTTGTATATGAGGTGGGTGGAGTTTCAGTTTTTTTTTTTAATTTCAAAAATCGAGTGCATAGCTTAGATTTAAAATAACTTGCAAAATGTTAAGCCACTGTACTATTTTTTTTTGGAATTTTTAAAGGTTTTGCTATTATGATGACGCCACTTCGTATATGAGATGGGCGGGGTTTTAATTCGATTTCTACATATGAGCATTTCCGCCAAAGTTCTACCACGACTAAAAATTAAATGTTACTTAAAATTCGTTTAAACTTCCATAATAGAGAAAAAATGTTTAAATTTATATTGTGAGAGTACTGAGAGTTGATCTCAACTTGAATTTAAAAAAATGGCAGCAAACATGAATGGAAACAAAAGTTAAAAAATGGTGACAAAAGTTGAAAAATTTCAACAAACGTTGAAATTTTATAAGTATAATAAATACTCATACAATACAAAGTTTAATTAATTTTTTTTCAGTTTTCGATTGTAACGGACCTAAATTACACTTGACATGTTTTTCTAGTTCAATTAAATAAATAAAACTATAAAATATTTACACTAATTTGAAGGAAAAAATTTGTCCATAACGTGTATCACGTAACGAATCATACTATGGTTTGTATATAAATAACTAAAAAAGATTTTTCAACGAAACAATTATGAATATGTAGCAATATTGTTCCAGATTATATTAAAAAAACTTTCATAAAAAAACTCAGGCACACTTCGCAGATTTTTTCGTTTATATTGATGCAGGTAAAATCCACTTCTATTTTATGTCACGTAACGTATCATTTTTGGTGGCTTCTATCTGAGAGCCGAACTTTTGACAACTCTTAGCTTTTACACCTTGTATATATAGAGCGCTTAGTAAACTATTGAAAAATCGTAATAAGAAAACTGTAAGTTTAATTTTTCTTTGTTTTTCTACTCATTAAAGTCGTACGACTGTCACGTGCTTAGCTACGGAAATGCCCAAATTTTACACTCAAAGTGCATATTAAAGGTTTAAGCATATGTGCAAAATTTGAGGTTAGTAGTCAGTCTATAGAAAATGAGCTTATATCTGGTTGCTTTCATTCTACTTACTAGTGAGGAGTAAGACGAGTACATTTCAAATGGTTTTTTATAAACTAGCTTCTTGTGAAAATAGAAAATATTCAGCCAAACCAAAAAATATTTTAAAGTCGACTCAAAATTTAGTGTGACCTTTTTTTAAAAAAAAAAAAAAAAAATACGAAAACAATGTAAAAATAGTTGCTACTAAATTTCAAGTCAGCAAAATATTTTTTGGTTAGTCTGATTGATTTTTATTTGGCTATTTGAAACCAGTTGGAAATTTTTATTAAAAAAAAATAAATAATTTTATTACATTTAATGCTAAAACATGAGTTTTTCAGTCTTCAATAACGTAGTCAATTCATAAAAATAATAAATATTTAGTAAAGTGTGTTAAAAAAAAATAAATTTATATTCGATTGGAAAAAACATAGTTCTTCAAAAATGAGTTTTTTAGTCTTTAATAACGTTCAAAAGTGATAAATATTTAGTAAAGTGTGTTAAAAAAATCTAAATTCCATTGAACATTATTTTAACTTTTTTCACGCTCCATTACCTTTCTAACGATATAAAATGAAGGTGTGCTCTTCAAGTGTCCAGAAATTAGTGAATTGTTAATGCATTTTTAAAACAAATTCGACTTCTTAAATTGGTATCCTAGTTATGGAAATTGTATTTTAACTAACTAAGCTCCGTTGTCTCAAAATAAACCCTATTTTGAACATAAAAATCAATCAATTAAAAAAAGTTGAGCCTAATTGGAGATGGTAAGTTTAACAGATATAACACTTTAATGTGTCTATACAAATATTTCCAAAAAATTTTTTCTACGTCTACACTTCTTCTACTATCGAAACTGTGTCGTTTTTTTTAAGCAAACCACAACCCTGGCCACGGAGAAACAAATTGATGCAACGCTGAGACTTTTGTTTTGCTCGTTACTACAACCATGACATTCTGGTTCGTGGTCGCTCAACTCCAAGCGCGTCGGAAGCTAATTTCATCTGGGGGGCAGTACAAATGGTGGTGCAAAAAAAGTTCACCAAAATTTCTTCAAAGAAACATGAATGTGAATACACAAATTATTTATTTTAGTTTAAAATAAAAAAATATAGAAATATATAAAAAATATTAGAATTTCATTATTTTTAAAAGTTCTTCCAATTTCAATATTAGAGATCATTCTTTAAAGGATCTTTCATATGGTAATATGAAAATATAAGAAATAATGGTTGCTTTTATAAAGCAAGACTAGGTATATCTTTACATGGTTTAAATGCAATGAGGTACAAAAAGTTATATCAATTTAAATTATTCCAAAATGTTTCTTTCTGTTCTTGTGAGAAACAAACTCTTTCACCACCTCCATCGAATTCAATTCTTCGGTTTTATCTTTGTGAATGTGTATAAGTGCCGCATGAGTGAGTCGTTTCTGCGTCATAGTTGCTCGAAGATACGTTTTAAGTCGTCTTAGTGCACTAAAAAACGCTCAGATGAAGCTGCTGATGCAGGCACAGTCAAAAGCAAAGCAATAAGTTTTTCAACTTCATTTAATAGTTTTTTTACAGTATCCAAATTTTTTGCAAATTGGGATACAATGCCACTACAATTTGAAGGTGTTTGGCCAGGCAATTGCTTCAGCAATTTAAGTTGCGCGTGGAGGTCGCTCACATTAAAGTCATCTGTATAAAGATCTAGTTTTGTTTTTAGATTTTGTTCAGAAGGCACTTTTCCGTTGAAGGCTTCGATTACAATATTACAGTATTAAGCTACATACTTAAGGGTGCTTTTAAACTGAAGTGGTGGGTTTGCGGTAGAAACTCTACATTTTGTTCTATCTTTTTGCAAACACAGACAAAGAAAATGGTTATCCGCAAGGATGCTTATGAAGAAGAGAGAAAGAAGAGGAAAATATCTAATACAAAAATATTATCGTTGTAAAAACTGACATTTTGAATAACTTTTTAAGTTTTCTTTTTAAATTGTTTATCTAGCTAAAAAAGTGGGGGGCAACTTCCCCCCTTTCCCCCGCTTCCGACGCCAATGCTACCTTTAAGTTACTTTTCTCTTCGGACTTGTTACGTTTAGTCCTGCAGGGATATTATAAGGTACATTTTTAAGTTATTAAAATTGAAAGAACGTCAATTGTTTGGTAAAGAAGATATGTCATCGGATGTAAGTTCCTTATTCAAATTTTTACCCCTTAACATTTCAGCAATCGAGCACAAAAAAGAGTTAAAGGAATATGTGTATAAATTTGCATTTTTACATATTTTAGTACGAAAAAAAAACGAATAAAAATTATGTCAAAATTACACTAAAATAACCTAAACACCGAAAAAATGTCCAAAAAACGATAATAAAATAACTTAAAAATCTTTAAAAATTACGAAAAAAAGCCCTTAATCTAGTAAAAATTACCTAAAAACTAAAATAGATAAAACACGATGAAAAATTACTGAAAGATGACCCAAAAACTTTTCATATTTGGAATTTAGGAAACATAAATGTACGTTCTGAATAACCAGGAAATGTCTTAGAAGCAGCAGAAAAAATATGACATATCATCGAAATCCAAGCCCTGATTATCATGTTTAACTAAAAATAAATGCTTATCAATCTCACTCACATGTACTATTTATTTAAGACGAAAAATAATTTTCTTTTTCACTTTTGTTTTCTTTTTATTCTCGCACAAGTGCAAACAATAAATTGACAAAGTTTAAATAGTAAGTTTGTACCGAGTTTGATTGATGTGTGAAATAAAGTTTGAAAAATATATCGAAAATTTCAACTGCTGAAAAAGTGCCATGTCCTCTTCTCCAAAGACCATAAAATGTTACCAGCACGTGTAAATTCAGGTCAAATACTATTCGATATCGCAAATTCGGGTTGTATGGTAGGTGCCACGTGTAAATTGCAGTCAAATACCCAATTCCGAGACTGTGTGACAGGGGAAGTGCCCAGCCGCCTATTCCAAAGCCATAAAATGTTATCAGAAATGTTGACGTTTTAACTTTGCGCACAACCTGCTTAGCGGTGCACACTACCTTTACGTTGCTCAAATAGAGCTTAAAAAATGAGAGAACTTTTTTTCTAGGTGAGTATAAAATAAAGAAATTGTAGGGTTATGCTCTTTTAAATTTAATTAATTATATAAATAATGATTAGTAAATTTATATAGCCTGTGTCCCAACTGGGCATTACAGCTATCCAATAAGAAAATAATTACTAAAATAGCGCCTGCTATTCTCAAGCTTTGCGGTCCCGAACATACGTGAGTATCATTTTATATAATAGTAGAGATATAGATAAACGATCAACCTACTGTTATTGATATGCTTGCTGTTAATAACTTTAATACTTAAGTCACAACTCTAGCCAAATTTCGATCACTTTTAACTAAAGAAAAAGACAAAATTTTTTATTGAGAGAATTAAGAGAGTACTATAAAACACAGTAAACAGTTAAAGCTGTGAAATAAGAAATTAAGTTCATCGGAGAAGCTTTCACAAATACCAATCAGCACGTAATGATGTCCATTTTCGCAATAGTGCTTGTTTATTTTTGAAATCTTTCAAGGAATTTGATCTTATTTTCTTTGTTTTATCTTTGTAAAATTTTGGTAACGCAATCAATTACTTTACCTCGTTCTTATTCATCCGTTGGCGATGGCGACAACCTTGATTGTCTAACGAATTATCTTTGATGCTTTTGATGATGAACGAATTTGATTTAAAACTATATACATATAGTATGGGACAGCAATCAAGACACTGTAAAATCAAAGAGTTCTATTCGCAGCTATTAAGTTTTTATTGAAGGACATGTATCCGCAGGAAAGACAGCACAAGAACAAACAGAAAGATGAAGTCATACATGAATGTATGCTATCATAAAAGGGAAGGCAGGAAAAAAACCAATATTTGCACAAATAGTTAAGGAATGAAGCTGGTAGCTGTAGGGTTGGAACGAAAAAATATATAAATGTGACAAAATTTTACGGTTCAGGCAACTCCAGGAGGAGCTAATGCAAACAATCACTGACGCAGGCACACACGCACACATACACACTTACGTGACAGTGTGTAGCGGCATAATCAAATGAAAACGTAATGAAAATGCGAAAACGTTTTTATTCCATGTGATCGTTATTCTTATTGTTTTTGTTTTTGTTCTTACTGTTTCATTTGCTGTTGCTACGTGAAATGTCAAATTTAGGTGTCTCTAAAGAAGCGTGACAAAACTAATTTAATTTATAGGTCATTTTAAGTCAAAGCTAAAGTTGTTAAACAAATACATTGTGGCCATTAATACTACATTTTTCAGCACACCTTAAAAAGTGTCGGAATGTGAAAAATTTCACTACGTTGTTGCTACCATTAATTTCCTGGCCCTTACTTTCATCAAAATATCTAGAAACGGACATTAAAAAATTGGCTGGATATACGGCCGATATAAAGAACTGCATTAGAAGAGGAATAAAATGCATCACAGGGTTCTATTATTGTTCGCTCCCACCCTCTGTATGCCAACTTTCTGGGGGGAAACCTAACAAAAAAACTAACAATTACAAAAAAATTGTTGAAAAAAGTTCATACTTCTTCCGAGTTGACCCCTAGACTGTTGAAATGTATGAGATGTCCCTAATATTTTTTCACTTTTAATATTTCTACCAGATGCTACCATATACTTCATATCTCTACCGAATTTAACCTTAGAGAGGTCAAATGTATGTTAAAGCCCCTTTTAGTTTTTCACATTCAATATTTTTTCAGACTATATATATGCCACCCAGTAGGTGTACTATACACAGTGTTGCGCAAAACAATAGCAACAAAATCGATACGCTACTACAAAATCGTGTATCTTTTTAAATATTAGGAACACACAAAAATGATTATAGGAACCAAAGCATATATTCATACATCATATTAAAAACAAATCATATTCCAATTTGGATTTGTTTTCTTTATTAAATTTAAAATTAATGTGACTGCATTCAGTTTGTCTGAGAGCAAAACAAAAGCAATATAATTAATATTTGGTGTAAGATCCATTATTCTTGATAACCGCTGCACAGCTGAGCGGCATCGACTCTATTAAAGTAGATATGTTAGTATATGTTCCCAATTAAGTTTCAGCGCTTCATACAGTGCAGTCTTATTGGGAAACCTTTGACCAGAAACTTTTACCTTCAAAATCCCAAAAAGATTTTCAATGGGATTCAAGCCATTGTGATTGTGCCGGCCAATCAAAGACTTGAATCCCTTTGCCTCTTATGTAATCTTTGATGAGCTTTGAAGTGTGCTTCGGGTCGTGATCGGGCTGAAACATTCACTGAAGCGACATATTCCACTCTGAATGTGGTCGCATCTTGCTTTCTAAAATGTCATATACAAATCGATCCATAATTCCATCGATTTTTTGAAATGGTTCAACTTCATTATAGGAAAAAGAAGTTCAGACCATAATGCCATCGCATCCGTGTTCAAAATTTATTTTGCAGTTTCGGGCTTCAAGCCGTGTACCTGGGTGGCGCCGTACCGTGCACATCAGATCTGAATTAATCAAGTAGAACTTTGATTCATCGCTAAAAAAATGGTTTTCGATTTTTGAACGGTCCAATTTAGGTGCTCTTTTGGAAGACTGAGTCTAAACTCAGAAACAATAAATTGCAACTAGTTGTCACAATTTCAGACAGAATTGTTTAAATTGTAACACCTCACCTTGTTTTTTATGCTTAGCTGTAAGCAAAGGTTTTTCTGCCGGTCTGTAACTTCTTTAATCGTTCTCAACGGCTCGTCTTCAAACAGTGCTGTGGTGGATACCTAAATCAAGTATCCGAACAACCTCTTTGGCTGTGGCAAATGCATTTCGTTTGAACACACCACAAATGTTCCTGTCATCACGCAGCGATGTTTTCCGCGGTCGCCCTCTTTAATGTACCGTTGTTACGTCTTTTGTGAAGGTATATTTCTTTATTAATCTGCAAACTATTGACCGATTAATATCAAACTGTTTCACGTTAGATATTTGCGAATTTTCGTTTTTATATTCGGAAATAATTTTTAATTTAAGAGCTTCACAGTATTTAAAACGTGCCATTATAAATGGAACAGTCAATGTCACAACTAGCACAAAAAAAACTAAACTTAAATGTTTATGACTTACAAACAACACGTTCTTTACAATAACGGAACTTTTACCAATAATTCTTCGGACTTCTGTTTTTTTTTTACATTTTTCAAGTTTTGTTGCTTTTATTTTGCTCACAGACAAATTGAATATAGTCACATTAACTTTAAATTTAATAAAAAAAAAAAAACAAAACCAAATTTGAATTTGATTTGTTTTATATATAATGTATGAATATATGCTTTGATTCCTATAATCATTTTTGTGTGTCCCCAATATTAAAAAAGATACACGATTTTGTTGCAGCGCACTTATTTTGTTGCTATTGTTTTGCGCAATACTGTATATGCCACCCATCTAGGATTGCCATACAAATAATAATAATAATAAAAGGTGTCGAAAATAGTTGATATCTCCTCTCTGTTGTCTTGGTCACTTCAATCACTCGATTGGAAAGGAAACCCACTGAATATCTTTAGGGAATACTCAAACGTTCAATGACTGGGGAATTCGATAACCTTGACGAATTGTGGGCAAAAATAAATACTGCTCAGAGCAAATATCCCACC
Organism: Dichetophora obliterata; assembly: GCA_963920525.1. Taxonomy (NCBI): domain Eukaryota; kingdom Metazoa; phylum Arthropoda; class Insecta; order Diptera; family Sciomyzidae; genus Dichetophora; species Dichetophora obliterata. The sequence goes on from OY986435.1 coordinate 52,331,253, forward strand.
TGAAACCTGTCAAAATTCAGTGAAAAGCATGCCTGGACGAATACTCGTAAAAACAGTTATTAACGCAAAATTAATGATGATATTAATTAAGGATGATATTAAAATGTTTTCATTACTTTCTTCTTAAAACAACACAATTAATTAATATCATTGAATTTTTTATTTAATTTTTATTTTTATTTTGTTCAAATAAGTTACAGCTTTTGTCCTGAATTGCTTAATTTATAATACTTTTTTCTATTTGTGACTGCCAAAAGTTATAAAAAATTAAATTTGGTGTTTAATGGAATTTATTTGATGTATTGGCAACGAGAAATCTTATTTCTTTGTGGCGTTATTGACTAAAGCTGTACGTAGAAATACTGATTGGGAAAAAAATTCTTGAATTTTTGTCTAAAAAATAAATAAAAAAAATCTCTGTGCTGTCTGAGAGTCTGATAATTGATAAAATTTCTTAAGTCTTCAGAATTACTTTTTAATACGAAAACTGGTGCAGTCATTTGTTAGGTTGCGTTTCACATCTGTTCACATCTTAAGCACATTGGTTTAAGAAAGCGGTTGCTCTTTTATTTGCCAATTATTCTATACAGCAACCTTTGAAACAATAAAATCGACATAAACAATTGATTGACATACATCTAGTAGAATAAAACTGCAAGAATAATGCAGTAGTGACCGTTATGAATTTTGCTGCAAGCTCAACGAACTATTCAAAATATATTGCAGTGCATTTTTAATATTCCGAAAATTATTTAATATTCCGAAATTATTGCAGTGCATTTCAACATAAAGAAAAAGATAAGAAGCAATCCAAGTTATTTGCTAAATTTTTTGCCTTACTGTACAGCATATTGTACCATCTGAATCCCCCTATTTCAAACCCTTTGTATGTTTTATTTTTTATTGATTATGAGACAATCTGTGGCTCAAGAAATTACTCTTAAGAGCAAAGTCTTTTTTAAAAATTATAAAAACAACATTTAAAAAAAATTAAATTCGTCACAAAAATCAAAGGGGGCACCCCTTGCATTTTTCTTTGAAGAAATAGAAAAACCAATTTTGTGTCAAACTGCAATAGTTTTTGCATAAAAGCGATACGTCATATGAAAGAGTACAAAAATTGCAATTTTCGGTTTTTATTATTTTACAACAAAAACAACTATTCCACCATTTTTTGAAAGAAAAAACATTTTTTGGACCTTTTTTTAAAAAAGATTAAAAATATAAATCATTAGCTAACGGAAGTCTTGCAGTAATTTAATTGAAATTTTAGACAAAAGAAGATTGAATGAAATATATTAAAACACAAGTAAGCTATTCGCGTCGAAATTAAAAATTTTGAATTTGGAAAAGTTCCTTTTGGCTGCAGGTAATGATGTTATGTACACAAATTCGTTGTACTAAGATTTTCAATAGTTTTCAAGATATGAGAATGTTATTGGTGTCAAACAAACGGAAATTTTTTTACTTTATTATCCTTAAGAAAATTGAAAAAGTTAGTATACATTAACATATATTGGATAAAAATATGCATATTGTAGGGTACACAATAGAGATAAACGAAAACTGTCCAGTGGCAACATGTTATAACTTCGAAAGTTTCGAAGCTGTCGAAATTATCGAAAGTCGGTATATTGTAACACTTGCGACAGGCGATATTTGCGATAAAATATCACTTTATTTTGGTGGCAGTGATCGAGAAGCGAAGTAAATATAAACGGAAATATTTATCCATTTAAGCATGGTTTTATTTATTACAAATTATTTATATAACATAGAAGAGTTAAATAATGATTTTAAGTTAGTGGAATAATAATAGTATTGGCTTTAATAAAAGTATATACAGGGTTGTCCATATTCGAAGCGCCCATTTTATTTTTAAATAAATCAAAGAAACCACAATTTTTTGTCTGTTCGTCATGAATATCATTTAATTGGGTTCAAGTAGATTTGCTTACATTATTTCTTGAATATGATATCTCGTAAATGGTCGCCATTGGCCTCTACGACATATTGTGCCCGTTTTGCAGCATTTTCCATGGTTTTCTTCTAGGGTCTTTGGCTTGTTGACGTAAACCTTTGATTTCAAATAACCCCACAAAAAGAAGTCTGGAGGCGTTAAATCTGGTGATCTTGGCGGCCAATCGAAATCACCATTTTTTGACATCAAACGGCCAGGGAACAATTGCTTCAAAAAATCGATTGTAGTGCGGCTTGTGTGTGGTGGCGCGCCGTCTTGTTGAAACCAGTAGTGCCTGATACGCTTTCGACGAACGATTGGCATGAAAAAATTGTTTATCATATCGCGATAACGCTCCTGATTGACAGTAACTCTGTGGCCATTGTCATCTTCGAAAAAGAACGGCCCAATGAGCATTTTAGCACAAACGCCGCACCAAACAGTGACTTTTGCATCGTGAAGAGGTACCTCTTGAATCTCTTGTGGATTTTCAGTGGCATAAATACGGCAATTTTGTTTGTTTACCGTTCCGTTTAACTGAAAATGAGCTTCATCGCTCATTAAGTTGAGTTTTCACTATTGACTTGTTTTGTTGAATGTAAATTTCAACAATTTTAGAGCGTTCGCGTGGCGTGTACTGTTCCATTGTAAACATTTGCTTGGAATGACGCTTCAAACGCGGTATGTCATTAGTCGATTTGGCATCACTGCGGAAAGTTAGTGTTGCCAGATGGGCGCTTCGAATATGGACAACCCTGTATATGGTTACCTTAGAACTGCTTGTTCAAAATAAGTTACCCTTAGTTTTGCCAAACAATGTTATTTATAATTATAGTTATATTATAATTAATAAATAATCAATTTATAATTTTTAGTTTAAATTACATTTTTATTAATAAAACAATTTTTTAAAATATTGATTCACGTTATTTAGCATGCCAAGTATCAGAAAAAAGTTTGCGGGCAGCTGTTAAATGTTCGAACATAACTTCGAAACAAACCAAATCGCCTGTCGAACGAAAATATTACAACATACTGCCAGATCGAAAACTTCGCTTCGATGTTCGCTTCGATAGTGAAGTTTCATCATGTCGCCACAGGTAGTGTTTGTAGCCCTTTTAATTATCAAAAACTCTTTCATAGGTTATTCAAACGTATCTCTAATTTTTAACTCACTTTTCAGTGTTTTTAATTTCCATTATTTTACAAAAGAATCGTTATTTTGAAGAGTTCATTTTGGTGATAAAAATTAGTCTATGTCCCAACCAGGGATGTAAGAAACCTACATGTCAAGATTGAAGAAAATCCATCCAGTAGTTTTCACGTGATGCGCGTTCAAACAGACAGACAGACAAACAGACAATATTTTAAAAAATTGCATTTTTGGAATCCACATCCTTCAAAATGTTCAATGCAAAAAGAATTTGCAAAAAAAAAATATTCAAAGTACAGATTTTTTTTAGTTTTATTATATGTATACTTTACATATATTCCATTATACATGTATACATTGTATAGATTACTAGCAAATACCCGCTGCTTCGTCTGCGATTAAAATATTAAAAACAATATAAGAATTTGAAATTTAAAATTAAAGTATTTTTTTTTTATCTTCAAAAGCAAAATATGAAAATATTTGTGTTTGTTTAATTACCAAAAAATGGTATAGATATTAAAAAAATTATTTAATTTTAATTATCTTCTTATAGTTATTGTTATGGTGACATAAAGTTGCTTGGATTTTTCTGTATTTTGATTTTTTAATAAGCCCTGCATAACAGGATTATAAAAAATATTGGAAAAAAATGCTAAAATTTGTAATTCAAAAATTTTATTTTTTTTTAACTCAGATTCTGAATATGGATATTTTCTTCTAGTTCTACTCAAGTTTTGAAAAATTTTCATTATTATGAGATGAGCCATAAGTTCGAAAACTATAGATTTTCTCAGTACAACGCATTTTTTATGAAAAGACGTTAATTAATAAAAATAACGGTAAACGAAAGATTTTTCGAAAATATTTTGTACGTATATCTAGTAAATTGAAAATTTCCGTTATTATGACATCAAAATTATTGCGATATCTTGAAAACTACAGATTTTCTCACTATAACACATTTTCTTTAGAATTAGAATGAGAAAAAACCGATTGAAATTGTAATTTTTTTAATTTGCAAGCAAACATCTCAGCCATTTTCAAATCGTCTGAAAGGTCAATTAAGTGAATTTGGAGAAAGGAGAAAAGATTAACCATTACTTCACCAATTCAATGTTTATATTGTTTTCACAAAACCTTTAAAATATTCAATTTGTGATAAAAAAAAGAAACCAACCAACTTGAGAACCTACTCCTTTTTGAAGTCGGTTAAAAATAGGCCAAAAGTTATTTTTGTGGAAAAATTTTTTCAATTTCCATTTTCCCCACTCTTTCATAGTACATGTCATTTATCTGAAAAAATTGCTTAATTTTGACAAAAAATTCAATAAACAGTTTCTATCATTAAAAATCACGGGCTAACACCTCCTATTATTTTTTGTTTTTGCAAATATTACAAACTACATTATCAAATTTTAGTCTTATACTACGTTAACATTGGGTGAAATGACTCATTTCAGCCCATTCAGCTAAATGAGAAAGTCATTTCATTTCCCATATTCAATTCTCAATTGCAATTCAACTCATTTAAAACAACTGAATGAGATTGGATACGTTCTTAGAACTTATTAAAAACTATTTCAATTATTACAAACATTCAATGGAGAATGTACAAAAAACACCGAACACACTAAAAACAAAGGAAAACGTCAAATAACACATAATTTTATACACGTGTATCATCATCAATATCAACCAGTAAAAACAAAACAAAGAACCAGTTGTCAAAAGAAATGAGATACATTTGCAAAAAAAAAAAAACCACTGTAAGCACTTTTTAATGACTGATTCCAAATGAGTCATTTTGCCCAATTTAAACGTAGTATTATAGGACCAAAACCGTTTGAAATATAGCATTTTCATTGATTTTTGGGCGGTTAAAGGAGGCGTGGAAACCCATTTTTAGTACAGCTGTCGAAAGTGACCATACAAATCAAATTACCAAATTTCAGTCTTGTACAACCAAAACCGTCTGAAATATAGCATTTTTAGCATATTGTAGACGTGAAAAGTAGGAGTGGCAAAATATTAATAGCCTATCACGATAACGTTGAAATAACAAATCGTTTGGTACTTATATCGACTAAATCGATTCAGTGGTTCTCTCGTGGTTGTCAAACATCCGTGCAGTGTCGCAACGCTTTTAATAGTATAGATAGATAGATAGCAAAAGTTAGCTGGCAAGACTACAAAACATAACTTATGCTTATAACTGAATTCTGGCAACTCCCCCCAAAATATTTGCAAAGAAAAATTAATCATCACTTTATGACAGCAAGAAACGGGGTTGGATTTTTCAGTACAATTGCACTTTTTAAGTACAATTTTATTAAAAAAAGTACGTGAGTACCACGAAGACAGTACAATTTCATTCACTTGATTTTTATCATATTGACTTGATCTTTCGTTGCTTTTTTTTTATTTCATAAAGTTTTCAGTGTTTTTTTTTTTTGTGGAAATTTGTCAATTTCACATTCTTCAGCAAATGTTGAAAGAATATTTTCGATTCAAAATTTAATCAAATCAAGGTGCAGGAATTGTCTGCTTGTTGACTCAGTCCATTTACCACTGGGTTGTTTTCAGTATGCTCTTTAAAGCGCTCATTAATACATACTCTATATAGGAGAGTATAAATTTGCAAAGCTACCCCTACGGAGAAAGCAGAGTCAATTGCCCTTAAATGACTGGTAAAGTCACAGATCCAATGGTTATCACAGGATCGGTCTGAAATAACTTGTCACGGAACAGGTTTTTTGTGCCTATTAAGGGACACATTTAAATTTCTGTTTTTCAAAGCCGGTCACTGGACAGGTCTTAGGTTATGCAGCAGGTGACATTTGACCCCTGTCAATGACAACGCTATGTAAAAATTGCAGGTCGGTTTCATATGTTGGTGGCTCAATTGGGACAGGTCCCTATCCCTTGGGGACCTATCACATAATAGGTTCAGAACCAGTTATTTTATCCGTAGGGACACGACCGCAATAGATACAATGAGAAACTCTATAGCAGAGGAAAAGAGAGATATAGCTTTATGCTGCTTGTTTGTCTAACAATTTAATGAAGCAATGATTTTTATATTTGTTTTTTTTTTGAGTAATTTATTAAATTTATATTTTAGTAACTTTTAAGTGGGGTTTTAAAAAATAAAGGATAAAATACTTTAAGTTAAATATGTGGCTTTATATTAGTGAAAGAATTACTAAAATCGGTTAAGTAGTTTTTAAGTTTAGCGTCGTCGCAGATACGTGAGAAGCCTTTTATATAATTGTATAGATGCTATACAAGGCTATAATTGTATACACTCAAAAATATTTGTGTGTAAATATTACTAATAACTGCGTCCGTTCTACAAATTTTATTTGTAGTTTTTAGCCACGAATAGGATTCATAGAATCGACGTATATTAGAACATATTACAAATATTTTATTTGTATTCATAAAAAAACATATTTATATTGTACGAATACATTCGTACATGTAGAATGATCATAATATCTTAAAACGGAAAAAAGGATATTCTGTCTGAGCTGGGGTTTGAACCTCGGCTCTTTAGCTTACGGGCCACGCATAACAACAGTAGCCTAAAGTCACTTTACAATGATACAGTTACTTATATTCAGTAGTTGTTCGACAAACAAGGCTGAACGATGTCGGTTTTCAACTTTTTAAACTCAACTAATAATTCGTACGGTCAACCTACGAATGAATTGTTTTTACTAATATTATTTTTAATTCGTAAATAGTACGAAAACATTAGTAAATACTACGAGTGTAATGAAAGAAATTACGAAGTTATTCGTACGAGAAATTTACAAGTATTATAATTTATATGTACACAATCATTCGTACAAAGCACTAATACGAATTATTGTATTGTTGTTTACGAATATCAAACAAATATATAGTATTATATAGTATTAGTATATAAAACAAATATATTCGTAGATACTACATACATGGATGTGAATGAATTCGTAAAGATATCACAATACTAAGGCCCTTATTATGAGTTACTTTCGACGTTCGATCTTCGCTGGTTGTCGAACAACGAGTATCGAACGTTAAATTCTTATTATGAGCAGTGCAACCCTATCGAAATGTTCGTTGCTCATCGAAATTTCAGTCGAATAGGATTTTGCTTTCGATGCGATGCGTGCTGAGCAAAAATTGTTAAAAATTTAAGTATTTTGTGATTGTATTTTCCTTTTTAAGGATTAAAAACTAATATTGAACTGTTTTTGTAAATTTTATGCAGATCTAAGCAACAAATCGCAGTTAGAAAAACTGGTCTTATTGATCGAGGCAAACTTTGACTGCAAAGGATATTTGTTCCACAGTTCAGGCGAAAAAGAAATGGGAAAATAAAGCCAGAATTAAATTGCTTAGGACCACCAGTTAGAACAACAGCAAAGTGGCTTAAGATTAGCTAAAAAAAGCATTGCTCAACAGTTTTCTACTTCTAGCCAGTTCCGTCAAGCTTTCATCCTCTTCTGACGAAGCATCGAATCTTATGGAAATTATTTTCGTCATAGTCATAACTTTTTTGTCTTATTTTTTGCAATCAACTTTCAAACCAATCGTATTTAGTTGAAATAAAATAACGATCACCTGATAGAAATATACCACCGTGAACAAACATTATGAACGAAATTCACAATAGCGCTACTCTTTGTCGAAAGCATGTTATAATACCAAATGCATATTCGTTCGATCAGGCCTTTCGACTACAGTCGAAGATCGAATGCAGCTCATAATAAGGGACTAATACTTTGTATATTGTACGAATATTTGTAAAATGTACGAATGTTTTTTTACGAATATCATTCGTAGATATTTTACTAATAATTTTATTGAGTGTAAATAACATTTTAAGACATACTTTTGTATGAAAAGGTTTATTTCTGTTTTTAAATTAAATAGGTTTTTGTTTCATGAGAAAAAGCTCGATCAATTCGTTTGGTAAATGTACATTTTAACGCATTGACTGATTGGCAGAGAAAATTTTCTGTAGATTCTTACTCTTCTTCATCTCAACAGCTTCTGTAGAAGTCGTTGTGGGGGATGTTCAACCTCTGATCGTTCTACCAATCAGGCAGTGCTCTGTAAATACCCTCTACCACCATTCTCTGGAATACCCTCTGGAGTTCTCTGGAACGCTTAAGAGTGAGTTTCCGCGTTATATTATACATGTTTCCTGCAAACCACTTGCTGTTGATTTTATTGCAGAATAGCTTATATGTAAGGAGTTTGCATGAGGTGAGAGGAATGCAAAAGCTTGCCTTATCTGTCGATAATTGTTAGGTAGTGCCTGTGCAAGAAAGTTCATCTGCTTTGCAGTTACCTAGAAGATATCTTTGTCCGAGAATCCAGCACAGAAAGATTCTGAGCTGCTTTGCCATCTCATTTAGAGATCTGCCGCAGTTGAGAACTGCTTAAGATGTTATTAACAGTGTCTAGGACTTTGAAAGCTTAGAATACACTGTAGTGATCAGGGAGCCTGAAGGCTGTATTAAGGATCTTGCCTGGTTAGTTGGGTCAACATTTTTTTTCCGTTAGCTATTACTGTGTAGAATATCGTACTAAAGGGGCAAATCGAAATTTTTAATGGCTCAAAAGTTATGAGCGTACGAGCTGACCGCATCACAGCAGGTAGCGCACTATACAAATTTTAGTGCGCACAAAGTAGAAATGAAAAAATCTTTCAATCACCGTCATTTTGTTATTTTTTAATCAATTTCATTTAAGTCGCCTCTTTCTCCAGAATATTGATCAAATAATCTGAAAATTTTGTACAATCTTCTTCAAAGTAAAGGGTGTTTTATATAGAGTGATACAAGTTTAAATCATAATAAAACATAGTAATATATTTTTAATATCAATGAAACGGGCTTTATTGGATAGAAAATTTTATGACATTAATGCTAAAATATGATTTCGGCATTGTGGCCGCCACGGCTGGCGCGTACAAGGCGCAATCTGGAACACCAATTTTCACAAATTTTTCGCAGCATTTGCGGCCGTATCTCGCCGATAACTCTTCGAATGTTGATTTCCAGGTGTTCAATTGTTTGCGGTTTTTCGACGTAGACAAGTGACTTTACATAACCCCAAAGAAAATAATCCAATAGGGTTAAATCACACGATCTTGGGGGCCAATTAATTGGGCCATTTTGTGAAATTATTTTTTCGTCAAAAGTTTCCTTGAGTAAATCAATTGTAGCGCCCGCTGTGTGGCATGTGGCTCCATCCTGTTGGAACCACATATCAGTAAGATTAATGCCCGCTAATTGAGCTACGAAAAAACTTCGAATCATGTTCCTATACCGTTCACCATTGACAGTAACATTCTGACCATCATTGTTTTTGAAGACATATGGGCCAATGACTCCGCCAGCCCATAAAGCGCACCAAACAGTAATTCTCTGTGGATGTAATGGTGTTTCGACAAAAGCTTGTGGATTCTCCTTACTCCAAATACGACAATTCTGTTTATTTACGTACCCATTCAACCAAAAATGGGCTTCATTGGAAAATAAAATTTTCCATGGAAATTCAAAATCAATATCAATTTGTGCTTCAGCCCATTCGCCGAATTGGCGGCGCATACGATGGTCGTTTAGCATTATTTCCTGCACAAGTTGAATCTTGAAAGGTTTTAAGCCAAGATCTTTTCGTAAAATCTTCCCTAAAGTGGAAGGACATAACACCTGAGAACGGCGACGAATTGATTGATTAGGATCATCTTCAATGCTTTCCTGTACAGTGGCTACAGATTCTTCAGAGCGCACTGTTCGCCGTGCGCACGTAAATGTGGTCCGAAAACGGTCTATTGTTCTTCGAATTAGCAGCTCTGAAGGACGATTATGTACGCCATAAAATGGACGAAGTGCACGATAAGTTTGACGAACAGAACCATTATTTTGATTAAAAATTTCCACAATTTGCACGCGTTGCTCTGGTGTAAGTCGATCTATAATGAAATGTCAAAGCAAACTAAACAAGAAGCAACTATCAGCTGCTAAATGGGTGGTCAAATAAAGCAGTGATGCCAACTCAAAGTTGTATCACTCTATAAAAAACACCCTTTACTATTAATATACCTGCAAAGTAATGAGTACTCATACTTTTCACTTTTTCCAAAAAAAAAAAAATCATGAAAATTGCCTATTTTTCAGCTTGTCTAACCAGACTGGACCCTTCATATTAAATATTTCAGAGTAGACTCCTTCACCTACTTTGCCATTTAATTTTGATACATCGATAAAGATCTTAATGGCATTGTTAGGTGAAAGGTTTCCTAGTTCCCCCAATCATCTCGATAGGGAATGGATTTATCGAACTTCCTGTCAAAGTATTGTTTTCGTGTGCTCTAGTTAATGGGCCTGGGTATAGGAGGGAGAAATTTTCTAATGCAAGAGTGTCCGAGCGTACCTTCTTTCCACTGCGATGTGGCTTCTAGGCGTATGACTGGCCAGTTTAGTTAGGATATCAAGTGTTGTAAGGTGGAGTATAGTGTCGAATGCGTCTGGCGAAGTGGTTTTCAGCCGATCTTTCCACTGATGCTCATTTCAGCCGATCTTTGAACTATACGGATTAGGTTAAAATATGTATGTTTGTTTGTCGAGTGCCTGCCACCAGACGATAGCACCATATAGCAAGATTGGCCTTATAAATGCTGTATATAGCCAGTGAGTAGCACTTGTATAATCATAAATTGGCTCCAAATTTCAATAGGTATTCTACATTTTTTTCAAATAGGATAATAAAAATAATTTATACGAACTACTAAGTAACTTTGAGTATATCAGCTAGTATATAACACTATGAAACAATAACTATTTTAGGTTTTTTCTATAACTTCTATAACTTCTGTAACCCCAATTACGAAATTCAATATAAAAGCATTATATTAAAAAAAATAAAGATCAAGTTTACAAATGAGCCAAATCGAATGAAAAATAATGTGAATTTACCAAAAGTGTAAAATCTCTTTTAAGTTCACAAAAATTAATCTAATGACTTCTAATTTTACGCATAACCTTAAACCTTTAATATGCACTTTGAGTATGAAATTTGTAAAAATCGAATGAAAATAAAGTCCAGTTCCCATACAAAGTGACTTTATGTAAAATGTCAAATCTCCTTAAATCCCACAAAATTGAGCACAATGACTTCAAATTTTGCAAAAAGTTTTAATCTTTACTACTCACTCGATGCTAGGAAAAAAAACTGAAAATTACGTCTACCTCACACTCAAAGTGACGTCATCATTATAGTAAAACCTTTAAAAATTCCTAAGAAATTTATTTAAACTTGATTTTGTTTAATAAATAAAACAGAATTTCGCGTTTCAAATATGAAATATTTTGTGATAACAACATTTTGAGCGTCTAGGGTGCTTAAGTCCCTTAGAAGTCCTCTCGATACGCGCCTGCCCATCATCACTCATCGCCTCTTGATGTTTGCTGACAAGGCGATGATGTATTTTAGACAGACTGAAGGTCAATTAATTGAAAAGACCAAAAACCAGCTAAACAACCGAGGACTAAGGAAGTAAGAAGCTTGCGTTAGCTCATCCTTATAGTGCTGCCATGTTTTTAAAACTGCTATTTACATAGATAAAATTTTTTGTTTTAATTTTTAGTCAAACAATTTTATAGTTGGACTATAATTCATCATAGTAAATTTTTGATGAAAACATATTTTCCATAAGTTAGGAATTTCAAATATGTTTTTGATTTTGGTTTTAATAATATTAATTTAAGAGAAATTACTTTCTACATTTGCTGACAAAACAGAATGACAAAAACAAATTTGCGAAAGGAAGTTAGAAGAAGTGACAGCTTCAAATGTTGCTTATAAATTTTCTAGAAACATACAAATATACATACAATAAAAACAGACTTTTTTAGGGAAAAACTGGACACCTGTATAGTTTCTCAAAAAACTGCCAAAAACATGTTTATCTGCTCATATGGCAACACTGCTGCAGCTGAGTCAGCAAACCAAAAAGGTTAATCGATGTCTATAAATCGTATGCCAAAGGACGATGAGGATGATGATAATGTTCTTCGAAAATGTAAACAATTGACGTGTAAATCACACAAACGTCGAAAGTAAGACATTACGAGATTATGATCGGGGTTTATTTTTTAAATAAGTATAAATTATGATACACAAGCAGGGTTTATATTTAGCCATTTGATTAATCAACAAATAAAGGCAACTAATGATATTTAATGGCACTAATAGCTGTGTTTTATAACCAAATGTTTTGTTTCCCGTCAGTAAGTTTGTAAGAAATAATCACAGAATTTGTTTAATTAAATTAAATATCATTTGTTTGAAAATATACACACATATGTATTGTATGTATGTAGAAGAAGTAGTCATTAAGGCAAAAAGCAATGGATTGGTATGATATCAATCACATTAAGCCATAGTCAAGGACACACAGAAGAAACTACTTAGCAGTATAATTATTTGTTCTGTCTAGTGACACCACCTTACCATTAACTAATTTACACCTTCCTAAGATTCACTCGATTCCAAAAATAATAATTGAAGGGCTTTTGTCAAAATATGATATACTAATATCATATAATAGCAAATATCGAAATAATAGACTTTGGAAGTTAGAAAAAGTGGGCATTTGCATTAAAACATGAAGTTGTTGTAAGGAACTATTACGTCTAGAACCGAATTTTATCTGATGTCTGATTTGACCGGATTTTATCTGATTAAGTAAAAGAATAGACATAAAAGTTAATTTTTGAATTCGTGCGTTTTAATATTTTTTTTTAAGCCCCCTCATTTGAAGTACTGTATTATAAATCAATGCCAATGCAAAAAAAAAACACAGTTTCGATAGTATCGTAAGTGTGAATATAGAATTCATTTTATAGAATAATAGAGAAAAATTGTGTTTTTTTTATGTATTTTTTAAAATTATTTAAAAAAGTCTACTTTTCTAAAACATTTTGAAAATTTTTAATGAAAATTTGTTCATCAACCGTTTAAAAACCAGTGATGGATTTATCTGCTATCTTAAAAATAAAAACTCCCTTTTCCCGATTACGGGAGAAAAAATTATTCAAAATTTGAGGTGTACATTTATTTATTGAAACAAATTTATTTTGTATCATAATTTTTTGTTATATATTTTTGCTGATGTTGTTGTTGTTCTTATATATGGGTAATTCTTTTACAAACTGAACACATTTTTGACCGACACATCTCCGATTTTGCCGATTTTCACGGATTCTATATAGAAAAATAAGAGATACGAGTCCGAGGATTTTTTTTCGCATATTTTCGATAAAATCAGTGATCAAAAATTTGAGAAAAGCGAGTTTTTTGGCTTCGACTCATTTTTAAAAAAATGTATAACTTCGGTTCTATTTGAGCTACAAACTTATTTCTTTTTTTTTAAAGCCAAAGAGCTGAATTTTGAAAAAAAATGTTTTTAAAAAAATTATTAACAAATTTATATTGTTATTAACAACTTAATTGTTTAAATAAACTTTTAATAATTGCCCCCACCTCGTAGCAAGTTTTATCGTATTTTTATCGTATTCTCCATTAAATTTTACATAAAAAACATGTTTTCAAAATATGGTACTTTTATTATTACTATTATTAAAATATTAATTTATGTAACGCTACACGTGAAAAAAAGGTTTTTCGTTAATAAAAAAAAATATAGCTCGGATCAACAAAAATTAAATGTAAAATTTGTTGATAATAAAAACATCTACAATTTTGTGTCTTAGCTATTCTTATTGAAATAACCCTCCTGTTCCCAATTTTTTTTTTAAAACTTATTTTTGTTTTAATTTTGGGTCAAAAATAAAGTATTAATAAAGGACAACTAAATTGATTATAAGGAAAGGATTTTATGGGGTAAAACCTTCAAACGCGTCAAAATATCTACCTTTCAAACTGAACGATACTGTTGCTCTTTCAAAGACAGCTGATAAAATTGATAAAAGTAAACTTCACGGCGGTAAATAAAATAATATATTTTTCGGACGGTGCAAGTGGACAATATATATAAAAAAAAATTTTATAAATCTAACTCATCATCTGGAAGACTTTCAGATGGCTGCGGAGAGGTACTTTTTCCCAACATCTCACGGGAAGGGACCCTGTGATGGAATCGGTGGAGCTTTTAAACGACTTACCGCCAGAGAGAGTCTTCAAAAAGTGAATGATCCTATTGGGACACCAAGAAAACTATTTAATTGGGCAACAGAATCACTATCAAATAAAACTTGTCGCTTTTCTACAAATGATGAATACGAAGAAGAAAAAAAATATTATCAAAGCGTATTACAAAAGCTGTAACGGCAAAAGGAACTTTAAAGTTCCACTGTACGGTTGTAAAAATCGTTAAGTGAAACACATTATATATATTTTGTAATTGCAATTTTACAAACCAAATACATAGTTACCAATAATCTATATATAAATAGGCGTAGGACCGATTTTAGCTGAAATCTAAAAATATATTTTATAGATTTTTTTTATTTTTATTTTGTATTTGCATTTTTTTATGTAATATGTGCGATAATAAATTGGGAATGTAAAATTTCTTACAAACAGTATATTTTAAAAAATTCCCGTTATTTGGACATCAAAATTATGACGATATCTTGAAAACTATAGTTTTTTGAGAAAAATAACGGAAGACGAAAGCTGTTTTTGGCAATATTTTTCATTGATAGTATATTAAAAAATTTCCCATTATTATGACATCAAAGTAATTGCGATATCTCGAAAACTGTAGCTTTTTTCAGTACAACGTATTTTTGTAGCGGCATTTTTGTAGCGGCAAACTGAAAATAGAAATAGATTCGTTTTTTAACCCTATTCTACGCTCATCTGAAAACAAACGCGATTTCATATAGGTCACAGTGTAGGTCGAAGGTCACAGTGAAATGGTTGAATTTCGACCACTGGCGAATTCTTGTAAGTAATGAAATCACAATAATTTTTTAATCTAATTAAACAATGTCCAAACATTTATTCATTTATGCTTTTTTCACGGCATTGATTGCTAATAAATATTATTTGTTAAGAAAAGGATAATAATTACTTATATTATTAGAAGAAACGACATGAGGCAAAAAAATGTGGCAAATAAATTTCAAAAAGGTGATTTTAAACATTTTTTTTTTCAATTTATTTGAAAAGTTTAAGGTTATAACGAAAAATAGTTAAAACGTAATTGTAGATATTTTTATTATGAACAACTTTTACATTTAACTTTTGTTGATCAGAGCTATAGTTGTTTTTTATTAACGAAAAACCATTTTTGTCACATGCAGCGCTATTAATATTAATGTTTTAATAACAATAATATTAATAATAATAATAACAATAATAATAATAATAATAATAATAATAATAATAATAATAATAATAATAATAATAATAATAATAATAATAATAATAATAATAATAATAATAATAATAATAATAATAATAATAATAATAATAATAATAATAATAATGATAATAATAATAATAATAATAATAATAATAATAATAATAATAATAATAATAATAATTATAATAATTATAATAATAATAATAATAATAATAATAATAATAATAATAATAATAATAATTATAATAATTATAATAATAATAATAATAATAATAATAATAATAATAATAATAATAATAATAATAATAATAATAATAATAATAATAATAATAATAATAATAATAATAATAATAACAATAATAATAATAATAATAATAATAATAATAATAATAATAATAATAATAATAATAATAATAATAATAATAATAATAATAATAATAATAATAATAATAATAATAATAATAATAATAATAATAATAATAATAATAATAATAATAATAATAATAATAATAATAATAATAATAATAATAATAATAATAATAATAATAATAATAATAATAATAATAATAATAATAATAATAATAATAATAATAATAATAATAATAATAATAATAATAATAATAATAATAATAATAATAATAATAATAATAATAATAATAATAATAATAATAATAATAATAATAATAATAATAATAATAATAATAATAATAATAATAATAATAATAATAATAATAATAATAATAATAATAATAATAATAATAATAATAATAATAATAATAATAATAATAATAATAATAATAATAATAATAATAATAATAATAATAATAATAATAATAATAATAATAATAATAATAATAATAATAATAATAATAATAATAATGATAATAATAATAATAATAATTATAATAATAATAATAATAATAATAATAAAAATAATAATAATAATAATAATAATAATAATAATAATAATAATATTAATAATAATAATAATAATAATAGTAATAATAATAATGATAATAATAATAATAATAATAATAATAATAATAATAATAATAATAATAATAATAATAATAATAATAATAATAATAATAATAATAATAATAATAATAATAATAATAATAATAATAATAATAATAATAATAATAATAATAATAATAATAATAATAATAATAATAATAATAATAATAATAATAATAATAATAATAATAATAATAATAATAATAATAATAATAATAATAATAATAATAATAATAATAATAATAATAATAATAATAATAATAATAATAATAATAATAATAATAATAATAATAATAATAATAATAATAATAATAATAATAATAATAATAATAATAATAAAAATAATAATAATAATAATAATAATAATAATAATAATGATAATGATAATAATAATAATAATAATAATAATAATGATAATGATAATAATAATAATAATAATAATAATAATGATAATAATAATCAAAATAATAATAATAATAATAAAGGTACCATGTTTTGAAAACATGTTTTTTATGTAAAATTTAACGGAGAATAAGATAAAAATATAAAAACTTGCTACGATGTGAGGCCAATTGTTTAGAGTTGATTTTTTTGAATAATTCTTTTCTCAAAATTCAGTTCTTTAGCTTAAAAATGAAAAAAGAAGTAAGTTTGTAGCTCAAAGACAACGGAAGTTATACATTTTTAAAAATGAGTCTCCAAGCCAAAAAACACGCTTTTCTCAAATTTTCGATCACTTGTTTTATCGAAAATATGCGAACAAAAATAATAAATCCTCGGACACGTATCTCTTATTTTTCGATATAGAATCCGTGAAAAAAGTTTCAGTCAAATCGAAGATGTGTTGGTCAATTTTCATCCCAATCCGTACGGTTTGTAAAAGAATTACCCATATAATCAATGTTTCGGCATATATTTCAACTTTTTTACAGACAGATATGAAAGGCTGTATACTCCAGAGTGTGTGCTACATGTGCTTAAAAAATTTTACGAAAAAGACCCCCGTGCAATCACAGCTTTTGCTTGCTTTTTGAAAAATAAATAGTGAAATTTTATAAAAACTAAGTTTTTAAAATATGTTTACTCTATAACGCCACTTTTGATGGGTCTTTGTTACTCTTTTAGAAAAAAGTTACCCTTAACGTATTCGTAGAGAGTAAAAATAATCTACGAAAATATTTCTCATAAAATTTCTTTATAGGTCTATGAACAAACAACTGTGCCAAAGGCATAGATAAAGTAGTTGTTCAAAATGCTGCCGGCCTAAAGCTTGCTGTAGGAACGAAAAAAATATTTCCATAATACATTGAGATTTTTGACAACGAACAGGCAGCGAAATTTTTTTTCGCCAGCTAGTATGCTGTAGAAGCGAAAATTATTGCTATGTTGCCAAATTTCCATTCGTGAGTGGAGAGTTAAAATGTAAAAATTTCGCTGTCGATTTACCCGTACATTTAATTGGCGCGGAAATTTGCCATTCAACAATAAAAAATAAGCAGTAAGTATGTTTAAGTGTTGAATTTGTTATTTAACAAATTTATTGTTGCATTTATATACATAGTTTACTAGCTGAACCCGGTGTACTTCGCTACTCCCCTCGTTATAAAATAAAATTAAAAGTATTTATATATTTTCACGCCATCGAATTTTCGAAATAAGTCCACCCCAGCGCCACCTACCGTGTCCATTTATACACAAATTATTTTCTTATGATCAAACAAACATACATTCTGAATTTCAGTTAAATTGGTCCATAAATTCAAATTTTCAATATAAGTCCACCCCAGCGCCACCTATCGGGTCCAAATATAGCCTATGTTACCCACCGTACCAAGATGAACATTACCTGAAAATTTCATCAAAATCGGCCCAGCCGTTTTGGAGTCCATACGTTACATACATACACACATCCTATTTTATATATATAGATTAATAATGTGTAGTCTCGCCTTTTATAAAATATAAAATTGCAGCAATAAAAATATCAATCTGTCAACCAGAACAGCAAGTGCTTTTTCTCCACACAAAAATTTTGACTCTACACCATAATTTCGCGTGTAGAGTTATATGACCAAAAATTTTCGTTCGTACAGCATACTAAGCTTAACAAAGAAAACACACGATTTCTGCCAAAATTATTGATTATACTTCCACATAGTCCCCTTTTAGTTCGATTCACTTATTTCAACGACTTTCTAAAGTAATATCTCCGAAATTCGCCTGTTCATTCGTAACAAATCTCATTCCCTGAAACCACTTTTTTTAGTTTGGGAACAGATAATAGTCGCTGTTGGCCAAATTTGGAGAATATAGCCGGGATGAGTAAGCAGTTCGTAGCGTTACTTGTGCATTTTGGCCATGGGTTCGATCAATTTGTGAGCTAGAGCATTGTCTTACAAAAAGATGATTTTTTTCTTCGATAATTGGTCCAATAATTTGCAGTAATGGTTGCTGCTGATTGTTTTTCCTTTTCTTAAATATTCGATGAACAAAATGCCGAAACAGACGCTAACACCTTTCCGGCAGTTTATTGAGTCTCCGCTCGCTTTGGTGCACCTCTCACCTCTCCTCTCCTGTTGATTCCTTAGATTCCGGTTTATAGTGGTGGATCAATGTTTCATCCATGGTCACTCACTAGTTTGCTCAAAAAATTAGTCGGATTTTGTTTCGACATGTCCAAACATTATTGGCAAGTGCGAACACGTTCATGTTTTTGATTGATTGTTAACGAACGCGGCACCCATCTTGCAGTCAGCTTTCTCATACTCAAATGTTCATGTAAAATTATAACCACTGGCCAACTTGATATGCATACGGCTGTCACTATCTCACGCACTTTCACTTTCGAATTGTCCAATATGAAATCTTGGATTTTTCCAATACATTCTGGAGTGGCTACTGTTTTGCTGCTACCCCGAAGTGTTTATCTTTTGTGGCTATTCGACCTCTGCAATCCAATATTTGACGGTTGAATACGACGGAGCAGATTCACCATAATATTTATCGAGCTATTTTTTGTTTCTTTTTCACATTTGTTATGCAAAAACAATGCTTTACAAGGCACGAAATTCATCTTTATCCATTTTTATAACGATATCAAAAGTTCTTTAATTTTAAACACTGATTGACAGATCGAGCTGACCTTTACAGTGAGCTCATGTTAAGTTTGCTAGTAAAACGCTGATTTAAATATAAGGGCAGTTCACGATCTTATTTGCACCAGATTGCAAAATTATGCAATTGCAAACATTTGCAATCAATTGTGAACAGCTCCTTTTGGATTACTCTGCAACACTTCTGGCAAAATGAATACACAGCTGGTTTATAAATGAAAATAAAAAAAAATTACTTTGTGAAGTAATAATTTCTTATATTTTATTTAAATCTGCAATATTATGCCGAGAAAAGTGAAAAAGAGGCAATAATAGACTATTTTGGTTTCTCACACAAAATTAATTTGTCTACACTTTTCGGCCATCGGCTGATTGTTCGATTGAGCTTGCAATCCAGTGTTGCACATGCGTAGGTAGCATTTGTAAGCTACAGGTTTTTAGTGTTGCATTGCTGCAAGAATGTAGCAAGTGCAAATCTGTGTATTTTGTTAGTGTAGTGCAAATATTTGCAATAATATTTTGCAAATACACTCATGCAAGACCATTTGCACTAGATCGTGAACTCCACTATAGTCAAATTCATATGGAACGTAAGCTGAATCACCCACTACTAAAGAGGAAATGTAGCTATGTATTTCCGAAAGAGGCTGTCTAGTCTGCTGTGTGATTGACTTTACACAGGTTGCTTTCTTTCATGAAATTACTTGACCTAAAGCTCATAAAATGATAACCTTGTACAATCATGAAAAGGTTACAATTTAATTATGAATATATATAACATTCGCAAAATTATTTAACCCAAACATAAATTAGTTTAACCAAAACGCAAATCAGTTTAACCAAAACGCAAATTAAATTAACATACACGCAAATCCAATTACCCTGAACGCAAATTAATTTAAACCAAACGCAAATAAATTTAACCTAAGGGCAAATCAAATTAACTCAAACGCGAATCAAATTAAAACAAATAAAAATTTAAAGTAATACATGGAGTTTTATATTTGTAACTAATTTAATTAATTGTTATTCAGCTTATAAGAAATTATTATTAAGTATTAAGTTAATATATATGAAATCATGCCCGTAATGAAGTAAGATCAATCGGTGGCTGTAATGCAACGTACACTACTTTCAATAATGGTTTGCAGATTTTGGTTCTGGTTCATTTCGTCTAGCATTTGTCGAGCATGAGTTTTAACCATTGGCTGAGTTCCCACGAGAAGAAAATGCTTGAATGAATCCAAAATGTGTTGTTGTTTTTCCAGCTACAAAAATGAAGTCTGCGAGAGCGAAAATGAACTTCGAACGAAATCAAAATTTGATGACGCTCAAGACCAAGACTTGAGAAAAGTGCGCTCTTTTCCGCCTTTGCTTGAACTGTCACTGTGCTTTTCCTTGCATTATATGCATTAATTTTCTTAATTTCTTTTCATCCATTCTGACAGTTCGACCGAGCTCGCTCTCAAGTGCCACAACCTTTTAAATGACCCTAAATGAGTAAAAGAGAACAAAATAGTAATAAACTTCATCATTTGCTTCTCGTCTGAACTCAGCCATTAAAACGCATTTTCCTATAGGGTTCAGCATTAGGGAGTTACCCTGCGCCTACACGGGACAGTGCAAGTTCAAAAGTAAAGCATATTTTCTTTGAAAAAATTCGAAAAAAACTCGAAATTATCTTCAAGTTGCAAGCGACTACAAGTGCAAGTGCAAGTTGATTAACAAATGCAGTTTTTTTAATAATTATTTTTATATAATTATAAAATATTATAAATTTATTAATTATAAAACTATTAATTAAAAATATTTAATTCACTTTAATATTTGCCTTGTATTTAGTTTCACTTCCATTTTTATTGGAGCTAACAAGTTAAAATAGCAGATATTCCGAAAAATCCGAAAAATCCGAAAAATATCCCCAAAAGCACAACAAAAACAACACTATAATCGCTCTATTTGACATTTACTCTCTGCAAGTGCCAAAATCCACTGTCTCTGAAATTTCATGGCCAGTAGCCCTGATAGTGAACAATGAAACGTGAATCAAATGTGAGTGTGTTAGTAAAAATGTTTAAATGTATTGAGTTTTTCGCACTTGCACTGTCCCGTGTAGACGCTGGGTAAGGAGGTAGATATTTGAGATGTAGGTTGGTATTTGCTATCGTAGCAGGAACTTGTTCCGTTTTGTGGATCCTTGCATTGTCCAAAATCGAAAACCCTTCTCTATATGGTATTTCTTGGAAATTTTCATAATTTGTCAGAGCTACATGTACAATTTGAAATTATCTAATAATGAACTATGCCATTTCTGGTATTACGTTGTTATGAGCGAACCAAGTGTATGTAATTGTCGGCCTTCTTTACACTACACAAAGTGTAGTGGAGAGTGCACTAGACTATCAACCCAAAGGTTCCTGGTTCGAATCCGGGCTCGGGCATGGTTCTTTTCACTTTCTTTGTTCCTTCCTACATTTACGAATTATGAAAAACTAAAGATCCACAGATAAATTGTGGAAAATGTGGAATTAAAGGACGAATAACTAAGGGCTGGAAATGCTTGCCGAGATTAAGGCATAACACTAGGCTCGGTTTAAAGCAATTCAAATTATTTTTCATGTTTGTTTCGCCTCTTTCGCGGTTCCAATCAATTCCTCTAAGTAATCTATCCCTTTTCTTTTAGATCAAAGGCCAAAACATATTTGTATAAGGCGCATGCCTTGGTTCCTTTATCTCTTAAAAAAAAAAATTAGAGATAGGACTATTACATTGCAAAGTATCAATAATTGTACTCGTTCAAGTAGCGATTGTTGTATTGATAGTTTTTCGTTAAATTTCGTCTGGGTTAATTTAATTTGCGTTTCGGGTTAAACTGATTTGTGTTTGGGTTAAACTGATTTGCGCTTGGGTTAAATAAATGTGCGAATGCTATAATTAAATTTTAATTTTTTTGATTTGCTTTAAAGTCGTTTTCGAACGATTTCGGTACAAATTTGCATGAAAAGGTTTTTTGAGTCGAGGAGTTAATGTTTGGTATAGGTTTCAAAAACTAAATGATTATTACATTTAAGTAAAATTTTTTTTTATTATTATGGAGGGCAACTCCAATAAAAAATTAATTTACAAATTTAATTTCATCAAATCAACCCAACATCATGTAGATACATTGAGTATTTATCTTAAAGCGTTTTAATTTTTGTGAAGTCGTATCTGTTACCTCTAAACAAACTGTACATATAAACAGCTGTATAAATTAGAGTTTATCTTTGAATTCTGTATAATTTTGCATCTTTTTGTTAGGCAAATTTTTTTATATCTTGTTTAGTTATTCTAAAATTAAAAAGTTAATTGAAAATTGTTACCATTACAAAAAACAAAAATAACAGATTTTGTTTACGTTTTTAAGAAGATAAATACTTTTAAATAAGTACCCTAGAAACGTTAGATAAAGAGACTTCTATTCATCTAATGAAAAGATATTACACATCTTTTATTCCTATAAATAAAGTAAGTACTGTTTTTTCAAATTGTTTTGAAATTTTGTTTAGATTCTACCACATAAGAGATATACTTACGCCTGATACCCCAATCCATCATTTTGTTGTAAAATGTTTACGGGACACGCAATGCCCAACATTAAATTCTAATAAGTAATAAGGAATGAGTAAACTCCAACTAATGCATTTACACTACTTCAATTTCAATGAAAGACATTCTTTATATCTCACAAAAGAGATAAAAAGAAACACACAAACAGACACAAAGGACAACAGCTAAGGAAGTGAACGAATAGCTTGCGGTTTGAATTTCAATTTTATATGACTTAAAAACACGCGACTGTAACAATTTTTTCTTTTAAATGAAGATAGCCGAAATTAAAAGACAAACATTCCGAAAAAAGTCAAAATAGAATACTTGATAGAACTAAATTTATTTCCTTAAAAGGATACTAATTCTGTACAACTCGCGAGCATATTTTGAAAAATAGGTGCACACGCGAGCACCACTGCGCCAAAACTGATACTGAGATTTCTTCAAATTTGGTTAGAGAGCTAGGCAACGTAGAACCGACGAAGTTCCAGAGTGAGCAGCACAGAGTTGGTGTACGATTGACCGACCGACCCAAAAATACAAACACAAAAAAAAACAACCAAATACAAATAACACAAGCAATATAGTAAAAATATAAATAAAAAAAGGAAAGTCCTTGAGGTTAAACGGGAAATTATGAAGACCAAAGAAAATGTTGCAAAGTGATATACCATAAAACCGCAGACACCAGAACAAAAAAACAAAAACACTATAGAAGTGATAACAAATAATATAAGGGCGAGCAGAGTAACTCATAGCGGCTAAAATGAGCAACTGCTTGTGCGATTTTGGGGTGTTTAGTGGTGTTAGAAATTCTTGTTTTCGAATTACAAAACATTTGCTCGTTACAACACACAAGTTTGTAATATTACAAAACTTTTTCTTTATCTCTATACAAACTCAAGTGGCTGAATATGTGGCTAGTATTGCCTCAGCTATGAGGCGAGATAGACTTAGCCGCGCAGCAGAGACACCTGGCTGCATCTTGGCCGGGTTGTGGATTGTTTACTTAATTAATTTCGAATATTTTTCGGTACACTTTCGTAGATAACAGCAAACCACAATCACTGGAAAGCAATCGTCGTACGACGAACAAACTTGGGGGAAAAAAAAATTAAATTTGTAATAATAACAAAGACGAGTCGCCGAGCAATAAAATAAAACCAGCACCACCCACCTAGTCACAGTCACCCAGAATCCAATAGCAAAAACCACCGGCACATCGTCTTTATTGTGATGTTTACGAGATGTGTTGTTTTTTAGCTCTCTACTCGTATTAAGGGGGGGGGGGCGATACATTGCGTAATTTAGCAAAATTTTGTTTTTCTTTCAAAAAATAGTTTGATATTTAGAGCATTGGCTCCGAAGTTTTTAGAATACAACTCGAAGTTTCTTTAGAGTCTCTGTAAACTATTTAAATTAACCCATTTCTTCCCGACGTTGCGTTCACTTTTACTTTACAAAATACAGTAAAAATTCACTATTTTTATCAAAATCATCATTAAAGTATTAAAAGGCGTTCACAAAAACTCTGTCTTGTTGTTTATTTGCACAATTAAAAACATTTTTTTTTTTCGATATTTATCAAAAATTTTTTTAAAGTGTTAATAAATGTTTAGTTTAACTTTTATGTACATATTCTAGCATGCATTCAGCATTTTATTTGTCTTTGTGTTTTAAAGCGAATTCTTTTGAAACATCGTATTTCTTTTGTAAGAACATTGTATATTTTCTGTGTTATGACTTTCGTAATTCTTCGGACATTTAGTTTTTCAAGTTTTTCATATTTTTTTTAGCAAATATGTAAACAAAAATATATTCTCTCTCAAATATAAATAACATCCAGGGTTTTGTTGTCTTCTCAGAAAAAAGTTATGTTTTAGTGTTTCGTTGTGATTTTTTTAAGAAATGTAGTTATTCTATATATATCGCTATATTTTATATTACAATAACTGGGGCGCAACGATTTGAAAATGGTTTTTTGTTCAGAACAAAAGAAAATATGTTTGGTCGAACCAAAAAACGATACCTCAACTAGTTATCGAGATATCGATTTTTAAAATTTTTTGATTGGAATAATATCTGTTAAGTAAAATATCTATATCTTTATAATTAAGATAATGGTAGATAATGATAGATCTAAAATATTGAAATAAGTTAAATTAAAATAAATTAAAGCAATAATTTTAGTTTTGTGAGCAGTTTCATATTACTTTTGCTTTTAATAAGTAATAAAACCGTTATTTTTTCAAAAATTTGCAGTATTAATGTGTTCAAAATATATTTTATATTTCAAGCCTACAGTTTTATCTTTCATTTAATATATAGAAATCCATTCGTTTTTTTAACCCTCATGTATACGAAAAATTTCCCCCTTTCGTGTATACGAAGGTACCCAGGTACCTTTACACCTAAAATTTACCCTTTCGTGTATACGAAGATACCCAGGTACCTTTACACTATCTGTATGGAAGAAACTAGACGTGAATGAAAAAATCCAAAGTAACTTTGTAATCCTTCATCCTGATTGCATCAGTACGTGATTTTCTAATCGTAAAAATCGACAAAGACCATAACAGTTCGAATTCGCATGTATTTTACCCGGAGGTACTCGGGTACCTTCGTATAAGACGAAGGGGTAGTACTTAAAAATCTTTCATAAAAACTTGCCAAAATATTTTCTTTGCAATATAAAAACTTTATTGAATAAAAAAATAAATTTTACTAGAAGGAAGGTACTAAAGATTTCAGTATATAGTTCGTTGGACGAAAGTTACCATTTTTTGCTTTAAAATTGCAAAAGGTACCCGGGTACCTTCGAATACACAGGAGGGTTAATTGACTCTAAGTTTAATATATTTGTTGCGATGATCAAATATTTAATTTAACAAAATGGAAGCTGTTGACCGAAACTGATCAGCTAAATGTTGTCATTTCTGTAACTAACTGTGTATTTAATTAGTGATAGACTAAAACGAAATTTACTGCTACTTTAATTATCAAATATATGATAAAAACGTGCGGGAAAGTGTTTTAGTTATTTCTTATACCTGCAATCTCCAAATAAAGACGATTTTCCCATTCCTGACAATTTATGTCATTCCTGTAACAACTCAATCAATTTCATGATGCTCAAAATTAGCTCTCGAGCTAAGGGCTTTTCAGCCTTGTACACTTATATAAATTCTAGAGCCGCTAAAAAGCTTTCAGTCTGCAGGCTTACTTATTGCAGCTTCAGTTTTATTTTTACATTTAACCACAATGCTACGAAAACATTCAATCTATATTTAAAAACATGTTTTCAATGAAATTTTATTTCTAAACAGACTCTTCTTTTACTAATTTTTACCAATTTAGTGATGGAGAATGTGTATTATAAAAACAAAAACAAATAAATAAAATAGAAGCGAGTGTGTGTAAAGGCCTTTATCAGTATTTAAATAATGGATAAACGCATATAAAAATGGATAAACATATACTTAAAATTCAGCCCGATGTCAAGCGGTGTCAAAGAAGTTCCATCTTCTGGAAGTTTAGAAATAAAAACTTATAACGCAGAAATAGCGCTTCTGGCGGTTTTTAAAATTTCACAAATATATATATACATTTTCTCTTTTGTTTTAATAAGATTAAATCTTATACCTTCCACTAGAAATTCCATTGCACACATTTAAAAAATTTATTGTATAACACTGCACTTGATTCTTTAAAAATGCACTAATTTCAACTGATGATCATAATAAATAATTAAAACTAAATACCTGTTTTACACTGCTTATTACTCAATACTTATAATCGAGTGATAAAACAATTCTAAATACCGTCTTTTTTAGATCATTCAACATTTACAGTTATTTTCATTGTTATAATGGCATTGCAAACTATAGAATCAAAACGAGTGCCAATATATTGTGATGCCAATTATTCTACAGATTTTGCCATCAGTCAAATCTATTTCAGGTGCTAGACTGTAATAAGTCGATTGAAATCTGAAAAGTCTGAACGGTTGCTTAAGCCTTCAAGCCATAAGAAAGGACGGATCTTACCATATTCAAATGCAAGAAATACCAAATATGTTTTAAAAGCAAATATTTTATATAAAACCATTATTTTGATTTACCAGGAAACTCCCAGCGTAATTTTTAAATTTGATTCAATTATTTAAAGTGGAATTGATGAAAAAATACCATATATTTTCACTATTTCAACACACCATAAAACACTTTCTTCGGTACCATAAACGAAGCGCAAACTTTAAATTGCAAAAACTTACCAATGTTTTAACCGATTTTAATGAAATGTAGCAAATTTTTTTTTTGTTTGCTATATATCCTATCAAGAAAATAGCGGGAATAGAACATTTAAAAATTCCGCTTAAAGAGATTGTCAAAATTATTGTGTCTAAGTTGGCACAACTGTTTTTAGTACTGATGCTAAGTTTGAGTTTTGTAGAAGTATTTTCTGGACTCTCGTCTCGAATTCAATTTTTTGTTTTCCATCGACTGAAAACGGGTGGTGCCGCGAAGTGGTAATTTAAGTTTTGGTAATTTACGAAAAAAGTCAGCCCGAACCGATGAATACGGTGATTGTTTCGATGGTATTTGTTGAGTTATTGCTCAAAAATGCGTTCACAATGATAGCCTTCTAAGATGATGCGTTATTGTGGTGTAAGATCCATGAATTTAGACGAATTTTTTCACTAAAACGCCGCATAACGCTCAGATAATATTCTTCGTTTATCGTTTCACTTTTTGGCAAAAATTTGTTTTGACAAAAAACTTTTTTGACAAAATGTGTTTGCAGCTTAGTTTTCAAATTCCATAAAAAATTTAGTTTTTTTTTTTAACTTAAAACTTCGTCATTATGTGCATATTTACTTAATTTTACGAACATCATTTTCACTTTTTATCTTAGTTGAAATTTCTGGAAGCGTAAATTTTTAGTTTTAACTTCCGATAGCTGCTCGCTCCCCTCTTATTTTATAATTGTGCTGAATTAAAATTTACATGCATATTCCACCTTATAAAATAGTTTTTAAGATCTAATATGCGTTTATCTTTCTCGCAAAATAAAATTATTGAAACAAATTCCATTTACTTGTATCGCCTCCCCCTTAAGGTGGAGACATTGTTGTTGTTGTTGTTGTTGTTGTTGTTGTTGTTGCTACTGCTATAATGCTGGAGCCAGGAGTCTTGGAATTCCTGCAGGTTGATAGCAAACAGACTACAAGGACGTCAACATGTGGTGACACAAGAGAGTGATTTTCTATATGTCCTCGCTCAAGAATTGCAAAATTTTCTCTCAATCGAGTATTACGGAGAGCGCGAGAGTGAAGAAAAACCAGTAGCTTAATTGTGCTCTACAGGATATATTTAAGTAATTATATTTGTTTTTTTTTTATTCCATACTACTTTCATACCAATAACGATATTTTACAACGCATGCGTCTACTTTAGCATCTATTGGAATATTTGCCGAACATCAACTCATGGCAAGTGTGTAAGAAACAGCTGTTTATTTATTTCCACTACACTGAAAAAATACAACCTAGTCAACCAACACTATATTTTAAATTTCCGACAATACGAACCCCTAACTTGCGATTTCTTCAACTTGACCATGAAGGAGGTTCACTTCACAAGAGGCTGGTATGCGTCGCCTTTCTCTGAATACAAAGGTATTCAGCTCCTAGCGTACGCTAATGATATCGACCTTATCGGGCAGACCGAGAGAGACGTCACTGCTGCTTTCACCGCTATCGAAAAAAAAATTTGCCAAACTGAGTCACCAAAAGTAACTATAACTTTGTACTCGTCATTTATTTCCCAAAACTAGGCACCGCACATTGGGCCAGGTTTTTCAATAATTGGCCAAAAATCAAATATGTTATGTATACAAATGATTCCCTCGATTTATAACGGGACACATTAAGGTACCCTTAGACGAAATAGTATTAATATAAAATTAATAATTACAATTTGAGATAAATTAAAGTCAAAAATTGGTTTTTTTTTTATTAACACCTTAAATTTGAAATCATCGTCAGTGTACCTATTTCTTAAAAATCTTTTAAATGTTTTGCATTTTATTAAAGATATTGAATACAATATTGGAAAAAAAATATATACACATATTTTCTTTTATTTTTAATCCATTTTTCGTCATACTTAATACACAAAAATGGGATTTTAAAAAAATGCCGCACCTAAAGAAGATTCCCCGAGATTCTACTGGTAATTGAAATAATTTGCATGCTATTACTTTCTTTAAGACGTTTACTTGAAGAGGGATATGCACACTTTTGCACGTTTTTAATAACTTTCGAGAAATTTATAAAAAACGAACGTCGTGCAGTACTCTTAAATCGAAAAAAGACGACCTAAATCAAAAACCAGATAGAAGATAGTAAGCAATTTGGCAATAAAGCAAAGACAAACTATAAGAAAACTGGATCAAATGCAATTAAATTGCGATAATTGAGCTTTTTTGAGTGTTGCAAAATCAAGGAGTCGTGTTCATAGTGTTGCGTTAAGCGAGATTGTGTTGTATTTCCAACATTCAATCTGTGTACTATTGAATCGAAATGGTTAAATTTTCAAAAAGAGAAATTCCAAATTAAACTTATTCGCATCACGACGATGTTAATTTCGCAATTGATTATTTTGACAAAAAAAAAAAATATGCAAAAAATATAAAAAATTTAAAAAAAAATATAAAAAACAAAAACAAAAAAATATAAAAACAAAAAACCGAAAAAAATTTAAAATAAAAAAAACATGGGGCTCTCCCCGCAACCTCCACGTGGTGACCCTGGAAACTATATGTGTCATTTATGTAGGCTAAATGCGGGTTTTTTGTTTCTCGATTTTATAACATATGTAAATTTCTAAAAGTGCTATTTTCTAAAGCCTTGTATATTTATTTTTAGTTCACACATCACACGTCAGATTCGGATAAAGCGTCCTCTCTTTTTTAATATCCAAGAATAAATAATAACCAAAATAAATTTTTTATTCAATAGTGCCACGCTCCTTTGTTGAATCCCGCCCACTCTTCTAACATGCTCGTAAACGATCCTACCCACCCATATATCCAATTTCAATAAGCTGGTACAAATATTTGACGAGATACAGTGTTTTATTGATAGCGCCACGCCCCTTTGTTGAATCCCGCCACTTCTACCGTTATGCTCGTAGAAGATACCACCTACTACTGTGCCGATTTTAAATAAACTTTTGCCAGTTTTAGACAAGATACAGTATTGACAATTGATAGTGCTACGCCCCTTTGTTGAATCCCGCTTGGAAAGGATGCTTTACTCCAAGTATCCGGCATCAAGTTTTATTACCTCAACTCAACGCCAAAATAAAGTTTTTGGCCACTTTTTAAATTTCTGGCCCAATGTGCACCGCCGCACAGTCGGCCTAAATGAACGTTTGCGTCTCATAAATGATTTTTTAAAAATTACTCTTGCAGCCTGTATCATTATGAAAATAATCTAAGAAAAGGTCAAATTTTGTACTACAGTGAGCATTTTATAAAAAAATTGACACGATTCAGTTATATGGCTTGCTAAAGTGTTCTCAAGACACAGTCCTAAGCAGCGAAATGAAGAACGTTTTTAATCGAGTCTTTTTCAACTCTTTTTAAATTGATCATACAAGTATTATATACCGTTGGAAAGCTTAATGCTTAGGCTTTTTGAAAAAATAAAAATAAAACAAAAAATTGTTTTATATAATAAATTTAATATTTTTTATCAACCTGTTTTTTTTACATCTTTGATTAAGGTTTAAATAGTTGCGCTGTCTTGCGCTTTTTTCTTTCATAGTGCATTTAGTTCCTTAGTGTATTAGTAACTAAACAAAAAAAAAATAAGTTGCTAAAAAATTAGTAGAGGAAACCAGCGGCGTAGGAATGCAAAAGGGGACCTTGCTGCCTTTTCTAACTCATCACATATTATGAACTTGTGTTTTTGAGGGTTTTATGGTAACTTTGCACAATTCAACTATTTATTTAATTTTTTTATATCAGAATTCTTCAACAAATACGATTTTTGTGTTGATGTGTTGTTTTCCGTTCATGGTTCTATATGCGTAGTATGGAGTCTGCGTAATAATCTCACGCATGTGGTGCCCCACTTTTACCACATACAACAAATTTACACAATATACTTTACTTTAAATTTTTAATTTTAGATTTAAAACTTTATTTTTAAGATTTCAAAAATTATAAAAATTTCTATCAGTTTGTAAGAATAATCTTAACAAACTTGTAATAATAAAAATAATGGATAAAAATAATAGAAATAATGGAGTTTGAATGCTTAATTGAATATCATAGAAAATATATTTTAAATTTGGTTTTATTATTGCAAGAAAAAAGTTGCACAATTTTGAAATGCAAAATCGTATTTTTTGAACTTGAAAAAACTTAGTACTAAAATAGATTTTGGAACAAAGTAGTTCAAGTGATTTATTGAATATCAAAGAAATTACATTCCAAATTGAGCTTAAATATTTAAAGAAACAAAAAAATACAGATTTTTGAAAGCCAAAATCGTATTTTTTTAGATTTAAAACAAAATTTTGGTACTAAAAACTAAAATGGATTTTAAAAAAAGTAGTTTAAATGATTTATTGAATATCATAGAAAATATATTTTAAAATTTGGCTTAATTTTTGGAAGAGACACGAAAGTTATAGAATTTTAATAAGCTATTACAAGCCATAATCGTATATTTTTTAATTTTAAATAAAATTTTAGTAATAAAAAACATGTATTTTTAAAAATTAGTTCAAACGATTCACTGAATATCATGAATAATATATTCCAAGTCTGGCTTCATTATACCAGGAGACAACAAAGTAACAGAATTTTGAGACGCAAAAGTCCATTAAATATTGCGGCGCTTTAAAAAAAAAACAAAACAAAAGAAGGCACTTTTTATTTCTTTTACATTTATTGTCTGACAACAGTGGCGTGCTAGTATATTTATTAATTTGCCACTTATGGGATGTGTTTGTATCGAAATAATCGGACACCGAAGTAAAATTTTCCGAAAGTTTTAACTCAATCTAACAGTTAGTTTTGGAGTAATTGATTTTTGGTTTTGGAGATGTATGGGTGGTGCCACGTTCTCTTTTCCAATTTCGCACACATTTTTTGAGGTTATTAGTTTCTTTAACATTCATTGTTCTTCCCGAAAAGCAAAATATCGTGTTTAAGGTGTTGAATGTGCATAGGAGGTGCCGCGCCCCGTTGCTTTATACCACTTATATTATTTGTAAGGATTGTCTTTGATAACAACTTGTTTTTGTTAAATTTAATTTTTATTGCAAAATTTTTGAACTATGTATACAACAAAAGTCTATAGCTTTTACAGAGTAACATTTTTTACGCGACCATTTAAATAATGTTTATAGTAGTGTTAATGGTGATAATAGTTGTGGTAGATATAAATTTTTAGAAATTACATAATTGATTTTTTTATTTATTTAAATTTATTTATTCTGAAAATAAATTTATCTTTTCTTAATTTCAAATATAATTTTTGAATATTAATAGCAATTCAAAAAATTATAAAACTTTTAAATGAAATTCGGAATTTCAATTCATCTGTTTTGACTTTTAATTGATCTTTTCTGAATTTCCATTGTTTTTTTTTTAATTTCAAACGGAGTTTCAGAATTTCAATTCATTTCTAATGAATTTTAAATATAATTTTTGAACTTTAATTGAACTTTTCTGAATAACATTAAGCAAAAGTGTTGTTGCTTGCGTTTAAATTCAAATCTGACAAAAATGATTTACAATTTCAATGTAACCCGCCATCACTGTATATGGTATAAAAACATGCAAACATGTACGAGGGGAAATATCAAGTCAATTTCGACAGTTTTTTTTAACAGAAAACGCAAAGTTTATCGCTTTTACTTGAGGTGACAGCTAAGGAGGTAGAAACCGAAACTAGGTCGACCAACGTTTATTGATAACGCATAACAAGAATCAATCAGATATACTAAGAAATAAATAGAAACTTCAATATCATGCATGTGTACTATTTTATGCATATACTCGTAATATTTATCAATATTTGACTTTACTATAATATAGTAGATAAATCAATGGAATTCGTAAAAATATGCACTTAGGCAATTGCTAACATAGGATTGATGTTAAGTGTTATTCAGAGATTAGCATCATTTTGATAATTTAATAAAATCTTTTCGTAAGTAAATAAAAGTAAATAAATCTACACTTATCTAAATATTTATATAAAAACAACAAAAAATCACAAAATACACAGATGTACTCTAACAAAAATTATTTTTATTCAAATTTTGTATTCCTTTAAATCACTTACAAAACTTATCACAAAAATCATTTGAATTTTTTGATTTAATGTTTTTAAGTAAGTTCTCTTTGCTTAGCTTCATCTTTTTCACTATAAAATTCAAAACCTTATAGAACAAGTTTTTTACAATATGGCTCTTGACCCACAACTTTCCGAACTGAAGTCAAAATGTAACTGATTGCTTGTGGCATTAAAGCATAATTCGAAGTTACAAAACATACCTACATAAATTCCGGCAAAAAAAAAACCAAAACATTAACAAACAACCAGAATAAGAATTATGCGAAACAATTTATTGCCCTCTGACTAGACTCGACATAATTATTGATAAAACATTGCCTAATTGCAGGCGTGCATAAATGAATGAATGAATGAAACTATTTATCCTGGCTGCCATGCCTTTCTTCCTGCTTGTCTGACTTTCCTGATTTTGCTCTTACTTCTTGTTTATTTACCTGATTTAGCGGAAAAATGTCTGCCGCTAAGGACAGGAATTTTAAACATTGTGAATTACATTTCAATGACGGCCGTCGTCGCTTCTATTGTCGCGGGGAAAATTGCGAAGGATTGCCAAGGATTTGCAAAGCAAGTTCATCTAAGGAGCAAAAAAGAAGCATGTTGCTTAAGTACGTTGATTTTATGCTTAGAGT
Source organism: Dichetophora obliterata (assembly GCA_963920525.1). NCBI lineage: Eukaryota > Metazoa > Arthropoda > Insecta > Diptera > Sciomyzidae > Dichetophora > Dichetophora obliterata. The sequence goes on from OY986435.1 coordinate 52,365,491, forward strand.
TAACGAAGGAATGTTAATGCTGAGTGTAAGGAATGCAATAAATTTCGAGTGGAATTTCAAAAATTATGCGTAGTCATTTTTTGTTTGTATCAAACATAATGGATTAGTAGAATTTTTAAAATAACAGCGGATTAACATAAATTCGCAAATTTATAATTTTTTTAAAACAAAATTATGGCTTTAAATGTATAGGAAAAATAAATGTTCAAACAGACATACTGCAAGTATAGCATTTCGTATATAAGCATAAGCATTCTTGAGCATAAGTTTACTTGCAGAAAAATTAATAATACGATATATCGCTATCTTAATATAGAAAGGCCCTGACTCATTTCTTTCAAAATCTAGTTTTTTGGAGATTTTTGCAATTTCTGTAGCAAACAGATAAAAATTGCTATAGCATTAAATTCGTCTTTGGTGTCTTAAATAAAAAACAACATTTAAAAAAATTCACACCTGCAAAATTGTAACTTTTATTAAGGTTTTTCCTTCTCCTTTAAAGTAAGTAAGTATATTAAGAAGCAATATGTATATTATTAATTAAGATGATTTTTGTGTTTAAAAATTCAAAATAAATGGAGCAAGTAATAATTTTATTTGCTGCAAATTTGTCAAAAGTTTAAAATTATTCGCAGTAAGTATTTTAAAATAAATATTTAATACAAAACTAAATTAAAACAAAAGTTAAATTAAAATTGCAGCAAAAATATTAAAAAAAAATGTTCTTATTTAACAAAAACACCTGAAAGCTGACGCTGTGATGCGATTAGTACAAGTGCGGTTTTTTTTGTGATTTTTTATGTTTAAGGTATAGGTAAATACAAAAAAAAAGTATTTGATAAATTTTGGACAGGTGGGAGTGGCAGCTGCCATACAACTTAAATATATTTTGCACTGTATCTTAGAAATGAGATAAAATACGATAACAAAATCAAAAATGGAAGTGTAATATATGATTTCCAAAGAGTGTACAATATTTCGGTGTGATTGGACAATCGAGCATTTTTAACAAAATTTAAAACTGATTCGAAAACTCATCATTTCGTAGATCGTTGAAAGAACTATTCTTTAGAAAAAGTTTTTTTAAAAACCACTTCTTCAAAATAATAAATATTTTGCTTAAACCTCCAGTAGACATGCAGCACTCGTTCCAGTAACAAAATCGGCGAGTTACTGATTTGTGTGACGTAATGCGATATCGATATCTAGTTACCTATTTCGTGACATCTAATGTTTCTGCACGTTGAAATCGGTAAATATTTGGTCCGTGGACAAAGAACAAAAATCGAGAAGAAGCGTTGCGAAATTAACTGCATTATTATGTATCACGAAGAAGCACACTAACGATGAGAAAGACATCTTCCATACAAAATTGTATTGCTTCTCGTGTCCTTTTCATCGTTAGTGTACTTATTCGAGATACAGAATAATGCAGTAAGTCAAATGACAAGCAGCTGTTCAGTTGCATTTAAGTATTTTATTTTATGTACGCTAAAATTTTATAACAAAGTTAAAGAAAAATCAATATGTAATATTGATGTGTAATAATGTTTGCGAAAATATTCAACAATTATGAATGTTAATAATTTGACACTAAGTGATGTGTAACAAAAACTTAGCAAATATTTTTAACCGGGTACTTTTGCAATGCTCTAACATATATTTTGTTTGGTTAAATTTTCTTCTTTTATGTAAATGCGCATTCGTTTTAAATTGCATTACCTTGAAAACTAAAACTTTTAAAACAAACAACAATATTATAATCAGTAATAAATGTAACTTAAGCGAAAGTATCCATTTTAGAATGTAAATTGCGAGTACTGTACTATACATATACACAACATTACTGTCATTTATACAAATCGGTAGATTTCTCACTTGTCGCAGAGTGAGTGAAAAAGCACCAACTTTTATCAATTCACTTTTCTTAGCCAAACACTTTTTTTCAAGATTCCATTGAAGTAAAATCGGAACAAGTGACAGCTTATCGATTTGAAACGAACAAATCCATTCAGATTATTACACAAACAGTGTAGGTAAGAATTACGTCAAATCGGTAAAATGAATCGGTAACTGCGATCGTTACGAGTTACAAGAACGAGCTACTGTTATTATTTATTTTTTAAAACTAACTTTTTTAAATTTTTTTATAATTTTTGTTAATGTTATGAGCTAATACCTTGTTCTCACTTCCTTATTTTGTTTACTTCTTTGGGTTCTCGTTTTTGGCAAGTTTCTCGTTTTGGTATTTAAAACTACAAAAATAAAAAAAAATAGCAAAGAATATAATGTAAAGAGATTGCATGTTTCTTTCACTCTCTGATACCAATAATGGAATAAAATATTTTTTCCAATAATTTGTAATTCAATGTCATTTGAGTTTAAGCAGAGTGTAAAATTTCAAATCTCACGAAAAAAGCGTCTGAGGTAACTGGTTCCTACATTTAAATTAATAAATGAAATTAACATATGATTTAATTTCATTGTTATTGTTGAAGCTGGCAGTAAATTTCTTTACACGGTACAACAAGTTATAACGTTTCATTGTTCTTAAAATATAAGAAGGTCTTTATACACTAAAGTATTATTTTCTTTATAAATATATATATTTTATACCACCACGTTTTTTACGTAAGGGGTATATACAGGGTTGCCCATATTCGACGGACCCATCTGGCAACGCCATAACTTTTGACAGAGATGTCAGATCGCTTAATGACATACCGCGTTTGAAGCGTCAGTCCAAGCAGATTTTTACCATGGAACAATACACGCCACGCGAGCGCTCTGAAATAGTTGAAATTTACATTCAACAGAAGAAGTCAATTGTGAAAACTCAACGTGCTTTTAAAAGATTAAAAAATGTGAGAAGTGCACATTGAATGGGACCGTAAATAAGCAAAATTGCCGTATTTACGCCACTGAAAATCCTCAGGAGATTCAAGAAGTGCCTCTTCATGACGAAAAAGTCACAGTTTGGTGCGGCGTTAGTGCGAAAACGGTCATTGGGCCGTTTTTCTTCCAAAATGAAAATGGCCATGCTGTTACCATCAACCAGGAGCGTTATCGCGACATGATGACCAATTTTGTGATGCCAATTATTCGTAGAAAGCGTATGAGGCAGTTCTGGTTTCGACAAGACGGCGCTCCACCGCACACAAGTCGCATAACAATCGATTTTCTGAAGAATTTGTTTCCGGGCCGTTTGATGTCGAAAAGTGGTGATTTGGACTGGCCACCGCGTTCGCCCGATTTGACGCCGCCTGACTTCTTCTTGTGGGGATATTTGAAGTCAAAGGTTTACGTTAACAAGCCAAGGACCGTAGAAGAGCTCAAGGACAACATTCGTGAAGAAATAGCCGCTATTCCGGCCGAAATGTTGGCGAAAACGATGGAAAATGCTGCAAAAAGGGCACAATACGCCATCAACGCCAGAGGCGGCCATTTGAGAGATATCATATTCAAAAATTGATGTAAACAAATCTACTTGGAACAAATTAAATGATTAAGATTGCCAACCGCCAAATTTTTATTTTTTCTTTGATTTTTTTAAAAACAACATGGGTCCGTCGAATATGGGCAACCCTGTACACTTTGTCATTCCGTGTGAAACGCCCAAAAAGAGGAGTGGCAGAAGTAGAAAAGTATATATGTGTTTTTGATCAGCATCATTAGTACATATATATGCTTCTATCTAAAAACTGAATATCTAATTCGTATAAAAGAAAATTCGTATGAACTTTCGGATGAAAATTCGCTTTATGAAACGGATTTTTAAATTCCACAATAAAGAATTAAATCACTTGGAATTTTGCACAAAGGCTTTGCTCGAAAATCCGCATTTTAATGGATGCTTTAGCTTTTGTAAATGAGCTAAATCAGATAAAAACCTGTCCTACCTCCCATAAAAAGTGGCTTTATGGAAAAGGTATAATTCCACAAAAATTTATCTATTTACTGAAATCACTGGTCAAATTATAACCCGAATAAGAGCTTACAGACCTCAATGTCAATTTCTCAATAGTAAAATAAATAGCATTTTTAAGACCATCAAACAGGTTAAAAAATAAGGCAACCGGAAGTTTGCGCACCTTACCACTCTTAGGACGCGTTTACAGTAGCAACTTGTTGTTTTGCCGAACCGAGCTGAAAGCGCGTCAAGCTAAAATCAGCTGGTAACGAAGCATCAAACAAGGGGAAAAAGTCATTAGGCTGAATAAGCGAATTTTTCCCTCTATTCGCCATTATTAAGGCGCCCTTAGAGCTTTAAGAAGTTTTAAGATAAGAAGGTTTAAGATAGTGTGAGACCCTTACGTAACAGTGAGATTGCTGTCTGTGTGCGTACATGTATTGAGGTTCGAGCAGACAAACAAATGAGGGGGCGAGTGCGCAACTCTCTCTTTCTCTCTCTCTCTCTCTCTCTCTCTCTCTCTCTCTCTCTCTCTCTGTGTGTCTCTGCTTCTGACCAGTGTTGCCGTTTTGGCTATTTATAGCCATAAGTGGCTTTTTTTTTCTCGCGGTCAGTTTTTGGCTATTTAGCGATCTTTTTTTTTCATTTGGCTATTTTTTTAATTCAGTTAAATTTATTATTTAAATTAATTTTTTAATAAAAGAAATTACTAATTAATTTTTAATTTAATTTTTAATTTAATTTTTAATTTAATTTAATTAATTTTTAATTTAATTAATTTTTAATTTAATTTTTAATTTAATTTAATTAATTTTTAATAAAAGAAATTACTAAAAATGATTTTAATTAAATAGAAATTTGTTTAAAAAAGAAAACTTGATAAAATCAGCATGCAAAAGAAAGAATCTATTTGCAACTAGTTTGTGAATCTATTTGCAACTACCCGAGTAAAATTACAGACGCCGTTTTAAATAATCTCGGCTGTACAACGGGCGAACAGCGACCGTACAGAGGCCGAACATCGGCCGAGTTGTGATTATTTTACAATGAAAATAAGCAGTGTTATTTAATAACAGTTAGGGAAAAGGTTTATATTGGAAATGTTTATATTGAAAAGGTTTATATTGGAAAATTAATAATATTGAATACAGTGAATTAAATATAATACAAACAAAATTATACTGTTTTAATTGAAAATTCACTGTTGCATTGTATTGCAACAACTTACTTAAAAAATTATTAACAACATATACAAAAAATTATTTTGTGGCACACACAAGTGGCGATACTATCACTATCAACATCAGCATCTCCGAGTAAGATTTGTTTTTGTTGTTGCGCATACGTTTTCCGTTAAATAACGGCGTTGAGCGGCCGTAGAACGTAATTTAGGCCTTGAACGGCCGTTGTTCAACTCAACTTTCGGCCGCTGGGCTTTTTGGATTATTTTTATGCCATCTTCTACCCTTGTAAGGCCGTGCGGCTCATGTTTGCTGATCGACCGCTGTTCGCTTGCTTATATTTTTACTCCGGTAGTTAGTACAAATTGGTATACAGGGTTGTCCATATTCGAAGCGCCCATCTGGCAACACTGTAACTTTCCGCAGTGATGCTAAATCGACTAATGACATACCGCGTTTGAAGCGTCATTATAAGCAAATGTTTACAATGGAACAGTACACGTTACGCGAACGCTCTAAAATTGTTGAAATTTACATTCAACAAAACAAGTCAATAGTGAAAACTCAACTCAATGAGCGATGAAGCTCATTTTCAGTTGAACGGAACGGTAAACAAACAAAATTGCCGTATTTATGCCACTGAAAATCCACAAGAGATTCAAGAGGTACCTCTTCACGATGCAAAAGTCACTGTTTGGTGCGGCGTTTGTGCTAAAATGCTCATTGGGCCGTTCTTTTTCGAAGATGACAATGGCCACAGAGTTACTGTCAATCAGGAGCGTTATCGCGATATGATAAACAATTTTTTCATGCCAATCGTTCGTCGAAAGCGTATCAGGCACTACTGGTTTCAACAAGACGGCGCGCCACCACACACAAGCCGCACTACAATCGATTTTTTGAAGCAATTGTTCCCTGGCCGTTTGATGTCAAAAAATTGTGATTTCGATTGGCCGCCAAGATCACCAGATTTAACGCCTCCAGATTTCTTTTTGTGGGGTTATTTGAAATCAAAGGTTTACGTCCAAAGAAAACCATGGAAAATGCTGCAAAACGGGCACAATATGTCGTAGAGGCCAATGGCGACCATTTACGAGATATCATATTCAAGAAATAATGTAAGCAAATCTACTTGAACCCAATTAAATGATATTCATGACGAACAGACAAAAAATATTGGTTTCTTTGATTTATTTAAAAATAAAATGGGCGAATATGGACAACCCTGTATAAGTTTTTTTTTTTTTAGAGCATACTGAATATATATTTTGGTTATTTTTTACATTTTGGCTATTTTTATTTTGTGTTCTGGTTACGAAAAAAAATTTGCCCCGGCAACACTGCACTGTTTTAAATGACACGTGAGAGTCTTTATTGCAATTTTAAGAAATGGAAACTGCAGCAAATGTGTGTAATACGGTGTAATCTGATTTAATATCAAAAAGTTTTTTGACACTAGGGTCGACACTAAAAATGTGCTTTTTATTTTATATTTTATGTGTATGTGCTGGTATTAAGGTGGTATTAAGGGGGCGCTGATTGCGAATCTGATGTAATGATTTCAAAAAATTTTTTGCCACTAGGGTGGACCCTACATATGTGTTTTTTTGTTTTATACTACTTGTAGGTGCGCTGATCGCTGGTTTCGAATCTTATGTTAGAATTAAAAAAAATTTTTAACTAGGGTGGATCCTGAAAATTTGTTTTTTTGTTTTATACTCTTATGTGCTGAAAGTATTAAGGGGTCACTGATTTCAAACCTAATTTTAAAAATTTTTCTCGACACTAGGAAGAACTCTAAAAATGTGGTTTTGGCTTTAAAATTTTTGTAAATGCGCTAGTCGATGATTTCGAATCTGATAATTTGAAAAAGTTTTTGGCACTAGGGTGGACCCTAAGAATGTGTTTTTTGAGTTTATACTGTTTCTAGATGCGCCGGTCGCTGATTTCGAATCTGATGTAAGAATTTAAAAAAGTTGACACTAAGGTGGACCTTTGAAATGTGTTTTTTTTATACTTTTAAGTTAGTCCAGTTTTAAATCCATATGAAAGGTCTATACGAGAAACATGATGAATGTTCAATGCTCAACGCCTTTTTGCGTTATGAAACAAACATCGCTGGCAACAGCAGTTGCCTATTTCAATCTAATAAGAATTTTACACTTTAATTTTGAATAAATCAATAATTTTTTCCTAAAGCATTAAATTAAACTATTATATCTGTGATAACTAAAATATGAGATATATGTCGTGATTTGTTTTTCCCACGTAAAAAAGTGGCATCTATTGTATGTGGATCTACTGTGGGGATCTATCTATATATACAAAAAACACAAAATATAAAAACAAATTATTATAGTTCATATCAAAATATTTATTAGCCTTAGGTGGATCAAATGTAAATGCTGTTCCTATTAATTTTTGCTCTATCTGCACTCTATCTGCCACCCTTCTGGGGGTCCCCATACAAAAAACACACAAACAAGATAATATCATTGCTCATTTACACAAAAAAGTGACGAGACTAGAAATATTTTCATGACGAAAATTTTTCGTTACGAGACTCAAAAAACTTTATTCTCAATATCAAATCGCCGCCTAAGAAGTTTCACTTCAAAATTTAAAAAAAGTTCCACACCTTGGCACTTTCAGGGCCTAAAATAGACATAATAGTTATTATAAAAAAAAATTTGCAAACATGAGGTCGCCTTTTGTTATTCTCCCAAATTTTCCCTTTCTACATATATATAATCCTTAACTACCGTTTGATAGCGCCAACATCTTAAAAGATGCGGTATTTAATTTATTTTATTTCAAAAGAACATGTTTTAGTCATGAAGTATGCCGATTTATAACTCTTAGATATTGGGAAATATTTTAATAGTATTATACCAACATTCAAGAACTTTTGTATTTTTTATAGAAAGCAGAGTTAAGTAAAAAATTATTCCTGAGATCAGTGGATATTTCCTTAAGTGTAAAATCATTTTTTCAATAAAAAAGTCCGATTTGGGCTTTTAAACTTCGATTGTAAGTAAGTTTATTTTATTCAAAACTAACTATTGAAGTCTCATTTATAGCAGCTTTTAGTTTATTTTGTATTCTTCCTTGTAGTTGTTTCGTTACTCGTTCGATTGTCACAATAACTTTTATAAAATCATAGCTTTATATACTTTAATTTATAATTAATTCGTATATTTTATTTATAATATTTTTTACAATTGTGTTGAAAAACAACAAATTGTCATAATTCAATGTATTTGCATATTTTCGAACATTATAAATATCTCAAAGCAGGTAATCCCCAACCTTATTTCATTTAAGTTTAAGCAACAGTTTCAGTATTACGCTTATTCAACACCATAACAAAAACAAGTACGTTTTTATCATTGCCTAAAAATGGCATATAAAACTATAAACGACAAAACAAGTCTTCCGAAACAAACACTTATACAGAAACTTACCCCTTGACGTTGGATGATTCATAAGTATCGAAAGTGGGCACTCGTCATCGTCCAGTATATATTCTGTGCCATCGCTATTCACCTACGAATGGAAATAAAGACAAATTAGTTTGCAATCAAAACAAAAACAACAACAAAATGAAGCAACACCAAAACCGCATCAACTTAATACCTGAACCAAACAATAGTGCAATGGATCCGCTTTGTCCAGACCATACTTCGCCAACATTTCCCGCACAACTGCCTGCGCACAGTCGCGTATCGAGAGCAACAACGTCTTATAGGGAACATCTTGACAAAGACTCTCGCCATAGATTTTAAGTGTACCACCCGTGTCGGGCCCACCGTCACGTGAACGAAATTGTTGTAATTTCTTTTCGAGCTTCTGCTGACGTCTTCTACGCATTACAGCTTCTGGATTTGATATGGAGCGCGTAAAGGAAGTTTCGGGTAGTTCGGTGTAGAGCTTGCCGGCCACCTGAGTATCGGCATCAATGCCGTTGGTGTTGCTAAAGCCACCATTGCTGCCATAACCACCGCTGCTGCCAGGTTCTGAATTCAATTTTGCTAGTTTCTCTTTCTTTTTTTGTTCCTTCTTTTCACGCTTTGAAAGTTTTCGCTTAAAGTTCATATCTGATTGTTCGATGGGCTAGAGGAAGAGAAAGAAGATCAAACGAATGAGTAATAAAAGAAGAGGTCACGCCAGGTTAAGCAACAAAAAAGAAAACAACAATAAAAATTTTTGCCAGTAGCGAGGGGGAAGAACAACAAAGCACTTGCTTGAGTAAAACATCATTAATGGTGAAATGAGTTCAAGTGGCTCAAGTCTGCCAACAGCTGCTGCAACTTACCGTTGTCTTCTGATCAATGTTCTTGAGCAGAAAACGACCCTCACGATCGTCAATGTGCCAGTTTAGCTGCACCAACAGCGGCTTTTCGTCAGGGTTCAGACGGCGTTCTTCGCCATTTGAGTGCACCTCGTAAAGCGCATAGTTTGGCACCGACAACATGCGCATGTCTGGACGGAATTTCTCGATAAGTGTGTCTAGCGAAGAGAGTGAGAGTGGGATAGAGAAGTAAATAAAAATAATAATACGCTAGCTCAATGCTTTGCTAACCTATCACATCAGCTACGGTAGCATCTGAGGCGACGCGAATGCATTTTGTGGCCACTTTTTGTCCAGCATCTTGAAAATAGAAACGCATGACACCGTGAAAAAGTAGATTCTGCAAATTTAAACAAGTGGGAGAAAGTGTTAGATAGGCGGTAGGAGGAAAACACAATATTCACCAGAAACTCACCTCATCTGGTTCGGAGAGTGCAAACAAATCTAAACGATTGGCATTCCACTGCTGGATGACAGAGCGCACCGCTTCACGATCGAGCATCTTTTTGTCGTGCGTCGACGACATCCTGGTGTTGTTAAAAGGCGGGCGTTGGACGTTGGACGTTGGACGTGTGGGAGTAGCTGTTGTGGCACGTAGGTCACGCAGCTGCTGTTAAGAAAAACATAAAATAAAAAAAAATATATTAAAGAAAATGAAAAGTTGTTGTTCTCACAAGATTTATTTATGGGCGATTGTTTTGATTTTCCAAGAAGCCAAACAAGACGTTCGGCCTACATATTGGACAAACACATGGATCTGCCTTGTAACCAGCTAGAGTCTGATTGTGGTTTTGTAAATACTGGGGCAAAAAAAAAACAAACAGCGGCTATTTTTGTTTTTATTTAACTGAGTTCACTGTTCGTTATGGAGCTATAATATAATAGCTTCCTGTTTATGCGAGTCGTTTGTTAAACAGTATTGCAGATGACAGAACAGCTGCTATAAAGTTTTTGTTTTCCAAATCGACGAAGAAAGTTTACAGAAAGCTTTATTTTTCTCTCATTTAAGAAGTAAAATAAAAAGTAGTTTCTGAGCTCAACTTCATTTTAAATTCTAAACTGTACAGGGTGTGTACCCAAGTGCGGAAGTATGCTTGACAACACAGGAATTACTACAGGCAGAACTATAAAAACCGCAAGCATTTAAATAAAACTTTAAGAATTCGACACAATTCGGGTTGATTTTGCGACAACGTGTGTGTGCGTTCATATTGCCAATAGAAGACACTTTGTTATGTGATACGCAGCAAACAACATAAACGTTGAATTTTCTTATAGAATTTTATTTTCTTTCGTTGTTGATTCTGTTTTGGTTCCCTTTAGTTAGTTTAATAACCGCCAACGGTTCCACTCAGCTGAACACCATCGAGACACTTTGGGTTCTATTTTACAATTCTTAGTTTTGAAAGGGTTATATTTTGATACAAGCTGTTATTGTTTCTTGTATTTTAATGAAATTACTTTAGTTTTTTTTTTTGAGTTTACGTTAGTGTAAACAAATGTTAGTCAAGCATAAAATAAGGTTACAGTTTGAGTTTTTTTAGCGTTTTTACTATTGATAAACTGAGGTTTCGTGGTGAACTTGTGGCGAATTTATAGTTTCCTTTAATACACAGGGTCCTTGTTTTAAGTTATTTTGTATAAAGTCTATAAGCATTGAGTGAAGGTGCATACCTTTGCCACCTTTAAATTTTTGAAATCTAGGACGTAGTCGTAAGCATACAGCTGTGAACACGAAAATTGCAGTGCCTTTTTCTAAGATTTATTCAAGTCAACTAAAGAAAGAAATTATATAGGTAACGGGCTTGCAGATGACCCATTTAAACTAGAATGTGTTAATTTATATTTTAAAGGTAAAAAAAATGCAATAATTTTAGCTACAAATACAGGCAGATACACGGAGAGAGTTATCGGCTGATATCAAGCCAAAACGGATATAAATCACGCCGAAAAACTATTGTTTCATAGCTTGTATTGTAAAATAGCCAACTTTCATCTATTTTTAATACAATGAAATACTAATTCCACTTTTTTGTCAAATTTAATGAATTGCAATCCAAAGTTACTTATTTAGTCCAAAAAAGTTATATTTTACTATATATAAAGATTACTTTGATTGAATTTTTGATGCGAATTAGGGAAAATGATGCAGGCCAGAATTTTTCTACTTTTGGTTTGGATCCGTAACACTTTGTAATAATTTAATACAACTTTTTTGATAAATTTTCTAACTTTTCGTTTGAAATTAGGGAGAAATCAAGAAAGGATTTTCAAAATTTTGCTTTGAATCTGTAACCATTAGTACTAATTCAATACAAATTTTCTTTTAATTTACAAAATTTTTTGTTGCAAATTAAGGTAAAATCTGGTCAAAATTTTGTTAAATTTTATTTAGGATCTGTATTGCTTTGTATTTATTTAATACGATTTCATTTTTAATTTACTAAATTTTTGCTGCAAATTTAGTGAAATTTGTGTTAGTGTAGTTTGTGTAGAAAAATTTGGTTCCGTTGAAATGAAAAGAAATGCGTTTTGGTTTTCCAAAAAACCATTTTATTAATTTTATTTAATGAGAAATTATTATAAATAAGACAACTTAAAATATTTTCTTCTATCAAACAATTCATATGACAAAAAGTTTTAATTTCAAAAAAATCGATATTAAAAATTTAAAGATATAAGATTTTTTTCTGTTTCACAAGATATAATATAGCATTGAAAATGCTTATCTATATCTTCTATAATGAATTCAGTAACAGTAAGCTGAATACTATTTTCAAAAGCAACTATGTGCATTATTTTAAAAAAACATCGTTTTTGTAGAGGAAAAAATTACATTTATAAACAGTCCCTTTTTATTCAATTTGAGATAAGAAAATAAATTTTTACAACAATTTTGATTGAAATGGATACTAATATTATTTATGTGTTCAAGATTTGTAGGAATAACATTACTTTAGGCATATGATATCCAAGATATTAGTCTTATTTTCATACACAAAAAATGTTTTGAGAAAAACTATGTATACTTAGTAAATTTCACTTTTGAACCGACGAAATTAAATTTAGACTTTTAAACAACCAATTTAAATTTTTGCACAGCTTTCGTTGTTTGAGTTTTTGCGTATCGCTGCGTGTTATGGTTTGATTAGTCATACCTAACGTAACGCCGCTAAACGTGACGCAACGTATTTTGAATTTTTGTTGACTATGCTTACATAGCAAATGCACCAATTGTAAAATAATTTTTAGCTATTTAAACAGATGAAGATTGTACCTAGTGATTAATTAACGGAGAAGTGATTGACGCTGGGCTGTTCCGACAATAAATAGAGCTAGCAACTTTACAAACAGCAGCTTCTTTATTGAAATGTCACCCGACGTAACGTAAAAATCAAAATTCAATAGATTAATTTCTAAATATAATTCAAGACAAAAAATTTCAAATCATCAATTTTAAAATATGTATATCTTGTCCTAATTCAATATAAAATTGTGTTGATTTCATCTCAAAAATCTTTTAAAAGATAGTATTGCCTAAATATAATTCTAGACAAAAATATTGTAAACCTGCAAAACACAGCCCAAATTCAAATTAAAATTGTTTTGATTTTATGTCCTCAGTAAAATTGTAAGATTAGTATTGCCTTAATATAATTTACTACAAAATATGTATAAATCACCACATAACTTTTTGCTATTTTGATATAATATATTACAACTTTTAGCCTAGAATTACTATTTCGCTGTTAGATGATTTTTGGACTGAATTAATACCGAGTTTTCTTGAATTAGGTTAATTTTTCATTAAGTTACAAGAAATCTGGTCAAATGTACAATTTAACAGCAATTTGTAAATTGGTCCTGAAAAAATGACAATTCATGATTTTTGAGTTCTCTCCGTGTATTATTGAAAGCTTTTGTAAATTGCAAAATATAGAGCTATGTAATTCTTATTGCTCTATATTTTGCTCTAATTGTAATTCTTAGTGCAAAAACAAGTTATTTTGGTAATAATTAAAGAAATTTTAGTTATTTCCGTATACATATAAATTAGGTTAGGTTGGGTAAAGGTGGCGGCAGGTCTTTAGACCAGCCCAATTAGACCATATTATTGGTCCGTTGTGATACCACAGAATGGAAGAAGGGAGTAATCAAGTGAAACTTTTGTTTTGAAATGTCTTAATGTGGCAGAAGATGTAGAAACATGAGGTTTTAAATCTGAAGCAAGTGTTATGTTTTGACCACAGTCAAATCAAGTTACTAAGCGTTCCTCTCCACAAACTTTTCCTACCACCACCAACTACAACTTTTCGTCGTAAATCGATGCGTTTTAAAGTTCTTTTGATTAGAAATAAAACAAGGATGTTTTCAATCTTCAAAGTTTTTTTTTCCACCAATTTTACATATGGAACCAAAAACTTAATTTGACTTTAAATTTACACACAATTATATTTATTGAAGCGAAGCTTTTTACGGCACTTTTTGTTGATTTGCTTGCATGAAAATTTCAAAAATCGATAAATTTTTACGAGATGGTTTTTTAAGAATTTTTTTTTCAAATAAAATTGTTATTGCAAAAATATCTCGACGCTATCGAGATTTGAACTCACTACCTCTCTATCGTCAGGCGGAATTTTTACAAATTAAGCTACGTAGGAACCAGATAGATATTTAATTGAGGAGGGAGCTAGTGACCTAGTTACTGTGGCCTCAAAGGCCTATTGTAACAAACCTCTATAAGTTATAGTGCATCCTTAATTTGTTAATTAATTGTTAATTGTTAATTTGTTAAGTTTGCTAGGAACAAAGCGATGTCCTTGGGTGACTTATCTGCTATTTGGTGCGGTTCTAGGTACAATGCACCTAAGTAGCGAAGTCGGCTATAGCGAAGTCGGTATAGTCTGATAGATATTCCACTTAAAGTAAGGAATTGTTTCGTTCTTTGGAGCGAAGTGGTTGGCATGAATGTTTCTGCCTTTCTGTTACTTTCGGTTTTTCTCTAGTAATGAAGTACCTCTCTAAGTGCCCCATGGTAGCCCGTAGAATGGTTCTGGGCCTATGAAGGAACTTGCAGCTCCTTTCCTGGCTAGTTCGTCCGCAATCTCGTTTCCTAAATAGCCGCTATGGCCTAGTACCCAAATGAGGTGGACTCTGTTATGGGTAGACACCACTTTGATAAGCAGCTGTAGGCAGTCCCATACGAATTTTTTTTCTAGTGGGACTGTGTAAGTACTCTCTTAGGGCGCATTTATAGTGGCGACTTGTTGCTGGACCGGACCGAACCGAGAAGGAAAGCTGGAAAACGCTGCACATACAATCATATGAAACAAGCTCAAAGTGCGTATAGTGCCAGCCGAGCTTGCAACTTCAAGTGACTTGTGCGCTGGTTTCCATCTTCCCGATTGTTGCTTTCTCGCTCGCTCGCACGGTTTGCTTGTGTTTTGATTCATTTTACACGTTGCTTGCTTATTACTTTCGTTAAATAACATGAAATTTAAAAGGAAACAAGGAAAACAATTTTTTGTTGTTTTTGCTGTTGCTCCTTTTCTTCGTCTTTTCTTTTTCTTGCACAAAAGCAAGTGTGTAAAATTAACAAACGAATGAAAAGGGATTTTTCCCACAAAGTTGGCAACGCTGGCGGTAGCAAACTAAATTCCTCGGAAAAATATTGATACACGAAAAAACCACAAATTGCAGCACACTTGACTGCCAGCGTCGCGATCGATTCTGTATTTCCTTGAATTCACTCATTCAAAAAAACAAAGAACCACACGATAGCAACAAAGAAGACAAACAAGAAAAGTAATAAGCATACAAGAACACGAAATTTCGCTGTTGTTATGCTGTATTTTCTTGCCCGCAAAAAATACACACAGAAACAGCACTATAAAGAAGCAACAAAGATAAATTTCTATCAACTGTTGCACACAGAAAACAAAAAGAGAAATAGTGAAAAAAGCTAAACCAGCCGGTGAAGCAATTCGTCGATTAGCGGCTGCAAGTGAGTTTCATCTAAAACAGAGAATCGAAGATTATCAAATTTTCTTACGTGCGCTCTTCCTTTCCATTTGATTTTAAGCACAAAAGTAAACAAACATAAATAGCAGCAACAAGATGTAACAACTTTGTTTAGATTAGTTTTGTGTGGCTTAAAATCAAAAATAATACAACAAAAACAGAACCTAAAGAAAAAAGTTAAAAAAAGTTTAAACCAGTTGGATGATCAAGTGGCTTCATGCGGCTTGAAGTGCGTTTTAGCTGAGTCATAGCATCAAAAAATCTTGGGCCAGCAGCTGATGTACGTTTTTTTATTGTGCTTTCTTTCTACGATCTTCTTTTTTGTCAAAAAAAAAATTTGAAATAAAAACACAACAAGAAGGCAACAAAAACCAGCAGAAAACACTTGCGAAAAAAGTCGAAACAAGTTGGTACCTCAAGTGACTTGAAACGACTTGCAGTTGCAGGAAGCGCGTTTCAGCAGTGTTTTTCGAATTTTCGTCTCTGCACTTGTTGGTTTGAGGAAAGCAAAATGAATGAACGAAATCATGTGGCTTTTTTGATGTTTCGGTTGCAAAAATAAACAAAAAAAAACTAATATATACAAACAAACCAAAATAGTCAAAAACCAGCTGAAACAAGTCACCAGCGACAAGCGCGCACTATACGCACTTCCAGCTGCTTTTGGCAGGACGCGTTTCCATCTCGGTCCGGCCCAGCAACAAGTCGCCACTATAAACGCGCCCTTAGGCACATCTCAATTGCATGGACTACAGCTTGGAAGACTGAGCTACCTGAGTCCATGCTGTCATATTTCCCCTGCCTTGAGCCAAAAACGCCAGCTCCCACGCCTTCATTTGTCTTTGAGCCGTTAGTATACCAGGCTTGATAGTCACCAGTGAACCGTGACCTTTCTGTTTTCCATGTGGTTTTGTTTGGGAAGTAGACTTAGAAGTTTTTACAGAAGTTGTATTTTGGGAGGCAGAGATTGCAAGGTAATAACTCTAGATTCTAGTCCTTAATTATTTCGTCAAATAGCGCTGGGTGAGTGTTACTTGGTATTTTGTTAAATTGTTTTTTAATTAAGTGTTAAATTGTTGTCAATGACGTGGTTCTTTCTTGATAAGAAGATGTTATGGTGGTATACCAAGCAAAATCTCCAAAGCAGCAGTTGGAGCAGTACGCATCGCTCGTGTGATACAGACACAACCTAGTCTTTGCAACTTGCTTGGCTTGAGCTGTTTTTTGGAACCTTTTACTCCGCCATTTTGGTGCAGCATATCAGACGATAGGTCTCGTGATGGAAGTATCCATCCACATGGCTAGTTTGGGACTTAGACCCCAGTTTTTACCTATAAAACTTTTGCTAACCCATAACGAGGCTCTTGATTTATTTATGGTGTTGTTTAGGTGTGCGTTCCATGTGAGTTTATCCTCAAGCATCACACTTAAGTATTTGACTTCTTTTGAGAAAAGAGTAGAGATTCTCTGACTCTTTTCCTGGTGAAGACGATGATGTTGGTTTTCTTAGTGTTGACATTGAGCCCTGTTTCCCTGCACTATTTAGCTACTATGTTAAGTGCTCTCTGGAGGAGATACGATAAAGTATCCTCATATTTTCCTCTGATAAGGATCCCGGTGTCATCAGCCCATAACCCTGCACATAGAAGCCATTTGTGCTAAGAAGTTCTAAAAGTTCATGAACTACAATGGACCACAATATTGGAGTGAGAACTCCTCCTTGTGGACAACCTTTTGCGGCGAGTACTCTGAGTTCTGCCGTGCCCAAAGTTGATTTCATATTTCTGACTTTCAGCACGTTCTGTACCCAAGTACTTGTTGTTTCATCAACACCTTTGCGCTGGATGCATTCGCTTGTATGAGCGTATTCGGTGTTATCAAAAGCACTTTCAATGTCTAGGAAACACCCGATTGCATATTCTTTGTTTCCCAGTGATTTTTAATCTTGTTTGTTTGTAAGGACCCGAAGAGCATGAGTCGTTGATTTCCCTGGTTGATATGCATATTGTTTAGAGTGCAGCGGTTGGTCTATAAGACAACCCTCTCTGATATGCCGATCAACAATTTTCTCCATACCTTTTAGGAGAAAGGAGGGGAGGCTTATTGGTCTATAACAGTGGTTCTCAACCGTTTTTAGTAGCGCCACGCTTTCTATGTTTACGTCAAACTCGCGGCCCTCTTCCAAAAATTTTTTCAAGTTCAATAAATTTTCCTGTTTTATATAATCTTTTATATATATTTTGTGAATAATTTTTTACGTGGAATCGGAAAAGGGAGTTTTCATTTTTAAGAAAAAGCTCAAAAACATTTTGAATATTTGGAATGCAAATTAGTTCATAAACGGTTTATCAACAAATTTCTTTTACAAATTTCCACAAAGCTTTTGAGCTTTATCTTAAAAATGAAAACCCCTTTTCCAATTTCAAGTGAAAAATTATTCATGATAGGGCTGAATTAGTTTTTATTACAAAAAAAATATTGTTTAATGCAACTTTAAATACAAAATATAATTATTATAAGAAATGAAATCATTGATTTTAAAAAAAACATATTTCAATAAACTTTTTAAAAACAATTCATAACATTTAAGATGAAAAAAAAACAGTCTAAAAAACTTTATTTAAAATGTTGTTGACAAATTTTTTGATCAAATTTGCAAAAATATTAGTTTTTTATATTTTATTTTAATACGTTGTAAAGGTTTTTGACTATTACTGTTTAATTGCAATTTTTAAATGTAGCTAATTGTTAATTGTTTTAATGTTTAATTGTGTTGATAACTTATTAAATATTCTGTATAAACAAGTAAAAAAACATCGGGAAAAAATTACATTTTTTGTTTACATTTAAAAATTGCAATTTGAACAGTAATAGTCAAAAACCTCCAAAACATATTTCTCTAAATTAAAATTGGCCCAAAAAATAACTTAGTTTTTTATATTTTTACTAGATTGAGCAAGTGCACCTGAAATCATTTTCAGCTTTATGTCTTGACCTATTATTGTTTTTATATTTCATAAAGCTGAGAAGCTTGACTCACAAAAATGTGGAGAAAAGATGCACTAATGGGCGTAATGTTTCTGCACCAGAGGATAAATTAAGCAGTATTTTGACCAAAACTACTCACAAAGTCTAAGAAAAAACTGACCTTTGGCACATGAATCACTCTTCACTAAATGTGTCATGAACTAACTTATATTTTAAGTGTTCTGACGAAAGGCAGTTAAGGTAAGAAATCAGAAGATTCTTTGCTGAAAATTTCTGGCGCCCACCCTGAAAATGGCTCACGCCCGCTAGGGAGGAGCGCCCCACTAGTTGAGAACCGCTGGTCTATAAGATTTCGACGTAGGAACCAGAGATCTGCAGCAAGTAGTAATAAGCAGAGTCGACGCGAGTATAAACGTATGATTTCGTGTATTCATAGCATTAATTTATTTCAATATTTGAGTATGCTTCAAACTCTGACTCTTCGTCGTACGTAGTCGTGATGATCCTGACTTGCCACGAATAAGTTGCGTACAATAGAGTAAACATGTTCAAGTGTGAGTAGCTTTTTCATAGCTTTTTCAGGATTGCCAGCTTTGACATAAATAAAGAATTTTCGTTTGATTTATGCTATAATTTAACTATTATAAAGTTTTGAAGAGAAAGATCGGAACAAAATAGTAACGTTGTGTTTAACGAATACGAAACGTTATTTGCTTTGTTGTGGTTTTTGCTCGTGATCATAAACAAAAACCAAAACAATGACAAATGTACCCCGCTTCACCGATTGTTACTGCTGCTGTCACGACTTCACAATTAAAACTCTGCAGAACAGCAGAAAAATAATTTATTGACGCATGCCACATTTTTTTTTAAACGCCGCAGTGCTGTGCGCAGTGGAAGTTAATACAAAATTTTAACTCTCAGAATTGTACGAATTTGGTATCATCGCCAGATAATACTTCTATAAGGGTAAATCTATGTATATAAAAATTAATGTACGTTTGTTTGTTTGTTTGTGTGTCCTGAATACATTTCTACACCGTTCATCCGATCGCGATGAAACTTTCCAAATTGGTTGTTCGCATTCATGCGCAGGTTTTAGTCGCAGTACGGTCAGCGTTGGACAAGGGGGCGTGGCATCTCCTATACAATACAAATTTGCGATATCGAATAGCTTTGGAGTTATAGGCCGCACAGCCTCGGAATTCAGTATTCGACGACAATTTACACGTGCTGTTTTAGTGATAACATTTTATGGGCGTTGGACAAGGAGGCGTGGCAACTTCTCATAATTTGCGATATCGAATAGCTTTTGAGTTATAGTTCGCACAGCCATGGAACTCGGTATTCTACCACAATTTACACACGCCGTTAAGGGGGCGTGGCACCGCCCATACAACCCAGATTTGCGATATCGAATAGCTTTGGAGTTATAGGCCGCACAGCCTGGGAATTCGGTATTCGACCACGATTTACACATGCCGCTTCACTGGTAAAATTTTATGGGCGTTAAACAAGGGGGTGTGGCACCTCCCAAATTTGTGATATCAAATAGCTTTGGAAGTATAGGTCGTTTCACTGATCAAATTTTATGGGCGTTGTAAAATGGTAAGTGACACCTTTCATTAGGCCAAAATTTCCGATATCGATTTGCTTGGAGTTATAGGTCGCACAGCCTCGGAATTCAGTATTCGAACTTTATTTAAACATGCAGGTTCACTGATAACATATTATGGAAGTTTGGCAACGGGGGTTTAGCTAGTACTAAATATTTTTACTTAAAAATTACGAGTGTAAGCACGGTATCACGTAAAATTGTTTTAGTTTTTTAATTTGCTAAAAAATAAGGTTTTTTGTTAGTTAATAACATTGGACCTTTATCTTAAAGGCAATGACAAGATAAATTCCGCATTTTCGAAAATATCAATCTCCAACATACTTCTAAATAAAGAAATTTCATTAGAATGTTTGCTCTGTTAAGCAGATCTCCATAAGTAAAGGTGGTCACAATGTTTTTATCGAGTGTTGCTTTATTTTTGTATTCTTGTTATTCTATTACGAGTACTCCTTCTATTTATTTAAAAAAATTGGTATCAGCGTATTTGTATTTTCTGAAATCAAGTTCAGTTCTTGCCGCAAATTCTTTATTATTTTTTTTTTAAGACTCTGAATTGTAAGGGTTTAAGTTAATTTCCGTTACATTAAACTAATTTTCGATTCATTAGAGTTTTACTTCAGAAATCACTTTGCAAAAATGCGTCATCATTATATTACAATGCTGCTATTCGCATTAAAAAAACGTCAAATTAATTGAGCACTAAATACATTTTTCTTTTCACGCAACAAAAGAATCCAGTTGAAGGTCTTCATGTTGCAGCAACATTAATCGAAGTGGAACATACAATGTTTATTTGTTCTAAAGAAAAACAAAAAAGAATTGCTGACACCTGTTGTCGTTAGAAACCTTAGTTATAAGTGTTTGACTGTTTATATTTTTGCTATTTTTGTTGTTGTTGTTTCAGGGCAACTGAGTGACTGACTGGCTGGCCAGCTGTTGATACAGTCAGCATTCATTAAAACAATTATTTATGCATATGTAACGAATTATTTTATTTATTTAGCAACATGTGGAATGTCGCTGTTGTTTCTAATGTTATTAAATCGCTGTTGTTGTTATTGTTGTTTTGCCAGTTTTAGACCTAGTTAGTTACTTGTAAACTAAAACATGGCAAAACTTCAGCAATTATTTTTATTTGCCGTCTAAGCGATTTCCCATTCTATTTCTCCATTTTTATTCTATTGTTTATTTTATTTTGTCATTTGCTTTATTCGTTCCACTGTGCAGTCATTTGTAACGACGCTGACTTCAGAAAAATTTGTCTCGTCATATTTTCCAGCATATAACTCTAAAACTTTGCCAAGGTATTTTCTGTCAATTGCTTTCCCATGTTCAGATGTTGCTGCGACTGACTACTCTTGTTGCTGCCTCGTGCATTCACCTCCTTTTTTTGCTGCTTCTGCTGCTGCTGCTGTTTGGCTGTTGACATAAAATTGTCTTCTTATGCTTTTTTAATATTGTTGTAAAAATTGTTTAAATAATTAACCGCTATTTAACAAATTCTGCAGTCTTTGCGCTTAAAATCTTGGCTTGAAAATCTGTGTCAATAGCTTCTGGAGACGCAGGCACCAGCACCAATGATAATAAACACTTGTCTGTCCACGCTTGATATATGATAGAAAGTTTAGGTTTATAGCTTTTTTCCGTTGTTTTTTTCACTTCTTTATCAGACAGTTGATCCAGGAAAGACAGCCGCCGGAAGTTGCAGTTGCTCTAAAAAATTTGAGAGCTCAGCTTTCACTAGCAATTGAAAATATGGCGTGGAAAATAAGTTTACATAATTTATCGATTAGTCGAAAGATGTACTTTGTAAACAAACATTAAACATTTTGTGTAAACATGCAGATCAACATCATCAATATCACCATTAGTTTCAACAATAACATGATATCAACATCAACATCAAATCAGTATTAATGCAAGATCAACAATACAAGCAACCACATTTTAATAACCCAGCAAACCAGATAACAATAGTTATATTTAGCGATATAGTTTCTAATGTAAAATAAATCCCAATATTATTTTCGATATAGTATAGGAACCTATATATTTTATCATTAAAAGACCTATCGCAGTGTTACATTAAATGTGTTACATTAAATGTAAATTGAAAAATATCTTATTTATAAAATCCTTCATAGAAATTACATCTAAATCCATACAAATTCATGTATTTTATACACTTTGCCCTATAAATATTTGTTCATGGATATTTTTCGTGTCAAATGTTTAAACTTTTTTCCTTAGGTTTCTGGTGAGTCTTATAAAAATTATTTTATATTCCCGTATTTAGGTGTTAACATTTTTATTGTCAATTAAATTTAGTTGGTTGTTAGAATAAAAAAAAACAGCAAAGACAGCTAGCTATCACGATGACCAAAATACGTTAAGGTGTATCGTCTTTAAAAGCATGTTGAAAAGCATAGCAGCATTATAAATTATAAAAAATTTATATAAAATTAAATTGATATCGAAATAATGTTCAATACATTTATTGTTACTGTATTGAAATTTTGGTTATTACCCTGAAAACATTTTCAATCATCTCAGAATCGCTAGCGAATCACTTGGAAGATGAGGCAATCGCCGGCGAGCTCATTTGGGAGTAATACGGGTATCGCTGACTGAAAGCAGCTGAGACGAGAAGATTTGCAAACGAATCGTCGAAGGGTTCGTAAGCGATTCGCTGGGAAAAGTTCAAACGAAACGCTATGAGAATTCCTTAGCGATTCGCGGTAAGAGTAACATTTAAGAAAAATGTTTTGACTTTTATTTAAAAAAAAAAATTTCATCCAAATTAAGCAACAAATCTAATTTGTTGGAAATCTATATTTTTCGTCATCAAAAAATAAAATGATTAAGTTTTAGTGATCATCATTCCCTAAGCTAAGAAGCGAAGAGAAGCTAAGCCCATTTCTTCTTTTGGACAAATTTTTATATTTTTGTCCATTATTGCAGTATAAGTGATTGAAAAAAGGTCCTTTTTTAGAAACGTACAGTATAATTTTTTTTCGAAAATACCTTGTTTTTATATAAAAATAAAAAAAATACGCATTAAATATTTTTTATTAATGAACAAAAAAAAAGCTTTTATAGAAAAAAAAAAATTTGGTGACAAATTTTGTATAGATTGCCCCAAATATTTTATAACATAGCTTGTATGAAAGCCTGTCCTCCGCACACTATCTTTTTGGAGCCTTTTGTCGAAAGCAATTTTTTCTTTTTCAAACTTGATTTTTTATACACTTGATTTTTGCAAAATACAAATGTACCACTTTAATTAACACTTTACGTAATGAAGCAGTGTTGAAAAAGTAGTTGAAGTGTAAAAGTGCAAAAGTTGAGTTTTGTAACAATCATACTCATACACAACTTTTCAAACTGGCCTTGGAAACTTCATATACGTAGAAACTCAGGTGTCGTTGCGCGGGTAATACAATTATATTTTTTGGTACAATCGACTCAAAAGAATTTTATTAAATTCGTCATTACTTTTTTATAATAGGATGAAAAAAAGAGGTGAATAGATCAAAAAAGTTTCATTGTAAAAATCCAATATTGTCACTGATAAGTATCAAATATATTTTCTGTGCATACTTTCAGGCTGAACATTTTTGAGAACAGTGTCTTGTAAAATAACTTTGCTGTCAAAAAATAATTACAATTTGAGAAATACTGCTTGCCTTTTATGTATTAAGATGTGCATACTTTCAGACTGAACAGTTTGAGAGATATTGGACACGGAGCAGCGTGCTTGTCTTTTATACATTAAGATTAATTTATATAATTTTTTCACTAATTTTTACTTTAACTTTTATTTCACGTCGATTTAACACGACGTTGCTTCTGAACTAGGAGACAGCATTATGTATATTTTTTCACAAGTTGAACTTTTTGCGTCAGTTTAACGATTTTTAAGAGTCTGCTTCATACTCCAAAGATAGATTTTTGAAAATTTTTTAAAGAGCCATCTTTCAACAATTGCCGGAATGAGCGAAGGAAGATTTTGTTAATTTTTCTTGAATCGCGCATTTATCGCTTAACGATCGCCAGAATGAGCGAAGGAAGATTATGAAAATTCTTCTTGAATCGCGCATTAATCGCTTGGGCCATCGAAAAGCGATAAATCTTCCAACGATCGCCAGAATGAGCGAAGGAAGATTATGAAAATTATTCTTGAATCGCGCATTCATCGCTTGACCGATCGAAAAGCGATCGAAAAGAGATCAATTTTCCAACGATCGCAAGAATGAGCGAAGGAAGATTATGAAAATTATTCTTGAATCGCGCATTAATCGTTTGGGCCATCGAAAAACGACCCATCTTCCAACGATCGCCGGAATGAGCGAAATAAGATTATGAAAATTATTCTTGAGTCGCGCATTCATCGCTTGACCGGTCGAAAAGCGATCGAAAATAGATCTATCTTCCAACGATCGCAAGAATGAGCGAAGGAAGATTATGAAAATTATTCTTGAATCGCGCATTAATCGCTTGGGCCATCGAAAAGCGATCCATCTTCCAACGATCGCCAGAATGAGCGAAGGAAGATTATGAAAATTATTCTTGAATCACGCATTCATCACTTGACTGATCAAAAAGAGATCTATCTTCCAACGATCACAAGAATGAGCGAAGAAAGATTATGAAAATTATTCTTGAATCGCGCATTGATCGCGTGGGCCATCGAAAAGCGATAAATCTTCCAACGATCGCCAGAATGAGTGAAGGAAGACTATAAAAATTATTCTTGAATCACGCATTCATCGCCTGACCGATCGAAAAGAGATCTATCTTCCAACGATCGCAAGAATGAGCGAAGGAAGATTATGAAAATTATTCTTGAATCGCGCATTAATCGCTTGGGCCATCGAAAAGCGATCCATCTTCCAACGATCGCCGGAATGAGCGAAAGAAGATTATGAAAATAATTCTTAAGTCGCGCATTCATCGCTTGAGGGATCGAAAAGCGATCTATTTTCCAACGATCGTAAGAATGAGCGAAGGAAAATTTAAAAATTTTTTTAATCTCGTACTCATTGCTTGGGTGATTGAAAAGCGAACCATCTTCCAAAGAACCCTTGAGGGAATCGCAAGTGCATCGCAAAATCAACTTCTCTACTATGATTGCAGGCTATCGAGATCATTGTGATATCGAAATTTCTTTTAATATCCATATAATTACGATATCGAACTATTTTATCCTCGATATCGTTAACGATAGGTTGTTTTGCATCGAAAACAGTAATTTATCAGTATCGAAACGATATCACTTGGTTTACCAGAAACTATCAACAAACATATCTATTTATTTTTCATACAGTCAAATAGTAACTTTTTAATTACATAATGTAATGTAAAATGACTATCATCTACAGAGGTGTTCACTATGCATCATTTATAAAAATTGGCATTACATACTTTTGGGGAAATTTTAAATAAAATTTTCTATTTTTTTCTACAAAAGTACGCAGAAAAGTACGAAGAAAATTTCAGTTCAAATATAATATAACGAAATTTTACAAGCAACATTTTCAAAGAGTATTAAACCCTTTACGACTACTTTTTAGGGTTTATGTTTAAACTTATTCTGAAACGGTCTAAAAATACCCATTTTTACTAAAAACATAGAATATTGTGAAAAAATATTTTCTATAAAAAAATCATTTAAAAACAAGAACTATATTAAAAATATAAATTAGACAAAAACTTTTCAAACTTCGATGCACATTCATTTTTTCGTCTCTTCTACCAGAATTCGTTAAAAGTAATCTGTAATTTTTGAAAAATTTCATATTGTCATATTGTGTAATTGGGTTAGCTTTCACTATTTATCATTTTAAATTTTAAAATGTTTTCAGCTTAGGTTTTTTATAACTTTAAAAATATTCTTTGAGTTCGTTTTTTCCCTTTAAACAACAATAAATCTTCCACATTTTTTGTCATGTTGGCGGTTAACTGCTTCTGAACGGTAAAATTTAAGTACAAAGTACATAAAAAATTCTTTGA
This sequence comes from Dichetophora obliterata, assembly GCA_963920525.1. NCBI lineage: Eukaryota > Metazoa > Arthropoda > Insecta > Diptera > Sciomyzidae > Dichetophora > Dichetophora obliterata. Next base: position 52,391,572 of record OY986435.1, read on the forward strand.
AGTCGAGTATGAAATACCAGAAAAGTTCTTGACATGAGAGTAAAAAAATGACGATGTGAAAAAATGGCAACAAACTAAATGAGAAAACAAAGCACAAAAGCGCAGAATATGAGCCAAGTAAATAATTGCGTGGGGAAGTAGCGGTATAGTGGTTGGGAAGTTAAGCAACTACGAAACATACTCGCAAATAATGTAACTAGTCATTTGCGGAGGGGGGAAAATAAAAGGGTTAAAAACATTACTTAAGAATTTTTTTATCGAAAACTAGACATAATCAGAAACGTTATTGTTTACGAGAAAACGTTTAGGAATTTAACAATAAGAAGATAGATTAAGACAGAAAGTTGAATAAATATCGCTGATGAAATAATGAGACAGACGACAAACGAGCTACATTCTTAGTTCCAGCTCAACGAATGACTTGTTGAATACCTAATAAAGTAAAAATTTTGCTGAACATCAACACAATTAATTGCTAGAATGCATAATTAACAACAACAGCAATCATAACGATCATATCGACAATTCTCAATAAGAATAGCTTTACAGAGGGTGCGCCAACCGTTTCATATGGACATTTTTATAATTGTAGAAATATTTCAAATAAGTCATAAATAGTAAAAAATATTTAAAATATGCACGCATGTTGAAATGCGCAGCAATAAATCAACGACTATTTAGCGCAAGTAAAAAAATATTTAAAAAAAAATATCAAATAAGGTTAAACTAATAATGCTGGCCCTTTAAAGTACAAATAAACATACATACATGTATGTACAGAAATTAACAGCCAAAAGGTAAAATTTTATTTTCCTCTCCTCATATTTCTTAGAGTCAAGTCTTAAATGAAGGGCTTCACGTACACAAAAACAGTGTCGCATATAAAATTGTTAAGAGAGGAAAGAAAGAAAACATACAAAATAGGTGAAATAAAATTAAGAAAGAGAAAACAACAGTAAATAAAAAAATTAATTAGACCAACTTTAAGCTTCGTAAAAAGGCATGGCTTGCTAGAGGAGCTTTGAAGCGCCTACTAATAACTAAGCTTTGGTTTTTATTTTTTATTGCTGATTCAATAGTTTTTTTTAATCGGTAATTGTTGACAAGTCGTCGAGTTTGTCAAGCAATATACTGTTTGAGAATTTTTGCTAATTAACGTAGTTAAAAATGTACAAAAATTCAAATTATTTCGTGATATGTGAAATTTTTTATAGTCATAAGATTTTAGAATTTATCTTATATGCAGAAACACAGTAAAAACTTAAATTTTTGGCAGTTTTCAACATTCTTTTGATTGTAGAGTTTTAAAGAACTCAGTCCAAAACTTTAGCCGAAACATGCCGAGGTGTAGGTTTGTTTACATACAATTATAGTAAAAACATACGCAGAAAAAGCATGGAATCCAATGAAATCAGTATATGTTATACATATTTTATTACTGAAAACTGTTCTAATTCTACAGATGCTACTAAGCATATTGCTTCCCATTCGATTTCTTTTTTTGTTTTTACGTCAGTCACTATAAAAAAAATTTTAGGACTCAGCGTTTGAACACGGCAAAGTTAAAACAATTTCGACTAATTTATAAAAAATATATAGTAATCATTAAAATTTTTTAAATTTAAAATTTTCGACCACTTTTCATCAATCGAAGCGTTCTCGCGAATTGTAATTGTTCGACAAAATTGTAATTGTTCACTTTAATTGATTTTACAAGCGCTTTTATTAATTTTTTTGCGATAAAAATACCCCAAACTGCTCAACTGATTACTCAGTTCTGTTTGTATATAATATAAGAGAGTGATTCTAATAGGTATTCGCAAAAAAAAATATACAAAAAAATGTCGTTTACAACGTTATTCGTGATAATGCTTCAATTGGTGGTAAGTTTTTAAAATAGTATTCTTTTAAATATTATAAAAATATTTTTAAATTCAAGTTCAACTTCTTGTGCTGGAGAGTTTAATTTTCTGACAATTAAAGAAATTCAAGAATTTGTCGGCCTTTGTAGTCTGGTAAAGAGTGCACTAGACTATCAACTCAGAGGTCCGCGATTCGAATCCGGGTTCGGGTATGGTTCTTTTCGCTTTTTTTGTTCTTTACTACATTTAAGAATAATTGAAACAAAAAATTCACAACTTAACTGTGGAAAATGTGGAATTGTTCCAACTGAGGGCTGGAAATGCTTGCCGAGGTTAAGGCATGACACTAGTCTCGGTTAAAAGCAATTTAAATTGTCTTTCACGTTTGTTCCGCCTAATCAATAATTTATGTATGGTTCCAATATATTCTTCCTCTAATAATATATCCCTTTCCTTTCAGGCCAAAGACCAAACATTTGGATCTAAAAATTAAGTTCGTGAAAATATAGATGGGCGACATATTTATTATTGTTAGTGATGAGAAGGCCAGGAATTTCATGCACTCAAAAATCCAAAATATGCGCTAAAAACAAGTAAAATATGTAATTAAAAATATTTTTCTAATTTATTATTATCAGAACAAAAATAAATATTGCATGCTAATTAAAAAAAAAAATAAAAAAACAGTTTATTTTAAAATACATCCAATATTAATTTTAAAAAAGAACAAAAATATGAAGTGAACATAAAAGTAATAATCATAAGGAATCTTTTACTAAAAGATGTCGCACTAACTTTAAATGGTTACAAATCAACAAAAGCAAAAATATGCAAAAACCACTTGCATTTATTTTAAAATATGTAATTTACAATGAATATGCAAAAAAAGCATATTTTGTTATATATGCAAAACCATGCATATTGCAATATATGCACTAAAGATTGAATGCAATTTTAAAGGAAATTTCATAATTCGTATAGATAACTTAACCATTTTCATTTTAAGATGCCCAGTAAAACATGCATTTGCATGAGATTCCTAGCCTCAGTTATGTGACTTTGACGAATATCTGAAGAAGTATCGGATAAAAAATTTCCCATTTTTTCCTTCTGCAGACTAAAAAAATTCCCTTTTCCCTTTTTTGCCAAAAAAAAAGGACAAAATCTCCCTCAAAAAGGGAATCTTCCCTCAATTTGGCAACACTGCCTGCCTGTCTGAATCGGCGTTCTTTCTGTCCAAAACCTACCAATAGACCTAAGCTCATTGAAAGATTAAAACAAGAGTGGGATGCCATATCACCGATGGAAATGGCGGTTTTGAGCTAAAATTTCTGAAAGCGAGTCTAATAGGCTTATTACGGTTCACAGCAATAAACTGCTGTGTCTTCTTACGAGTAGACACAACAGTCAAGAAGACACAACAGTTTCGAGCTATTATGGTTCACAACAATACGTTGTTGTCACGTTTGATTGTGGAACGTATGTAGAATTCGTTGCATGACTGGTCCAGGGTTGCTTCGGAGAAAAATAAAAACGTACTCTTTTAAAAGTATTTTTTAAATAACAAAAAGTACTACCTTGATAAGAATTTTTTTGCGATATGAAAAGGAAATATTGTGAGCCCATATTTAAACCCGTTAATTTCAACTGGCGTTAAAAAATAGGATTAAATCTAGTATTATAATGAAATAGCTGGATTTTAAAATGTTTTTAAGTACAAGGAAGCATTTTTTTACTAAGATTATAATGGTGTTGAGAAAAATCCCGCTTTCCCCTCCTTTTGGCCGGGAACACGGACCCTTTTTATAGTAGCAACCAGAGAACTGCACAAGCCTACTTGAAGTCTATTTCAAGTACTTGCTTGAAATACAAGTTCAAGCTAGCTTGAGCTTGATAATTTTGAATCAAGTATAGCTTGTAATTGAATATAAATAAGCCCACGACAACTTGCGACTTGCAAGTATGCTAGCTTACAAGCGAACGGCACGAAGTTTCAAGTAAAGGACCTATGAAAAGACATATTATTAGCAACCCTATTATTTAAAAATTTTATAATTTTGAAATTCTGACAACGGATTCAGATTCAGCGACCTATTTTTGGTGTACTATTTTTTTTGCCATCCTCGAATTCATAAAAATACAAAGAATTAAGGTGGCAACCCTATCCACCATCTTGAATTTTAAAATTCTGACTTTAGATTCGAAATCAGCGACCCCATAACACTGATAAATGACGTTTAAAACTCTTGAAAAGACATATTATTAGGTGGCAACCGTAATATTTCAAAATGTTATAATTTTGAAATTCTGACAACGGATTCGGATTCAGCGACCCATTTTTGTTGTACCATTTTTTTTGCCAGCCCCGAATTCATAAAAATACAAAAAATTAAGGTGGCAACCCTATTCACCATCTTGAATTTTAAAATTCTGACTTTAGATTCGAAATCAGCGACCCCTTAACACCGATAAATGATGTTTAAAACTCTTAAAAATACATTTTATTAGGTGGCAATACTGTGGTAAAAATTTAGGTGTCAAGCCTAACCTCCATCTTAAATTTTAAAACTGTGACATTATATTCGAAATCAAATCCGTTGCCAGAATTTCAAAATTACAAGAATTTCCAAAAATAAAAAAAAATTTAGGTGGAAACTCTATCTGCCATCTTAAATTTTAAAGTTTGACATCATTTTCGAATTCATTTACCCCTTAAACTTCCAACCACGTAGTTCACAGAATCCTTAAAAGTCCTATTACGCTTAAGCTCTCTCTAAACAAGCTCATTGAATTTTTTGGATACTTGCTTCAATTGGATACTTGCCTTCAATTTCAAGCTTTTGAAGCTTTTTGCCGAAGGCATCAAGCTTTCCTCTACTTGAAACTTCGTGCCGTTCGCTTGTAAGCTAGCATACTTGCAAGTCGCAAGCTGTCGTGGGCTTATTTATACTCAATTACAAGCTATACTTGATTAAAAATTATCAAGCTCAAGCTAGCTTCAACTTGTATTTCAAGCAACTACTTGAAATAGACTTCAAGTAGGCTTGTGCAGTTCTCTGATGCCAATAGTATAACTATAATTTAAGAATTATGACAAATTTAAAATACATCTGGTTTCTAGTTTAAAACCCCTCTCCCGGCATTTTTTAACTAATAAAATAAAATAGCACTTCTTTCCATCATAAATATTCCAAAATAATAAAAAGGTAGCATCGCAGAAATTTTCGTAGTCTCAAAATAAAAACGTAATCTAATTAGTACGTTTCGATACAACTGCGAACTGGTCACTGTCAAAATAAAAAAGTAAACAAACAAACAATTTCGAATTCAATTGCTAAATTCAATATAATTCTGTTCACAAGGAGACGTATTATCAATTTTCTGTGAAATTTTCATAATTAATGAAGAAAAACGCAATTTTAAATAAAATTTTCATTTTTAATCTATTTCGTTTCTTCAACACAACACCAAATTAGCTGTCTTCAAAATTTGGCAGATAACAAGACAATAAAGCACAACTGCTGTGTTGCGTAGTAAGTGTATTGAAGACACAGCATTGTTGACAGACAACAGTGGAATGTATTCAGTTGCTTTGTTGTCTACCGTAATAGAAATTTTTACATTGAAGACAGCAATTACTGTTGTGTTGTGAACCGTAATAGGGCTATAAGAGTGTTATGAAAAAATGCAACACATACAAGATATTAATAATACATTTTATTTTACTTAAATAACGGTCAAAACTTAAATAAAAAAATTTTTTTAAAAGCAAAAAAATTAGATTTTACAGCGCTTTTTTTGGTTTGCAAAAACTTTTCGTCCACCCTGTATAATACATTTTTTTAAAAAACTCCATTATTTTTTATAACAATGAGCTTCGTTTGGTTTGTTTCGCTCAAAAAAGGATTTTTGGCAATTATTTATATAAAGCAACTCAAAAAGATATGCTCAAAATCTGAGTTTGTAAAAAAAAATGACAACTCTAAAGCGCTCCAGCGCAATCAAAACATGTGTTATTTGTTCTAGCTTTTTTGGATTAATAATAATGAAGCAATTACCTGCCGATTGGTACCAAATTTGTAGAATTTCGAGACACAACATTTTTGATTTTTGTCAAACAATCATAGCTACTCTATTCCCAATTACACACGTGATTGTTTCTCATAACCAGGGTTGGCCAGTAATGATTACTTTTGTGTAATGATTATAAAAAATTACTGATTACAATTAATCATACACAAATTAATTATTTGATTACTTAAAATAAATCATTAATAACTTTAAAGTATTCAGTGATTTTTTGAGAAATCAGTAATCATGCAAAAGTAATCAGTGATTAATTTAATTAATCAATCACTTTCCAGTAATGAGTGAATTATTCTGATTAAGAATTTTATCAGTAATCAGGCTTAACCACTCGTTGATTGCAGATTTCTTTAACTAATATATTGTTTTATATCTGTTTTATATATGTCGTTCAACTGTAAAACTGAGACAAGTAAAATACAAAAAAGGTTTCTGAGCACTATTGTTACCACTTCTTTAACAAAACCAATCTAACAAACATAACCATCACTTATAGCTGCTTCACTAATAGCTGCTGAAGAAAATATTGTATTTATGGTAAATAGCAATTACTGGAATAATAAAATTACATACAAATTTTGAAATTTTTTTCTGAGGAGAAGTAATCGGTAATCACCGAAAGCTGGGTCTGATTACTGACTACTTGATTTATTAAAAAATCATGTAATTCCAAGTTACGATTACTTAATTTTTTTAAAAATCATGTAATCACCTTGCATGATTACTTTATTTTTTATAATCTCATGTAATTACCTTACCATGATTACTTAATTGAAAGTATTTTTATTTGGTTTTCAATGTGATTTTTCTGAATATTTTGAAAAATCAAGTAATCTGTGCAATCTGAATACATGTAACCATAATCAGTAATCGTGATTTGTAATCATGGCCATCCCAGCTGATAACATGACAACCAGATACAGCTTATTTTCTCTTATTTCTCTCGCAATGTTGTTCACTTTTTATACAATAATTGGACTTTCATTAGTGTATATAAGAGATGCAAAATATAATTGGACAGAGGCATAGTTTTTTAGCGTGCTGTAAATATTTGAATTTGTTATTAATACAACTTTAGTCGTGGTTAAGCCGTTATATTATTATATTAACTTTGCTTCAAGCAAATTTTTTTATGTTGATGCACTGTTGCATACAAGGTTTTATTAGCGACAAAATGTCTGTCACAAAATGTGTTGTTAAAAAACAATAAGTACTTTATTTTTATGTATAAATAAATATTATATTTTAATTCCTGGCACAACGTTAATTGTATACAAAACAAAGAGCTTTTAAAACGAGGTTTTTATGAGCATGCACCCTGTGTGGAGCATGAATTAAATAAAAATTAAAAAACTTCATCAGCAACCTGCTGGTAAGACGATGCTTCATTATGATCAAAGCGAAAAGATTGCAACTAGTTTTTTGTTGGTTTTATTCCCACATTAATATTCAAATTAAAAACAGAGCCATGAGTTGATGCCAAGTCAGCCGTCATACAGGTAAAAGTGGAAAAAGATGTTTGGCTTTAATTGTTTCCTGGCCTAATTAGGGCAGCATAAAATATTAAAGCGAATCAAGATGTTAGATATAGAAAATATACAAAAAAAAAAAAAAAAACAAGCGTACAGAAAAACAGAAGTAGGCAAACGATCATGTAGTTTATGCATTTAAGTGAGCCGTAAGCTTAAGCTTAGATTGAGCTTTGTTGATATTGCAATTGCTCTTGTGTTTTACTTTTGCTATTTTTTTCCGCAATTACAAGAGGTAGTCACAAAAAATCATATTAAAAATTATTTTCTAATGTTTCATTCACTTTTATTGCACAAATGTAAGAAAAACCAACTTACTTTTTATGGGAAAATTGAAAAGAGTTTCTCCTTTTTTCCTCTACAGTTATGGTTTGGATTTGTTTTCATAAACCTGGCCTTAACTATTTGCTTTAATGATAATGACCATATCGAACAGCAAAAAATATCCAAAACAGAATTAAATAATCCAAGCTACTTAATGTCTATGCTTGCACGTAATCTTCAGTTTAAGTGCTTTTTTAAACACTTGATGATTATTAGCTAAAATTCGCCAAAGTTGCTGGTGTTTTCAAAAAATGTTATTTTTAATGCTAATGGTCTCCGTATGAGCTGCGCATATATACATAGCTAAACAATACTTTCACTGCTTTTCATTAATAAATGATTGCTTTTGGCGTTTTTATTTTTGTTTTGTTTTGTTTTGTTTTGTTTTATTTTGTTTTGTTTTGTTTTGTTTTGTTTTGTTTTGTTTTGTTTTGTTTTGTTTTGTTTTGTTTTGTTTTGTTTTGTTTTGTTTTGTTTTGTTTTGTTTTGTTTTGTTTTGTTTTGTTTTGTTTTGTTTTGTTTTATTTTGTTTTGTTTTGTTTTCATTTGACTATTTTTTTATTTTTTCGACAATAGCAAAAGATATCATGGTCATAAATTACTGATTATCTAATTTTTTGATAATGTAGTTTTTTATTTATAGCATCGAATGCTAAAATATTTTCTTAACAGCAATACTTGATAATTAGCAATTTTAGCAATTTTAACAATATTTACTTTCATTACTACACTTACTTAGCAAAGACTCAAACCCATATTTCTTATACGCAAAATGTTAAATTCGTATTTTTTGCAAAAGTTCAGCACTTGACTTGGTCATTAACGTAGAGTTAAAAAACAAAAAATAGAGCTTTCCGAATGCAGAGCTTTACACTGAAACAAGAAGTTGTTAAAAGCACTTGCACTATATGTGCAAGGAAATATTGTCAAGTGTTAGTTTTTCAATATAAGTTTTTCATTTTTGTTTTTGTGTTTGTTCTTAGCTAGTTTAACATAGAAAAGAGCAAAAATGGTAAGTGTTGAATAGAATGTATTGATAAATTCTAAATAAATTAATAAATAAATGTTAGTAAAAGCAGAACCTGGCTGAATATTTTTTTGGCCTAATTTTTTATTTAAATTTATAATGTTTTATGCAGCTCTATCTTGAATAACTTTTCACGCAGAATTGGAAAAAGGATTTTTCATTTTTAAGATAATGCTCAAGAACTTTTTGGAAATTTTTAATGCAAATTTGTTGCTAAACAGTTGCTGACCAAGTTTGCATTAAAAATTTCTAAAATGTTTTTGAGCTTTATCTTAAAAATGAAAAGTCCCTTTTCCATTTTTTGTTATTGCGAGATATAAAGGTTTGCAATTATAATATACTTATTATTATTATGTTAAATTTTTATTTATTTATTTATTAATTCATCAATGAGAATAATTCTCTTACTGACTACTTAAAAAGCTAAACTTATCCAGTTTTCTTATAGACTAATTTATAGTATTTGCGATAATTCACTAGAGTTATTACCTATACTATTAAGATACATGAGCAAATTTTTTTTGAAAGCACTCCTTCTTAATCTAGATTAAAGTCTATATTTCGGCTCACAGAGTTTGCCAGTCTTAAGCAACGAGTGATTGGTTCATTTCGACTGTAATTAGCTCTATGAAAAGGCTCATTAAATAGAATTTCAGACCTAAGGCCACGTGAAGGTACGTGAAAAGGTATTTGAGTAGAGAAGAACAATTAATATTAAAGCATATTAAATCTCTTACAAACATGATAGCGAAATATTTCCGGCAAATTTCTAAAGATTAAATACCAAGAAGAAGCCTTCTCACATTATAAGAGGGCATTTCAATGTTCCAACCTAAGCGACTTATTGCAAATCTGGTTGATCGTTTCTGAATTCTTTTAATTCTGTTCGAAGCACATGAGTAAAAGGGGTCCCGTATTATGCAGCATTATTCAAATATAGATCTGACAAAGGCAAAAAATAAAGATTTTAAAGAAAAAGGATCTGAAATGTCTTTGGAGTTCCTGATTATAAAACCTAACATACCATTGGCTTTAGCTACAATGTAGTCTATGTGCCTTGAAAAACTAAGTTTCCTGTCTAGTATATCGCCTAGATCTTTCTTCTCAGTAATTCTTGATAACGTCATATTTCCAAGCCTATATTTATAAAAGAGAGGTGAAGAGATACGCTATAATGTCAAACTTTGGCATTTTGATACATTAAGCGGCAATAAATTGTCGCTGCACCATGTAGATAATTGTCACAAATCTCTCTCCATATTTATACAATCACGAATGTCTTTTATGGCAGAAAAAATCTTTATGTCATCGGCATACATTAAACACTGAGAGAAAGATATTATTTTAGGAATGTCCTTTACGAATAAGAGGAACAGTAAATGTCCCAGGTGACTACCCTGCGGAACACCAGAGGAAACAGTTACAGCATTTGATAGAACATTATTTATTCGAACAAATTGTGTCCGACCTATAAGGTATAATTCAAACCACTTTAGAATATTGGAGTGAAATCCAATTAGTTCTAGTTTCTTAATAAGCAAGTTATGATTAACGCGGTCGAAAGCTTTTGAAAAATTGGTGAAAATAACATCACATTGCTGTCCATTTTCAAAACCATTTAAGATATATTTAGAAAAAAATTGCTAAGTTGGTAGTAGTTGACCTTCCTGGAAAAAACCATGCTGTAGCCGTGATATGAGTTCCTTCACCAAGAATATTAACCTATTGTAGACCAATTTCTCAAAGACTTTGGGAATAGTAGATATTTTGCATATTGGGCGATAGTTTGAAATGTCGTTTTTTGAACCAGATTTGTGAATTGGTATAATAAAAGTAATTTTCCAATCAGTTAAAAATTCACTTTTTTTAAGTGATTGATTGAAAATAATCATTGAAGGTAAGGCCAACGCCTTTGAACAATTTTTTAAGAGAATCGGTGGGAAACCATCCTTCCCAGGCTGTTTATCATGATTCAATTGATTTAAGCATTCCAAAACTGCTTTCAACCTGAGTTCGAGGTCACCAATATCAAGTGGATGATGAGTCAGTCTAGGTATCAGCGATGGTATCAGAAGAAACATACACTGATTGAAAAAATTCATCAAACAGATTGGAAATCGATAGGGAATCAGATGTAGTTTTACCCATATACTGAATTGTATTAGGAATACCCGTAGATACCCAATTTTTTTTAATTGTTTATAAAATGCCAAAAGCTCTTACTATTACTCTTAAGTTGCCATTCAATCTGAAATATATAATTTTTATATAAAAAGTTGTTCAAGTGATCAAATTTTCTCTGAAGAACCCGATAATTATTTAAAAGATTTAAATTATTATCAGATTTTCTATACAGTTTAAATGCTTTATTTTTCTTGTTATTAATATTAATCAATTCTTTACTGAACCATATAGGTTTCGATGAGGCTTTAAACGACATTTTAGGGATGTACAAATTTATAGCTTAGCTGAGCTTGTTTAAAAAAGATTGTAATTTATTAAGAGATTATTGTTGAAAAATAAAAGCCAATCAATATTGCCCAAAAAATTTTAAATACTACTGAAATCACCATTCTTAAAATCAAAACTTAAGCTAGTATCAAAAACAGGCTTCAAATAATTGTAAAATTTTACACTTAAGCATAATTTGAATCAAGCAAAAATGTAGAATTAAGGTTGTTGACATCTGCATTAATTTCGCTATCAACATATATTAAATCAAGTACACGGTTTAAACTGTTATGAATACCAATAATTTGGCTTAAGTCAAGTTCTGCAAGATTGTCGACAACCTCGCTTTCAAGATTGCTTGAAACATTAAAAGGTAACCAATAACGCATATCTTCGTCATAAATCCAATTTATGTTGGGGAGATTAAAATCGACCATCACAATAACATGCTGATTGTCTTTTAAATTATTAAAAATACACGCTCAGAAATCTTGGATTAAATTCTAATAAAAACTGTATTGTATATATGACCACACCAGAATTGCATTAGAATCTAATATATGTCAAATATTAAAATTGAATTCTAATCCCATAATACTAAATTCTAATACAGAATTGGAATAGAAACTAAGTTTAGAACAATACTATTCTGGTTTATATTTTAATACACTTGCAATCAAGTGTAATTCTTCAGTTATTAAAAAGTAATATGAATAAAAAATTTGTATTACATATTAATACAAATTGTATTAAATAGTAATACAAATTGTATCAAATTGTATTAAATTGTAATACAGATTTTATTAAACAGTAATACAAGATGTATAACATTTAATACATATTGTCCTGAAAAGGTGAAAGGAAAAATCAACATTTATGGAATAAATTTATGGAACATTTATGGAATAAAGCTATAAATCTTTTATATGTTTACTTACTTTTAAATTTCCAAGTGAATTAAAAAGAAAATATTTGGTCAACAACGGTTTTTCGTTAACAAAAACTATTTCTTTAGGTTTTATTTTGACAATGTCAGATTTCAGAATCAGAGTGACAATTTGACAGATGCTTGATAGATATTTGTATTATATTTTAAGACAATTTGTATTATAACTTGTATATAATACAATTTTTATTTAACTTTAATACAGATAACATTAAATCAATTTTTTAATATACTTGAAAGTATAAGTTTTAATCAAAAATAATTTAAAAAATGCATGATTCCAACGCTTGGCTTAAAATTAATTCAAAGATTTCTGAACGTGTACTAATACAGTTTTCAATGTGCATTTTATACAGATCAAGAGGACTATACAATATATTCGGTTAAACATATTTGCAATTCGGTTAATACCTAAAACTTCCTTCCGTTGTACTGTAAATTGTTTGCAGATAACAAGAACAGATTAAGTTTAACACATAATTATCATTTGTTTTTAGATTTGTTGATATCTCCTAAAGAACTGGCTATAGGGTATAATAATGTCTTACTGAATTGAACACTGAACAGAGGGAACTATTCCCTTCAGCTTGACTTCATATTTTACTAACGGTACTTTTGACAGTAAAAAACAATATTCGACGTGTGTCATAATTATAAAACCACTTTAAAGTTTGTCATATAACGCTTAAGCCATTGAGTAAAAAGTGTTATTTTTCTGTTGAAAAGATGAAAAAATATTTCTCTTAAAATACAACGTGGTCTCATGCCAGGTTTAACCAACATTCATTTAACGCCCTCTTAACTAACACGCTGTTAAAATTTAATGTGGTAGTAAATTTATTAATGTTTCACCAAACAGCAAATGATGAGTTTTAACAAACACGCTGTTAACGCTAAAAGTACAGTACGAATCAAATGTAATTGTAACATTTCTCAACGTTATTTGAAATAAAATTTCAATTTTTATGACTACCCTATCGGAAATTTTAAAGTGCTTTATTAAAAAGCAAGTAAAAAGGTCTTTACCCTGCCTATGAATAGTGCTTTTGAAAAGTTATTTTGCTTCCGCTACAAATTCAGCTTAAAGAAACTGTTTGCTTTCGAGATTCTTCGTTATTTTTCGCTATCTACTCTGCTGACTAATCGTACTCTCATCACTACTATCGCTTGTTGTTTTCTCATCATTATTCATCACTAGTATATGCAAAAAGTTTAATTCGTGAAAAATTGTTGCAGCAAAATAGTGAACAAAATAAGGTTAAATCGTTTATAAAGTGTCAAAATGTAATGTTTTCATAAAAAAAGGTAATGAAATTAGTGGCAAGTATCCAAACCATTCAAAACGTAAATGTAAAATATTACTACGGTCAAAAATATACGCCATCAAAAATGAAGTCGCGAATGCAGGTGCGAACAAAGAAGGCGCTCTATCCGAAGGGAGAGCAAAGCGCTTTTTTTAATCACTTTTCATAGCGAGAACAAAGGTCTTCTTTCCAATGACACGACAATGTTAAATAAAGCTCTATTTAAAGCGATAACAGAGCGCTATTGTAGTTTTGTAAAGTGCTTTGAAAGTGGTTTCGAAGTGCTTTATTTCCTAAAGGGTAGCAACATGGAAACAGAAAAATTAGCAAAAAGGCGTAGTAAAAACTTTCTGGAGGAGGAAAAGTACAATCTTGTGGATCTGATCAGCAAATTTAAGAGAACTATTGAAAACAAGGCGACGGATGGTGCCCCCACTGGCAGAAGAAAATAGAGTCTGGATGAAAGAAACCACCATGTTTAATAGCAGCTTTGCTAAAACTGGCGAGAGGACTGCACAACAACTAAAGCAGATGCATAAAAGCATGAAATACAAAACCAAGAAGCAAATGTCCAGCAATAAGGTAATAAATCCTCAAGCGAAGTTGTACTAGTTCATGCGACTGAATTAGCAAAGGAAAGTGAACAAAAACATGCAAAAATTGCTCCATTGGAAGACGAAGTGCGGACAAATAAAGAGAAGTCACCTCTTGAAAAGGACATAAGAAAATCTTTGGTTCGCAGGGCTAAGGAAAAGCAGCGTAGAAAGGTCAAAGTTCAACGGGTTTCGAATGACAGTCTGGATATTCGTTGTTTTAAAAGTTGGCCCTCAACAGCGAATCATCAAATAATTTTTTTTTATTTGTATTTGTATTTATTATTTGATATACCAGTGCTACAAGGTACGAACCTTATGATTAATGCACTGGCATCATAGATTTGTTGTATTTTATATTAGAACAATAAATTTAGTGGTAACAATAAAATTAATTATAATTCTAATAATATTATTAATATTAAAAGTATGGATAATGTAGAAACAGTTCCACTTCCAGTGAGTTTATGACAATACAGGTAAGTTGATTTTATTTAAACATTACAAAATTAATAATAAATTTTAATATATGATTTTTTAAAGAAAGAAAAGGTGAATTTTACGAGAGAATAAAAATTATTGCAACGATGAAAGATGAGAGTATAACATTTTTTTGAATAGCACTGCGTTTTGAATTGATATAACAAAAGCAGGTAACGAGTTCCAAAGACGAATTGCAAATATATAAAATTGTCTTTCAGATGTCAAACAGAAGTAACGCAATTGTATTAACGAAAAGGACCGATTGGAACGAGAAACGGTAATACGGTTGTGCAATTAAGCTGGCTCACCAGTGTATAACACCTTATGCAGCAATAGTAAAGTACGGAATCTAAGAATGTTTTCAAAGGTCATGTTGCAGATGCGTATTGCATAATGGGACTCATGATCAGTACGTTTTAATCCATAAACATATCTAGCAATGTTGTTAAAAGCAACACTTAGTTTTTGTTTACTAACAGAATCGCAATTTGCATAAATTTCGCAAGAATAAAGAAGCGTAGGGAGGATGTAAGCTTTAGCTATAAGCAGTCTAATATTAAGTGGTGTGAAATTTTGTGAAACCCACAGTACTCTAAGCATTCCATAAACCTTGCCTATCGCAGTGCCAATGTGTGTGTTCCAAGTCAAAGTCCTATTAAAGATAACTCCAAGATTTTTCGCTGCATTAACGAAGTCAATTGTGGAGTTTTTCAAGATAATTTCAGGAAATTCCGCGACATCGACTAGTTTTTTAGAGATGACTATACACTTAAACTTTTTTGGGTTAAGACACAAGCCATTTTGTCCTGCCCAATTTCGAATAAAGGATGCCATGGTCAACTGTATCGAAAGCCTCAGAATGATCAAGAAGAATTAAAAAGCTAAGCTTTCTATCATCCAAGCCTGCTCTAATCTCTTCAGCTACATCTATTAGAGCTGTAACGCAGCTCCTCTTTGCCCTAAAACCTGACTGCCGGTAGGTTAGCAGCTTATTGTCGCAGACAAATTTGTTAGTTTGATTGTAAGAATTACTTCAAAAGCCTTGGCCACGTAAGACAGAATAGCAACAGGTCTATACTCGTTCAGAGATTTTGGTATTGGAATTATTTTGGCTTCTTTCCAGTATTTGGGGAAGATAGAAGTAGTAAGAATTGTGTTGAAAATATGTGTTATGTATCGTAAAACTACGGGTAATAAAATATTTAGAAATTTTATTGATAGAAGACTGGACAGTACCTCATTTTGACCAACGCAACGAATTTGCGCAAACATTTTCACCAACTATATGCATTGGTACATTAACAAAATATCGGTTTAATTTATTCACATCGATAGCATCACTTACAGCAGACAAGTTCTTACCTACTCCAATTTAACGGATTTCTTTCCATATCTTTTTTGAATCAACTGCATTTTTGTATTTTTCACCATAAAATCTTCTCTTAGCAGCTACTATTTCATAAGTTGCCTTTTTCCTCATTTCTTTAAACTCAGCATACAACTCAATTGCTTCCAGCGATTGTAAGGACACGTTTCGCGCCGCTATAATTCTTTTGATATAACCATTAAACCAAGGCTTTTGCTGAATTTTAACACTTCTAGTTTTGATTGGGACAAATTCATTATATAAGTTTACAATATTTTGCTGCAGATAATTGACTTGGTTTTCAATCGATGGCATTTCATAAATAACTTGCCAATTTATCTTTCGAGTTTCTTGTTCAAGCCGCCAATATGTTTGCATCATTGGCACTTCCTGGCTGTTATGTGTGAAATAGCTTGTCCATATAACGTTTGTGTTCAGTATTCAATACGACTCAATCATGAATACTTGAATGTCATTTGATCATTTTGATCGTTATAAGTGGCCAAACCATCATCAAATTTCGAGCTAATTTTACACTATTGGACATTCATCATTCAACCAGAGTGCATAGAGCCCGCAATTTTGAGAATATTGCTGCAGTAGCAGAGAGTGTTCTTGAAAACCATGAACCATCGATTCGTCGTTGATCTAGAATTTTGTCAATTGGACCGACAGAATATGACCATTTAAGAGCTAGTCGTGGGCAACATTTTAACGAAATAATTTTTAAAAATTGAGTTGTAGGAACCAAACTATCATTCCAAAGAAAGATTTGCATCAATACATTGACTTTTATGTATTTAATTTAGAAAAAAAGTAGGAAGCTATTATTGGATCACCCGTTAATCTGAAATGGGCATCAGATACGCATTGAGTGTTTACTGAGAACCAGCCTTTCCGATTTCTATAAACTTCTACTTCTTCACCCCCTGGGGATTGTATTCTTGTGTTGGTACAATCAATTTTCCCTACCACAAGCGGAAATCTTGCAATTTCAATGGTCGAGTGGCGCGACGTGAACCTTTTATATACAAAGTATACAGGAAAATGAGATTGGATTTTGCTAAATTGCCCTAAGAAAAGCCGGATTCGTTTTGGGAAAACGTAAAAACGTAGTGTTCAGCGACGAATCTAAATTTAATATTTTTGGGTCAGATGGTGCAGGCAAAGTGTGGAGAGAAAAGTGAATGAGGAGCTGAAGGAAAATAGTTTAATACCAGCAGTGAAACATGGCCGTGGAAAAGTAATGGTTTGGGACTGCATCTGAAGCCGGAGAACTGGTTTGTATAACTAACAAAATGGATAAGCATGCTTATTCGGACATCCTCAAAAACAATTGGCATCGAAGGTGGAAAAATTGGGGCTTGACCACCGCTGTTTTTATTTCTAACAGGAGAAAGACCCTAAACACACACATCGTATCTTGTCCGTGAATGTCTGTTATTAACTGTAAGCAGCTGCATACATAATGCTACCAACTCATGTTATTAAAAAATAAGTATATTTGCTACTTAGAACACTGAAAAGTAAGTAATTGTAAGTATAATTTTTAAAAATAAGTGAACCAATAGAACCCACAATATTTTGTAAGTGTTGTCACTCCTTTTTTTTTGTTCATCTCGAAAAGTTTTGTGTAGGCAATCTAACTAAAACCGAAATTCTTCAGATTAAAAAAAATTTTTTTTATATATTTGCAGTTAACCAGTTAACCCAGTGAACCAAAACTATCTTTTTTTAATTCATTTATGAACTTTTTCGGTTAGAAAAATTCATTTTCGACACTCATAAATGAACTCTTTTGGACTCATTCGTCGGACTAAAATGCCTCTCAAAAGCGAACCTTTTTTTCTTTAGAAGTGAGTTAAATAAAAGAATCATCAACTGTCTATTTTTTTGTTCAGAAACGAGTTGAAAAAACTATTGAAAAGTCATTTTTCGGCACTCATACATTAACAATTTTTAACTTTAACTCATTCGCCAGACTGAATTGCCTCTCAAAAACGAACCTTTTTTTTGAAAACGCGTTAAAAAAACTAACTATAGAAATGCACTTTTTAATAATTAACATTATGTTATGGAATAAATTTTTACGAATTTAATCTTCTCTAGCAAGAACATTTATCATACAAATTAAAAAAAAAAACAAAAATTTACAAAACAAAATTTCTTTCCGAAACGTACTCAAAACTATCACTTTACGCATATATTATATTAGTGATGGGAACTATCAGTAATATATAAAAATATTCGAATTATTTGATAGTTCAAAATCATTCATTCATTTGATAGTTTTTTTTATTCGATAGTTTTTTCATTTGCACTTCGTTTGCTTACCTTCAACTGATTGAACAAATCGTGAGTATTGAAAATTTAACTGAAAAAGTACGTTTAACTAATTGAATTGTGTTTCAATGAAAATTATAATGAAATCGCACCAGTTATAAGCTACTAAGAGGTTTTTAAATCGAATAAATGAATACTTTTATTAAAATCATTTGCTTTGTACTAGCTACAATTTTTGTAATTCGAATGAATGAATAATTTATTCGATAGTAAAAATAGTACGATAGTTCTTTGTACTAGTTACTATTTCTTTAATTCGAATAAATGAGTGAATTATTAGATAGTTCAAATCATTCGATAGTTTCGTGCTATTTACTATTTTTTTAAAGTAAAAGAATGAACGAAATATTCGAACGAATTGTTCGATAGTTGAAATCATTCGATAGTAAACTATCGATAGTTGAAATCATTTGATAGTGCTCATCTCTAATATATATAAAATAGTTTGAAAACAAACAAAAGCATAACAAAAAGTTAAAAGTAATACGTACTTTCAAAGTAGTGAAATAAAAATGAAATAGAAAAATCAGATTCAAATGAATTAGGCTAGGTTGATTTGCAAGCCTATGTTGCCTGGGCGATTTTCGGATCAGGCATGAAAAGTTATTAAAAAAAGGGGGCGATAGAGGTGCACTTTACCTTATCACATCTTCAATTTTGTGAGTTTTTTCTTTAGAAATTTTTTTCCAAAAATTTTTGTATATAAACGTGCACAGCTAGAACAAAACTGATGCCAGATTCAACTTAAAACCAGTCTCACATTGATACGTTTTAATAAAAAAATTATCGTTTTTGTTTTTTAGATCCCCCTAGATGGCGCTGTGGTCGATTTTTAAAATAAAATTGTATTTATAAACCGATAAAAATCGACCACAGCGCCACCTAGGGGATCTAAAAAAAGAAAAAAATTTCGGAGGACCACACAAACACATGTGAATATAAGGTGGATAGCTTTTGTGGTTCAGCCGTGATGGTCAAAAACCTTGAATTTTGTGAATTTTTTTCTTTAGGAATTTTTTACGATAAATTTTTGTTTAAAAACGTATGAATGTGAGACCGGTTTTAGGTTGAATCGGGTGCGAGGATTTAATTTCTGGCATCAGTATTGTTCTATCTGTGCACTTTAATATACAAAAATTTTTGCGAAAAAATTCCTAAAGAAAAAATTCACAAAATTGAAGATGTGATAGGGTAAATTGCAGCCCTATGGCCCCTCATTTTTTTAAAATTTTTCATGCTCAATCCGAAAACCGCACAGGCAACATCAATTTTTTTATTTTCGTACAAATCAACCCAGCCTAAAATGCATACAGAGATCAAAGCAAAGTTATCATTATTCACCCTTACTGTCACTGAATTGACGTGCTACATTAACTGGTTTGTTTTATTTTTGCTTGGAATCGTATTTGTCTGGGCTGGAAATGTTTTTTAATATGTCAAGTCTTGTCTTTAAAAATTTGTAAAATTCGATACAACTGTATTCAATATTATTTTTTACAAATAAAATTGACTCCAGTGTCTGTATTTTTAATGCTGTTGACTCCTATTTCCAAACTTTTTATGCTTTTACAAGCAAAAGTTCAACCAGTGCTGAAAAGTAAGCATGAATAAGTATAAATCTTATAAGTAAGTATACTTATAAGCATGGAATTTTAGTAAGTATATGAAGCTGAAAGTAAGTATGATACTTACAAAGTAAGTATAGTTGGTAACATTATGCATACACCTTCACAATCACCAGACATCAATCCCATTGAACATTAGAAAAGGGGATCCGGACACAAATATTTTCGAAGGAAATTCTTAAAGCTGCTTTATTGGTTGCGTAGACGAAAATAGCACAAAACGACACAAAAAATCGGTTTAAAAGCATGCGCACACTTGAACTCTTGTTCTGATTTGTGTGCGTAAACTTTTTGACATAAATGAAGTAATTTCTATTTATTTTTTTTTAACTTTA
The DNA here is from genome assembly GCA_963920525.1 of Dichetophora obliterata. Lineage (NCBI taxonomy): Eukaryota > Metazoa > Arthropoda > Insecta > Diptera > Sciomyzidae > Dichetophora > Dichetophora obliterata. Next base: position 52,411,846 of record OY986435.1, read on the forward strand.
ATTACTGTTGGCAGGTCTTTAGAACCTATATTGCCAGGGTCTGATATTTTTATTTTTTAGTTCATTTTTTCTTTAAGCAATAAAATAAAGCAAATTGTTTTGAATTGTCTAATACTATTTTCACACAAGGCCGTGAAGCCGTGAAGCCGTGAAGCCGCTAAATGATATTAAGTTTTTTGCCATAGAAGAACTGTCAAATGAAAAGCTACTAATTGTTTGCTTTTCTGTACAGACTATTCGTGGGTGTTAAAATATTTTTCATTGTTAGCTGCTAAACGTAAATTTAAATAAAAAAAAATTTCATAATATTTATATGAAAAAATTCTAAGTTTTTTTTATTTCATTTTGTATAAATAAATTGATGGAATTTTTTTTTCATATATCATATAATTGTGTTTTTATTTGAATAATTATCATTTTCAATAAAAAAATTTTCAAGTTTTTCTTAGGATGTGACTTAGAAAAATTTATAGATCCAAGATCTCGTGTTCGTTGCGAGCTCGTTTACGAGTCCGAGATCTCGGACTAGTTAACGAGCTCGTTTACGAATCGTTCTTCGTTTGGTGTTTATTGGGAGTTGACTCCGCTGCATGCAGCCATTTTGTGTTAACAAGTTGACTGCCAAATGAAAACGACTTTTTAAGTGTGAACACCTTTTTTTGAAAATAAGTTTTTCAGCTAAAATGCGGCTTTTCAGCCTGTGTGTGAACATAGTATAAGTAAATGAGAAATGATTTTTTTGGCGATTTTTCCATAAATTTACTTTGTACGTAAGCTTTATTGATTAACTGTAGTTAAACAATAAATTCGCCAATCACAACATGAAACATGACAACTTCTCCATGGCTTGGACGGTTTTTTTTTGTTGTTGTGAAAAGCAAAAAATTATTTACTTTCTGTTACTTTTTTCTAAAAGATTTTTATAAAAACTGTGCCAAATAGCTTGTTCAAAATGAAAGTTTGTTGGGTATTTCTTGCACCGCTACTTATTTGTGTAGCAACAAAAAAATCAATTAGTTGGTTTGACGACATATGAAAATATTGCAGATATTTCTGCAACTTCTGCTAATGTTGGTAAACGTAATGTGACCACCGCGATGCGATGTCCAACAAAAGCAAAGAAAGTACTTTGGCGCGAATTCTAGGAAAATATTGGCTATATGTTTTGCTTTTGTTGTTGTTGTTTTTGTTGGTGTTGCAGTTGTGTTGCTGCATTTAAATCGCATTTGCATTCTTAGCTGCTGCTGCAATGTTGCTGCTGTGAATTATTATTATTGCATTATATTATTTCTAGTGCTAAGCTGTTGCTGTTGTTGTTGCTGCTGCTGCATGCTAAGTATGTGATTGCCAACAAACTGACGGATTGACCAAGCGTCCGTCTTGAGTCCATCCACTGCGTCGTTCAGTGCACCGATAAGGCTTTCCGAACAGGTTCCGTTGAATCAGCACGTTAAAGTATCATCGGAATGTTGTTAGTTGTTTGTTTGTTGTTTTTGTGTGGTTGCACATACATAGATTGCATGCATAGGTTCTTTTTTTTATGATTTGCAGCGTTGCCATCTGATGATGCGCAATTGGCAAGGAATTCATTATGCGTTAATGATGATTTAACATCATAATGAAGATGATGTTGTTGGTGATGTTTTTTTGTTGCGTTCACCAAATTCGCTTCGTGCCTGCCAATTACAATTGTTAATCCATTACTAATAAAACACTGTCTATCTGTCGGTCTGTCTGTCTGTCTGTCTCTCTGATGCAAACAGGTATGCGCCTATGTGGGCTTTAATTGCAAGTGGCACTTGGTTGCTTCACTTCTAGGCATCATATGTGAGCTCTTCACACGCTATTTTAAATCGTTTCTATGCATTTGTATTGCAACGACGCAATTCATATTTAAGCACATTTTCGATTTGAATATTTTATTTGAATGAGTCGCAGTTATTACTTCGGTGTCATAATCTGCTGGCACACCCACTTTCTATTCGCGCCTTTTTTCTTTTTCACAGTGTAGTTATAGTAATGTTGAATCTCATAACTTATAGCATCTACTGTTTGACACATTTGCTTTGACATCTAAGCTGCTTGTTAACTATTATTCTAGCCCAGCTACACTTTGATCGCAGTTATTTAGTATTGGGCGTTTGATAAAATATGTTATCTTGATAAATCGTGAGAACAAAATCTAACTTTAAGCTAACTACAAGCTTCTCATAGATATTTCATTTATAACCAGTTTTTATTGTATAAGGCAAGTGTTACGAGATAATTTAATAAACATTTGCATCAAAGGTTAGAGTGGATATTATCAAAAAGTGCTCAATTTATAGCTATCGTAACTTACACTACAGATATAAAATATCTGTAATTACTACTAATTTAAATTGTAAACTACTTTGGCTTAACCGTGATATTACCTTGGTGCAGAAAACTAACTTAGTTTTTTTTTTAATTTCAAAACATTAGTTTGACCTGTTTGAGGTTTAGATTTCTACACCATGACCATCGCAGTGTTCGTTATTTGTGGCAACTTATATTACACAATCCAACAACCAAAATAATTACAGACTTGAATCGAAGAATTCTGGAAGAGTATACAAAATACACTCTTGGTACGAATATACGTAATGGTATTACGTTTTAATGAAAAAACCCAAAATGCAAACTTCGGTATGTTATCTTATTGATACCACTAAATAGAAAATGACTGAATATGATTCATTTGTGCACTCTCCAGATTTTGGCCTATAAATTTTTGAAAGTGTAGTGATTGGTACATACTAGAAAGATTTATGTTACCAGCTTTTAATAAAAAAAAACAACATATCAATGTTAGAATTCAATAGGGGTATAGTTATTAAGTTAGTTTTTAGTGGGCCCATGTGCACCGCGACCCATGGGATCTATTATTGTACATGCCCTTAATTAACACTCCAGATTTAGGCTTTTTATATATTTCAGCACTGTCTCTGGCTTGGTGTTCCAAATTGTTGACGGGGGCACTACTTCCCCTCCAAAATGGAGGCGTCTTAGGCTGTGGATTGCCGGACATTCACATAGAATGTGTTCGGGGGTTTCTTGTTCCTCCTCGCATAGTCTGCAGACGTCTGTTTCAGGAAGACCAATTTTTTTAAGATGGTATCTGAGTGAGCAGTGACCTGTGAAGAAACTGGTGATAATTCTAAGGTCTGCTTTGTTAAGCTTGAGTAAATCCTTGGATTTTGCTTTACTTGGAGTTAAAAATTTCTTAGATTGTCTTTGTCCATTAGTGTTGTTCCAGTTCCAAATTTCTTATCTTCCCATATTCTTTGTTTTTCTAGAATGTAGCCTTTTGCTAAGCTACAGAATGGTTCAGGTCCTATAAGAATTCAATACGCTGCTCTTTTGGCAAGGCAGTCTGCCCTTTCGTTGCCCTCGAATCCTTCGTGACCTGGAACTCACCATAATTCTATTTTGTTGCTTTGTACCAGCGTATTTAATAGTACTACGCAGTTGACAACTAGTCTTGATTCAAGTCCGTAGGCTTAAAGGGCTTTTAAAGCCGCTTGACTATTTGAAACTATGTAGATGTGAGCCCCCTTTGATTTCCTGCGAAGACATTCTCTGACACAAACTTCAATGGCATATACTTCTGCCTGGAATATTGTCGGCGTGTATCCCATTGGAAGAGCTATTTGGAACTTTTGGGACCATATATCCCCACTCCCGTTACTCCATTTTCGAGTTTTGACCCATCAGTGTACCATATTTGTGAGCCAGGATCAACTGTGAAGCTATCATTCCTCCATAGTTGCCTATTGGGTATAACGACCTTGTAGCGTTTTGTGAAGTTTACCTTCAGCAGCATCCTGCTGGGGAATAGGGTATTCACACTGACTTGAGTAGTTGGGTAGATTGGCAAATGCCGTACATTTTGTTTTTGTAAGGTGCCATTCTACCCAAGTACCCATCTACCAATCAACTCTTGCTGACCCTCTGACTTGTTTGGGTAGATTGTTTTCTTGTCATAGTTATTGAGTACTTTTTCCATGTGTTACCACCTTTTGCCAAAATTGGCAATAATTGTCCTAAGGGCAGCAAATTTACAATTTTTGTTGTCAAGGCTAATATCTCGAATAATACACAATAAATATTGCCACACCCCCTATTTCCGCCCACAAGTTAATAAAAACGCTATATTTCAGACGAATTCGGTTGTATTGGACTAAAATGTTGTAATTTAGTTCTTATGGCTACCAGAGAACTGCAAGAGTGGCTTCACTTATACATATAAGCACTCGAAGCACTCGTTGAAAATGAGAGTAGCTATCGTGCATTGCATTCTCTTTTAACGAATAAACAATATGGGGACTCGCTCAAAAAGTAACCTTCGCTGAGCTTGCTATTTACCACTGTTATGCTTAAGAGACTCGCTGTAACGAATAGATAAAGCTACAAACACTCAGCCTCTCAGAGCTCCTCACTCGCTCTATTCGCAGGAAGTTGATAAACTATTCGCATGACTCTCAATGTTTGAGCAAATCACAGCGAGTCATGTACGCAGTTAGCTACTGCGCTGATTTCAACTATGTGGTTGTTTATCGTGCACAGGAAACAAAAAGGAATGATTGCAAGATGAAAGTCGCAGGATTCAATTGCGAAGATCATGAACACCAGCTAGAACAGATTTGCCTGCATATAATAGGTTTTTTCAAATTTTTTCCCAATAAGACATGCAGCGACAATGAAGTACAGAGCACCATGCAAATTTTTTTAGTAACAAGGCAAATTTCAACAACGTAGCTTCATCTCGAAGCAGGCAAAATTTTCACTATATTCGCAATGTTTGTTCGAAGACTCTCACAACTCTCAGCTGAATCGCGAAGCAGGAAAAATGATCACTATATTCACTCTGTTTATTCGTTTATTCGCCCAGCTCTCAACGTAAGGATCGAAGCAAGCACATATTGTAGAGCAGAGAGTGAGAGCATAATTCGCACTCAACATTAAAAGAGAGAGTGAGTTAATTGTTTGAGGAATGTGAATGACTGAGAAAACAGAAAATGTAGTGAAGAAGGAGAGTGCGTTATGAAGCGAAGCGCTTGTTGTAGATCTCTGTTAGCCACTATCAACAATTCAACAAAAAATGGGCGTGTTCGAACTATAGCTACGCCTACTTTTCAGAAATTATAATTCCTGAGTTGTGCATGTTTTTATAGTGAAACTTGGTTTATATTTGCTATGAGATCAAGTGGTGGTCACTAGATATATAAATTTTGCAACGCCTACTTTTACCGCCCTTCTATATATATTAAATCGTTCGTGCGGTGTCTCTTAAGATATCAGAAACGGTAACACCTAAGGCAACCAAATTTACAATATCTGTTAATATCTCGGTTAATAAAGTTAATATCTCGCTTAATAAAAAAGTCACACTCCTTTTTACCGCCCACAAATCAATAAAAATGCTATATTTCGGACGGTTTTGATCGTATTAGACTAAAATTTATTAAATTAGTTTGTATAGTTATTGCCTGAAACTGCATTAAAAATGTGTGTCTACGCCCTCTTTTACATCCTACAAATCAATAAAAATGCTTTATTTAAGACAATTTTGGTCATATAAGACTTAAATTTTGGTAATTTAGTTTGTGTGGTTTCATTCAGGAACAGTACTAAAAATGGGCGTGGTTGGCCGATTGCGCTAATATTTTGGCAGTCGATTTGTTTCGCCTAAGAGATAGTTTAGGAAAATTTTGCCAAACCCCTTTTACCGCCTTCAAATCAATAAAAATGCTATATTTTAGGCGGTTTTGGTCGTATTAGACTAAAATTTGGAAAATTAGTGCATAAAGTAACTTTCGGAAACTGAACCGAAAAAGGGCATAGTCGCAACAGTTATGCCAACTCAGACATACAAAAAATTAAAAAAGTTTTTTCCGATTGGCATGAAAATTCTTATGTGTCAGTAAGCCAGTCTGTGACAGGAAAACGTTTTCCCCTGGATTACTAATAAATAATAAGATGCTGTGAAGTTCACGTTAAAAATAACTCGTATATAAAATCACTTTTTTTACGCCCAATTACTGGCCTACATTTTTCGCACATAAAATGACAAAAAATGATTTGGTGGCAACCCTCTTCCAGCTGTCACTCATCTCTCGTCAGCTACATAAGCTCAAACAAACATGCAGCACTGCCCAAAACTATTATACAAAGTACTCAATTGCAATTTAGGGTGCTCGCAATATCCAAAAATACTCAATCTACCCATACCCAACTACCCAAATCAGTGTGAATACCCCTATTATTTTTTTTAGAATTTTTCAACCTGGAGTTAAATTCGTTATATTTTGTTTATTAAATTATATTTTTATTCGTATACTATATACGATACATTTTAATAAATAAAATACTGGTTCTGTTAAGTAAATTAAGGCGTTTTTTGGCTTCTTTATTCACAAAAATATCTATAATTTGCTGCTCTTGGCTTTATTAATAATCTATATGAAAAAATATGGCCTTTGATGGATCAGTATGAACTTCGATACTATCGACGATATATTGATGGTTTAAAATATCAATATCGAAAATATCGATGGTGTCGACTATCGATAGTTTGACAGCTCTAGAATACAGGTCGAAATATTCTCTCTCGATACTAAATCGAAGTCACCTACTTGTGATGGTCAGTTTAAAATGAAACTATGTGAACTTGCAGTGCTTGCTTCTTGCAGGTATTGTCCATACGAAGCACTTAAGCAAGGTACAGGGTCCGCCAAATAACTTGTTTTTTTAAAATTCTATAAAAAAAACTACTGGATATTTTCTCAAATTTCTTTTTTTATTTGAAAGTACAATCCTTCCGGTTAATAATGAAAAATAATTTCATTCAAATGGCTGCCTCGGCTGGCCATGCAGAGGCCTACACGATCGGTCCAATTTTTAAGCACATTATCGATTGTGTGCAGCTGTATTTCACCAATGGCTTCACGAATATTGTCCTTTAAAGCATCAATTGTCTCTGGCTTGTCGGCGTAACACTTATCTTTGAGGGCACCCCACAAATAATAGTCCAACGGTGTCAAATCGCAGCTCCGAGGTGGCCAAACGACATCAGCTCTGCGGCTGATAATGCGATCTTCAAAAACAGGGCGCAAAACATCGAGTGTAGCTTCGGCTGTGTGGCACGTAGCGCCGTCCTGTTGAAACCAAATGTTGCCAATATCCTCCTCTTTAATTTTTGTGAACAAAAATTCGTTCAACATGGCCCGAGAACGACGGTGAATTGATGTTGATGACGCTTCACGCACACTTTCTGCCAAAGCAGCAATATTCTCGGGTGTACGCACTATTTTTGGCTATTCACGCTTTGGTTTATCGATGAGGATGCCAGTTTCTTTCACTTTTTTCACAAGATAACGAACATACGGAGCTGACGGTGCTTCTCTTCTTCCAAAATCCGTATGCACTTTTCGCACACATTCTGCAACATTACCATGATTTTCAAAGTAATGTCGCAATATTTCCCAGCGTTGTTCAAGCGTAAACACAACCATATTCGTCCAGCGGAAGGATAAAACTTATTATCTGTTAAATCGGACAAGAGCTAAGTGTTACCATTCACGAAATAAGCACTAGTTAAAAAAAAACGTTAGATGACGGACCCTGTATTTCTCTGAACTTGTGGGCGAAATTTCAACATTTACGTTCAATTAATTTGTCGGATCCTCTTCCGTCCTATAGAACGCGTTGCCTGCTTATTGGTCAGTCTTCTCTTGAAGCTAGAAGGTTATTGCACAGTATTATGATCATTTACGATTTCATCAACAGAAACATCATCTGTGAGAAGTTACTTGAATTATTATCGTTTAATATTCCACAAAGAATTATAACTATGATTATTAGTAACTATGATTATTTTTATATTAATTTCCATAGAACTAATTATGCCATTACTGAGCCAATTAATAGAGTACTTATAGCTATAAACAGAATTTATAATAATAACTTAATTGATTTTTCTATGCCTTTAAATGCATTTAAAATTACTATTACTCTATTGTTAAACAGTTTATAATTTTGTTCCTATTTTATATCCTGATTTGTTATTGTCTGTAAGGATAATTTATTCATAGACGGAAATAAATAAATAAATAAACAAAAAATAATTTTCTACCTCGAGAGTACCTACAAAATAACTTTCAAGTTTTCAGTTTTATTGATCGATTTTAGAGTGCATGCTTTAACTAGGGATATAGCAGGTACATACTCCGAAGAACATTAATGATGTTATTTCCTGTATAAATTGATACGCATTTGATAGTAGAAACTCGTATCGCTTGCGGTAAAAATTCGACCAACTTTCTGTAAAGCAGTGAATAAAAATGAACACTAACGTAGCGTAAATTGCATTTGAGAAAACCGAACATTACAAATGCAAAGCGCTGCAGAGTGCTGTCATCACTCATTTGTGACATTTTTGTAGCGTTGAAGTTTGTTTGGAAAAACTCTTTACTATTACTAATAATAAACACAAACTTTGCAAACTAAAGCATAATAATAAACACTGTCATTCCGTCAAACTTGGCAAAAAGTTATCCAACAGAGTTTATATGTCCTCCGAATTAACCTCTAGAGGTGCAAAATAATGTATATGTTCTATTATTAATCCTACCAACACTTCTTCCAAACATATCCACCTTCTTACAGTCAGTCTGTGGGGTCCCCCCTACAAAAAACTGAATAAATGAAGAAAATTGCTGAAAACAGTTCACAGTTGTTAATACCCCAGAAGTGATACTTAGAGGATTCAAATGTATAAGATGGTCCGATTATGTTTTCATCCTCAACATTTCTAATAAGATGTTTAAACATCTATCTACCACTTATGGTTAAACATTTTTCGGAAAGCAAAATTAAATTTGTATCGCTCATATTGATCATGGGAAATGCTCATATCCAGGCGGGTACGCAGAAGCGTTTGGGGGTTAATCCCCCTCTCCCCCGAAATTAACGAATTTTAACGACCTTACAGAGAAACACTCAGCACAACATGGCAGCCATTTTGTGTTTATGGTCACGACAAAGATCTTGAGATAACATTGCCCAATTGACAAAAAAATAAAAAGACTCAATTTAAAACATTAATTGTGAAGACTATAATATATAGACTTCAAATTTTTTAAGTACACTGAGAATATGTGTTAAAATTTAATGAAATTGTGTTCATATAAAATGAATTTGTTTTTGAAATAGAGCATGAAACAATTTCATTTAAGTTAAACACAAATGTCTGTTTTTCAAAACAATGTTTGTAAATATACTTTTATAGTAAACATTTACAGTTTAAAAACATTTGTTTAAAAATAACTTTAAATAAAAAACATTTGTATTGAAAACAAACAACTATTTTAAAGCATAATTTTAACATATTGTTCTTAAATTAAAAACAATAAAATAAAACCACTATTTTTTCTATGCAACTTTTTTAATTTTTTCGAGTTTTCGACGTCATCTTCGTAGTCAGCGACCCCCCTGGAACCCCCGAATACCAAATTTTAACTCCATTCGATGAAGTTTGCGTTTTATTGCGGCTTAAAATAATGAAATATTTTAAATATTATATAGTTTTTATTTCATCTTATGAGCATTATTTGAAAAACCAATTGGAAAAATATTTTTACACAATCAAATGTAAAATCGCAGTTTTTCTCAGCTTGGTCTCAATTGTCTAGCAGTTATTGTCAAAGATTCTTCTATTGATAATATTTCGATAGCGACGTATTTTTTGTTATTGCAAAGAAATAATAAGAGAAAATTATAAGCTGAAAATTTAACACGCTTATTTTTAAAGTTTAATTTCTATTTTAAAAATTTTTGTTTAAGGTTAAAGTATTACAGTAAACATTAAAGTATGTAAACAGTAAAGTATGTTTTTATTCTCAGTGCAAATATTTATCTTATTTTAATATCAATTTATCTTTTCTGAATTTCATCAAATTGAATTTTTTTCATATCCTTGACCTTATCTGAATTCAAATGGAATTCCTAAATCTCAATTAATCTATTCTGAATTATAAATGGAATTCTGAATTTCAATTGAACTATTCTGAATTTCAGTTATTTTTTTTATTTCAATTAATCTATTTTGAATTTCATTTAATCTATTTTGAATTTCAATTAATCTATTTTGAATTTCAATTATTCTATAATGAATTTCAATTAATTTTTAGTGAACGTCAGTTGATATTTTCTGAATTTCAATTGATCTTTTCTGAATATCAATTGATCTTTTTTTAATATCAATTTATCTTTTCTGAATTTCATCAAATGGAATTTTTTCATATCACTTGACATTATCTGAATTTCAAATGGAATTACTAAATTTCATTTAATCTATTCTGAATTTCAATTGAGCTATTCTAAATTTCAATAAATTTTTTAATTTCAATTTATCTATTCTGAATTTCAATTGGTCTATTCTAAATATTAATTTGCCTTTTCTGAATTTCAAATGTAAGTTTTGAATAACGATTGATCTTTTCTGAATTTAAAATTCAATTTCTGAATTGCAAATTCAATTTCAGAATTTCGAAATTAATCTATTCTGAAATAAAAATGGAATTCTGAATTTCAATTGATATATTCTGAATTTCAACCTATTTTTTTATAATTGATTGATCTATTCTGAATATCAATCCATTTTTTGTTTAATTTCAATGGATCTTTTCTTAATTTCAGTTGATCTTTTTTGAATTTCAACTGAATTTCAAAATAGTGGTGAAAAAATAATTTGTAATGGGAGGTGGGAGTTGTCTAAGGCTGGCCACTCCCTTTTTTTATTCGCTTAAATTTTTGAAAAAGAATAACAAAAGAAATTTATAACAATAACAAATAGATTATTTAATTAATTATAATTAAAATATTAATGAAATATAAATTTAATAATTTAATAAGAAAAACTTTTAAGTTTGTATTGGAGGTAGGAGTGGTTTTGGTCCGACCACACCCACTTTTAATTTTTCTCATACGTGACATACGAAGACTGTAACCAAAATTTAGTAAGTACATATTAGAGTGTATAGAAAATCTGACCCCCAATTCCGGTACCAAATTTTAATAGTATATACAAAATACATTCGATTGGTTTACTTTTTTTTTTGGTCTGAGCCAATTTTGGCGTCCACAGAATTGCATTTCTAAGCAATGGAATACCCTTTAATGGTTGATTTAAAAAGAAAAATCAAGCTTATTAATAAATTCCTTGAATATAAAAACATAGAACTGCAAATCTTGATCCCACTTGACAAATGCTTTAACAAGATTTTAAGGTTTTGTTCAAAATTAATCTACTTGTTTTTAAATTATAATTATAATTTTTTTTATATAAAAGTATTTTAGCTCTTTTGAATGTAATTTTTTGTTCAATGTAAAAGTAAAGTACATTTTGAAACTGTTGGTGTTACTGTTGGTGTTAACAAAATAAGAACAATTATTTTTTTTAGATCATGTAAGGGACATTTCTATTGACTAAAGGGCGATGTCGAGCTCGTCACGGAGGCGTCAGTGGCTGCTGATTCTGCAGAACAAACAAAATAAATGTTGGTGTTGTTGCCTTCTTGAAAACTTAATTGATCTTAAGCTCGCAATTTAATTCATGTTATAATTTAATAGATCATTAAACTAACAAATGTTTTCTATTTTGGAGGGCCGCTCAAAAAAGCTAAACTAACAAATGTTTTCTATTTTGGAGGGCCGCTCAAAAAAGCTGAAATTCGAAACAAAAAGCACCTTTTAGTCCTTTACAGGATCTATGATATATAATTGTAATTATTTTGTTAACAGAAACAGTTCCAAAGTCTACTTTTAACTAAAATTTAACTAAAATAAACCCAAATTTGTTAAAAAATATTCATATTAAAAAAAATATAGTTTAATTATATAACAAGTAAATTCTTTTTGAAAAAAAAAAAAGTAAAATCTCGTTAGAGCATTTATAAAATGGGATGAAAATTTGCAGTTCCATGTTCTATTATATCCAAGAAATTAATTGATAAGCTTGATTTTCTTTTTAATAAAACCATTAGAGGGTCTTCAGTACAAAAGTTGCTCAAAAATGCACAAAAATGCAATTCGGTGGAAGTCAAAATTGGTTCAGACCAAAAAAAAGTATACCAATCGAATGTATTTTTAATTTTGGTATTAAATACAGTTCGAATTTTTACACTCTAGTGCATATTAGTTTTTACTATGTATGACAGCTTTGTCAATGGTCCGAACCACTTTGCACGTTGATGTATCCTTTTCAGATAGTTGAAACTACCTTTCACTACTCTTTTCAGACAACACTAAATGATTGAAATATCGAAATATTCCTATCTTCTTATCTACTCCTATCTATTCCTACTCCTATCTACTACTTAAAAAAACTTAAAAATTTGAGAAATAATTTTTTTAAGAAATATAAGGCCACTAACAATTCAGTCTTTAAATCAAAATATTTGCATTTTATGCGAGAGTTCAACTTCCTTGAAAAATATCTTTATAAGAAATATATTCATAATTATGAATCTAATATTAAATCCAATCCAAAGGCATTCTGGCGTTTTGTTAAAGCAAAGAAAAGTACTTCTAGTATACCTTCAACAGTTTATCTTAATGATAAATCTGCGAATTCTCCTTTAGAAGCTGAAAACATATTTGCTACATTCTTTAAATCTAATTTTGTAGTCGACTCTGAGCTCCATGATGACTTGCATTTAGTCTCTAATACTGCATCTACTGTTGGCTTCGGCTCTCTTTGTTTATCATATGATGATGTATGGAATGGAATACTTCATCTAAAACAGTCCACTCAAACTGATATCGATGACATTTCTCCTCTTTTTATTAAGAATTGTGCTGCTTCCCTACTGTATCCGATTAAGGTTATTTTTAAAAAAGTCTTTAGCTTCAGGAGTTTTTCTAGATGACTGGAAAATTGCCTCCATTGAACCTATTTTTAAAAGTGGTAATAAAAGTAATGTTTTGAATTATAGACCAATCTCTAAATTATCGGCTATTTCTAAATTATTTGAGGGTATTGTTAAACAAAAAAACGTACTTCGCCATCAAGAATTTAATATATCCTCAACAGCATGGTTTTGTTGCAGGTCAATCAACAGTAACAAATCTAATGATATTTACAGAAAACTGTATCTCTGCATTTCAAAGTGGAAATCAAGTTGACACGATTTATACTGATTTCTTAAAAGCATTCGACAAAGTGTCTCATAGAATTCTACTTTCAAAATTAGCTCATATCGGTTTTCACTCTAAATTTTTAGCCTGGTTAAAGTCATATTTAACCAATAGACTTTCTCATGTTGTAGTTGAAAATATTCAATCTTTCGCTTTTATAGCAACATCTGGTGTTCCTCAAGGCAGCGTTGGCAATGACATTTGCAGATGTTTCAACTATTCCAAATATATTTTATACGCGGATGACTTAAAAGTCTATTCTTTCATCTGTAATTCTCAAGATGAAATAAACTTACAATCTGATATTAATAACCTTCTGGATTGGTGTTATAATAATAAGCTTTTTCTAAATATCAACAAGTGCTTCTATATTAAATTTGCGAAAACTCTTAATGTGTCTTATTATTTATATAACATTAAGGGCTCTATATTTAAAGAAGTTGATGAAATTACTGATCTTGGTGTAATATTGTATTCTAAATTCACTTTTGTCAGCCATCTTAACTATATTATATCTAAATCTTACTCTGTGTTAGCTTTTGTAATGCGTGATAGTTCCGATTACTCTGATCCATTTACTCTGATCCATTTACTCTGATCCATTTACTCTGAATTTATTGTATTCTTCTTTTGTTCGTTCAAAATAAGAGTATGCTATTGTTATCTGGAGAGCTTTTTATTTAACACATATACATTGCTTGGAGCGCATTCAAAAGAGATTTACTCGCTTTGCAGCTCGTCAATGAAATCTGTGTGATGCTAATCACTCGTACTTTGATCGTTGTAAACTTTTAAATCTAAAAACGCTACAATGTAGAGGTACCATATTGTCATTTATGATATATTATTATTCATTTATGATATATTATTATTCATTTATGATATATTATTATTCATATATGATATTGTTAGTGGTTCAATAGATTCTCCTGCACTTTTGCAGTTAATACATTTCAATGTACCCATCAGAAATTTGAGAAATTTTGTACCGTTTTTTATAAGTATCACAAAAAATTAATTATGCATTATATGCCCCCATTTCGAGAGCTCTCACTGAAATAAACTTAATCCCAAATTCTTTTGCGTTAGATTTTTCTTTTCCTAAATATATCATTAAAAAGTATCTTAACAACATTTACTACTTTCGATCTGGTAGTAATTAATGGGAAATAGTTACTTGCCACAGCTGTACAAAGCGCAACAGTTAAGCTCAGAGTGTAGTAAGGTGGGGAGGCAAGTCGACCAAATGATTGGTTCGTTGTGATGGTAGTATTTAGATTAAAAGGAAAGAAGGTAGTAATCAAGTGACATTTATGACGTATTTTCTCAGTGATGCGAAATGCTGTAGAAACATATGATATTGAATGCAAGACAATTATTATGCCTTTACATCAGTCAAATCCATTTGCTATGCAATCTATCTCCACAAACTTTCCTACCACCAATTACAACTTTTTGTCGTAAAATTGATGTGTTTTCAAGTTCTTTTGATTAGAAAAAAATAAAAGAAAGGTAGGTCCATGACCTAGCCATAAGAGAGTATTAGGAAGTGATATGAAACCATATCAGTCTTCAAATTGATGTATTAAATTTTGCGTCAAATGTCAGATATAATACTCATACACAACTCACACAGTTCCACTTGATCGATTAATTTTTTAATGACAAATTTAAAGAAAAAACAAAAATAAATGGACACATATTTCCCCTGCATTGTCCACCATCGAACCATCGAATGAATATACCAATGTTATCAAATCTACAGCTTATACATTAAAAATGAATAAAGACCAATGGTGTTGTTTTTTTTCTAGTCTTAACTTCGGCTAACAAAATGTTATAAAATCACTTAGAATGTCTGCCTAAAGTTCTGGCAAAGGAAAATCTTTTGTGTTTTTTCTTTTCTGTCACGCATGCCCAATTCAACTAAATGTCTGTCAGTCCGTCTGACATTGTCTCTATTGCATTTTGTCCATTGTGTAAGTGGCTCAGTGATTGTCTCTCAATTTATAGAGCTATACAACTGACGGACATAATGTTAAATGTTATTGTCGTTCGGCGCTGATGATTGTGTTGTCTTTGACTGTGCTGTACTTTTATGTCATTTTCATTCCAATTTATGTTGTCTGAAGCTCTATGACAATTCTTACGTTTATTATCGTTCGGCGTTTGCATACAAACAATGCAAGGTATGAGAAAATAAGACAAGGTAAGGCGATACGCAACGCAACACAGCGAGCTATAGTTGATTCACAAAAAAAAAGGACCTTCAAATGAGCACTTATTTTGGCTGCAAAATGTTGTTCTCATTCTGAAGTGAATTCATACGAATGCAAAGGATTTTTTGGTGCTCGAGTGGTTTCTACGTTACGTTCTTCATTGCGTTCTATTGTTTTGGCTATTACCATGTGGCTATAGCTGGATGGCTGTCTAGATCGTGTATTACTCCTGGAATTTTTGTTTTCATTTGATTTGCGGCTGTGAGTACCTTTATTTTATTCTAACTTTCTACCTGCTTTAAGGTTGTCGCCATAGATCGTGGTTGAAGGATGATGATGATGATGATCGTAGTCATTAGAGGCGGTGGTAGTTGAAAGTACTTGTGTCTGTGTCCTCTTAAACTCTCTCTCTCCCTCTCTCTCTTTTTGATCAACCGAAAAACCTCAATTTAACAACCTTAACTGACTTTAGGGAATTATGGGAATTTTGTTGTCGTTGCATGTTTCATCCACCCTAATTTTGTGTGCGTCCGTTCTTACGTCAGTGCTTCGCTTTTTCAACTTTTTTCGTCTGTCTGTTTGTCTGTTCTTGAGTTTTGTTGTTGTTGTTGCATGTTGTTTCTCCTAGCAACAAGGTGCGACAAAATAGTTACTTAAATCGTCATCGTCTCTTTGGTTGCGCATGCGTGCACACAACAGTTATTTAAGCAGTTGAATTGCTTTTGTTCTCATTTATATGGGAGTTGTCGGTCGTTACTGAGTGTCTGTCTTCTCCTTGCAATATCTGTAAGTCTAGATTTTTTCCTTTTGCAATCTCTTTTGCATTTTCTGTTACTTTAAACATGAGTTCCTGTTGTGTTTGCTTTTCTTTGTCGGCTCTTGTGTGTTCCTTATTTTATTTTTTTTTGTTCTGTGCTCCGTTAAAGTGTTCATTGAATCCGATTTTTGCAAATTTTCTACTTCGCAACACCAAGCACCATGAGCAAGTATTTATTTTTGGTCATTACAGAGTCTTAACTCGAACGTGACCTCTTCGTCTCGTCTAGACAGCTGATGTATTTCTTAATTATCTGACGGCTTTTTGATTTTTTAATGAATTTTTCTTGTTTTCCTCTAATGCTACATTAAAGCTGTTAACATCTGTAAAGATTTTACTTTGTTTTCTCAATGTTTCTTGAAAAGTTTGTAGATATTTTTGTTTAAGTCACGGTGTGTTGCGGCATTAGATTTTTCGCCTTAATCCCAATAATTATATTCGTAATGGCGTGTGTTTGATGTTATCTGTATCTAAGTACTTCATGCATACAGATGTTTTTTCAATTTACATTCGAAAATGAGTAACCGTTCCAGGTGGAGTTTGACTTGAAAAGAGATTGTGTAAGGTTTTGTAAACACTTTGCATCGAGGACAAACGAATGAGAAATCTTCATTAGAAAACGTCAATACATATTTTTCTGTATGAGGTTTTAAAAGTAAATATTTGATAGTATTTAAAAGAATTTTAGTACATTAAAATAAATTATAATCGCGGTATTTTGAAATCGTCGCATAGAGCCGTTTTACGCGTACTACGCAAGGGCTATATTAACTTTGTCACTGCGTTTGTAACGCACAGATGCGGGCGTGGTAGGTATAGACAATTATATGCATTCCTGATCAGCATCACCTCCTGAGTCGATTTAGTCATGTCCGTCTGTCTATCGTCACGATTACAGCAATTTTACAATTTTAGAGCTATCTTAATGAAATTTTATGTTTAAGCTTTTATCTAAAAATTAAGATCAAGTTCGATGATAAATTGGATAAAAACCACGCGAATCTCCCATACAAACTGACTTTTTCAAAACTGTCAAATCTGTTAAAATTTTACAAAAAAATTAATATATGAATCTGCAATTTTGCACGTAAGCTTTGATATTAAGCATACAGGGCTACCTCGCATAAAAAGTGACTGTATGAAAAGCATAAAATCGCTTAAAATTGTACAAAAATTAATAAGACTTCAAATTTTACACATATAGTAAGCTAAAACCTCAAATGTGTATGAGCAAGAAATTTATCAAAATTGAATGAAAACAACGCCTATCTCCCATACAAAGTGGCTTAATGAAAACGTTAAAATCATTTTAAATTCCACAAAAATTAATGCAATGCTTTCAATGCTACGTTTAGAATTTTTTAAATTAAAATCAAAACTCCGCCTATCTCCTAAATAATGAGACGTCATCAAAATAGCAATCTTCATAAATTATTTTCATAAATTACTTCATAAATACTGTCTTTGAAAAAAAGTATGCAGAAATCGAGTTTTAGTAGCTCTTCTAACTTTTGAGATCCCGAACCGCAGACTTTTTTTTATTCTCAAGACAAAAGGATGGTCTTTTTTCCAAAAATTTTCATTTTGAGGTTTGCGTCATCGTTGCTATGCGGGGCAGAATCGGTCACTAGAATTGCATATGACTTGGTTACAATAACCATTTGTATTCCAGTAATTTAATACCGCTAGATAATCACAATGCTATCTAGGTAACTTCGTAAGCTTACTTGAAGATGTAAAGTTCTAACTTTTGAAAACATGGAAGTGTGCCGTGGTATTATCTGGGACTACACTAAGGTAAAAAAAAAGGTATGAAGTCAACGGTAGATCAGGTCTCTTCGTGAATTGATGACTATCCCCGTGCTTCAAGTTATATTGGATTGATTGATCGCCCATCGAAGGCTTAATTATATTTGTTATGAAAAATTAATACCATTACCATGCCTTCTCCAAGATTCGCCAACCAAAAACCTAAGTTTCAGGTGGACCTTTTGTTTGACAGAAATGAGATGAATCAAAGCCGTGCCTCAAGAATGAACTCATTTTGAGAACAATTTATGGGCCGTGCTCCATGAATTTCTACATCCAATATTTATCTATCACCTTTAATCTTGGAGTTGATTAGACCGTATTAACTAAACTGATATACTAAACTATATAAGTATATACTAATTTGTTCGGCTCAGAATTTTATAAGTTTAGAGGAGCGACAACTAGTATAGCTCTCGTCCTTTTGTTTTATGTTAAAGTGAATTGCTTTGACGGTGGAATCAAATCGCAATCTTCTTTGTTTTTAGCAATTTTTTTTACAATTTTCTGTATTCTACAGTACATAGAGTCGATGTTTATCTTAAGACAAACATTGGTTACCTTAGACCAAGTTGGCCCATTGTGATACCGCTGCACACATGGACTTCAATCAGAATGGAATCACAGTAGGTTTTTCATAAAGCTTATTACACGCCTGACGCTTGTCATTGACAAATCGTCAGTCCAACGAACATACCTAAATATATGAGCCTTCTTTTGGCAAGCTCCGCAGAGAAGCACAAAAAGGAGTGGATTTATTCCTCCTCCTTGTCTCTACAACCTCTAAAGAAGTCGTTTGTGATAACTTCTAGTCTGTAGACATGTGTGCCTATCAAGCAGTGGCCTGTGGTGACAGCCACAAGCGTCGCTAGATCGCAACTGAAGGACTCTTGAATGCCTTAGGGTCTAGAGAAAGTCAGATAAGCCTTGTTACTCTGTGATGTTATCTTTCATCAGCAGCTGGAGTCTCTAACGGGATACCCGGTGGGTTCCGAACAACTGATGTTACCAAGGACCTTTTACTAGCTATTTCGTCTACTTTTTTATTTCCTTGTATGCCAATACAAGGAAATAGTTCGGCATTTCAATCTTTGGCTAATTTAGAGATCATATCGACTTGTTTCAACGCTTTGATCGCAGCCTGGCTTTCTGTTCGAGAAAATGCATATTTCTCTTTTTGAGACCACGTTCTTTGAGAGTCATGATGCAAAGAACGTTGCTGTCAATTGTCATCATTTCGGCTTGGAAGACACTTCAGTGACAAGCTTATTAGTAGACCTCTTGCACGAACTTGCCATTAAGCTTTGACTCATATGAAAGAAGTTAAATTTGTTAAGTACAGACGCACGTGACCTGCTACCAGGTTCTTCTATACGCTAATTTTTTTAAGGGCGCGTTTATAGTGCCAGCTGGTTGCTGGGCCGGGCCGAGCTGGAAACGCGTCCTACTAAAAGTAGTAGGAAGTGCGTATAGTGCGCGCTTGTCGCTGGTGACTTGTTTTAGCTGCTTTTTGACTATTTTGGGTTTGTTTGTATATATTAGTTTGTTTTTGTTTATTTTTGCAACCGAAGCATCAAAAAAGCCACATGATTTCGTTCATTCATTTTGCTTTCCTCAAACCAGCGGACAACAAGTGCAGAGACGAAAATGCGAAAAACACTGCTGAAACGCACTTCCTGCAACTGCAAGTCGTTTCTAGTCACTTGAGGTACCAGCTTGTTTCGACTTTTTTCGCAAGTGTTTTCTGCTGGTTTTTGTTGCCTTCTTGTTGTGTTTTTATTTCAAATTTTTTTTTTAGATAAAAAAGATCGTATAAAGAACGCACATTAAAAAACGTACATCAGCTGCTGGCCCAAGATTTTTTGATGCTATGACTCAGCTAAAACGCACTTCAAGCTGCATGAAGCCACTTGATCATCGAACTGGTTTAAACTTTTTTAACTTATTATTTAGGTTTTGTTTTTTTTTTTTGTATTATTTGTGATTTTGCAACAAAGCCATACAAAACTAATCTAAACAAAGTTGTAATTTTGTTGCTGCTATTTTTGTTTGTTTACTTTTGCGCACAAAATCAAATGGAAAGGAAGAGCGCACATAAGAAAATTTGATAATCTTCGATTCTCTGTTTTAGATGAAACGCACTTGCAGCCGCTAATCGACGAATTGCTTCACCGGCTGGTTTAGCTTTTTTCACTATTTCTCGTTTTGTTGTCTGTGTGCAACAGTTGATAGAAATTGATCTTCGTTGCTTCTTTATAATGATGTTTCTGTGCGTATTTTTTGCGGGCAAGAAAATACAGAATAACAACTGAGCGAAATTTCGTGTTCTTGTGTGCTTATTACTTTTGTTGGTCTTCTTTGTTGCTATCGTGTGTTCTTTGTTTCCTTGAATGAATGAATTCAAGGAAAAACAGAATCGATCGAGACGCTGGCAGTCAAGTGTGCTTCAATTTGTTGTTTTTTGCGTATATCAATATTTTTTCGAGGAATTTAGTTTGCTTTCAGCTGATGTGTGATTTTGTTTTATTGATACATTGTTTTAGCGTGTACTTTTATGTTATTTAACGAAAGTAATAAGCAAGCATCGGGTAAAATGAATTGAAACACATGCAAACCATGCGAGCGAGCGAGAATGCAACAATCGGGAAGATGGAAACCAGCGCACAAGTCACTTGAAGTTGCCAGCTCGGCTGGCACTATACGCACTTTGAGCTTGTTTCATATGATTGTATGTGCAGCGTTTTTCAGCGCTTTCCCTCTCGGTTCGGTTCGGTTCGGTCCAGCAACAAGTTGCAACTATAAACGTGCCCTAAGTTTATAGTTGGCACGTTTATAGTTCGTTCCTAACCGTCGAATGCTGCTGCTTGTTCAGTAACATAATTAAGCGGTAAGAGATCTATGGCGGCCTCGACAGTATATCTAATGTAAGCGCACTTGACTGATACACAGGGGTCCCGGGTTCGAGTCCATGATCCTACGCTTTAACCTTTTTTCCTTTTTTCTAATCAAAAGAATTTTAAACTACATCGATTTGCGACGAAAAAACGTGTAGTTGCTGGTGTCAGGAAAAGTTTGTTGAAAGAATCGCTTAGTAACTTGATTTGACTGAGACAAAGGCATAACACTTGTCTCAGATTCAATATCACATGCAAGTACTACTTCCTGCCACACTAAGAATATTCTACACAAAAAAGTTTCACTTGATTACGTTCTATCCACCATACAACAAACTATCATAAAATATAAACTGGCCTATTCAGCCCTTGGAAGGACTTTGACCTAGCTTCTATTGATCAATTGTGTTGTGCGTGTTGTTAAATGTTTGATCACAAATGACCGAGAACTGGACCTAGGTGTTTAATGCCGACTCCGAACGGCTTATATTCTCAAGAAGCTTTACATGGCAAGTTTTACTCTCTGGGGTTTGCCATTGTCTGCAGCGAGGTGACGACCGAACAGAAAAATTAATTCAATTGAAAAAGCTTTCTGTCTGAGCTGGAACTGAACCCGGACTACCGCGGTTCTTTAGCTTAGTGGCCACGTACTCTACCCACTAGGCTACGGTCGCCACACACAAACTATCACCAACCTTTAAAATCAGCACAATGATTACACATTTATAGGGGGCATCCCCTGAGTGTTGGTTCAATTTAAAAAAAAAAGAGAAATTAAGTGTGGTCTCTAAAGCTGCAATCGTCGGTGTTGTTCACCGTTAACGCATATAGATGCCATTCTTAGTACCTTTTGAAGCTGCTATAAATATATGAGCTTATCCAGGGATGGGCTAAATCTTTATATTTATGGAAGTATAGGTTTAATAATCCCGGTATACAGCCAGTGAACTAGACGAGGTGTAAATCCTCATCCTGGTTTTTTAATATACTCTCAGATATTTAATTTCCAGCTGAGATTCCCATAAAGAAAGAGTAAAAGACACTTCATATTCTTCGAAAGGAATAGTACATACCCATTCAGCATGTTTGATGGTAAAGACGGAATTAGTGCTATCTAGTGAACAGGCCCCGTTTTGGCCAGGTTAACTACAAGACCAAAGAGTTTCGTCCATTGCTCAAGTTTGCAAAGGTTTCTTTGCATAACGTCGCATAAAGTTCCATAAAGTATTGCGAAATTTGCCTTTGATTTCATCGGTGAAACCGTACAGCCCCCTTTCTTTGGAATCAGCGGGGCGTTATTCTCTACCAGATTCCAGCGAAGTGGAGAGAACACGGCACCTTGAGGCATGCCTTGTGTCATAGATCTTACAACGCTATGTGTGTGCCCCGGTTTAATAAAATTACTCTGCAGTTCAGTATCTTATCTAAAGATCAATATTGATTTTTTTTTTCTTATGTGGCATGACGTTGTTAAAGGATCTCCCTATGTCTAAGAAAACAGTTATCGTCCCTAGCAAAAACAAAAAGTTTGAATATGGTAATTACTAAGTATCGATCATGTCATTTTTCTCCCATTGCATTTTTTTGAATCTTGTTCATTTTAACCTATTTTTTTTTCTAAATTTTTAATATTGAGAGAATGCATTTTATATTTTGAAAGATACAAAAAAATTGTAATCGTAAATACTCTTGGCGAAATCTGGCGAAAATCGAAACCCAATAAGTGTTTCAACGAGGTTTATATAAGTAACTAGGTGCATTTGCTTTATTCTTGTCATCGTTGATGTTTTCAAGGACTCGAGTTATTTTAAGACTATTAATCGTTAACTCGTTGTCTTATAAGAATTCTTGGAAAATTTTGAAGACGGAAACAAAAAAGTGTGAATGGAAAGAAGAGGAAAACTTGAAAAGAGCAAAGTATAATATTCGTCATCAATGAAAAATGCAAATAAAAGACAAAGATAATAAAAAACAAAACGCAAAGGCAAACAGAGTCCAAGAGCAACAAAAAAACTAATGTAATTGAAACCGTGAAATACAATTAACTAGTGGACACCGTTGATGTTGTTGTTGTTGGTCATGGTGGTGGTGCTACTGCGGGTACTTTTAAAGTCGCTACGTCATGGGAATGTCGTGTATCATCATGGTTGCTCCAACGCCTAGTTACTCAACAACTGAGTGGCAGCTTCAATGAATTCAACAATCGTTGAACAACAGAAGCTGTAGATGCGGTAATTTTTTTGCAATTTCTTTTCTAAACCTGATACAGTCATAAAATTACAACAAAGGAAAAAAACTGATTAATTAAAATTCCTATTTTTTTTTCTTTTTGTCAACTTTAAATAAACGCTGATACAGCAAGTAAAAATCTAGAGCGAGAACAGGGACAGAGAAGCACAACAAAAACTAGACGCAAGCAACAACATTAAAACCGCTTTAACACAAAATCACGGTCAATCAGGCAAAACAAGTTTTTTTCTCATATTTTCTTTTTGTTTTGCTTTTCATGTTTTTTGGCTTTAACAAATTCGCGTCGCAGAACAGAAATACTACGAAATAAAGTAGTATGTAGTAAGTAAAAAACTTATGATAAAAAAAAACTCCACAAATGCGGCGCTTATTGCTTATTTTGCTGCTACTTTGAACGCTTTGAGCTTAGGTTAGGTTAAGTGATGAGTTGATGCCACAGCACAGTGGAGCAAACATTTTTATACAAAATGCGTACATTGATGGTAAACTATATCGAACAAAAATGGCATTTGGTATTAATGACTTTAAATAGAATGAAAGTTTGTAAAAATACTTGAAATCGGTTAATGGACACTAAGGTGGGTCACCAAAAAAAGTTTGCCGAGTCCGCCCCTACTTCGAAAGCTCATGTTGAGAAGGTTTTATTTTAAGGTGGACCCACAAACGGCTCGAAATTATATTTTTTTTTTATATCTTCACCAGTTTTTAAACGATGGTGTAAAAGATTATGTCGTTGGTGAGATCTTAATAAGGGCGGGCGGAGCGTTTTGAAAATATCACCTTTTTTCATTTCACACTTAAATAGCGCTACAACAGCGATACCGTTCTCGTTCTCTTACCATTCCATGGTCATAGATGAAACAATTTTGAATTCCCGGTACAGACCAGAGATCTGCAACGAATACTTAAAAATAAGTAGTACTTGAGTAATATTTGTTCACAACTCAGTGATTCAAATCAGAGATAAAAATCAGAGGTAAAAGATGAAACAATTTTTAATTCCTAGTACAGACTAACGCTTTACAGGTTATATTTCATAGGCCATGTGGTAGTTAATCCGTGGTGCAAACATTGACTCGGATCACTATCTTGTCGCAGACAAGATCCGTACACGTCTGTGTGCAGCTAAAAATGCACGCAACCCTACACAGAGAAATCTAGACCAGCGATGCCCAACGCCTAACTCTTTCCACTCTTTTACAACAACTTCAATATTTTCTTGATTGTTGTATTCGCCGAATTCAGTTTGCAATTTTAGCCTCGCTTCTTAATGTTGTTGTTTTTGTTCTTTCGAACTATCGATAGCTGTTCTGCGTTTGCATGTTGTTGTTTTTGTTCTTTGGCACCATCGATCGCGGTTGTTTTGCACTGTTTTTGGCATTCGCATTGTAGACGTTAACAGCATGCGTTGTATTATTTATATTTTAATGTGCTAATACACATTGAGAAAAAGTTATTGAATATTTGCAGGTGGGTACTTTTTTATATTGTATCAGAATAAACTATTTTTATAGGGGTTATTATACCCTTGAAAAATTACAAGAAAAGAATTAGCGCAAAACTGGGAGTTTGCCCAATTTTTTTCATAGATAATAAAAGATTAAAAAGATTTTAATCTTAACAATATAACAGTTAAGTTCAGTAAATAATAAAACAGTAAGATAATAAAACATATAAAATTTAAGTAAAAAGCAAAAAAAATTATTATAAGATTAAAAAATTAACAAAAATGTATAATAATAAAAAACTAAAAAAAACATAAAAAAGAAAGTAAAAAAAATTAGAAACTATAAAGCAAAATAAATATCTTAACAAAATAACAGTTTAGTTACTAATAATAAACACTAAGATAGTGAAAAATATAAAAATTAAGTTAAAAGCAAATAAAAATTATTAAAAGTTTAAAAAATGAAAAAAAAAATTATGTTAGTAAAAAATTCATAAAAAACATAAGAAATAAAGTAAAAACAAAAAAAATAAAAACTATAAAACAAAAAATAAAAAAATAAAAAAAAGGAGAAAAAAATAAAACTCCACGCGGTTAAAGCTGGGTAAATCAGAATGCATTTTGACTAGCAAAAAACTGAAACATTTGGAATTACTTGATTCATTTTTTTGCACATATGCATGAGTTCGCTGTCGTGGACTCTGCCAGCACTCGTGTTATTAGTAATTCGTCATTGCATCCAGATTTAAAAATTTTTGATGTTGTTGTTTTTATTTGTTTCTGTTTTTGCACTCTTCAAATTATATTCGTGGGCATCGTTGATCTAGACGACGACAAGCTGCAACAAGCGAAACAGACAACCTAAGCTTTCGCCACTCGACTTTCACTCCTGCTTCAAAATACTCCTCCAGTCGATGATTTATGCGCGCAGTGGACACACATTTCTCACTCCATGCGTGCGGCTGCTGAAGAGGTAATCGGTTGTAACGCGCTTTGTTAAGGAGCAATACTAAGAGAAGAGGAGGGAAGAAAGACGTATTTTCAGGCGGAAAAAATTAAAGAGGCAGAAAAGCGCGAGCATGAGGTGTATGGCGACAGGAATAAGGCCCAAAAATTTTTCGAAAAATAAGACGCCTTGCCAATGCTTTTAAAACTGGGGCCTCTTCCTGCAAGGATACAAACGGATATCTAGTGACAGATATCCAGAGTACACTGACGTTATGGAGGGCACACTTCTCTATGCTTCTAAATGGCGACGCTGACAACAATCCCGCTAATAGAGATGATATTCCGGAAACCCCAATTACGGATGACAACGTCAAGATTTCGCTGCCCGACTATGACGAAGTTCTGACAGATATAGCTCGGCTTAAAAATAAAAAAGCATCGGGAGCTTTCAGGCTTACTTGCTGAGCTGTTTAAGAACGGAGGCTAAGCTCTATTTTAATGCATTCACGAGCTTCTATGCAAAATATGGCATTCATGCAATCAATAAGAAAGGCGATCCTCTAATTGTGCCAATTACCGTGGGATAAGCCTTCTTAATATCGCATATAAGGTCCTGTCGAGCGTTTTATGTGAAAGATTGAAGCCCATTGTAAACGAACTGATCGGACCTTATCAGTGTGGCTTCAGACCTGGAAAGTCCACCATCGACCAGATTTTCACGCTACGACAAATCTTGGAGAAGACTCAAGAAAAACAAGTCGACACCCACCATCTTTTTGTCGACTACAAAGCCGCCTTCGACAGCCCAATAAGGAAGCACCTGTACTCCGCCATGTCTGAATTTGGTATTCCTGCAAAACTAATAAGACTTTGCAGGATGACACTGAGCAACACCAGCAGCGCAGTTAAAATCGGGAAGGACCTCTCTCCACCATTTATTACCAAACGAGGTTTCAGACAAGGTGATTCCTTATCGTGCGACTTTTTCAACATAGTGATGGAAAAGATCATCCGAGCTGCTGATCTGAGACGTAGTGGCACAATATTCTACAAGAGTGTTATGCTGCTTGCGTATGCTGATGACATCGATATCATTGGCCATAATACGCGCGAAGTCAATGCAGAATTCTCCAGATTAAAAAGAGAGTCAAGTCGAATGGGTCTGGCAGTGAATGCAGATAAGAAGAAATACTTGGTGTCAACAAACAAACAGTCCCAGCGTCTTGGAACCCACGTTACCGTTGACAATACCTCATTCGAGGTTGTGAAGAACTTCGTTTATCTGGGATCCAGCATTAACTCAACCAACGACATCAGCATTGAGATCAAGCGAAGAATAACTCTTGCCAACAGGTGTTACTTTGGACTCAGTAGGCAATTGAGTAGCAGAGCCCTCTTTGGACGAACGAAAATCGCGCTCTGTAAACCGCTCATCATGCCCGTCCTACTTTATGCATCAAAAACCTGGACGCTGAGCAGTTCAGATGAAAAGACTTGAGGAGGCTTCGAGACAAAGATTCTTCGTAAGATCTACGGACCAATCAGAGTCAATGGCGAGTACCGAATACGGTGGAATTATGAACTGCACGAGCTGTACGCTGACATCGACATAGTCAAGCACATCAAAATCGAGCGGCTTAGCTGACTAGGTCATGTTTAGCGCATGAAAGACGATGCTCCAATGAAAATATTTGATTCGGTACCCAGCGGCGATCAACGCAGAAGAGTACGACCGCATCTTCGTTGAAAAGACCAAGTAGAGGACTACCTGACGAAGCTTGGAATTTCCAACTGGCGCCAGAAAGCGAGACAGAATTGGCTGGCGCGCATTCTTAGATGAGGCCAAGACCGACATATTAGTGTTCCCAACTAAGGGGTTTCCCCCCCTAAATTTAGTGGTATGGGATTTTTTAGGGGTTTTATATTTGTAGGGACTTTTTGATATTGTTTAGCATTGGATAATCCAATTTAGTACGAAGTTTTTGAATTTATTCCGATTTTGCTATGCATTTACTCCTCAATTTTTTCCATTTTTCGTTCCCTGCTCGTTACCATGGTGTAAAAAAACAAGGTGAACTTGACGTCTAAATATTTTGCTAAAGCTGTAAAACTTGTGAATGAGTGAAAGAGACAGAAAAGGTGATTTTGTATGGTTTGACTTAACTCAAGTGTTTGATTTTTAAACAAAAATTTAAAATCGCGTTCATCTAGTTTTAAATAAAAGCCAAAGAAACCGATTTTTTTTTAAAACATATTAAATCATTTATAACTAAAGATTATAACAAAAAGTTAATGTATCTTTTTTTTTTTGTTTTGGGGGATTTCCAAGTAATTGTAGCTATTTTAGGGGTTTTTGACTAGAGCTTTAGGGATAAATATTTCTGGGAGTTGGTAACACTGCGATATACGTTTGTAGCGCCACTAAGTACAAGATTAGAAATCTTGGAATACATTTTAACACGTTTGGACTTACATATATGACCACACCAAACTTGTATTAAAATTAAATACTGGCCAAATACTTACATTAGTCTTTAATAAAAATAAGTATTGAAATTTAATACTCAGTTCGTATTAATTTTTAATACTGATTTTGTATTAAAAATTAGGTATCATAGTAAATATAGTATTAAATTGATTCCAAAGGGTATAAAATGTCGTTGTAATATTTGAACTGTATTAAAATGTAAAACAAGATATATTTTAAAATTTTGTAATCAATTGAGGAGTATTAAACTTAACTCTTTTTAAATGAAAAATGATTTTAATACTTTGCTTGTATTAAAATTGATTCTAAGATTTTTAACCGTGTAAGTAAGTATGTGGTAGTTAATAACGGGTATGTTCAATTTTTTTATTGGATTGGGTGCTTTCAATGTCATAACAGTATTTATGTCACTACTAAGTAAAATCTCAACTTTGGCAGCACTCTGTGACAACACTACAAATGTTTTTCATGAATAGATACGATTTGAAGAATTAGCTTTTAAAGGGCATTTACAGTTCATTCCATTAATGGATTAAGTTTTTTTATCAAAAATATTCTAAATGGCCGCATCGTTCCACTGTGCGCCGTGCCACTCAGTGTGCAGTCGCAACCTTTGAACAGAGTTGTTTTCATGCCGTGGAGCTCTCACACGTTATGATGTACAAATTAAATTAAAATTTGGCTGTTTTACTTATTTTTATGTTGTGTTTATTGTTCTCTTGCCGCCGGAAGAGATTTATAGCGAGCATTCTATTAAAATTTTGTTATTTTTTCTCATTTTTTGTTGAACTCTTTTGCAGCTATTACTGGGAGAAAAAAGAGTTAATAAATTTATGCAAATTTTAACTGGAAAAAAATTATTCCGAGGGCATGGTTTTTGTTAGATATTAATCTATTTAAGTTAAAGTAAGGGCTGCAGTTTTATAAAAATTCGTTTATTGTGCTGTAATGTGCTAAAGTTATGCTGCAATATTGAGAGATTTTCAAAAATTTACCAATTTTCAAGATGTTGGAAATGTAATTTTACCAAAATTTGCTGATTGTGCTGTAAAGAGCTCGAGTTGTGCTGTCATGTGCACAGGTGTATTTTAAAAACTTTAGATATTTTCAAATTTTAAGAGCATTAATGAATTATTTAAAGTGGAAACCTTACACTGAGTGGGAGCTTAGTATATGCTTTTGTGTTCCAATAGATTAGCCGTCCTTAATCTAAGGTGAACTATATAAAGGAGACTGAAAAAACTTGGTTGCTAACATTTATTTATAGCAATAATCAGATATTTATTTATTTGTATTTATTTAAAATTAAGGTTTACTGTAGAAGCGTAGAGAATTGGTATGGGAATTCAATTTTTAAATAAGTGGAACCCTGGCAAGACTTTCATAAAAACGGCATTACAAACATTAAGCTGATGATTCAGAATTGATTATCAATCATTTATAAGAGCCAGATGTCGCCAACACTTGAACATTTCAGACGTTTTGGTGTGTTTGCTCTTGTTCCTCTACTATAACTAGTTGCATAGATAAGAAAGGAGAAAAAACCGAGCTAAAGCAAGGTGCTGAAAACAAGTGCAGCTAAGCACACAAGTAGTTTATTATCTATTGCAGAACGTCTTTCTGACAACAACTGAACGTGCACCTGAGCATGCGTGTTGCAATGTTTGAGCCTTGCACTACAAATAATTATCGCCCAAGACAATATATAGTACGCCGAAGTAGCACGTAATCAGCAACCACAAAAAAAATTATCAGCAAATAAACATTGCTATCTTGACAGGTAACTTAGCAAATTGTGGTTAAATAGGTTCATTGGGCTGGACAATCATAGAATATCGAAGACAAAAATACTTTTATACACCACTTTATAAGCTAAAAATCCATTTTTAATCGAGTTAGATAAAGCTGGACAAATATTTACTTAACTAAAGATAAAGACGAAGGCACATTTATAGTGCGCAGACGTCAATTACAAAAAAAAATTTAGTGCAACATGAAGTCGATTATGTTGTTAAACGAGAAGTAGTTAATAAACATAACGCTTAAAAACATATTAAAAAAAAACTAGGGAAAATAACTAGAACAGAGAGCAGTTATTTCAAAAATTGAAATATGTCACTTGGCGCAATTATTTTGAAACTGTTTTTATGGCAGACAGTTAACTAGGGTTACTTTTTCGCTCATTTTTAGTACAGTTCCCAAATGCTGCTTTTTATTTCTTAAGACTTGCTATTAACTGAGAAGGCGCATTCATTAGCTAAGCGTTTCCAATTACAACTCTTAAGTTTATAGTCCATGTTATTGTTTTCTTTTGTTGTGGCGATAATTTTGTTTTGTCCAATTTCAAGAAATGGTTTCGTTTTACAGAATATATAAGAGCGTCTACGAATGGTTGATGTTAGTTATTATTGTTTTTGTTGTTGTTGTTGTTGCTGTGGCATTACGTTAAATTTAACAAACGTGTAATTGGACGCGCTTGCTTTCAAAACTATTTTCCGTTTATAAAATCATAATCGCTGGTGGTTCTTTTATTTTATTTGTACTTGATTTTGATATCTTGCTGTAAGCGAAACATTTTATTTTTTATGCAATTTTATGTTTCTTGAGTAAGCATTGAGAAAAATATGAGAATCGTTTATAAAAATTTATAAAAAATACAATCTATTCGCAAAAAAAAAAATTATGATTGAAGTAATATTCTTTGGCATTCTGAAAGGTTTATAAGCACTAAATTTTTTTATACGCCAACAGCATAAATAACAAGAAGTGGAACCTATGAAAAAACAGTTTCAAGCAAAAAACGCATTAGGCTATATTTCAAAATGTTATAAATTCCCACGAAATAAGTTCCCAAGGCAATGAAATTATGACCTATGCGAAGTTGGCAACCCACTTCTCGAAAGGGAATTTATTTTTTTCATTCGATTGTACTCGGTGTGTACCTGATTGTACCACCTTAATTTTCGTTTGTACCTTAAGGGGGGGGAAAATATGGGGGTAAGAAAAATTGGTCCGCAACTCATGTTGAGATAAATTATTTTTGGTAACGCTATTGTGAAGGGAAAAATTTTTTTTTAACAAGTACGAACGATGATACAAATACATAAATACAAAGGTTACAGATGATTTATCGGTGGTACGAACAAGTACAAATGAAATATTAGTTAAAACGAAGGGGTACAAACGATTTATCGGTGGTACAAACGGGTACAAACGATTTCTCGTCGGTACAAATGATATAATCGTTAGAACTAAGGAGTACAAACGATTACTCGTTTGGTACAAACGAATTCTCGTTGGTACAAACGGGTACAAACGATTTATCGGTGGTACAAACGGGTAAAAACGATTTCTCGGTAGTACAAACGGGTACAAACGATTTCTTGTCGGTACAAACGTTATATATATAATCGTTAGAACGAAGGGGTACAAACGATTACTCGTTTGGTACAAACGGGTACAAATGAATACACGTTGGTACAAACGATTTATCGGTGGTACAAACCGGTACAAACGATTTCTTGGAACTTACAGCGTATGACGTGTGTGCATAGTTCATAGGTTTTTTTATTACTCTCAGCATCACCCGGAACCAACGGCGAGGATGTGGTAATAACTAGCTCCATTTTTTTTTTTTTTTTTTTTCGTTTTTTCGTTGTTTTTTTATATGTTTTTGTTTTTTGTTTGGTTCTTTTTTTTTGTTTATTTATTTTTTTGCTTTTATTTTATTGCCTTTTCATACTTTTTTTTTTGTTTTTTTTTATATTTTTTTATATTTTTTTGGTTTTTGGTTTTTTATATTTTTTTTTCTTTCATTTTATTTCTTTTTTATATTTTTTTGTTTGCTTTTTGTTTTGTTTTTTAAAAAAAAAATTTTATATATTTTTTTGCTTTTATTTTATATCCTTTTTTATATATTTTTTTTTTGTTTGTATGTTTTTTATTCGTTTTCATATTTGTCCCCGTTTGCATACATTTTTTTTCATATATACAGATACCAGGTGACCACAGATTTTTGACATAATTATAAAACATATATTCACTGACTTAACGGTACAGTTCAACCTATTTTTGTGAAGTGATTTTATTGAACTTTTGAACAAAACAAATATGAATGAAATATATTAATGGACAGCGGATATTTGCATCGAAAGACCAAACTTTGATTTTCATGTCGTTTTTTCTCATTCTTAGGCAATGATGTTTTATGAAAAAGTCCTTGTACTGAAAATTTCTACAATTTTGAATATATGTGCGTGTTTTTGATGTCAAAATAACAAAAAAAAATTTAAAATTAAATACACAAAAAACTCCGAGTAATCGTTTGTACCCCTTCGTTCCAACGATTATATCGTTTGTACCGACGAGAAATCGTTTATACCACCGATAAATGTTTGTACCCGTTTGTACCAATGAGTATTTGTTTGTACGCGTTTGTAACTCTTCGTTCTAATGATTATATAGTTTGTACTGACGAGAAATCGTTTGTACCAAACGAGGAATCGTTTTTACCCCTTCGTTCTAACGATTATATCGTTTGTACCGACGAGAAATCGTTTGTACCCGTTTGTACTACCGATAAATCGTTTGTACCCTTTTGTACCACCGATAAATCGTCTGTGCCCGTTAGTACCAAACGAGTAATCGTTTGTACCCCTTCGTTCTAACGATTATATTGTATGTACCGACGAGAAATCGTTTGTACCACCGATAAATCGTTTGTACCCGTTTGTACCAACGAGTATTCGTTTGTATCCGTTTGTACCAAACGAGTAGTCGTTTGTTCTCCTTCGTTCTAAATTATTTCATTTGTACCGACGAGAAATCGTTTGTACCCGTTTGTACCACCGATAAATCGTTTGTACCCCTTCGTTCTAACGATTATATCGTTTGTACCCTTTCCTATTAACTAATATACCATTTGTACCTGTTCGTACCACCGATAAATCATCTGTAACCTTTGTATTTATGTATTTGTATTATCGTTCGTACTTGTTAAGAAAAAAAATTTTTTTTCAAAAAATTTATTTTTTTAAAGTCTAAAAAAAATTAAAAAAAAAACATCGGCACAAACGGGTACAAACGATTCCCTTCACAATAGCGTTAACAAAAATAATTTATCTCAACATGAGTTGCGGACCAATTTTTCTTACCCTTATATTTTTCCCCCTTAAGGTACAAACGAAAATTAAGGTGGGTACACACTGAGTACAATCGAATAAAAAAAAACCCCTTCCGTTAAGTGGGTTGCCAACTTCACATATGTCTGTTAAAGTAAAATAATAACGATTTTGGTGAATTTAATATGATACATATAAAATGTAATTATATAACCTATCAAAATTGATGCATGTATTAGTAAATTATAACATCTATATATATAAAATAGGATGTGTGTATGTATGTAACGTATGGACTCCAAAACGGCTGGGCCGATTTTGATGAAATTTTCAGGTAATGTTCATCTTTGGATGGGTAACATAGGCTATATTTGGACCCGGTAGGTGGCGCTGGGTTTGACTTATATCGAAAATTTGAATTTATGGACAATTTAACTGAAATTCAGAATGTATGTTTGTTTGATCATAAGAAAATAATTTGTGTATAAATGGACACGGTAGGTGGCGCTGGGGTGGACTTATTTCGAAAATTCGATGGCGTGAAAATATATAAATACTTTCAATTTTATTTTATAACGAGGGGAGTAGCGAAGCACACCGGGTTCAGCTAGTTATAAATAAAATATTGATTTTTACTTTGAAAAAAGAATAGTAGTGAAAAAAGAATTACCACGATGAGTAAGCTCAATCACTGCATCTCTGCTTCAAATATATAACAGAATAGGGGTTTCACTAATCTGTGCATTTGCCAGTGTAGTTGAGGAGTTGTAGTTGTGCAATTAGATTTTCGTGAACACACCACACTTTTGATTGAGACATTTATTAAAGTATGTCGTCTTATTTGTCAGAATCAGGTGTTGACTAGGAAAAGAAAACATTTAATAAACTAAATATGAACATGCCGAAAAACTTATTGAGAGTAAAAGTTTTCGAGTGTAGTAAAAAAAATTCGAGTCTTTGTGAAGAAAACTATTTCTAGTCTCATTCGTAACGTTTTTGTATACACAAGCAATGATATTTTCTATTTTTCTGTGTTTTTTGTATGGAGACCTCCAGAAGGATGGCGGATGGAGTTTAATTAATAGGACCAGATCATACATTTAAGCCTCCTAAGAATCATAGATTTTTTGATATGAACTATAATACACATTTTCGTTTCTATTTTTTTTTGTGTTTTTTTATATATAGACCCCCCAGAAGGGTGGCTGATATAGTACAGGTGTGTTCAGAAGAAATGTTGAGGGGAAAAAATGAATAGGAACATCTAACCCTCTAAGGGGCATAGATTTTTTTCATATGAACTATAATAGAAAAATTAAAATTTTTTGTTTTTTGTTTGGGAACCCCCAGAAGGGTAGCAGATAGAGTTTGGGTGTGTTCAGAAGAAATATTGAGGAGGAAAATTAATAGGACCAGCTCACACATTCAACCCCATTAGGGGTCATAGATTTATTGACCATCGACCATCACAATAGATCCCGATACAATAGATGCAATTTTTTAACGGCAAAAATATCGAGTCACGGACATATAGCTCATATTTTAGATATCACAAACCATAAAATCAGTGTTCCAATTGAAGCTCCAACCATATTTTTATTTTTGAGTAGAAATGAATAGTCGAATTATTCATATTGCGTTAATAATCAAATAATAAATTGATCAAGTAATCGGTATATGAACTCCCAAATTTTGCATCACTATTTAAAAGCTGTAAAATTGTTCAATGTGCATAACTGCTCAAGTTCTCCCATGCACTGACATGTATGGTGAAGCCTTTGCACACACCGGATATATTTTCTCTTCGATTTAGGTGCGCGAACTAGGTGGCAAACTTGTATGATGAAGCAGTTTTTTTTCTTTTTCGACAGTTAATAAATTTCTTATCAGAAGCTGGCAAAAAAGCAATGAGAGGCAAGAATTTGTGAATTAAAACAAGTGTAACAAATATTTCATTCTCAAATTAATTATGAGAAGTCATTTTTAAAATTACAACTTTAAAACTTATTGAAAACATATGCAGCATATGACAAGATATTGCAGCTGACACATATGCTGCAAATGCACAATCGACTTGAAGGGCTGTTGTATATACCCTGACTGATAAAAATAGCTAATTGTTTAAATTATAATATTGTCATTTTGCAAGAATCCCTTATTATATTAAAGATACATTAAAAAAGAAATCTTAACTTTTTAAAGTAGATAGTTTAATGATTTTATTACAAAAATTAATTATTTTTCATTGAGTTATTAAAATTAAATCCGCATCCATTAAAAATTGCATGATTTGTGAAAAATTGTCGATTTGTGGGATTTTTTGAATAGCTGCTCTTATTGGCATCACCGAAATGGCAGAGGCACGAACTGTCAACGCAACATTAAGTTTTGCAAAGTTTTAGTTCCTCCGCTTTGACACTTGTTTCGTTAAGTTTTTACAACTCAGACCAAAGTACGATTAACGGCCGACCGACCTAACGCAATATTGAGTTTTGGGCATTATGAGTATCCATAGCAGATATAAAAAAAAATATTATCATAACCCAGTAGTTCTAAGTTGAAACTTGAACCTACTATTTGGTTGAATGAGAATTCACATACCCTCAGTAGTAGAGGCATGCCCCTCGCCTCGTATCTTGTACGTCTTGTTTTAACACATCGATGTCTTTGACAGGGACGAGTGGATCCTACGAGCAATACCATGGTCTTTACAATTCAGCTCTCCCATTGGGCCATACCTGTAAAGGCTTGAGAAATAGCATGTTCAAAGGGATATGCTGCCACCAGCCGAACTACAGGGAAGTGGTTTTCAATACAGGCAAAAACAAAAACATTAAAAATGATACATATACAAAACTTTGAGGAATTTCATTACCTAAAAATAGAAGAGGAAGCGTTTATGGAAAGTATTCATGGTGATATTCTCTGAACTAAAGCTGTTAGTTCATTAAAAAGCTGAACACAGATTGTTTCTCATCATTATAAAATTATTTTAAAATGTCAATTCCAAACCTTATTGTATATGAACTTTTCAAAAGTTAATCGACTGAAATAGATTTGAAAGCAGCAGTACAAAAACATAGATATTGTAGAGGAAAGTTTCGAAACATCTTAAATCCAAGGACGAATCCACAAGTTATTCCTTAGAATAAAGTCAAAATGTAGGAATGTTCAACGTTCAACTAAAAATTTCAGTGTACAATATTATGATATGATTGATATGATATGATATATGATATGATATGATATATGATATGATATATGATATATGATATGATACATGATATGATATATGATATGATATATGATATATGATATATGATATATGATATATGATATGATATATGATGATATATGATATGATATGATATATGATATATGATATGATATATGATATGATATATGATATGATATATGATATGATATATGATATGATATATGATATGATATATGATATGATATATGATACGATATATGATATGATATATGATATGATATGATATGATATGATATGACATGATATAGAAAATTTTGATATCTTCCAATTGCCACCTACATCGAAATGAATTACGCCATTTGTTCACCAGTTTCCACGTGCAACTTGGCTTGACAAGTCAACAAGTCAAAGAAGACCTTGACACATATGGTGCTCATGTAAGGTCAAAACATATCTCTTATCTTCAAAAGACCCGTAAAGAGCAACAACAATATTATTCCTAACCAGCGTAGTGAACATAATCAAAACCCTAATCGCAGCCCAATTAGTGATTCCCCGTCAACGACTGCTCTTCGCATATTTTACCACAATTGTGGCGGTATGCGAGGAAAACTTAGTAAACTATTTGTTGACGCGAAATCTTGCCTCTTCCAAGTACTAGTTTTCACCGAAACATGGTTACACGATACTTTCAAAAAGGAAGAGATTCTTGACAGCAATTGGACAGTTTATCGAAATGATCGGGACTTTGGCCACACAGGTCTCTCCCGTGGAGGTGGTGTTATGATTGCAACTCATAACTCTTTAGAAAGCGAGCTTGTTGCAACAACCTCTCACACACTCTTTGAACACCGTATCATCAAATTTCGCTCAGGGACCAATATTTTTATTTTCATTGTTGTCTTCTACATTCCCCCCTGTTCTATCGAAACAACATACAACGATTTATGTGAAACAGTCCAATCGTTAACCGCAAGCTTAAATGAGGAAGATAAAGTTATAATTTTTGGAGACTTCAATCGTCCAAATATCTCATTTATCGTCGATGAAAATGACAATTATCTTCTTCCGGTTAACCTTTCAAGCTCGATAGACTTTAATTTACTTAGTACCTTTTATAGCAATGACCTACAACAAGTTAATCCAACCCCAAATCGGAACGGCAACTGGTTGGATTTAGTTTTTGCTAATTCGTATGATGAAATAAAGATTACTGCAACTACTCAGGCTGAACACTTATTTTCTGATACACTCCACCACACTGCTTTAACTGTAGAATTTCCTAGTAACAACATGTCTTTTACCACCTCATTTAATAACACAATTGTGTTCGACTTTCTTAATACCGATTATGACAGTATAAAAATTGATTTGAATGCCTACAACTGGAACGATCTATTAAATTTGGAAATAGATAGTGCTATTTCACTTTTCTACCAACGCCTTTTCACAAGTATTGAAAAATTTGTGCCTAAGATAAAGAAAAAAAATAAACTTTCAGAACCATGGCTTGACCAAAGTCTCAGACATATAAGAAACCAAAGAAACAAGCTATACAAATTCATTAAGAAAGGCGTAAATGTAAGCGATGAAATCAAAATGAGATACGAAGAGCTCTACAATGAGTTCTCTATAAAATCAAATGATGCTTATAGAACTTATACCAACCTTATTGGAGAAAAAATTCTTAGAGATCCTAAAAAATTTTTTGATTTCGTTAATGTCAAACGTAAATCAGCTGGATACCCCTCATCTATGTTTAAAGGCAATACAATTTCTTCCAACCTCCTAGAGATCTTTAATCTTTTTGCAAATCACTTTAGAGAATTTTTCTGTGCTCCCACAACCCAGACTCTCTATTCCTCCCCCTCTCCTAATGCGACAGACATTATAAACAATATCAGTCTGACGCTGGATGAAATTGTTAATGCTATCATGGAACTTGATTCAAACATAGGACCTGGACCAGACCTCATACCACCAAGTTTGTTAGTTCAATGTATAAACAATCTTGCCATTCCCTTATTTATACTTTTCAACAAATCCTTATCCTTAGGTGTTTTTCCATCCTACTGGAAAATCTCCCATTTGACACCTATATATAAAAGTGGCGATAAAAGGTCTGTTGAAAATTACAGAGGCATTGCCATCTTGTCAGCTATACTAAAATTATTTGAAAAGATAATATGTGATAAGCTGACGAGTCTCATTAATCCCCGCTTAAACGAGCAGCAACATGGGTTTCGGAAAGGCCGATCGACCACCACTAACCTAATGATCATGGTCTCCGATGTGTTAAATCAAATGGAAAAAGGACGCCAAGTAGATGCAGTTTACACAGACTTCAGTAAAGCATTTGACCGTGTCGACCATAATATCTTAATTTTGAAGTTAGAAAAATTTGGCATTTCCGGTTTATTACTCAATTGGATCAAATTCTATCTCTGCGAACGATCCCAGTTTGTTAAATTTCAAGGCATTTTTTCAAATGATATACCGGTCACCTCTGGTGTACCACAAGGTAGTCATCTTGGCCCAATACTTTTTAACATTTTCATTTCAGATTTATCTATTACTCTTTGTGACATTCCCCATCTTATGTACGCAGATGACCTTAAAATATATAAGATCATTAAATCAGAAGTTGATGTAACTTTCCTACAATCGAAACTGCTGTCCCTTGAGCAATGGTGTAATCAAAACAAACTTCACTTAAATGTTAAGAAATGTTGCGTGATAAGTTTTTCCCGTAAGAACTTGATACCAGAATGCAGTTACCTCCTTAATAATATTGTTCTGAGCAGAACCAACCATATTGTAGACCTTGGAGTTGTCCTAGATAATAAGCTGAGATTTAATCTACATTTTGATAAAGTCTTATTGAGGGCAAATAAACAGCTGGGATTTATAAAAAGACGTGCTAAAGAATTCCAAAATGTGTGGGTAACCAAAACGTTATACTGTACCTTAGTGCGACCACTTCTTGAATATGCTTGCACCATTTGGAATCCAGCCTTTGAATCTCATAGCGACATAATTGAATCCATTCAAAAACAATTCCTGCTTTTTGCGTTAAGAGATATCTTTGACCCCCGTGACTATAACAACTTGCCACCGTATGAACAAAGACTCAGGCTCCTCTCTCTGATGCCTCTATCATCAAGAAGAACTTTACTGAGTTCATGTTTCACATTTGATGTTATTAACGGAGCTATTGATAGCGAATATATCTCCAGCAAAATTACACTAAACCCAAATAGACGTACTAGGCATATATAATAAGTTGGGGATTAGCCGAAGCAGACCACAGTGGGTCCCTTTTCGTCCCCTATTGGACAAAGGGTACTACTGCTCGGAGTACTCATACGTGAGCATGCTCCTCGTGTAAGCATCCTTTGTCACCTCAAGCATATCCTTATAGGTTAGTTGACCAATCTCGGCTTCGCCAATAAATGGGCGTCCCAGAGTGGTCAATCTTATGCTTGCCAGCGCCGGACACTGGCACAGAATGTGTGCTGCTGGTTTCCGGCTCCTCTAGGCATAACCTACACGCATCGTCCTCGGTCAGAGTCATCTTCCCGAAATGGTACATGAAGGGACCGTGTCCTGTGACCAGTGTCCTTCGATTGTATCGGATAACTTTTGCTGCCTCACTACGAGACCACTTCACGGCCGCCTTTGATTGCCTGCAGTTAACAGCTTCTTCCCACCTTTTACTGTGTTCCGAGTCCGTCCATTGTTTAATAAGGCCTGCCACCATATTGTCGCCTATGGCGATACGTGGTTCTGGTCCACAGAATTCTTCTGCTGATCCTGTTCTTGCTAAAGAATCAGCTTCTTCATTCTGTTCTATGCCAGAGTGTCCTGTACTAGGCATACGCGGCTCCTAAATGAATATATTCACCACACTATTTACGCAAATAATGAACCCATTAGTAGGTGCTGTAGAATTTTTAATAATATTAGCGAGCACTATTCACCATCCATACCAAAATCCACATTTAAGCGAACCCTCTCAAAGTCTCTCTTTGACTCGGAATAATTTGTCCTTTTCAAGCACTGCTCCCTACAGAGTTATGCTTCTTAGTCTAGTCCCCCTCCGTCATCCCCTAAAAGTAGTACTTAAGATATATTAGCGTAGTTTAAGTATTCTTTTGAAATTAATTTAAATAATATGTAAGTAAAAAAAAAAAAAAATAAAAAATAAAAAATGTAAATAGAATTAGTAAATTGCCTTGCTTGGTGAAATAAATAAATAAATCGTCAATAAAATCGACAAACGATTAGAGAATTACGACATACCCGAAGAATTGCTATGTACATCAAAATCCACAAGAGGAAAACCAAGAAAGTCAATGGTCGAAAGTTCCACATCCACGAAAAAAAAAACTTATGGATGCTACAGAAGCGATCTCTACCGAAGAACTGACAACAGTTATATCATTACTTTATATATTGTAATGGCATCAATAAATTTTTGTGATCAAACCGCTCGTCTCCCTAATAAACATTGCAAAACAACTAAAGCTCACCACAATTGTCCAATTTCGAAAAAAATTTAAAAGGCACAAAAAGTTATGTACATTTTTAGGAAATTTTCTACCACATTTTAGCACAGTTTCATCTGAATTCAGCAGTGCAATTTTAAGATTCAGAAAATTTAAACCATATCTCAGATATTGTTTATATAAGTACTTGTAAACTGAATAAAACCAGTTAGAAGTTAAGTTTTCAGTATATACATATATGCATGAATTTTAAGCAAGGATCAATTAATTGTTACTTCATTTTTCTTTTTAACCATTAACTACAATAAAAAACCAATAAAATCGCCAGTTTTCCGACATGAATTTGAGTCATGCAACCAAGTCCAAAAGAGCACAAGGCAGCTGCATGAGAAGGCAAGTTTTTGTTTATATCAGTGGAGGTGGGGCCAGGCGAATCATAGTTAAAAGTGCCAAAAGAACCTTCCTTAAAAAGACCGCTAAGCAACAGCTTTAGAAATAACAACAACAATAATATAAGACGCACATTGCATTTGGAATCGAGTCCAATGACCGGATAACGAAATAGAAAATGGCAAAAAATTCACCAACAACTAAGTAAACTAGTAACTGAGTAAAGTATGCAACAGGCCGGTTGCGGCAACAACAACTATAACAGCTTAAGCAACATAGAATATCTCACTCACTCAATGGTAACTAGGCAGAAGCATTAAAGAGTGTAGCAGCAACATAACATGAGTGTAACAACAAAAACAAATACAAGAAAATTTAAGCCAATTGCGACGCAGTGTTGCCAGATGATGCTATGTTTCAGTGCCGATTTAGCCTTAAGCAAGTTTTTACAGGGCTCCGCAGGTTTTTCCCGACAATTCAATTGCAATACAATAAATTCAATACAATTATATAGAAAATTAATTTATTTCGAATTCTCGGGAAAAACTTGCGGATTTTTAAATTTATTTTCTATTTGATTGTAAATATTGTATATTCAATAGAAAATAAATTTTTTT
Organism: Dichetophora obliterata; assembly: GCA_963920525.1. NCBI lineage: Eukaryota > Metazoa > Arthropoda > Insecta > Diptera > Sciomyzidae > Dichetophora > Dichetophora obliterata. The sequence goes on from OY986435.1 coordinate 52,453,788, forward strand.
TGCATATTTACCACTTCGGTTCACCTGTTTACAGTCGATTGAAACGAGAATTCGCGGAGAGAATTGAAGTTGTTTCCAGAAAATACTTTTCATGTTCTGATTATTTGTAAGCACAAGTCTATTATTTTGGAATGGGCCTACTTTGAAGACGAAACAATAAATTTGGATAAAAACAAATATTTTGTTCAATATTCCCAGTACTTTTTGACAGAATACATATAGGGTTTCGCAGGTTTTTCCCGAGAATACGATTGTTTTTTTCTATTTAGTTAGTGGTAATAAAATGGGTGCCTCTAAGTTCAATGGTGTTTGTAGTTTTTGGCTAGAAATTCGTTCAAAGTGATAGCTTCGTGAAATGATGCGTTATCGTGGTGCAAAATCCATTCATTTTATGTCCACAAATCTGGCATTTTTTGACAAACTTGATCTCTTAAACGTTGCATAAAGCTCAGAATATATTCTTTACTTATCGTCTGAATTTTTGCAACTTTTTTTTTCATAATTTATAATTACATTTACACAATTCTATCAATATTCTAAAAAAAAAAATAAAATAAATAAGAACTTCTAAGAAATTATCTACAACTGGACCGAAGTTAAAATACCCCAACAGCCACTTTTTAGTATATTCGAAGAAGACGTCACTTTTATAGTTCGTAGTTTTTATTCAAATATTTCAAATTTAAAACTCAGAGTATATGTTAATCATCAAATTTTATGTGTAAAATGTCAAATATTAATTTTTTTATAAAGGTTTTACTAGTACGATGACGTTACTTTGTATGGGAGTTGGGCGAGGTTTCAGTTGTTTTAGCAAATACCTAACATCGAGTGCATAGTTAAGGTTAAGACTTATTTGCAAAATTTGAAGCCATTGTACTAAAATTTGTGGAATTAAAGGAGAGTTAAACTTTTTTTTCAAAATTTCATACAAAGAGTGCGTGTTAAGGCATAAAGCTTATGTGCAAAATTTAGATTAATTTTTGTGGAATTTAAAGAGATTTTACTGTTCTGGTAAAGTTACTTTGTATGGGAGGTAGGCGTGGTTTTCACCCGAATTGAATTATTTTAAAACAAGATGTCTATCGGTTATCGTGATCGTGAAAACTGACAGACGGACATGTCTACGTTGACTCAGGTCCGATGGTGATCAAGAATATATGTACATATACCTGCCACATCTCCTTACAAATGGAGTGACAAAGAAATATACCCCTTACGCAGTAACTACGCATGGGGATATAAAAATAAAAATAACATAAGTCCACTATTAAGGAAATTGAAGTGTTGAACAAAAAGGCTGTCTTTCAATATATTTTAATAAGTTGTTTAGTTGCATTATTAAAATTACAAATTTTTTTTTTGTTTGTATTAATATTTTTTGTACCTTTGAACCCCCAAAATTGTCTTGGCTATGGGCCTAGCTCTAGCAATATAAAATGCTAAAAAAGTTTTCGCATCGGTTTTTATTTTTTAAATAAAGGATGACGATATATCAATTCTAATTTTTTTCGATTTCAATTGTTATGTTTTAGCAGCTGTCAAAGTGACCATGACATCCAGCTTAGCAAAAAGTACTAATTTTATTTTTGCGGAAGTATTAGTTTGAATCTTCGCTAAGTTAACGTCGAATATACGAATTTATTTTCACGCACTTTCGCTTGATAGTCAAATCGTCGTTGCGCGTGCAATTTATCGTCATCGGTGATAGTAGGCGGATAAGACGTATTGCACACGCAACGACAACATTACTTTTTATTTTTCAATACTTTGGTACCAAGATCAGACTTCTTAAGAGTTTATAGTGCTACAATTATAGTGCTATGTCTCTAAAATTTGTATGAGGTGTGGTATTGTGCGATGTGGAACTAAAAAATTTAAATATAAAATAAATTGGCTATTTCAGACCTTGGAAAAACTTTGACCGAACTGGACCTAGAACTGGGGTTTGAACCGCTGTTTTTAGCATACAAGCCAGGCAATACAACGTGGAACTATTACTGTTAAAATGCAATGGACTAGTTAATTTTCTTTATTAATAAAATTTTTCATACATCTAGAAAGATTCTGAAAGTTTTAAATAAATTTAAGATGCCGCATGATTTTTCTTACATAAATTCACTTTTTATTTTTTTTTTAATACTATTTTTCCAATACCCAAAGCCCTAGTAGTTGAACTCTTATTTATTATAAGGTACAATTTTTAAAAAATATCTAAAAAAAAAACCTTTCTTGATGAAATTTAGAAGCAGATCTCAGAAATGTCATTCATTTTTGCCATTTTTAGTTTTTGTTATAAATTTGATTTTAGAAGTTATAAGAATAAATGTGAAAAAAAGTTAATTCTTCTGATAATTTGACCATATATTTTGAACGCTTTAACCGATTTTGATAAACTGAAATTTTGATTAGATGTCTTCTGAGCATATCAATTAATTATCTCCAGTAGTTTTTAAGAGCCTGACTTTGGTAGTTGAAAAATATTAAAATTTTAATAATTGAAATTGTAATTATTGTTATAATATAGTTTCACTCTTTGTTATTTTATTTTGATATTTAAATACCTTACTTTACTTTAAAATACTTGTTAAGATATAATTTGTATTTCAATGAAAATTATTTGAGATATTTCAAAATAAAATATTCATTACGATAGAAAATATTGAAAAGAAAAGATTATTTTTTTTTCTTTATCAAAAAGCGTACAAAGTAATCGTACGATCCTTACTAAAAAAACTATTATGCGAGTAAACTGGTACTGAAGCTTTCGCTGTCTTACCAATTCACTCGCTACATTGGCTCGGGAAAAAAATCTAAGAACCAGCCGCAAGAACTTCCTGTTATTGTTATTTTCTCGTCTACGTTTCAAGAAATTGCTTCATATAATAGGAAAAAATCTAGAATTTCGGAAAATAGTCATAGAAAAAATATCTGAAATAGTCATCTTTATATTAGTTGAAATAAAAATTTTATTAAAATTCCAAAATTTTTCATTAGATAAAGAAATTATATGAAAATACGAGAACATACAGAATAATATAAAAAATTTAAAAATTTTTAAAAATGTGTCATTTGTATTATTTTAAATATTATTCAACTTGATTGGCTGATCTTCTAAACAAAGAAAGAATATTTGATTATATTTTCAGACACTTGAAATTATAATATTATAAACAAAAACCGTAAGGTTGATCAAAATAGGTTAATGCGTCAAAAATATATGGTAAAATTTTAAGAAAAAATAAAGTTTTTATATTTATGTTTATAACTTCTAAGCTCGAAGTAAAAATCGGCCACCATTCCTAAAATCTTCGTGTAAACTTAATATAGAATTGCCTCATTGCTCCACGGAACAATAATTTCATTAAATACACATTTCATAGCTAAATACAAATACACATATTTAAGGTAGAAAAAGTTGGCAGCTCTGTTTAAGTGGAGCGAGGATTGCGAGCAGGGTTGCCACTTGTAAAAAAATTTAGTTCCCAAAATTTCATCAAAAAGTTACCAATATTAAATAAAAATTAATTAAATAAAAAAACATTTTTTTAAAGTATGAAAATCAATAAAATTGTAGTTTTTGTTAATAAGAAAATTTATTCAACATTAAAATACTTAAAATTAATAAACAGAAATAGTGGTAAAATAAATTTAGTTTAAAATTTCTCATTTTTAATAACTAAAAATCACAAAATAAGTAAAATTCATAAACTCATATACTTATAAAAATCAAACGTATATATTTTTTATTTGAATTAAATAAAAAAATAAAAATATATATAGAAAAAGTGCAACATTTTTCTTGTTAAAAATTTATTTATTATATTAATATAAAAATCACAAATAAGTCTTAAATTCAAATAAACGTAGTTTTTTTGTCACAAAACAAAACAAAAAATTATAAATTAATGGTATAAAAATGAGATTCTTATCTTTTTTATTTGAAATAGAAGAGCTAAAAAATATACCGCATTCATTGGCAATAAAAAGTGATTTTAAGAAAGTAAATGAATATACACAAAGATATGGCATTTAATGCTTTAACAAATTATCGGTTTCCACAAGTTTAAATTTTAATAATTTTTTAATAACTAAAAGTCAGAAACTACACAGCTCGTTTGTTTTATAGAATATCAATTCTAACTACGGGCACTGATTTTAAATATAAGGAAACTTTTTCACCATCACCTCAAGTTAAGGAGTCATGAAAAAATATGATATACAGTTCTTTTTTCGTAACTGCTCCTAATTGCAAAGTATTTAAAGCTTTTGCTGATATTTTTTAACGTTTTAAAAAACATATTGTGAAAGAAACTAAAATTGTATTAAATTTATTCAAAGCAATTTTAAGCGGCTGGAAAACCCTAATTTTTCAGTAAGTTACTTTAGAAATTTTTCCTATCAATTTTTCATGTAATCAATTTTCTTTATGTCAAAATATATCCGGAATTATCCACAATATCTGCAAAGGTCAAATGAATGCTTAAACTTCAAAGACAATGATTCAGACAATTCACGGTAGCAAATATGTTTATTATGAAAAAGTTTTAAAATTTATTATTTTCAAGGCCATTATCTTCAAAACAAAAGATGAAAAAGAATTTGTTTACAAAAATGGTTAGACCTAATCAGCCCTATTATGATTCACTTTTCAAGTGGAATCGAAAAAGAGATTTTTCATTTTTAAGATAAACTTCAAGAACATTTAGGAAACTTAACAAGGAAAAAACATTTAGGAAAAAATAAATTAAAAATGTCCAAAATGTTCTAAGAGCTTTATCTTAAAAATTAAAACTCCCTTTTCCGATTCCGCGTGAAAAATTAAGCATGATATATTCAAAATATTTCCCAATCAAAGCTGTCAAATACGATCGAAATCGACTGATGCAGTTCAAAGAAATTATTCTGTTAAAACATAACAGGTTTTTACATTTTTGCCTATAACTCCTAAACTAGAGCTGATGGCGAAAAAAAAATCTCAATTTTAAATCTAAAAATCTTCTTCTGGTGAACACACATAATGAGGCTTGTCTCTCATTTCGCAGAGTTCCTTTGAAATCATTATGCTATTTATTGTATTAAAACCCAACTTGTTTCGTAGCTTCGTTTTTACAATATAAGAGACTTATTTGTTAACGTTAAATTTCAAGAGTGAAATATTTTGACATTTTATTTTGACATGATCTTGCAAACAAACTGATTATTTTGAATTTTTTGGAAAGGAAAAAAGTTACCAAAACTATAAAAAAATTACCAAATTACCAAGTCAACAATTTTCTACCAAATTTGGTAATTAATTACCAAACTGGCAACCCTGATTGCGAGTCGGATAACAAAAACAAACAAAAAAAGAGTGAGAGGGAGCACCAGCAACAACTATTGAAGTTAATATTAAATGGAAGTTTAAATAAAAAGCAAAACGTAGCAAAAAGAAGAACACCAAACGTCAGAATTACAAACAAAACAACAAATACACAAATTCCGATCTTCCAGTTCAGAACACGAACACGGAAATCGACAGAATGCAGCGACGCCAGCTGCGACCGAAACGTAGACGGCACACGAAGCAAGCAGTCACAGCGACGGAGACAGAGACTTTAAATTCAAACAGGTATTTTTTTTTTAATTTAAGAAAATACTATGTTGGAAGAGTGGAAGAAACAACAAAAAGATAAATTAAGAACTTGTGGATAAAAGAATAACGATAAAGTATGGCAATTTAAGGGGTAAAAGCAAAGGTAACGTTTTAAGACGCACCCTCGTTGACTCAAATCGTAACCACATCCCGCTTAAAAAATAAAAACGTTGTGCGGGAGGGAAAGCTGGTCAAGTGAGGAGGTTAGGGAGATGAATTATAGAGGTAGCGCTCAGGCAGTGAATTGCTTGTTTGATTTGGGAGAGCACAAGAGAAACGAGTTAAGATGATGAGCTGATAAAAGGATGGAAGAATGAATGTACAAACCAAAAAACAAAAACAAACTAGTTAATAAAAATGGATTTTTTAATCCGGACATTCCAATTGCTGAGATTTCAAGGTTTTGTAGGTGGGGAGTAGATAAAAATGTATGTGTGTAGGCTTGCTTCGAAGTAATTAAGAGAACAATAAGAAACTAATTCTCAAACACATGTAAAATTGAGAGATTGAAGACGGAAAAAACCAGAAAGTAAGTTAAAATAAGATATAGAAAATACAAAAAGATAAAAACTTAAAATCCATAACATTTATTCTCTAAAAACAAAATGTTTTTATAAAATCTTCAGGCATTTAGAATTATTTTCTTCTAAAACTATGCAGAAAAAAATTTTAATAGGTAGGTATAATTAGATTGAATAAACCTGTATCAATCTTAAACTGTATCGATTTAAATGTATATCAATCGATATAAGAGTATCGATCGTATCTATTTTAAGCAAAATCATTTTACATAAAAGGAAAATACTGCTGGAAATAAATTATATAGCAAAAATTTAAATAAAATCATTTACAAAAAGGTTTTTCTAACATTTTAATAGTTAGCAAGATGATTGAAAAAAATTAGAAAAAAGCTAAATGCTCAAATACAAAGTCTGAAATAAAAGAAAAAGTAAGAAGAATTAGAGACCCTCATCACAAACCTTACTTCCATCATAAAGTGAATCATATCATAAAGTGAAGAAATATAAAAAAGTGAAAGCACAATTCATCGAATTAGCAAATAAAAGATCGAAAAGATCGAAAAGATAGCAAAATCTAAAAAGTGCTTTGATTTTTAAACGCGCTTTGAAGATATACAGTTTTAAAATGAATTTTTTTTATTGGAGGAAAAAATAATTAATGAGGTATTTTTTCTCCATTGAATACAACTCCACATCCTGACATTTAGTAAAGTAATATTTTCAAAGTTTCGCACTGAACCTTATCGTTACTTTTTTAAAACTGATATCAAAAATGAATACCGCTAATTAATAAAAAAAATTTTTTGAAACATATATAAAAAATTGGCAATTTAATTTACTTTTTTTTTTTTTTGTAAGCAAAAAATATTTGTTTTTATTTCCATTTTCTGAATGCCTACAAAAGTTCTTCAAAATTTCTTAACCGATTTTAACAATCGAGGTTTAAAGAGTTATTCTCGTTTTATGAATTTCAATTCTAATTGTAAGCACTTTCAATTAATGAATGGTTTTGTAATAAAGCCTTTCAAATCTCCAATTTAAAACAGTTATTAAAGCAAAATATTTTTAATGCAAAAACATGTTCACAAATTAAAATAAAAGTTCAAAAGCTAAAGCTGCTCTTTTTAGATAAGTCATTAGAAAAAGCTCTTTGCATAGGTGTGCTCGTTTGGAGACAGAGTGCGTAAATGGGCTAAAAGTATATTGTACAATAAAGTTTATTTATTGGTAATTACCAAGGCTCGGATTTGGATGACCTAAAAAACTGCAGAAAATGACAAAAAAACTGACAAAATTACCTAAAAAACGCAAATAATTACATAAAAAATTAACAAAAAATAAAGTTTTAAAAATAAAACATTACTAAATTTATTTTATATAATTTTTATACATTGCGTTACAGTCGATCGTTCGAGAAGGAAAGTCGATTGTCTGGCAAAATGTTTTTGTAAACAGAAAACTTCTTTCTACTTCTGCTCTGACGAGAGGAACATATTTAAAAGACGATATGTCATCGGATGTAAGTTCCTCTTCTAATTTCATAGTATTATAATGTTTATCCCCTAATATTTCAGCATTAGAACATAAAAATAGAGTAAGTATAAACTAGCATATCCTGAGCTTTTATCTAACACTTGTTTTATCTTTCTACATATCCTTTCGTCAGTTTCACCACGCTCAGAGCTTTTTTTCATCAAAGTCTCTAAACAAAGGTACTTCTTTGTCGAGAGGTAATGTTTTTGATTGAAGGAACTCTATTGCTAATTTAGTCAAACCTAAGCGCAGGCCAAAATTAGCAGAAATTGTACCGTTTTTTTAACAGTTAAGCCGTTGATTTGCTTGTGTTGCTTTTTGCAATCACTTTACAGATTGCAACAAAAGCAAGGTTTTTCGACTTTGTTTTGGAAATTTTTGTATGCATACTAGATCGAGAGCAGTACAAACGTATGGTTTTTGTTTTTAACTAATCGTTCATTTTGTATGCAGTTTTGATAAGAATAAGATTCCCCGAAAATTCCCCCAAATTCCCCCCATAAGATTCCCCCAAAATAAGATTCCCCGAATAAATAATCGATGTATCGAGTTATCGATTCTTTTTTTCTTGCTCAAAGTTCTGTTCAAGTAAACATTTATATCTTTGTTATAATAAAATCAATTAAAAATATTGACTTGTCATTTGAAAGGGCATTTCATTTTTTATTAGAGGAACCGTTAGCTTTCACAGGCTGGGAATCATACTTATTCATGTAAATATTACAGCTTGAATTAAAAAAGCAGAAGAACCAAGAAAGATATTCTTGCAATAGCAACATTGCGTTCATCATAAAAAAAAACCATAAAAGATCAAATACTTAAATCATATATGTTAAAAACCAAATAATATACAAATTTTTAATTTCTAAGAAAAGTTAAAATTAATGTCACTACATTACTGCCCTCCTTCAGTGAAACGATTAAGATGAGGAACTGAATTAAAAAAATTAATACTAAATGTAACATTTTTCAAGTTGAATTAGTGGCTGTAATATTATTAGACATTATGTAATATTGTAGTACTATTAGATTTTTCTAAAGCTTTCGAGACGCTGACTTTTGAAGTTATGCTTATAAAGTTAGAAAAGTATTATGGTTTTGATGTATACGCGATTCAGTTACAAAGTTACTTAAATTCTAGATTTAAACGTGTTTGTTCAAATGGAAGAGAATCAAATTTAGAAAGAATTGTATCCGGTGTGCCACAAGGTTCTATACTGGGACCTATTCTTTTTAGTATATTTATAAACGATATATTACATTGTTGTGAATCTGTATCTATTCATTTATATGCTGACGACGCAAAAGTTTACCTTTCCCGACCAACATGTCTCCTTGAGGACCTTGTATGTAGGCTAAACGAGGACTTGCAAAGAATTTTTAAATGGGCTGTCGACAACAGTTTAAAGTTGAATGCAACAAAAACGCAAGCTTTACCCATCTGTCCAACAAGTTTTGACATTCATTCGCTTCCGGTAGTTTGCGTCAACAATAAACCTATAAACTATGATATTTGTGTAACAAGCTTAGGTTTCAAGATGAATAGGAACTTAAGCTGTTGTGATCATATAAGTCAAACAGTAAGCAAAATGTATGCAGTTATAAGAAAATTATGGGCTTCCTCTAGTTTCTTCTCAGTTGAAATAAAACTGAAACTTGTAAGAACTCTTTTGTCTCCACTTATATCATACAGTGCTCTAGTCTATGGCAATTTGGATTCTGCTTCTAAACAGAAACTTCAACTGGTTGTGAACAAGGCAGCGAGATACATCTTTCTTCTAAGGAAGTATGATCATATTTCGACTTACTCTCGACCAACATTAAACTGTGATATCTCGACCTACTTAAATGTACTAAATTTAGTTTTTCTTCATAAGCTTATGCTTTCCCGATGCCCTCATTACCTGTATGTCAAACTTAACTATACTCAATCACGTAGAACACTAAATCCTATAATACCTAGATTTAAATACTTAGTGACCTCTAGAACGTTTTTTGTTAGTGCTGTCAAACTTTGGAATTTTATACCAACAAATATTAAATCATTTCGAGATAACAAACTCTTTAAACTGGCTCTTGTTAGGTTTTTTAGTATTTAAATGTACTTTCATAACTAATTATTACCTAATGTCAGGCTTGAATATTAGCTTTAGTAAGCAAACTTAGTCTGTAAGAATCAAATTAACAAAATTACTCGTAGATATATAAACGTGTTTTCGATGTACTACATAAGGCTTGCCTCAATGTACAAATGAATTGAATTGAAATATGTGCAGTAGACCGTCCCATTTTTTGACTTTTTCGAAAAGTTCCCGGGACAGTAGTGGACAAAAATCAAAAAATTTGTGTCTCGACATTTGGTATCGATCGACATGTAATACTTTGACTATTGATAATCTAAGATATTGGAGCAATAAAATAGGGCAGTTCACGATCTTGTTGCATCGTTGCAAATGCAAATAAAAAGCATGTGTTGCAAAAGCTTTACAATGCTTTTTGTTTTTGTAAAAGCTGTTTATTTTGCATTTGCAACGATGCAACAAGATCGTGAACTGCCCTATTGTGTTTTGGTTGAGCTGCAACGCTTGGAAGTTAAGTATTTTTTTAAGAAATTCTAATTTCGGACATAGCTCTTTGAGATGATTTATTCAAATAATTGCCAAAAATCCAGTTTTTTATAAAACTAAGCCAATTAAAGCTCATAGTTTTAAAAAGTCTATGTGTTAATAAAAAAAGTTATTTGTTTTATTAAAAATTAAAAACAAAATATTCGTAAATATTTGATATATTTGAATGAGAAGTAATGAAAAATTTGCATATTTTGATGGGGAAAAAAAAACAAAATATGTAAACATAAGTGATTTTTTTCGGATTATTAAAACACATATACTGTACAATAAGGAACTGAAAATAAATTTTCCTACTTTATCCTACAAATATATTTTTTTTTAAATGCTTAAAATTAAAAATTTGCATACAAAATCCAGTAAAAAATTAATATAGGTCCTAGGGAGGTAACCCTAGGGTCTAACCGATTTCGGCCATTTTCAGTACACATCTGTTACTCTATTTCACAATCATTTTGACGAATTTTTGTTAAGATCGGTCGACTTTTGTATGTACCTCCCATACAAAATCAAGTAAAAAATTTATATAGGTCCTAGGGAGGTACCCCTAGGGTCTAACCGATTTCGACCATTTTCAGAACACATTTTTTTCTCTATTTTACTATCATTTTGACGAATTTTTGTTAAGATCGGTCAACCTTTGTATGTACCTCCCATACAAAATCAAGTAAAATATTAATATAGGTCCAAAGGAGGTACCCGTAGGGTTGAACCGATTTCAATTATTTGCAGCACGCATCTATAACTCTATTTTACTAACCTTCTGACGAATTTTTGTTAAGATCGGTCGACTTTTGTATGTACCTCCCATACAAAATCAAGTAAAAAATTGATATAGGTCCTAGGGAGGTACCCCTAGCGTCTAACCGATTTCGACCATTTTCAGAACACATTTTTTTCTCTACTTCACTATCATTTTGACGAATTTTTGTTAAGATCGGTCAACCTTTGTATGTACCTCCCATACAAAATCAAGTAAAATGTTAATATAGGTCCAAAGGAGGTACCTGTAGGGTTGAACCGATTTCGATTATTTGCAGAACGCATCTATAACTCTATTTAACTAACCTTCTGACGAATTTTTGTTAAGATCGGTCGACTTTTGTATGTACCTCCTATACAAAATCAAGTAAAATATTGATATAGGTCCAAAGGAGGTGCCCGTAGGGTTAAACCGATTTCGATAATTTTCCGTACACATCTAAACCTCTATTTGACTACCCTTCTGACGAATTGTTGTTAAGATCAGTAGACTTTTGTATGCACCTCCCATAAAAAATCAAGTAAGGGTGCAACTGATTTCAACAATTATTTAAATTTTTCTAAATTGGCTTAAGCTTATTAAGCATACAAAATTGCATTTTCATAAAAGCACTCCTTTTATTTTTATCCATCGCTTATATGCAGACAGTTCACTGTGAAATGGCTTCAAATTCATTATTTCGAAAAAACAAGAAATTTCTTCTTCAGTATTTTGCATATAACTAAAAAGCTAATGAAAATTCTTATCAATTTATATTTGTTTGAAAGCTAATAAAATTTCCATATTTTGCTATAAGAAACATTGCATTTTGCTAAGTGCATTTTTTTAAAAAACTCTGCAAAGTGAAATTATGATTAAAATTTTTTCCAAAAGTTGATAACTTTACCAACTCACATTACCCCATGTTACAAGAGCATGAGGAAGAAGTTTTTGATTATGTAAATTTTGTATTTTGAGGGATTTTACAGCAAAAATTTTGATGCATAATTCGAAGATTTATGATACGGTTTTTTTTTCCAAAAAGTAGCACAACTGCACAGTGAATTTTAATCGAAAAATATTATATTTTATTTTTATTAAACGTAGCTAGAAAAGTAGGTATGTAAAAGTTATATGTATATGATATTAGCTTTAATTGCAAAATATTCAACTTTGTTTTTGGAATGTGCATTTAAATTTTATTTAAATGACTATTTCTGTGGTCACAAGGAATAATGACTACACTCAAAGTATAGTAAAAAACGATATTTTTATAGCACTTACTCCGACCTTTTCCCGAAATATTGAACCGTTACAAATAAAATATGTGCAGACATAGAGACCGAACAGAACCAAAGCGGATGTCGGTTGTCGGATTCGCCGTGCAACAAAATATATGAAAATATATGCAGCCGCCAAAAATTAAACCGCCGCAGAAATGCGCGAAGAGAAAACTCCAAAATAGAATCTATTCCATGGTGTAAGAAATAGAGGTATTAGTGAGTTTGACACTTCTCTCTCAAAATGATAAAATTATGTTTCCCCACTCTTGTCAAAAACAGCTGATGGTTAATTGCAATGAAAACAAATTTTGTTAAATTCTTGTCTTTCTGCAAGTTAATAAGATTCTTAGTGAGATTAATGTGAGAATATGTTCTTCGATATGTTCATGAAGCAGACGATGTGAATGCAAGACAATTTGCATGCTGGCCAGAGCTTCATGTCGGCGGCACCTTCCAGCGCACGTTTCTGATAAAATGGCCAAAACATTCAATGACAAACTTGGCAAATCGGTGAAGACAACTGCAATAACTTTTTGTCAACACAACACGGCACAATTAATTGCATTAAATATTTATTTATGCTTAATTCACACAATAAAAACTATAGCACATCATGTAGCAACTCAAACAAATAACACAATTTGACAACTATCAACAGTTCCGCTCTTTCGCTCACAATTTTTTGACAGAAGCAAAGAAATTCGTGGTGTAGTCAAAAACTCACTAACAACTGGTTTTCTTACACCACGATCTATTCTAATTTTTCTCTGACGGCTGGCGGATCTCTATCTGAGTTACTTATTTGCCATATTGCAAAAATACACAAAAATTGCCATATTTTTGCTAAAGATTGAGTACGTTCAGTGTAATTTTATTAGTTTTTACTATGATCTGACATCTGTTTTTGTGCCTGTGTTGCATTCATGTCCATTCATTTTATGCTATTGATCATTCTTCGAAACACAACAACAATCTAACAAAAGCACGGACCTTACTGCTCTTGTCTTTTTAGTAGAGCAATTCACAATCTTGTGTATTTTGGAAATTTGTGCATTTGTAAAAAATTTCTTATAAATTGTGAACGGTCTTTTTGGTATAATTTGCTACATTTGTTGTAAAACATGAAATTCACAGCTTATTAATGAAAAGCACAATTTTTTTTACCGGAAATTTAGCTTAACTCAATTTCAAGTCGAAAAAAAATTATAAGCACAATTAATTGGTTTTTTATTTGCGTATCTTGCATATCAGTTTTTTTGGCCTTTACTTTTTTCATAATCAGCTGTCAGTTTGCAATTTAGTATTGCAATGCATAGAAAATCTAAGCTATGGGTTTTAGTGTTGCATATATGCAATAGCGTAGTAAATGCATTTCTTTTTATTTTTTTAGTGTAGAGTAAAATTATATTCTACCATTTTGCAAATGCTATGATGCAAGACCATTTGCACCGGATTGTGAATAGCCATAGTATGTTCTCAGCATTACGATGCATTGTATTGCATTCTGTTATTTTTTGCTGTTATACAGTTTTGTTACTATGAGTTGGTCTTTGAGACCTTCGCTGGCTGTTCTATTATTGTTTAAGCTTTGAATATATAATATTTTGGTTACCTTTTAATAACGGAATTTTTAAAGAAAATACAGGTTTTATGAAAAAAAAAAATTATAATATGCACAAAGACCGCCTGTAGCGTGGCCGGGTTGAAAAGGCTTCTTCTTCTTAAAGATATTTGTCTTTCGAATGGTTTCCAACTGTCCAGATCTGTCAAACATTGACAAAGATATAGACTGAATATCGCCATATACTGGGAGATTCCCATTACTAGGGCGACAAGATCTAAAAATGCAGTTTTGAAATAATCATTGAGGTAATAAGATTTACCGAAGGAATTAGCGACATATCGATTAGTTATCGATTTTTTAAAGACATATTTTAGGTAATTGGATATATTTTTCTTTATATACAACCGATATTGATTGTTTTACTTTGAAGATAATAAAACTAATAATCCTTCAGACAAATGTTAAATGAACCAAATCCGTTGAGTATTTCATATTTATCGCTGTTTGTATGTAAAAGTAATATATTTTATTACATAAAATAGTTATTTCATCAAAAACTACCGTTATTACTTTGGATTTTGGAGAGTAAATTATTAAAGCCTGAAAATTTATCTTTCATTTGGTATAATGATTTATTAATTCTCGGTTTAAATAAGTTCAGAATTACAGAAATACTGAAGATTTAACTCGTACAAAAATAAGACGAGAGAATCATGATTTTCCCTTTTACGAAATATTTATTCTAAGACATAAGCATGAATAATTTTTCACGCGGAATCGGAAAAGGGAGTTTTCGTTTTGAAGATAAAGCTCAAGAACACTTTGGAAATTTTTAATGAAAATTTGTTCATCAACGGTTGTTTTTTATTGTATTTTAGTACAATATTTGGTGAATTTCCACTATAAAAAAGAAATTTTTAAATTTTAGTATACTTTTTTTTTTGGTATGTTGAGTAATTTTTACCTGATTTTGGGATACTTTATTAAATATCTTGTGAATTGTCAAAAAAACATGTATGCATTTACATATCGACTGAAAGGTTTAATTGTAGGTTTGATGAATAAAATATTTTTTTTAATAATAACAACGAGGCTTCAGGAGAAAAAAGTAATAAAAAGTAAATATCTTAATATATAAAAGGCAAGCACTCTGCTCCGTGCCCAATATCTCTCAAACTGTTCAAACTGAATGTATGCACATCTTAATACATAAAAGGCAAGCATGCTGCTCCGCACACAGTATTTCTCAAACTGTAATTATTTTTTGACGGTAAAGTACTTTTACAAGACCTAATGTTCTCAAAAATGTTCAGCCTGAAAGTATGCACACAAAATATATTTGACACTTATCAGTGACAATATTATGTTATGTTCACACTGAGAGATAAATGCGCATTTACGAAATCTACATTTACGAACGGCCCTTTACTCGTTGTAGGACAGACAGGGACAAATATATATAGTAAAGGTTCTAAATGCGCATTTAACTCTCAATGTAAACATAGCATTAGGTTTTTACAATAGTACGTTTTTGATCTAACTACCTTTTCAACACTGCTTCAATACGTAAAGTGTTATTTAAAGTGGTAAAAGTGTATTTTTCAAAAATCAATTGAATTAAAAATCTACCTTTAAAAAGATAAAAAAGTGCTTTCGGCAAATGGCTCCAAAAAAGTGTGCGGAGGACCTGTCGTAGAACAGGCTTTTATATTAGTACTAATATGAAATCTCATAAAATTTAATGGGGAGATAACGATTTCGCACCCACGATTTGACAATGAATTCGTAAGCTTCTTTCAATAAAAATAGGAATAGCTGAATGAAAAATCGATTTATCGATTTTTTGTCGAGTTGTCGATATTTGAAAATAATATTTTTCTTTGCTGATCGTCTTAGAAAACTTGCTATATTTTGCTTATTATATTACCGATTGGTGGTGTACATATTGTATGGTTGGTTTATTATTTTAAAGAGAACATAAAAAGCTTTCATAAAAATGTTGAATTAATAAAATCCTTTGAGTATTTAACATTTTACAGCTATTTCAATGTAAAAGTATAATTTTTGTTTATATTAAACTGTTATTTTTTAAAAAAGTACCGTTATTATGAATTATGAAAAAATTAATGCTTAAAAATTTATCTTTCATTTGATATATAATAGTTATATGATTTATTTTATGTTTTATGGTATTTTTTGTTTTATGAAATGATTTGACTTTGTACGAAAAGTTGTCTTTTCAAGCATTTTTACCTGAGTTGTTTTGCTTTGCTTATACAGAATTTTTTATTCTGCACAAAGTATGTATATTTTAATATATTAAACGAAAGGTAAATGTTTAAGCTTTAAGAATACGATATATTTGTAGTACCTTAATAACGCAAATTTATTAGATAATAGCTGTTCTTTCAATTAAAAAATTCAAATTTGATGTAAATTTGCTTATAAAACTGAAAATATTCTTGCAATGATATTTCTATTGCATATCATTAAAAAGGTCATTTAGTTATCTTTCAAATT
Source organism: Dichetophora obliterata (assembly GCA_963920525.1). Taxonomy (NCBI): domain Eukaryota; kingdom Metazoa; phylum Arthropoda; class Insecta; order Diptera; family Sciomyzidae; genus Dichetophora; species Dichetophora obliterata. The sequence continues at coordinate 52,470,213 of OY986435.1, forward strand.
ACATGTCAATTTTTTTAATCGATTGAATAATAGCAGAGATATAGATAATTTTTAAACAAAACTTTTGGTAAGAAAAAATTTCAAAAATCGATAACTTGATAAGCAGTTTAGTTAACGATTTTTTGATGGGCAAAATTTATTTTTTCTACCAGAAAACATTTTTAAATCGCGGCGCCCAAGAAATCGCAATCGTGCCAATTTAATAAACTGCTAAAATATATGTTTTGTATTTATTCTGACAGATAATTTAACTGCATTATTCTGTATCACGAAGATGCTCACCAACGATGAGAAAGACACGAGAAGCAATATTTTCTTCCATACAAAATTATATTGCTTCTCGTGTCTTTCTCATCGTTGGTGTGCTTGTTCGTGATACAGAATAATGCAGTTAAATATCTTTCAAATAATGTGATAATATTTAAGATAATATTAAGATCCATTGGATATTGACAAAGATATACCTAGATGTTTTTTAACAGATCTTTTAGCAAGAAAAATGTATTTTTACATCGATAACTCGATAACTAGTATATATATCGATGATTCCTTCAGTGAATTTTTTTCTCAATGAGTACTTCAAATTTTTCATTTTTAGATCTTGGCGCCCCGGTAATCGAAATCGTCTTCCGTGAAGTATTTAAAGAAAATCGTTAACTCGATAACTAACATATATATATATATATATTAGTTATCGAGTTTTGTTAGTTATCGATAATTTTTCGATCTACACAATGATTTCTTTAAAACCGTCATCTCGCCCATTTCACTAAACAATCATTTGTTATTTATGTACCTCTTTGATTCGCTATTCTTTGTTTTTGATTCTGTTTTATTTCCACGTTTATTCAGCTAATCCACTATTTTTGTTATTTCGTCAAAGCCAAGTTAATTAAATAACTCAGCCAGCAAGTTTGATGATAAAAAATTTTATTCGTTTTTCTTTTCTCTTGTTTTAATATTTTTCGCAACACTTTTTTGTGCTCTTTTAATTTTGCACTTTTATTATTGATTATTGCACAAACTGTATAAATATTTGTTGTAGCTGGTTGTTGTTGTACTTGTTGTTTTTTGTGATGTCGCAAATATTAATTAAATAAAACATACAAATGTTTTCACATTTTTCCCATCAACATTTTAATTTTCAGCCACTTTTTGTTGTTGCTGTTGTTGAATTGAAATTCGAAACGAAATAAAGTTGAATGCTCAACAAATAACCCGATCGCGTTCACTCTCTTTTCGCACAAGATATACAAACATCTCGTTCTGGCACAAACATAAACGAAGTTTTGTCGCTGCTGCTGCTACTGTTACTGCGCAACGCAAACGTTGACGTCGACGCAGTCGCAAGAGCCAACAGCGCAGCTCTGGAATGTGAAAAAAACACGATTTATGCACTTATTTAAACACTTTTTCGACTAAAACGAGTAATTTTTTTATAAAATTTAACAGTTTTATGTTAAAACAATTAATTTTATTAACTTAATAACGGTTTAACGCTTTTTTTAATAGAATGCGTTGCTGTTAACACAAAAAAACCAAGATATTTTAACGCACGAACGCAACTTTTACTTCTCATTCACACCAAAGTCGTTGCTCAACTGAATTTCACAGAAATGAATTGGCTCGCGTGAAGCAAGTGCCCGCAACAAAAAAAGCAAACTGACGAATGTCAATGTAATGAAGAAACGCAAGTTAGCGCAGCTCACCAACTGCTGAATTCCAACAGTTGACGATCGTGTGGCTAGAGGTCGCTTTTGCTGGCAATAAAATCAAGTTTTTTAACAATAATAATAAAAATTTTTACGTATTGAATTAAGTACTATTACTACAATATATTTTTCCTTATAACATTATTTTAAACAATTGTGAAGATTGCACATGTTGTGCAACATAATACTTGCATTTCTATGGTTTCACTTGTCTTAGCAACATTTTCAAGTTGAAATAATGTTATTAGCATTGACAATGTTAAATGTTTTAGTACTTCGCTGTTGCTTACAGAGCTGATTGTGTTCTCTGCTATATTCTTGTGAATGACAGGCCGTTTGGTTTGTGTCTGATCTAATTTTATATATGCAGAGATGACTGTTTATTCAGGGCTGTCATGTATTGTTTTAATCAAAGAAGTAAAATATAAGGAAGTGGTGTAGTTGAAGTAAATTGAAGTATTTTGCAAACACAATGAAGTTGACACAAACACAAAAACATTCAAACAGGGCCGCATTCGGTTATGTAGAAAAGAAAGGCGTAAACTATTTTTCGTTTTTTAGATGTATGTTTACTAATTAATTTTTATATAGCACGATTATACAATATGATGCGTTACCGATTTTTTTACAGAGAAAAACATTAATAAAATAAAGTAAAAGACATGAACTCAGAATAAAACTGAAACGACAAAAGTTACTTTTAATGATTTATTAATAATTAATTTCAAAAAACTATTTTTTATAAACTATTTAATAGATATTAAAATAACACAAAAACTAAGCAACTAAAATACATACCAAATTAAACTCCTGTAAAATAAATAGTTTTGTGTAGTTTTTTCCGAACTATCGGCTCTTAATTATTTTTTTTATAAAAAAATACCTAGTTGTAGCTGTTAACCTTATTGCGCTAATCCACTTTAATTAAGTTAAAGTGGTTTAATTAATTGCCAAGTTTTCAAAGAAATTGTAAACAAATAAATAACTATTGAAGCTTATTCCAATATGAAAAAAATTAAGGCCCTTGCCACCGTAAATAATGAATGCGCTCTTGAAGCAGAACTTGTGTTTTGACAGATGCTCTTGCTCAAAAATGGCGGCAACATTTTTTTTTTTTACTCGGCAAGGGCTTATGTCAAAAAGTGTCACTCTATCTCGCTTCCTCAGCGACGAAAATTACTTCTACACACGTATAGTGTGTGTGAGCAAAACACCATTTTCTTATCTCTTATTTCTATGGTTTTATAACAGTTAATTAGATTAGTGCTTTTGTCTTTACCTAATTCCACAACTTAGTATACAAACTTAAGGCGAATTTACACGATTCACTATCGTGATTTGAAAAATGTAAATTGAGTTTCATCTTTAAAATGAAGATGATTGTCATCCATCTTGAAAAGTGAGAGATGTAGAAGGTTTTCCCACTTCGGATGAAAGTTAAAGCAAATCGAACTGATATGTCATTCGTACAGAAACACAATTGAAAGGTGTTAACATAACTTCAGCAGAAAGTCTATAAGGCTATTCACAGTTTCAATACGATGGTCTGCTATTTGTACGGTTTGTTATATGTACGACAATTTACGAAAGCGTATTTTGCTTTGTTGTTTTGCATGCAAACGCGCAAACATGCGTAAATTAAAATAGTCCTTCGACGTGTTTTTTGTACCTCGTATTTATATGCTCAATCTACAGCCGCATAATCACATACATCACAGGGTTGCAAGATTTTTTAATACGACAGTCATGGCGGCGTGCTCACAGTGGCCGCATTCTAGCCGAAAAAGTGCTCAAGTAGCGAAGTAGCATAAAATATTTTCGCTATATAAATTGTGACATCTCAAGGAACATGTTCTGTGAGAGCATACCATTCAGCCCGAAAGTTGTGGAACAGTTCTTTGCGCTGAATGCAGGCATTTTCAACAATAACAAATGCTATGAATAGAATTTGTTAAATGTGCGCTTTAACTGTGAATAGCCATTATATTTTTTTATTTCATTGCTGACCATCAATCCTACTGCACCATATTTTCCAAATTTGGATTGCCGGATTTGTTTGTGCGGCTTTTATTTATTTCAATTTTTTAAACGTCAATAAAATAAATCAGTCAACTAATATATTCTCACATTCAACACCGAATCATCCATCAAATTTTAAATTTACACTTTGAATAATGTAAATTAAAAATTGGTTCACTACCATCGTTTTGAGTGAAATGTGTAAATTCGCCTTTAGAAACATTTGTACCTAACAAAAATTAGCACAAGGTAATGTTGTATATTAGTGTTGAGCGTTTTTGAACAATGTTGCGTGGTATTCATGGCCTATGCATGCATTACGGTATTCCGATCTGATTTTGACCATTTTTGTTTGAGTCACCCTTAAAAAAAATCGGCAACTCGATACCTGAGGCCCTATTCTGTAACTGTAATTTTCAAAGTGTACACGGGCTGTCAAAAAACATTCTGTTGGTGAGTTCAGTTGGGAGAAATGTACACTTTGGAGCTCACAGGGCCCTTGAACCAAAATCAAAAAATTTTTTATAATAAATAAAGAAATATTAATGTCATTTTATAGGTTAACCATCCAATAAGACAGCTAAATAATATTTATACATACAGTAAAAGTTACATTTGCAAGATCTTCAAATTGCGCTTTTTGGCTCAAAATTTTAGCATAACATAAAATTCATACATAAATATTTACTTATATACTCACACGAACGCAACTTCAAACACCTATCTCATTATCTATTTTCTTTTAAAATCATACTAACATTTTTGCATACAAAATATTTTCAAATTTGATCTGGGACGAATTACTGTGTGGCTTCCAGGTTTTTTTTCACAAGTGACTAATAAACATTATCAAAATAAGTTAAGAAAACCAATATGTATAAAATATGAGTTGCACGTAGTAATAACAAAAAAGTGTCGAAAAACGCTCCACTCTATTGTATATATCTGTGGACATTTGATCAAACCACTTATCTCTAAATATCAAATTTGTCAGGTAAGCGAAAAACTACTTTCGAAACTTTTTATTTATGGTATAAAAAATGATATGGTACTAAAAATTCTTTTAAGCCTCCATTAAAGGTAAAAAAATGTTTAAATTTATAGTGTGAGTACGGTATGCAACACCGGTTCGAATTATTTGCCGTTTCGGTTTTTTTTTAACCGACCCTGTTTTTTAAAAATCGCAAATTTTGAATAATTCAAAATCCGGGTTTTTTGGCTCGAATTATTCGACTGTTCGAATAGTCAAAAAAAGTATAAATCTGCAGTATAAAATTGTCTTTAAACCACTTGTTTTATTGTATTTGAGCCTGTTTATTTTCTACTTGCGTTTTGACATTTCACCAACGTTGCTAACATTTCTTATCTCTGGACTTATTTCATTTTGTTAAAACAGCATTTACAAGCGATTGGCGTGTTTAATGAAAGTTAAACATGAGTTTTATTTAATAATGCATTCTTTTTAAAAAAATATACAATTCAAGCTCCCAAGAAATTTTTGAAAGGAAATAACCCAAATTTCTTAATTGAAGACTTTAAGCTTTTTGAAAAATTTAAAAAAAGAACTGAAAAATTAAATAATTGTTGACAATATGTCCCACATCTTCTACAAGTGAACGTTTTTTTCCAGTCTATAATTTTATAAAAAATAAAGCCAAAAACCTCCTAAAAGCTAAATACTTAAATTTGATTTTATTTTTAAGGTATTATTTTAAAACTAGTCATTAAGTACAAATTATCTCCATGATATTAATAAAGGTACTTTTATTTATTTTTTTAAAAATGAGTTGTTATTTTTGTTAAATAAAAACTGCATAGATATATCGTATGTAGTTAAAAAAGTCAAAAATTTGCTTAATTTAAAATAAACCAGTTTCCCCGGTTCTTTTCTGATCGAATAATTCGAAAACCGGTTTTGTACAAATTGTACTATTCGATACCGGTTTTTTATAATGTCGAATTGTTGCATACCCTAATTGATACGTTGAGAATGCACTTAAGTTGGGATGCTCGCTCAAATAAACTTTTCTCAAAACTATAAAGGTATTCAGAGGTAGTCTTGTTACGGTGTTAGATTGTTGAAATTTTGATGTACGTGTAAAGACACGCATTAAATTATTTTGCTACACCTACACTTCTGTCAAAATTAGATTGTTAACTGACAACAAAAATATTCAAAACTCATGAGAATAGGGTCGGGATATTGTTAGAGTGTTAAGTTGTTGAAATATGACAAGGCGTGCGTTTTGTTGTTGTATTGTTGAAATAATCAACACTTCAGCAATCTAACACCGCAACAAGACTACCTCTGAATACCCTTTAATATATGATAAATTTAATATATGTAGTAAATTTTGTAAAATTACAAAATCAAAACGCAGTGTTCAACATACAGCCCTGTAAGAAAATACAACGACGAAATAGTTGGGCCTATTCTGCGGAATCTTTTATGAAAAAATTCTGTTGTTCTGTTATGATTTCCCATACAAATTTTTTAGCTGTCAAAAAATCTGTTATGAGAGCAATATTCGTATTCTGCATAACAATCTCTTATGAAATCTGTTATAAATCACAAAAGATTTTTCGAACTGTCAAAAAATCTTTTACAAACTCTTGAATTTATATTCTACATGAAAAAATCTGTTATGAAATCTGTTACGAAACAAAAAAGAATAACAAATACATTTTTCTGCCTTTTATCAAAATTTAACAGCAATATTCTGGCAAAGTAACAATTGTTACCCAGTATTTTTAAAATTGCTATGTGTTTGTTGTAATTTTTGTTTTCAAAACAAAATTTGAAGCTCAAAAAATAAAATTTTGTAATAAAATTGTGACTATCTGAAAAGCAGGTGACAATTTTTATCAAAATTTATTATTTTTGAGCTTAAAATTTTATTTTCAAATCAAAAAATTTCAACAAAAAACATAGAAATATTAAAAATACTGGGTAACAATTATTACTTTGCCAGAAGAGGGCTGTAAATCTTATTCTGTATGTTCAAGAAAGAGTACGTCATCTGTTTGACTATGCATAACTTTTGTTGCAAAAATTCATCATATAATTGAGTTTTGTCAATAAAAACTACGCCCAACTCCCATACAAAGTGACTGTAAGATCGGTGAAATCTCTTTAAATGCTACTAAAACTAATGTAATGACTTGAAATTTTGCACATAAGCTTTGATCTAAAATATTAACCATATATTTAAAGCTTGTCAAAATAATATGAAAAACACCACTACGTCCACCGCTTTTGCTATGAAAGGTGCCGTTGAATTTACTCTGCTGTACTATTGTAGAAGTTGTTATCTTTTCGTTCATAGTTACTTGGCTCATTGTTACGTCCATTATCCTGTCGATTGTATGAGGAACCTCCAGCATCGCCTCCATCGTAGCTACTAGTTCGCTTCCTCTTGCATTCAACATCTTGTCGTTCGTATGATGAGCTAATATCATGGGCTACCGCAGGGGAAAACGGGGGTGCTTGCCCCCCTAGGCGGTGAAAATATTTTATATATCTGCATATTAATTAAAAAAAGCCGTAATTTAAATTAAAAAACTTTAAAGGGCTGATTATAATAGACGGAACGGAACGTTGTAGAATGTTGAGAAATATCACTTTACAATCTAATGCATGAGTTTCTTATGAGTTCGATTATAATAAGACGGAACGGAGCGGCACGTGACATTGAGATCTATAAATTTTTGATTTTTCCGCTGCGTTCCGTTACGTTTTTAGCAAAAACTTTATGTTGACAGATGCTACTATTAATTTTATTCTGCATTTGTTTTGTTTTCCGTATTTTTGATAAAATTTTATTGAATTCATGTTTTAAAATAATTAGAAAAGAAGAATTGATGGAATTTGTCTTGTAAAAAAATATATTTTAGAAAAAATTAACGCCTATTTCGTTTCTATTATAATCGCCATTCCGTTTGAAACCGTTTCGTCCCGCCACAATGACACTTGACTCCAATCCGTTCCGTGTATTATAATCAGCGGTTAAGAGAGAAGCAAAATGCTAGATTGTAAGTTCTGCTTAAACTTAGGGCTTTGAGAACTTTGTGAATAAAATCGTCGTTTTAAGTTGTCGAAGTGTAAAATTTTGCGAAACATGTATTTTAATAAGGTATATCATAATCAGTCAAAAAGTCTATTTTGAATTTTTTGTAACCTACTGCTTGTCTTATATCATATGAAGATATGTTTATTATGTATCTCTATATATATAAAAGAAAGTGTCCGAATGCGATGTAATCCCATAACTCGAGATCGGCCGAACCGATTTGGATAATTTTTTTTTTAAATGTTCGTTTAAGTCCAAGTTAGGTTTTTAATTGACCACGCCCACTTTTGCGCCCACTTTTTTTGATTTATCTAAAATCATAAAAAGGCTGGACCGATTTGGATAATTTTTTTTTCAAATGTTCGTAGTAATCCAATTTAAGTTTTGTCGGAAATAAAAATTGACCACGCCTACTTTTGCGCCCACTTTTTTCGATTTATATAAAATCGGAAAACGGCTGGACCGATTTGGATAATTTTTTTTTCAAATGTTCGTAGTAATCCAATTTAAATGTTTACTGAAAGAAAAATTGACCACGCCCACTTTTGCGCCCACTGTTTTGATATCTATATATATAAAATTAAGTGGCAAAACTTCCTGTTCGCATACTCCTCCTAGACGGCTTGCCCGATTTCAATGAAATTTTTACGGGTGATTGGGGTCTGTGTGGGGATTGGGGTGCACATAAGAAATTGCATGTGTGTATCTTTGCACGTTTTGTGCCACACCCCCTTTTGTCGCCCACAAATCAATAAAAATGCTGTATTTAAGACGGTTTTGGTCGTATTAAATTAAAATTTGGTAAATAAGTTCGTATGATAACTATAATTAACTTTGAAAAAAATGGGCGTGGTCACACTTCATCTACGCCTACTTTTAAGAAAATATCAAAATACTTCGAAACCATTGGTCCGATTGAGCTCAAATTTTGTAAGTACGCTTTGCTTTGAGTACGAGATGGTTTAAGGGCAATGCCACACCCCCTTTTACCTCCCATATATAAATAAAAAATTGCTGTTATCGAATAGCTTTAGAGTTATGGGTCGCACAGCTTAGAAATTCGGTATTCGACCAAATTTGCGATATCGTATTGTTTTGAAGTTATAGGTTGACAGCGTAAGAATTCGGTATTCGACCTAAATTTATACATGCATTTTCAATACTTACATTTTGTCGTCGTAGGGCAAAGGGGAGTGGCACTTCCCATACAACCCAACTTTGTGCTATCAAATAGTTTTAGAGTTATAAGTCGTACAACGCCGAAATTCAGTATTCGACCTCAATATACACATGTAGTTTCATTGATTCAATGTATGTTCATTGGTAAGAGGGGCGTGGCACCTCCCATTTAACGTAAATTTGCGATATTGAATATCAGCGTCAGAATTCAGTATTCGGCCCCAATTTATACATGCAGTTTCATTAATTACATTTTATGGGCGTACGACAAGGGGGCGTGAAACCTCCTATTTAACCCAAATTAGAGATATCAAATAGCATTGGGGTTATAGGTCTCACAGCTTTGGAATTCAGTATTGGACCTCAATGTACACATGCAGTTTCATTGATTACATTTTATGAGCGTTGATCAAGGGGGAGTGGCACCTCCCATACAACGAAAATTTGTGATATCGAATAGCTTTGGAGTTCAAGGTCGCACAGCGTCGGAACTCAGTATTCGACCAAAATTTACGCTTGCAGATTTACTGATAAAATTTTTTAAAGTTTGTCGGGGGGGCGTGACACCTCCAATTTAACCCAAATTTGCGATATCGAATAGATTTGGAGTTATAGGTAACTCAGCCTCAAAATTTAGTATTCGACCTCAATGTTCTCATGCAGTTTCATTGCTAAAATTTTATGGGCGTAGGGAAAAGGAGAGTGGCACCTCCCATACAATCAAAATTTGTGCTATCGAATAGTTTTGGAGTTATATGTCGCACAGTTTTGGAATTCGGTATTCGACCGCCATGTAGACATCCAGTTTAATTGATTACATTCTATTAGCGGTGATGAAGAGGGAGTGGCACTTCCTATACAACCCAAATTTGTTATATCGAATAGCTTTGTGGATATAGGTCGCACAGTCTCAGAATTCAGTATTTGACCTCAATTTAGACATGCTGTTTAACTGATAACATTTTATGGGCGTTTGAATAGGGAGAGTGGCAGCAACGCGCCGGGTTTCAGCTAGTTTAATATATTTTGAAGAGAATACAAGAATACATTTTTTAGGTTAATTTATAAATAAAGCTGAGCTAAACCATTAATTTTTAAATAGTATGTTGTACCCGTTGCTGTAAGTTCGTGTTCATATTACGCGTTTTTGTCACGACACCGCTCTCACCTTTTTTTTCGAAGAAGCGGCTGAAAAATACTGAATTTTGTGTGTATTGAAATACATTTATTTATTTAATATACAGTATTTTTCAGCCGCGTTTGCGAAAAATAACGTGAGTGTGGTGTCGTAATCGCGACAAAAACGTGTAATATGAACACCACCTAATAAGTTACGATACCATTTCATTAACCCTTGTTTCACAAACACTTTTCAATACGTATTCTTAAATTAAAAAATTTTTTCTACGAATTTTATTCGTAATTTTCAGACACGAATAGAATTCGTAGAATGGACGTAGTTTGGCACACATTGAAAATATTTTATTCGTATTCGTACAAAAACAAATTTATTTTGTACTTTACATTTACGAATGATCGTAATACCTAGTCACGAAAAAAAACCATCTGTTCAGCTAGGGTTTGTGCTACGGTTCGTTAGAGTATGGGGCACGTACTCTTCCAGTAGGCTACGGCCACCTTGCAATCACACATGTCCTTATATTCGGTAATTGTTTGACAAACCAGTCTGAACGATATCAGTTGTACATTTTTCAAACTCAAGTAAAACTTCGTACTTTTTACAAATAATGCGTACGGTCAACCTGCGAGTGAATTTTTTTAGTAAATACTACGAATGCAATGAAGGAAATTACGAAGTAATTCTACAAGAAATAGAAGAATGTTAAGAAAGACATCCCTTATCAGTCGAAGATCATTCTTCGTACCAACAGATAGCAAGGGGCATTTAATTCAATAACGGATATAAATTTTGACTATATGCAAATTTATGTTTGAAAGTCATTGTAAACAAGTAGAAGACAAAGAAAATACATTTTATAAAAAAATTAATGTTTTCCCAAAAGTCGGCTCGTTTTTCTATCATATAAATGATTTGATTTTAATTCTTTTTTTAATTTTTCCTAAACTTAATAAAATGACGAACAATTCTGCAGCATTTAAATTTAAGAAAGTTGCAGCGACCTTGCGAGAGCAAAGGTTCTAATTCAAAAGCGAAAGAAAAATGAGGATATTTAATAAAGTATGCCAATTTTGGATCATAGTAAGCAAACGATTTTACATTAGAATTTATTATAGTCAAAAGTTTTTTATGCTTACGGAGAAAATTAATTTGCTTAAATCAAGCAAATGTTTTGCTTGAAAGCAAATCATCAAGACTTTGCTCAATCACGGTGTGATTTTAGAAAAAGATTGCTAAATTGTAATCACTTCTCATGTATTTAGAAAAAAGCAAAATTTTGATTAAATTCAAGAAAAATTTTGCTTAGTTATTATAAACTGTAAAAGCAAATTTTTTCTTAATTCAAGCAAATACTTGCTTAGTTATTATAAATTGGAATAGAAAATTTCTGCTTAATTCAAGCAAATACTTGCTTAGTTATTATAAATTGATAATAGGAAATTTTGATTAGTTTTTGCTGAAATTTAGCATAACTTTGAAGTGGCTGAGAATCAAGCGCAAGTTTTGCTTAACCACAATACAAATTTAGCAAACAGTTTTCTCCGTGTAAAAGAAAAAACCAACGTTTTAAATCGGCTTATTAACTCTGTCAAAGACCACGTGAATTTCTTTGCATTAGAAATCAGGATAAACCTGAATGGGTCGACATAGAATCCGATGAAGAATTTGAAGAATCCTCAACAAAGCTTCTAGCTTCTTATTCCCAGTGATTGAGGGCATCGACTCTTGGATCGAAGATGGAATAGCTTTAAATGATGATATAAATAATTATTATTTTTTTTTATATTGTACCTTTAATTTATATAGTCATATATATATTTATAAAGTCAGTAATACTAGGGAAAATTCTGAGAGCTATTGTGTAAAATAATATAATATGTTTAAGTCACTTAATTTTTTTATTTCATATGTCACATTACTTTATGGAGGGGGGCAGGAAAAGTTTGGAAATGCACTACGAAAAGTAACAGGTGATAAAAATCGGTAACGTAGCTTATGTACGGCCCCTAAGTGGCGACGAAACCGCAACGACTGTTGACGCCGACGAAAAAGCCGGTGGCTATAAAACTAAAGAATTCAGACCGAAGTCGTCCGATTTGTTTACAAAAATTGGAATGGATTCCAAAAAATTCATTAAACTTGTGCGCGAAAAGGTTGTTTTATATGACATATGTCATAAAAATTATAGCAATGTAATGCTCAAAACTTACTTGTGCAATGAAATTGTTAAAAATTAAATTAAAAGCATTGGATGTACCCAATATTCTCCGCATCTAATGGAAAAGCTATAAAGCAAAATGTTTATTAGAAAAGTCTGCGCTCTTTTTTCTGATTGTTTTGTTTATTGAAGCATTTGCCGTCACACGGTGGGGTGAGCCCATACAAAGGGTTGGACATCGCATATTGCTTTAAATAATTGATTATAACTCTGGAACCTTATAGTATTTTGACCAAATTTCAAACATGTCTTCTTAAAAGAATTTTTCATGAAAACCTTTAACCTTTATAAGCGTAGCGGGTCTAGGAGACCCAAAACATTAATGGTAAAAAAACTACTTTTTTTTGTGTTTAGCGATATTTCCTGCCTGTATTTTATTACAAAATGTGTTTTTAAACAATAATTTATTAGCATATTACATTTTAAAGATGTTTAAAGACAGCATACATCTCTATTTAAAATAAATTTTATTTAATACTAAGAGCAATTAGTGATTTATTAACCCTTATGAGAGTGACGAGGTACCCGTGTACATTTTGCGTTTTTAATTTTTTCATTAATAACCAAGATAAAGTACTGAATTTTCCTGAAGCTCCTAATTTTCTATTTACTTCACCTTTTGTACAATAACAGCAAAATCAATCAATTGTAATGGGTGAGGGGTGCCAATAACGCACCGGTGACGAGGTACCCGGGTACCTTTTTGTGTTTTGTATGAAGCTTCTTAGAAACTATTTTTGTTTTTTAAAAAAATTAAAATATTTTTTTTTGAAACTAAAATTTTTTTTTATTTTTTTCGGCATATTTTATATTTTGTGTATCATAACCCTGCAGTGTAAGACTAGTCAGCATTAAAACATGAGTAGTATTTATACTAGTCAAAACAAACTAGTTTATATTTTGTCACGATTTACTAGTTGCAAAAGTAGTTTAAACCCAACTAGTTTTTGTCAAGTCACATTAAACCAGTTGTAAAACTAGCCAAAATCAAACTATACTACATATTATCAAAATCAACCAGTTCCAAAATCAGTTGGAGCTGGGTACCCCATTGGAACAAACTAATAATAAACAAATTAAAACATATAAAAACTAATTTAAAAACATGTAGTATACCATAAACATGGTATTTCATCAAATACCTTTAACTTTAGCCTTTAGCTAATATTTTGTTGTAAAAATATATGTTCTTTGAACCTATGAACTATTGAAAAAATATGAACCTATGAACTAGTTTTAATTCGATAATTACTATATTGGTTAAAAACTAGTCACAACCCAACTAGAACTTTACTTTACATAAAAAATGAGTTGTTAACTAGTTAAAACCTTATCTATAGTAAGACAATTGTCTTTTCCAATGACATCACCACGTAAAAAATACCAGTCGGTTCTATGAGAATGGGACATAAATCGAACTAGTTGTTGGATATTTCCAACTAGTTGTTGACTGGTATAAATCTAGTTGATTACACTGCAGGGTTATAACTGGGCCTTAAGTGTACTTGTTGACTTTTCATCGCCGTTTTACAGTCGTTTCGTTACGTGTCGCAAGTGTGCAGAAACCTTTAATAGGTAAAACTAACTATGGGAAAATTTTTAGATTTAGAAATTGGCTTTTGTATTATCAGCCACAACATTGGGAGTATCCTATATTTTACACGAAAACATACCCAATATCTTGTGTGAAAATTGTATATAGCATATTTTTGTACCACAAGCAAATACAAACAATTTGAAAAGTTCAAGTTCTCTTAAAATAACTACTTTTTTACCGTATATTATTTTTATTTTGTAAAATTTTTGTTAAAGTTAGCAATTAATTTATTTATTAGATACATAATAATAAAAACTTATATAAACAACTTAAAATATCTCTGTTACTGTATAAAAAAAGAATTCTACGTCTACACTTAGGATACTATCGAAACTGTGTCTTTTTAAATATGCATTACAAAAATCATAATTTGGGATTTAATCGTTTTTAATGAGCGTTTATCGACCCTCATAATTTAAAGAAAATCACAGACATGAGTGTGAATCGTAGTCGAAATGCCGTGGATCGCTCTTGCACACGAAGGCAAGTCAAAAAGTTTGAATTTCAGTTACGAGTTTTTGCAATCTTTTTTTGGCGGTATAGCATATAATTTACACACTCAGTTTGGTAAATATGTACATCTTTCGCGCCAAAAATTCTTCTCTCACATTCTATGTACAACATTTCTATGTTCGCGAGAGTGTACAAAAGGTACTTACATATATAGTATCAATTAACCGTTGTTTAAATTTTCGCTATACAAACTTTTGATCGTCATTTAAAAGCTACTGATATTTTTAGAATTTGTGTAAATTTTTTATTTTATTTAATGTTTTCGTTAGTTCAAGTTTAATTTTTAAAATGCTTAAGTGTAAATTTATATTGAATCGCAAATTACGTTTAGCGATTTTTCTTGCCATAATTGGTATTTTAACATGTGTGGATGAAAGTAAAGGTTTTTCTGTGAAAACGTTGAAAAAAACTACTACCAGCAGCAGTGAAAAAGACATCGAGATCAGCACGCCAGTGGTAGCAAGCATAGAAGCATCAACGCCAGTGGCAGCAACTACAGAAGCATCAACGCCAGTAGTAGCATCTACAGAAGCATCAAAGCCAGTGGAGCATGAGAAAAGTAATGGTAATAGTAACAAATGAAAGCAAATTCGCATTCTTGATACAATTTATTTATTATAAAAACAAATAATTAAGACATCTTTTATCTTTTCATAACAGCAAAAACCAAAGCTCATTCTACCAGCTTGCTAAAAAAATGTGATTCCTGTCCCGATAGCATAATCTGTGTACCACAAATTCAATGCCCCGCTCATGTCCGCATGGCAAACCATGAGAAGCCTCAAATCTGTGATCTGCCAGGTGGCAATTTTGGCTTTTGCTGTGTCACGGGTCAAAATCATACAGGTAAGCATACGCACTAATCTTTATTCACCATTCACATTGACCCTTAGCAAACTAACCTAATCGATGCACTCCATCATTGCATTCTAAGCTGACCGCACGGACATTGAACGCATAAACAAGCCAATCTTTTTGCCCATGAATGTCATCGAAGAGGCACGTCTGCAATTCGAGAAACTCATGCATCATATTAAATCACTGCCAGTGCAACGTGGTCTGCCGGATTTCATGCACAACATGGTATTTCATTCATCACCACAGGAAGATATGCAGAATTTTCATCTTTCGAATTCAGCCATGGAGCAGGTCATTACGAGTCAAGTGTTTACAAAGAAGTAATTGGAGTACAGCAGCAATAAATCGTACCTTAACTTTTTGTCTCTATTCCATTCTCTTCTGTTCTCTTCGCTTCTTAATACAGGGAACACATTGCCGTTGAGGACATCATCACCAACAACATACAAGTTGAATTTAGCCACACACCGCTGGAACATAACTGCGCCAAACCAAATGTATGTCGCCATCCGCGTGCCCCTTACCGTACCTTCGATGGCTCTTGCAATAATCCATTACCACATCGTTCGCACTGGGGCGCTGCTGGTCAACCGATGGAGCGCCTGCTGCCACCCGCCTATGAAGATGGCATCTGGGTGCCACGCACACACTCGGCCAGCGGTGACCCACTGACAGGAGCCCGTGAGGTGTCACGCATTCTGTTGTTCGATGTCAATCGTCCACATCCGAAGCACAACCTGATGCTAATGCAATTCGGTCAGTTTATATCACATGACTTTACGCAGTCGGCTTCGGTGAGATTAGGTAAGGCAGCTATTACAGAAAATATGTATTTTTAAAAGAATGTTTTAAAAAAACTACAAAATAATGAAATGTTTTGATTGCTATTGTGTATCCATTCCAAGCAAACCAGATAAATTTATTTTCTTATAGCGATTAAGCTTCGATATCGAAATTATTTCGATACTTTTTTCATTTTATAATTTAAAACCTTAATATAATTCTTACTTTATGCGTACAAAGTCAAGGTTTATATAAGGAAGTGTCTCCGGGACACGTTAGGTTTTTGGCCCAAAACTTTTGATCAAGTGTATAATATGTGAACATAAAGCAATTGAAAGCTTATTAACTAATCTAAATTTTTGCTGAAGTAATTGTTTTGATTTAGTAAACCAGAAAAATTATACCACCAATTTTATGAAGAATTCATTTTTAGCCAAAAAATTTGTACCCGGTTTTGAGACACCTTGAAAAATCCACTCAAAATGGAAAAATATGAAGAAAATCCACTAAAAATACAAAAAATAGCAAAATTAATTCATTTTATAACCTTCAATGGCACAAAAACCAAGAGAAAATGGCACTTCTTTCTTGATAATCATCATCTTCCAAATGCACAAAATGTCAAAAAAACACAATTTAAAAGTGTCCCAAAAAGGTGCAAAATATAAGGTGTCCCACAACCGGTTACATGAGGTGTCCCACAACTAGGAATGTTAGCTTTTTCAAAAGCGACTGGCAAAATTGTATATTGAACATTTTTTGCCAGAAATGTATATTTCCTCACCAAATGCAATGAAAATACTGCATAAATTATACATATCACTTATTTTTAAATTTATTCCCTCCAATTTATTGCACTCTCTAAAGTTACTATTGTGTTGATTTTTTTCGATTTTTTTTTTCAATGCTTACAGCAAGCAAACAAATGCGTGTATTCACTTCAGTGTTAGCCAAATAACAGAATACTATCAAACTTCAAGATTGACAATACTCAAATCCACGATATTTGTTTTCTGCCAAAAAATACGAAGGGGGTTATACAATCGGAAATATTCCCCTATTTTTAAAAAAATATTTTCTAATCGATATTTTTTTGTGTCAAATATTTAAAAAAGGCTAAAAAGCAAACGTAAATTTTTTTCGATTTCTGGTGAGTCTAATAAATTAATTTTATAAGACCAAGACCAGCAGTTTGCAGGAGGATCTTTATGTATTGGTAGTCCGTTTTCAAAATCCTATCATAAAAACTGTTCCTGCTTAAACTACGGTTGGAAAGTTAATTAATTGAACTTTGATGTAAAAATAATTTTGGTGGTTGGAGGTGAGAAAACTATTGTATAATGCTTATTCACTTCAATTTCAAGCTCCGAGCGATATTTGTTATTCTCGTTAAAAAAAAAATTAGGGAATTATTTTTAGACCCAAAGCAGGGCCGGATTAACCATGTCGGGGCCCCTAGGCAATGTAATTTTCGGGGCCCCTTTACCCTTTTCTAACGCCTTCAAATAAATTTTTCTATCACAATTCAATTACATTCATAATAACGCCACTAATACCCCTACTGTGTCAGGAGCATATAAACTTTGTCACGCTGTTTATAATGCTGATAAGGGGGGATGGCAGGTATAGAAAAGTATATATATTCTTGATCAGCATCACATCCTGAGTCGATTTCGCAATGTGCGGCTGTCTGTCGATAAGATAACAGCCGCAATTTTAAAGCTATCGTATTGATATATGGTATATCTGCTTATATTCAAATAACGAAGCTTAAGTTCGAGAATGAAAAAACTCGGATTAAAACCACGCCTACTTCCTATACAAAGTTACTTTATAAAAACAAAAAATCTCTTAAAATGCCACAAAATATTATGTAGTGACTTGGAATTTCGTAAATTAGCTTTGAATTAAAATTTACATCATATATTTAAAATTTGTTAAAATCGTATGAAAACCACTTCTACCTCCCATACAAAGTGACTTTAACAAAATGTTAAAATCTTTTTAAATGCCACAAAACTAATGCAATGACTTCAAATTTTGCACATAAGCTTTGCTTGCAAAAGTTCACCATATATTTGAATTTTGTTAAAATAGGGTGCAAAACCACTTCTACTTCCCATACAAAGTAAATTTAACAAAATGGTAAAATCTCTTTAAATGCCACAAAAACTAATGTTTACCTCCTAGTGGTAATGACAATTTACCGTTTATATGAAATGGTAGTGGAAAAAAATTGCATTGTCATTAGTAAGTAGTGGTAATGGAAAAAAATTGCGTTACCACTAAAATTTTAATGGTAATGGAAAATATTTGCATTATCACTAAATTTTTAATGGTAATGGAAGAAATTTACATCACCATTAAAATTTCTGTACTCTTGCACCGAATTTCAGTATCCGAGTGTAAATATTAACTGATAAACAGTGTTTTTCTAAAAGCGACACGCCCTCCTCCGAATTGCTCCCACTTTATTCATCCTGTTTTGTGAAAATTATACCCATTCGTGTAACAAATTTTACTACCGAGGTGCTAATTTTATTCGAAATCCAAATTTAAAATAACGCCCCCTTTCATTTCATTACATTAAATATTAACAGAAATTTAATATTATTAAAATTGCAATATATTTTTTTTACTGAATTTTTTTTTAATCGGAAATTTTACGTTCCAATTTTTTGATGCAAACCGCTCAATTAAGTCATAATTAACAATCTGCCATGAGTTATTTATGATACCATATACGTGTTAGAAGATATTCGGGTTCAAAGTTCACCGAATCGGTCATTCGCCAATATCTTCGCTCCTCTATGTCGGACATAAAATCTGCTTATAGCAAAATTGTAGATCAGGTAATTACCTTCAAAAATGCCATAAACAGTTTTAACGTAAAACCAACAGTTCTTACGCTATGAGACTATTTATGTCTAAATGTGCAAAGTAGAAATTTCTTACTATGAGCAGATTTTTAACTTTAATTATAAGTTGATTATTGGCAGAATTTTAATATTTGCTTGTTATTTGCTCACTTCGAACATTTACCTGCAACCAAACACATCGTCTATTAAATGTATATATATTAAAAATAAGTACTCTAATCATAAAAGTAATATCTGCTTTAGTAAAAATTTCTAATTTGCACTTTTTAGACATAAATAGACTCATAGCATGTAAACTGTTGGCTTTACGTTAAAACTATGTGAGACATTTTTGAAGATAATTATCTAATTTACAATTTTGAAACAATCATATTTTATGACCGACATAGAGGAGCGGCGATATTCGCTAATGACTGATTTCGGTGAACTTTCAATCCGAATATATTCTAGCGCGAACATTATCATACGGAAATCATGAAAAGTTGTTAATTATGACTGATGGTGTTTTATTTTCTGCCCTCTTTGAGAATTCTGCATTTTTTACTTTTGAGGTCAACATTTTCGAGAAAACAACAAGATTCAATATCAGAGTTCACTGTTTTTTCTTCTCAAGAGATTATTTTCAACTAGAACAGAAAAAAATGAAGCATTTTTTCGAGTAAAGAAAACGCCATTAATTAAGAGGTTTACATCAAAAAAATTAGAACGAAAACTTTCCGATTTCAGATTAAAAAAAAAGTCTGAAAAATTTGATTTGATTTGAAAAAAGAATGCAGACAAAAATTTGTTTTGACGAGGAGTTTTCAAAATTAAATTAAGCCGATAAAGATTTTTTGCTTCCATTCATTTCGTTTCACTTTAATGTACATGCATTAAAAGAAAAAAAAAAAAAAATAAGAAACCAACGAACATGGGAACCTCCTCCTTTTTTTAAGGCGGTTTCAAATTTTTTTCTGGATGTGCGGGGCCCTTAGGCAGTTGCCTACACTGCCTTATAGATAATCCGGCCCTGACTCAAAGGAACAAAAAACCGGGTGTCAACAATTTCTAAAATAAGGACCACCATAGCGGTTCATACTTTCAAGGTATTTTATCGCTTCTTAAGTAACATTTTTTATATTTTAATTTACTATATCAGCAATTCCATCAGTTGTTATGTCAAATAATGGACGTGCCTTTTTCTATTTAATTAGTATTCTTGAAGAGTAAACAATAAAAAACATTCAATCAGAACTTGAAAAGTACTTGTACAGATTAACGTGTTATTTAAGCATGTGTTATTGCAACTGTTTTCAAATAATATTGATTTTAGATTCGATGAAATTTTTTATTTTTAGTTTCTAAGAAACCGTTTAACATAATCTAGTTTAATATCTCCCATTTGTACACGCAGAAAAAACTTTTTCTCCAATCTAATAGGATCTGATAATTTTAGTGATAACATTTTAAATAAAAGTAATTTCAAGTAACATTTTTGTTCAGATTCTATTGCATTGTTACTGTGTCAACCTACCTCATTACATTACTTGATTCCGAATTTAATTTAACGGCATTATTATAGGGGTATTCACGATTCAGTGCACTTGCCAGTGCAGTTGAGGACTTGTGCACTTTACAAATACAAAATACAAGTACGTCAAAAATCTGCACAACTGATTTTTTACTGTAGCCACAAACTTGGGAACTTGCTCAGTTTATTTATTTATTTCACTGATTTTACTATTTTACAGACTATACACATATTTTACCTAATACTAAATTTTAAAGCTAATGAAAAACAGTGAATAGACTTAATCTCAATTGATGATCTGACACATAAAAACTTAAATTATTGAAAGACTGTTGCATAAGTATATGCAGGGCTGGCTTTAACCACTTAGGCGCCCCAGGCGAGGCATGAACTTGGCGCCCTTTTATAAATAATTATAATTAAAACAAAATTGTGTACCATATTTATTATTGAATTAATAGAAAATCACAAACATGTTTTTATTATTTTAAATTATAATATATTTTACCCATTCAATATCTAAACAATGTACGCACGTACCTACAATATTTTGTGTTAGTTAATCACGAAACATTTAACGCATCCTTATTTTCTAAGGTCTTATGTCAGTAAATGCTCTGATAAGACTATCAAAATCTAAGGTTTCTGCAACTTGATTTTCAATGGACAAGCCGGACAAGTTAATATTTTTATTAACTTTATAGCCGTATTCTGGCAAAGTAACAATTGTTACCCAGTATTTTTATTATTTCTATGTG
The DNA here is from genome assembly GCA_963920525.1 of Dichetophora obliterata. Classification (NCBI taxonomy): domain Eukaryota; kingdom Metazoa; phylum Arthropoda; class Insecta; order Diptera; family Sciomyzidae; genus Dichetophora; species Dichetophora obliterata. Next base: position 52,491,450 of record OY986435.1, read on the forward strand.
TTTGAAAACAATGAAATGTGTCTTCAAAACAAAATTTTTTAATGAAATTGTTACTACCTGCAAAGCAGGTGAAAATTTTTATCAAAATTTATTATTTTTGAGCTTCACATTTTGTTTTGAAGTAAAAAAATTACAACAAACACATAGAAATAATAAAAATATTGGGTAACAATTGTTACTTTGCCAGAAATGGGCTGTTAGTTTAAAAAAACTGCGTTCGCCACTTGTAACGGTCACCGGTATTGTTAATAGAATACGCAGCAAGTACGAAGAAAGTAATCTGTCAGATGAAGCTGTCATTGCAATAGAAACAAGCGCGTCGGAAGCTAATTTCATCTGGGGGGCAGTACAAATGGGGGTGCAAAAAAAATCACCAAAACTTCTTAAAAGAAACAAGAAAATGAATAAACAAATTTTTTATTTTAGTTTCATAATAAAAAAAAATATAAAACTGAGTAAAAAATATTCAAATTTCATTATTTTTAAAGGTTTTTCCAATCACGGTTGCCACTTGCTTATTTTTTTTAATATAATAATTTGATAACATTTATTATAATAATTCACAAGAGTATATTTGTTTACATACCAAACATAACAAAAATATTAAGTTATGTTATACGCTTTTAACAAAATAATAAGTACATCAAAATAGTTATTTTGCTGGCCAAATATAATTAGATTCATTGCGTTCGACACACAATTTTTTAGAGAGCTTTATGTTGTTAAGTGTTTTATATTCCAATTTATTTCTAAGCTTAGTTTTAATCAGGCTAAAATAAAAAAGAAATTGGTTCAGCAGCTCCTGAGCTGTGTGGAAGGCACATTAGAATATTCACAAAATTGATAAAATCATTAAAACAAATTTCCCCCAATCCATTCTTCACGACCCAGACTTTTTTTCAAAATACCCAAATTTTTTCCCAACGCCATTACTATTTGAAAAACTAATATTTGAAACCTGAACAAGATTCCTCTGAGTCTCAATAACGTCAGGGTAGCATTCTATGAGATGATATTTTAATATGAATTATTGAATTTCGGCAATAAAGAAATTTTGTTTTCTGACATAACTTGTGATGATGTTATTATATTCAAAACATTTAGATTTTCTTTACCTAAATCGAACTTGTCTTTAATTTGTTTTAGAATATATTTGGTTATAAGAGAAAAATTTTCTGATTGGAGATATTTTTCTGCTTTAGTGGAAATTCTCACAAAAAATCCTCAAGTCTCAAAAAATGTCTCAAAAATGTGATTTTTAATATATATGACAAGAAAAGCATGTAAGCTTTCAACTTTTAGAACTTAATGCAATGAAAGTTCCACTAAACATAAGTCTGAACATTTCTCCAGTGCTACCAAATTTCGCTTTTTGTAACAAGATGTTAAATTGTAAATCTTTTACAAAATGTACCAACTCGGAAAATAATGTACCAAGGTGCCAAGTAAAAATAAATGTACCAATTTTGGTACAATTGTACCAAAGTGGCAACCGTGTTTCCAATTTCGATATTAGAGATAAATTTTTAAAGGATCTTTCATATGGTAATATGAAAATATAAGATATAATTGTTGCTTTTATAAAGCAAGACTAGGTATATCTTTACATGGTTTAAATGCAATAAGGTACAAAAAGTTATATCAATTCAAATTATTCCAAAATGTTTCTTTCTGTCCTTGCGAGAAACAAACTCTTTCACCACCTCCATCGAATTAAATTCTTCGGTTTTTTCTTTGTGAATGTGTATAAGTGCCGCATGAGTGAGTCGTTTCTGTGTCATAGTTGCTCGAAGATACGTTTTAAGTCGTCTTAGTGCACTAAAAGAACGCTCAGATGAAGCTGCTGATGCAGGCACAGTCAAAACCAAAGCAACAAGTTTTTCAACTTCATTTAATAGTTTTTTCAGTGTATCCGAATTTTTTCAAATTTGAATTGCAGTAGAAACTCTACATTTTGTTCTATCTTTTTGCAAACGCAGAGAAAAAAAATGGTTATCCGAAAGCATGCTTATGAAGAAGAGCGAAAGAAGAGCAACATATATAATACAAAAATATTATCGTTGTGAAAAAACTGATATTCTGAATAAATTTTGAAGTTTTCTTTTTAAATTGCTCCTCTAGCCAAATAAGCGGGGGGAGTGGGGCAACTGCCGCCTTTCGCCCCGCTTGCTACGCCAATGAATAGAAACAATTATTTTAAAGTTCTACGTAAGTTTTTGCGACCTTCTTAAGACCGTGATTGTATTTATCTACGGCAAATATATTTTGAATCAGTATAAAATATGTTTCTGCAACATGCAAATATATAGTATATAGTTAAGTGTATATTATGTTATAAGTATAAAATGTTCATACATTAGTAGTAGATGTACGAACACGGTTGTAAATAAAAAATAAAAAAAAAACTACTGCGAAAAAGTTCGTTTTACTGCGTTTTTTCCAAATTTACTGCGATTTACGAATTTCCAAGTCCGAACCCTGTATCTCACTTTTTGCTCTGCTCATCAGTTTATTTTTTCCTTGCGCTGTTCTAGCTGAGCACGAAGAGAAAAAGGAAAATAGAGAGCAACATGGAGTTTATTGAAACTCGCAACACAAACGCGTCAAAAAAAAAAAACGAATAAGCAATGTGTGGCAGCTGGTATGATTTCTTAAAAAACTTAATAACTTAATTAAATATACTAATTATTAAAATTTCAGAAGAAAAAACCCTAAATATATATGTAGATCATATATGATATTTTAAAAAATTTTTCATTAAAATCGGCCCAGTACTTTAGAGTAAAGTAGTAACTTTAAATTTTCACTTCAATTTTATATAATACTTGTAGTATAGAGTGTAGATAAATATAATAGTATAGATATAGATATAGAATTGACAATTATTAAGTGCGAATAATTTCTTAAGATATCAATCCATTAAATTTGTTTTTAATTTATTTACTTTAAATGTTTGTAACTTTGTAGTGGTTTATTTTCATAAACATTGATGGTCAATATCGATTCGACAGCAGAAGTTTTGTGGCTTTTTCCATATGTGAGAGGATGCATCTGCGGGGAAAAAATTAAAACTACTAGAAATTTTAACTAGAATAAAAAATATTTATTCTTAAATTATATCCCCTTTTCTCATTTTATTACAAACTAGCTAATATACCCAGTGTTACTTGGTAGTTCGTGTCAATAAAAATTATTATCATATATTAGCTTTTAATTTATTGATTTTTTATTAAACAAAAAGATAAAAGTAAATCTTTTGCAATCATCGCATATACTAGTTCATTCACCATTTTTAAATCACCATTTAAAAATGTTAAACAATTTTAGATAAAAAAAATTTCTTATAATATACTTTTGGAAAAATAATATCAGAGCTTGAATTAGATCTAGTCTTCTTCAGTTGTTTTAGTTTTAACTTTTTTTTGATTACATATAAGACAACACCTCAAAAAATTCTTTTAAATTTAAGAAAAAGTTGAAAATTTTGTAATCCAAAAAGGATTACTTTTTAATCCGAAAAAAGTTGAAAATTTTGAGAATGATGTTCGCAAAAAAAAAAAATTACTAAAATATAAACACAGTGGCTTAAAATCAAACTTGTCAATGACTATTTGCTAATTTGAACCCAAGTCCTCTCGTCTGCCGGTCCGATATCTTACCCATTCGCCTGTCGCAGTTGATAACATAGTTTTTTTTTAGTTTACATTAAAGTCTTATCCATTCGTCCGACTCAGTTGTAAACAAAGTCGCGCTTATTTTGCATCATTACGAATGCAACTGAGCTTTCGGAAACGTGCGTTCGAGACCCAACTCGGAAAAAAATTATATATTATTTATTTAAATTAAGATTTTTTTATAAACTTTACTGTTTATTTAAAAAATTTTTAATAGCTTTTTTTTAAATTTCTTCATACAAAAGTTTAATGTAAATTCGTAGTCTTAAAATAGTTTAAAACTTAAATTTTTTTAGATTAAGGTACCCTTGTATTTTTCTTAACCCTGGGGGTCAATTCCCGTTCTGCGTTATCGTCATATGAAAAGTGTTTTCAGCTTTACACGGAAAACGCGATTCCCGTTGTGTGTTAAAACTGCAACAGCTGTTTATTTTTAGCTGAAATGAAAACAAAGTTAACGCCGGTTGCAAACGCGCGTTATCGACTTGCTATATTAGTTTCGGCTATTTTATGCTACCGAAAAACTTATTTTGGTTATATTTATTTATGCAAAATTCATTATACTTTTATTTTTTATTGCTTATTTTTAATATATAGTTTTACTTTCTTAATCAAGTTTATAGCTTTGGGAAAGCGATATAAGTCGAAGTGTTCCTCCGAAATTCTGCTGAATGAGTTTTCTTCATCGCGAAGTCTCCTCCTAAAAATCCTTAAGTTTTCTCTACATAAATCAATAAAAAGAATGTTGAAGTCATAATAAAGTCATCATCATGTTCAATAAAGTCATTTTTGAAAATATTTTCTACCATCTAATAAGTTGTTTACATTTATTTTTCATAAAAGCTTTGTTTAATAGACATTCAGCAACTTTCAAATGCTATTCAGCAGCTACTTTTCATTAGGCGAACAAGAATCGCGTTTTTGTGCGCAGTGAAGTGAAAAAGTGAAATCTTTAAATGAAAACTATTGTGAAAAGCTTCTTTTCACTTCACTTTAACGCAAAACGGGAATTGACCCCCTGGATAACCAATGTTAGTCGTTTCGATTAACACTGCTCAATTTTTTGCTTACAGCCTTTTCTTCTCTCATATGATCGTGTTCTCTATTCATATCGTAGTAACTACATTAGTTGTTAAGCTGCTCTCGTTGCGTTCGGATGTATTTTGCCTTTTTAATTGGATGGGGTGAATCTTTTTATAAATGTAGTGTTAGTCGAAGCGACTAACATTGGCTTTAACGTAACATTTTATACCCCCAGGCGTACTCCGTAAGGGGTATATTAACTTTGTTACTCCATTTGTAACGCTTATAAGGAGATATTTTTTTGATTAGCATCACCTCCAGAGTCGATTAAGCCATGTCCGTCTGTCCGTCTATCCATCTGTCTGTCTGTCGACACGATTACAGCCACAGTTTTTAAGCTATCATAATGAAATAACAGAGGTATGCTTATATGCAAAAAACGAAGATAAAATTCGGGAATGAGCAAAATCGGATGAACACCACGCCTACCTCCCATAAGAAGTAACTTTATCAAAACGGTATCTCTTAAAATGCCACAAAAATAAATATATGAACTTGGAATTTTGCACATTAGATTTGGAGTGAAATATTCACCACATATTTGAAATTTGTCAAAATTAGATGAAAACCACGCCTACCTCACACACAAAGTGGCGTCATTATAATACAAAACATTAATACATTCAAAAAAATTATGTTTTAACCTTGATATTTTACGCATAAGCTTTGATAATTAGGATGAACTCTGAGTTTAAAATTTTGTATATTTGGATAAAAACCGCGCCCCCTAAAATGGGTGTCATCAACATTATACAGGGTCCGCCATATAAGGTTTTTTTTTCAACTAGTGCTTATTTCGTGAATGGTATTAGCTCATGTCTGATTTGACAGATAACTAGTTTTATCCTTCCGCTGAACGAATATGGTTGTGTATACGCTTGAACAACGCTGGGAAATATTGCGACATTACTTTGAAAATCATGGTAATGTTGCAGAATGTGTGCGAAAATTGCGTACGGATTTTGGAAGAAGAGAAGCAACGTCAGCTCCGTATGTTCATTATCTTGTGAAAAAAGTGAAAGAAACTGGCATTCTCATCGATAAACCAAAGCGTGAAAAGCCAAAAACAGTGCGTACACCCGAGAATATTGCTGCTGTGGCAGAAAGTGTGCGTGAAGCGCCATCAACATCAATTCACCGTCGTTCTCAACAATTGAACATTTCGGAGACATCATTGAGACGAATTTTGCATAAAGACCTTGGTATGATGCCATACAAAGTCCAATTGGTTCAGGAGTTGAAGCCAACTGACCATCCAATGCGTTTTCGCTTCGCTAAGTGGGTTTGCGATCGACTTACAGAAGATGCCGATTTTGCCAAAAAAATCATCTTTTCAGATGAAGCTCATTTTGATCTTGGCGGGTATGTAAACAAGCAAAATTGTCGCATTTGGGGCACAGAAAACCCGCACGCATACATTGAAAAGCCGCAGCACCCAAAACGAGTCACTGTTTGGTGCGCATTTTGGTCCAGAAGCATAATTGGGCCATTTTTCTTCGAAAATGAGCAAGGAGTGGCCGTTACAGTTAATGGCGATCGTTATCGGTCCATGCTGAACGAATGTTTGTTCAAAAAAATTGAAGAGGAGGATATTGGTAACATTTGGTTTCAACAGGACGGCACTACGTGCTACACAGCCGAAGCTACACTCGATGTTTTGCGCCCTGTTTTTGAAGATCGCATTATCAGCCGCTGAGCTGATGTCATTTGGCCACCTCCGTTGGACTATTATTTGTGGGGTGCCCTCAAAGATAAGTGTTACGCCGACAAGCCAGAGACAATTGACGCTTTAAAGGACAATATTCGTGAAGCCATTGGTGAAATACAGCTGCACACAATCGATAATGTGCTTAAAAATTGGACCGAAATTATTTCTCATTATTAACCGGAAGGATTGTATTTTCAACTAAAAAAAGAAATTTGAGAAAATATTTAGTAGTTTTTTTTAAAGAATTTTCAAAAAAAATAAGTTATTTGGCAACATTGACAACTTCGTATATACCAAAATACGGATATGGTGGTATTTTAAATTCGGTTCAGTAAAAGCTAATTCTTTTGTTGTAGGAATATAGTGTTTTGGTTATAATTTTTTTATAGTAGTGCAGCGAATTGTGTCTCTTGTGCTAAATAATTGATTTAAACTTTTTTATTTTAATAATAATAAATAATGCTTTATTCGTATAATGATAGAAGATCCTTTTAAGTTTTTTATGTTTATTTACTATTTTTTTTTCAATAATCTTATGTGGTATATCTCAAACTGATAAAATAAGGTGCTTTTAAAAAAATGTAAAAAATAAAAAAAAACAAAGACCAATATTAATGTTTTTTTTATTTCTAGTAGAATATACATAGGTTTTTCATTTTCAACAGCTTTTAATGTATTTTATGTACTAACTCTAAAACGAGTTTTGGAGCGTGCTAGTCGAATCGACTAACATTGGTTATAACTAATGCTACCAACTCATGTTAATACAAAATAAGTATATTTTCTTCAAAAAACACTGAAAAGTAAGTATTAGCAAGTATGATATTTTAAAATAAGTAAAGGTAAGTATATATTGTTAGTAAATAAAATGTACCTAAAACTGTCGCAAGCATACCCAATTGTGCTCATTAAACTCCTCAAGCTCCTCCGTCCATGATGAAATATAATTATCTGGATCTTCTAACAAAAAACTTGTGGGGCAGATTTTTGTATAAATTTCGGAAAACTTACCATAAAAATTTTCAAATATTTCGTCATTTGAATTAGTATATTGACCATTTGCTATTAATCTTTCTTTTTCGGCTTCTGTGTTTGGATCTTAATATTTCTCTTCTTTGCGCAACATAAGACTTCCACGTAAAATTTGTAAATTGTACGCAACGTCAATTACCGACACATTGTCCGTTTCAATTTTTAAGATGGTGCTGTGAAAGAAATCAGCCCGAACACAATAAATAACAAAGAAACTGAACTGAAATACTATTAAAAAAACACTTGAAGTACCTGTTCTCTGATGAACAAAAGCCATAGTCTTGAAGAAGGCGAGCTAAAAAACTTTTTAGAATCGGTGGGCAGCGTCGTTCAAGCGATAAGAATATTGCTTCAGTGGCTCGAATATTTTCAGCATAGATTTTATTGCTAAGCCTAAAGCTAAGAAACACGTTTTTGCGTAACCCAGTAGCTGGGAAAACTCAACATCTCTAGATTCGCAAATAGATTTCAAGGATTCAACTCTCACGGTGTTAATGTAAAAATAAGAACAAACTTTAACGATGATAACCTCAATCTCGATAGGTAGCGGAAGAGATGACTTCCACTGCTTCAAACGATAAAAAAACTTTTTTTGTCCCCACGCTCCCGAAAACCAAAATTTGTGGGGCAATTGTCTCCACAGAATCCGACAATTTTACTTTTAATCTCGTTACATTCAGCGGCTCGGATGATTAGCTAAGAAATCACTTCAGACGTTTCTCCCTTATCCGGTGAAAATTGAAGCATTTTCACCTTTACTCCAAGAATTGGAATGAAGTAGCGCACAACTACCGGCATCATTTTGACGTTTCCATGGTTCGAGGCATCTGTCGAAATCAAGACGTGGCGCTGCTTTGCCAAATCTTGTTTTAAATCGTCTTTAGCATAAGAAGCCAACACATTAGCCTGGATTGCAAAACATTCTTGAAAAAGTTTTGAAGCGCAATCAGTTGACAAAAAACTTTGATTTGACTTAACCGCATGACACGCCCAAGCTCCCTCCATGGCAGCGGTTTTATAGTCTTTTTTTTTTTTTGTAAAAAATGTTCAACTCTTCTTGTGTCTGTCAGTTGATCGCAAGGCTTTTTGATGTTTTTCTGTTTGTAGGTGCTTCTTTATTGCCGCTTTTCCCATGTTATTAATATTAATAGCAGCCAAGCAAACTTCACAAAAAACATCACTGCCAGTTTTTCTTTTAGTTGCTTTCAGAAATGGATAGTTTTTCTCCATTTCTTTGCTGAAAATATTTTTTCCACGTGAGGGAAAAGTAAAATATTTTTTTCAAAAAGTTTTGCTGCAATTAAATTCAACTCACAACGAAGCAAAGCAGAAGGTAAAACGCAATAAAAAAATAAATTTTTTCGATTAGTCGATTCTATCATATAAGAGATTTTTACCCCCTGATTACATAAGATGCTTTTGACGCTACTCTGGTTTTAAAATAAAATATATATTTTTTAAACCTTTTCCAATATACTTACTATGTTTTACAAACAATTAAATAAACAAAAAGTAAGCATAAATAAAAGTATCATTCTTAAAAGTAAGTATACTTATAAGTATCGAGTTTTAGTAAGTATAGTTGGTAACATTAGTTATAACGTATTAGAAATATGATTGGTTATCCAGGGTTAAAAAAATAGAAAAACCAATTTTGTGTCAAACTGCAATAGTTTTTGCATAAAAGTGACACGTCATATGAAAGAGTATAAAAATTGCAATTTTCAGTTTTTATTATTTTTACAACAAAAACAACTTTTGCTCCATTTTTTGGAAGAAAAAGACATTTTATGGCCATTTTTAAAAAAATATATTGAAAATATAAATCCTTAGATAACTGTTGCAGTAATTTTTACAAATAATTTTATTTTAGACAAAATAAGATTGAATAAAATATATTAAAACACAAAGAAGCTATTCGCGTCGAAAGTCAAAACTTTGAATTTGGAGAATTTTTTTTGGCAGTAGGTAATGATGTTATTTACAAAATTTTCATTATATTACAAAAGAACCGTTATTTTAAAGAAAGTCCTTTTTTGGTGATAAAAAGTAGCCTATGTCCCGACCAGGGACGCAAGGAACCTACATGTCTATTTTGAAGAAAATCCATCCGACAGACGGACAGACACTATTTTTAAAAATTATATTTTTGGAACCCACATCCTTCAAAATGTTCAGTGCAAAAAGAATTTCGAAAAAAATTCAATGTATACATTTTTTTTACAGTTGTATTATAATTTTAGATTCTAGTAAATTTTTCGTTTTTTACTTTTTCAGTTACATTTTTTAAAATATCATTTGAACTGCCTGATGATAATATGTTAACTCTGAAATCTTCCAAAATTTTGTTTTCATAGAAAATGGCGAGTCTGTACAGTGTTGTGCATCCAATGGTGAAGTCATTTTACCGCGGGAAAAGCAGCATTTTGCCTGTATGCCCATTGCTATCGAAGCTAATGACGAATTCTACAGCGTGTTTCAGCAACGTTGTCTAAACTTTGTGCGTTCTTCTTTGGCGCCCAACACCGACTGCAAAATGGGTTACGGCAAGCAGCGAAGCAAAGTTACCCACTTTATAGATGCCTCACCTGTCTATGGATCCAGCTTGGAGACGGCACGTCAGTTGCGCACCTTCAAGGGTGGCAAACTTAGAATGTTTGATGACTTTGGCCGCGATTTGCTCCCGCTGACCGATGATAAAAATGCTTGCGAGAGCAGTGAACCAGGCAAAACTTGCTTCAAGTCAGGTAAACATATTCTATCTTATTGCCACTTCATTTGCAACTCATCTAAATTACATTCCACTCCACTCTACAGGTGATGGACGCACAAATCAGATAATTTCGCTGATTACCATTCATTTGTTGTTTGCCCGAGAACACAATCGCCACGCCGACACCTTGTCGCACATTAATCCAAGCTGGACGGATGAACAGCTCTATCAGGAGTCGCGTCGTATTGTCATTGCCGAGTTGCAGCACATCATCTACAACGAATATGTGCCCGCACTTGTGGGCCCTATGCAAACGAAACGCTTCCGCCTCGTACCCAAACATCATGGCTATGCCGATGACTATAATGCCAACATTAATCCTGCCATTACGAATGAGTTTTCGGCTGCTGCTTTCCGCATGGGTCACTCCAGTGTCGATGGGAAATTTCGCATGCGGCAGAGCAACGACATTGGCGAGGTAATCGATATACCGGACGTCATGTTCAATCCGTCGCGTATGCGACAGCGTAGCTTCTACGATGACATGCTGCGTACGCTGGTCATGCAACCGATGCAAAGGGTTGACAACTCAATAACACAAGGGGTAGGAGAGGCTGGCTTTTATTGCTAGTGTAGTGTTATTAAGTGTGACCTTGACTTTCTCATTATATTTCTATTTGCAGCTAAGTCGCTTCCTGTTTCGAGGACACAACCCCTTCGGCCTAGATTTGGCGGCATTAAATATACAGCGTGGACGGGATCATGGCCTGCGCTGTTATAATGATTATCTTGAGGTGATGGGCCATAGAAAGATACACAGCTTTAGTCAATTGCCTGCCGAAGTAAGTGTTCATTAGAAATATTTATTGAGAAACATGTGTGAAAAGTATAGATATAAAGGCAGTTTAGTTCACTAAAATATTTCCTTAAAAGTCTTAAATTATACAACTATTTGATAAAGTTTAATTTAAAACCAAAATATGACACATGTTGATTTTGTTGTTCATTTGTGTCATATACCGCATACATATTTAAGGTCTCTGCCCACTTACGGCACGTAACGAAACGACTGTAAATCGGCTTCGAAAAGGCAACGTAATGTTCAATGCACACTTAACGAAACGGCAACAAAAATTTTAATTAAACAAAACAATAAGCGCAGAATTCTCTGGTACATAATTAGCTTAAATAGCTTTGCTATTAGATGACGATGTAGAAAACTGATAAAATCATAGATTTTAGATTAATTTTATGCTTTAAAAACGACCTATCGATGTCAAATTTTTACTTTGCACAATCAACTGTTGGAATTCATTGTAATTTTTGTAAACAAAGAGAACGACAAGCCGGTCAGAATTCTTTGAAACGATCACCACCGGCTTTTTCGTCGGCGTCAACAGTCGTTGCCGTTCCATTGTCGCTAAGTGAGCATGTATACATAAGAACACATGGTAGTTATATTTTGTAGTTTCGTGTCGTTTCGTTACGTGCCGCAAGTGGGCAGAGACCTTTAGGCGACTTATTCTCCATATAAAAAAGTGATGTGGTCGGGGGACCCCCGTCAGGCACATATTTTTAAACGGGTAATTTATATAATTTTTCAAGGCAAATAATGTAAATGAATCATTAAATCAAATAGTGTAATGTAATATTATAGGAAAAAAAGATATATTTATTAAATATTAAGATTCTTATGAGAGATTAGTTCTTATGAGAAGAGTACAGGTTGTCCATATTCGAAGCGCCCATCTGGCAACACTGTAACTTTCCGCAGTGATGCCAAATCGACTAATGACATACCGCGTTTGAAGCGTCATTCCAAGCAAATGTTTACAATGGAACAGTACACGCCACGCGAATGCTCTAAAATTGTTGAAATTTACATTCAACAAAACAAGTCAATAGTGAAAACTCTACTCAATGAGCGATGAAGCTCATTTTCAGTTGAACGGAACGGTAAACAAACAAAATTGCCGTATTTATGCCACTGAAAATCCACAAGACATTCAAGAGGTACCTCTTCACGATGCAAAAGTCACTGTTTGGTGCGGCGTTTGTGCTAAAATGCTCATTGGGCCGTTCTTTTTCGAAGATGATAATGGCCACAGAGTTACTGTCAATCAGGAGCGTTATCGCGATATGATAAACAATTTTTTCATGCCAATCGTTCGTCGAAAGCTTATCAGGCACTACTGGTTTCAACAAGATGGCGCGCCACCACACACAAGCCGCACTACAATCGATTTTTTGAAGCAATTGTTCCCTGGCCGTTTGATGTCAAAAAATGGTGATTTCGATTGGCCGCCAAGATCACCAGATTTAACGCCTCCAGACTTCTTTTTGTGGGGTTATTTGAAATCAAAGGTTTACGTCAACAAGCCAAAGACCCTAGAAGAGCTGAAAACCAACATCCGTCAAGAAATAACCGCCATTCCCATCGAAATGTTGAAGAAAACCATGGAAAATGCTGCAAAACGGGCACAATATGTCGTAGAGGCCAATGGCGACCATTTACGAGATATCATATTCAAGAAATAATGTAAGCAAATCTACTTGAACCCAATTAAACGATATTCATGACGAACAGACAAAAAATATTGGTTTCTTTGATTTATTTAAAAATAAAAATAAAACGCTTCGGATATGGGCAACCCTGTACATACGAGAGAAATTAATTTTTATGAGAGATTGCCTATAGTTACCGTTGCCAACGATGTCTGTTTTATGACTCAACAAGTCGTTGAGCATTGAACATTCATCATATTCCTCGTATGGACCTTTCGTATGGATTGAAATGTTGGATCGAAAACTGGACTAACCTAAGAGTATAAAAAAACACATTTTAAAGGTCCACCCTAGTGTCAACTAGGGATGTGCAAATGTCGACTTCGACTTTTTCAACCGTTGAAAATGTAAAAGTCGACTAATCGACTTTTTGAACCTTTAGAAGTCGACTTATCAACTTTTTTCGACATTTTTTAAAATATTTTTGCACCGCTTTTGTAGGGTAGTTAAGAAGCAAATGATTCAATATGAAAAATGTGTTTTATTGTTAAAAAATAAACAAAAACATGGTACTCCAGTAAATAAATAAATACAAAAAAACAAAATATTGCAATTTTAGTTCTCATATAGATAATCTGACTTCTTATGAATAATTTTTGAATCCCGGGTAATCGGAAAAGGGTGAGTAAATTTTCAAGATAAAGTTTAAGAACATTTTGGAAATTTTTAATGCAAATTTCTTCATCAAGCGTCAATATTTATGAAAGTAAAAAAAATGTAATGTCTCTATTTTCTATCTTAAAAATGAAAACTCCCTTTTTCGATTAACCAGGAAAAATTATTCATAATTGGGCTGAATATCAAGCAGTCGTTTTAACTTCTTGCCACTTTGACTAAAAGCAGAACATTCCTCTGTTTTCTATACTAATAAATTAATTCATTTGGGAGTAGTTTTAATATTGTGAATATAAATTTGTATTAACAGCCTGCAACAACATTTCTATGTGTTTGTTGCAATGTTTTTTTTTTCAAAACAAAATTTGAAGCTAAAAAAAAAAATGAATTTTGATAAAACTTGTCACCTGCTTTTCAAATACTGACAATTTCATTAAAGCATTTTGTTACGCGTGTAACGTTATCAGATGATACGCAATTGCTTTGGCGCACTTCCACTTACAGTCCCTTTTTTTTAAATTTTGCCAACCACTATTTTACATTTATCGAATCAACAGTTGCCAACGCAGCTTTATTTGTTGTTAAACAGCTATTTCGTTTATTAGTTTAGAGAAGACAGTTGTCAGATTAGCGTCAAGGTTTTTGTTTCACATAAAATGAAAAAAGTCGAAAGTAAAAGTCGACTTTCTACTTATTTCAATATCAGAAAGTCGATTGCCAAAAGTCGAAAATTATCAAGCAAAAGTCGACTTTCGACTTTGACTTGCACATCCCTAGCATCAACTTTTTGAAATTCTTACATCAGATTCAAAATCAGCGACCAGCGCATCTAAAAAGAATATAAAGTCAAAAAACACATTTTTAGGGTCCACCCTATGTCAAAAAATTATTAAAATGCTAACATCAGGTTTGAAATCAGTGACCCCTTAATATTTCCAGCGCATATAGAAAGAGTATTAAACGAAAAAAACACATTTTTAGGGTCCACCCTAGTGTCAAAAAACTTTTTGAAATTTTAGCATCAGGTTCGAAATCAGTGACCCTTTAAGTATAAGGGGTAGCCAGCACATACACAAAGAGTACCAAGCAAAAACACATTATTAGGGTCTTTATCCTAGTGTCAAAAAACTTTTTGAAATTTTTACATCAGATTCGAAATCAGCGACCACCGCTTCTAAAGGGTGGTTAAATTTTAAGGGCTGATGTTGATTTTAAATAAAACACAAATTATTTAGGAAATTATTGTCATTTCTTTTTATTATGATATTATTTTCGGCCAAATGTCTATGGATAGAAATGACGGCACACCTCCATCCGATGGTCCAATTGAGTTTAAAGCCAAAAAACACATTTTTAGGGTTCACCCTGGTGTCTAAATATTTTTTAAATTCTTACATCAGGTTTTAAATAAGTGACCTCTTAATACTTCCAGCACTTAAAAAAAGAGTATAAAACAAATAAACATATTTTAATGGTCAACCCTAGTTACAAATTTTTCTAATTCTAACAAAAGATTCGAAACCAGCGATCAGAGCACCTACAATGAGTATAAAAGAAAAAAAACACATATTTAGGATCCACCCTAGTGGCAAAAATTTTTTTGAAATCACAACCTCAGATTACACTGTATTACATGGTGGGAGGACATATTCATTTTAAAGGGACATAACGTTCAAAAGAAAACGAACAGCCAAGCCCCCTTTTCTTTTTCTTTATGATATGCCCACATTCCGAACAAGGGCAAATCATTTTATTGCCATAATTTCCATCCCGAATAAGACATAACGTCCACTCGTCTGCTAATTTGTAGTCTGCTCGATACTTGCACGCATACACAAACAGCAATCTCACTGTTACGAGACGGTTTCTACCAAATCCCACTACCCGCAAGTCGCGAAAAAGAACTTCGTTCCAAAAAAGTTATTCGGGTCGGTTCCTCAAAACAATCCTTGGTTTATGTTATGATGATTCTCCAAATATTGCGACTCTAGCGATGCCCATCCGTGAGCTGGAGTGGTTTGAAATATCCTCTAAAAATCAAGTTTTTTGTAAAAATATTGGCTGGTGTGTTAGTTAGAAAAAGTGAAATGATCTGAAATTATATTTTCGAAAAAGTTCTCCCAATCTGCATCAAGAAATTTTAAATTTTTGCATTCAAATTAAAAATAATGATGATGTTTTTCATGCACTTCTATGATTTTTTTTTAAAGTTATTTTCACTAAAGTTTAAAAAGCTTAATTATTTTTAATGATATCCTCACTGGTCAGAATTGCTGGCCAGAATTGCTTAAACTGAGTTTCTATGTAAAAATATTTGCTGGTGTACACTGTTAGAAATCTTGTACTAAAATTTAAACTTTTCTATACTACATATAAGTCAACACCAGCTTTGGTTTCAAATTTAGTAGGTGAAAAATACTAAAAAGTGCTTTTAAAAAATGGTTTTGGTTTAAATTTTAGTATAAGCTGGGATTAAAATGTTTAAAAAAAATAAATAACAAACACCGCGAGATTCGAACGCACGACATTCAGTTTGTAAACTCACTACTCTAACCACTGGGCTATTGGTCTATACTTAACAAGCACGATAAGAACATATGAACCGAGTCGAATAATATTGAAGTATTGCCAGAATAACTTTTTATGGGTCTTAATCCAAATTTAGTATCCTAATGTACTAGACTTTAGTAGAAATTGTATTAAAAACAAAAGGTAATACAGAATTGTGCTTAAATTTAAAGCAAAAGGGATAAAATTGAAACCAAAAAGCTAATATGGATGCTTTATATGGAGAAGAGTTCTAATTATGAGTTTATGCAAAGGTTTAAATTTACAACCGCAAGGTTTAAAAATATGCAGTAATATTTTAGTGGGACTAAAATTAAGTCCAAGATTTCTTACCGTATAGTAGTTTAAAAGAAATAAACACAAAAATATTCAATACTGCACATTCTTGGGTATTCATAAACATCTGTACGACGTTTCATCCAATTATCTGAACTACTTTTCCTGCTAATGTACCCTCACCTGCTCTGGTGTAGGGTATAATAAGTGTCAATTTTAAACCCATATTGAAATGTATTTAGATGTAAACTTTTAAAACGCCGACATACGTATAACTTTCTTATCTCTTCTTACAGTATCTTTAAAAAATTTTATAATTTTGAAAAAACTGTAAGGTTGTCATTCCGTGAAATTAATTTTCTAAATTGCTTGTCAAGATTGTATTGCTGGTTTGAGAGATATCTTAATTAATAGCTACGGAATGAAGCTTGAACAGCTCAAAATTGACCATTTGGAAATTAATAACTTTTTAAATTTTAAAAAGATAATTTAAAAGTTAATTTAAAACCGAAAGACACCAAAGACACAGTTGTATTTAGGGATTCCCCTTAATCCTAAATGGTCGGCTTTGCTGCAGAATTAAAATTGAACTGCAAAAGCGTAATTTGTACATTAAAAAAATTTAATAAATTTTTGATTTTTTATAAAAAATGCACCTAAATTGCCCAAAAAAATTGTTTTCTTTTTATATTCATCTAGATTAGCCGCAAACTTGCTCAAGTCTATCAGACACCCGACGACATCGATCTCTGGGTAGGAGGACTGCTTGAAAAATCTGTCGACCAGGGTATAGTTGGTAACACTTTTGCCGAAATTATTGCCGATCAGTTTTCACGCTTCAAACATGGCGATCGTTATTACTATGAGTACAACAATAAAATCAATCCAGGTGCCTTTACAATCGATCAGCTGCATGAGATACGCAAGGCAAGCATGGCACGCCTCATCTGTGACAACGCTGACCATATAACGTTGCACGAAATTCCGACGTCAGCATTTGTACGCGAAGATTTTCCAGGGTAGGTTTTGTGCAAGGCTTTACAACATCTGTTCCTTCTATTGTTTTGAAATTATTACTCCGTCCATTTTTTTTGCATTTTCCCTCTTAATTTTTTTTTAAAACTACTTCTATTTCTTCACGACTTCTTTCTTTTATTATAAATAAAACTTTTTTGCCACTAAAAATATAAACAATGAAAACAGCTGCTCAATCAGCGCTGTTCAAAAAGTATCGGTGGTGGAAAATGAACACATTCATGCACAATAAAGTCATATAAAAGGAGTATTCACGATCCAGTGCATTTGAGCATGAGCAAAATATGTATGCATTTTTGCACTTAACACTAACAAAATGTACATATGTATATGCACATAATTCTATTTTTCACAAAAGCACAACGTCGACCCTGGCGCATAAACAGGTTTTGTGCATGTGCTTTTTAAACATACGGAGAAAACTGTTTGCTAAATTTGTATTGTGGTTAAGCAAAACTTACGTTTGATTCTCAGTCACTTCAAAGTTATGCTAAATTTCAGCAAAAGCTAATCAAAATTTGCTATTCCAGTTTATAATTACTAAGAAAGTTTTTGATTTAATTCAAGCAAAATTTTGCTAAGCTAAGTTTATAATAACTAAACTAATCAAAAAACTAATCAAAATTTTGCTATTTCAGTTTATAATAACTAAGCAAATTTTTGATTAAATTTAAGCAAAATTTTGCTAAGTTAAGTTTATAATAACTAAGCAAATATTTGATCAAATTCAAGCAAAATTTTGCTAAGTTATTATAAACTGCAAAAGCAAATTTGTACTTAATTCATGCAAATATTTGCTAAGTTATTACAAATTGGATTGGCAAATTTTGGTTACTTTTTGCTGAAATCCAGCATATTTTTGGAGTGTGATAATTATTGATATTAAATAAAATTGAAAAATTAGCATTATCCGGAGACTTCAACCTCGGTCGCGTGAGTGTAAGTGTAAGGGCTTATTCATTCGACCATCGCAGTTGTTAACCAATCGTTGCCCAATTTTCTTCATTATGAATAAACGTGTGCTCGTGTGTTTAGAAAAAATTTTCTTGAATTTAGTAATTTGAGTTTATAATAACTTAGCAAATATTTGCATGAGTTCAGTAAAAATTTACTATTTGAGCTTATAATATCTTAGCAAATATTTGCTTGAATTAAGTAGAGATGTGCTATTGCATTTTATAACTTAGCTTGATTACATTCAAGCAAAATGTTGCTTTTTCCTAAATACATTAGGAGAGATTTAAATTTAGCAATCTTTTTCTAAAATCACACAGCAATGGAGCAAAGTTTTGCTGATATTCTTTTAAGCAAAATATTTTTCTTGATTCAAGCAAATTAATTATCTCTGTGTAAGGTACGCTCACAGTTAGTAGTAGTTGCAAATGAGTAATAAAATTTGCATAGCACAGCCAAATCCACTAGATCGTGAATACCCCTAATACTATTGGATTGGCATATGCAACAGCCTTTTGTTATAGTAAAGCATGAATGTTGCAAATGCATATCAATGCTTATTGATTGTTTAAAAGCAGCCAATTTTGCATTTGTAACGATGCAACAAGATAGTGAATTACCTTATTGTTTCTTATGGTATATTTTCTATGTTTTGTTTCCACAGCAACCAACCGATACCATGTGATAGTCCGCAAATACCGTTCATCGACTTGGAAGCGTGGAGGATTTAATTTATTTAATGATTAAGCAGTTATTGTTTGTTTATAAAATTTGTGGTTTTCATTTTTTGTTTGTTTATTATCGGGAATTCGTTTGATCTTTGCTGTATTAATAAATTACTAAAATAGTTTAAAAAATGCGTGTTGTTGTAGTTGTTGGTTTATTGTTATTCATAAACAAAGCTCATTAATTATTCCATAAAGAAGTCTTTTCACGGGCTTAGTATTCACGCGCGTAAACAGCTGTGCAGCGCTACTGTGCTTGAAAATAACTGATATAAAATTCGCGCGTTCTGTGCTTTGTTGGGTAAAAAAGTGTTTTGTAGCTGGTTTTTAGTGTTTTGCTTCTGGTGCTTGTGCTTTTCAAGGTGTTTTATATTGTTTAGTTTTATTTCTCAAAATATGACCAAGTTAAAAAAAGATATATTAACATAATGACCATATTTTAAAGATTTAAAAAATGCAGACCAGCAATTTTATTATGAGGGAGGTTTTAGGCAAAACTGGTTAAAATAAGGGCATATTTTCTAAAAAAGTTTATTAGATGTACAAAAATTTTCATTGGCATTTTAATTTTACATCTTGAGTATAACTAAAAAAAATATATTTTTTTTTTAACATTTATTTTGTATATTCAAATGTGGCACTGAAGTTGGTATGCTTAAAAAAAGGTGAAAATCGGGTCACACATAGTTTGGCTCTATATCGAAAAAAATAAAATGTATTCGAAAAAACATCCGCAAATGCACATCTTTTATGCATCAATGAAAATATAGAAAATTAAAAAAAAAAACTATGAAGCGTGGAAAAAATGTCGAAAAATGTGCGTTTTTTGACCATATTGCTGCGTTTAAATAAATTCCAGACAAAATTTCCCAATACGCTTATTTTAGTTAAAGATGTGTAGAATTCCATTATAAACAGATTAAAAATATTGAATTTGTTTGATTAGTTTGTTTGCAGTAGTGTTGCCCAGGGCAGTAGGCAAGGTGAGTTTTCGGGGTTCAAGCCCCCCAGAGGGTTGAAATTTTAATAAAAATTTATGATTTAAATAAATATTTCAATGAACCACTTTAATATGTTCCAAAAAAAAAGTTAACAAATCATAAACTGAAGTTACGTTTACTTGTTAAAGTCTTTATTATGAGTTGATTCGTGTAAACAATAATAGTGAAAACAAATGTATCGTGATTTATCGAATCAAACGTGATACATTCAAAATTACCATCACTATTGTTTTCGCTACCCTTGACATCGGCAGTTGTAGATGATGGTAGTGCTGATAAGAGTGAAGCCAACAAGAATGACCGCCTAGAAACATTTTCAAGTATTCTTCAGCCAACAACTGATTTTAAATTTTCCTGGCGCTGTTCTAGAAAATTAAAATTTCAGCATTTATGATTTTGCCGCTGGAGTTGGTTGGCCTACATTAAATATGCAAATGAAGCTTATTGTAAGTTCTGCGTTTTCTTTAGCTCTGCTTTTAATGGTATTCCATCAGCCCCTAATACCAATTAATTTACGGCACAAAACAAGTTATTATTAAATAAATTTTTCTGCCCCTTTCTTTGTGACTCTTTTATAGTCAAGAGTTTTTAAACATTAACTTTCGAATTAAAGATATGAGTGTAGAGCTGGCTTAATTTTTGAGAAATGTTTGAAGTGACTCAGGAATTGTAAAAAGTTGACTTACATTTTTCAGAATTGTGACCCAAAGAAAAGTTTTAAGTCGGTCGTGTAAGCAATTTTGTGAATTTTTAGGTTTAAAGATTTATTAAGTTTATGTAGAAGTTGTTGTCTCTAAAATTTTATTAATTTGAGATAAATGAGTATCCTTCTTATCCCTAAAAATTCCTAAAATATACCTCCGTAATTCAATGATCCGTTTGAATGGATGTGCACCACTTAGAATACACAGAGATCGCACAGCAACAGAAAAGGACAAGCTGGTAGAATTTGCAAAAAAAAAAGAACTTAATTTTTGATATTTTTTTATTTTTTTTTTTCATACAAAACCTTTAAAATTCAAATAATTTATATTTTATTTTTTTTAATTTTTTCTTACACAATTTTTATGGAAGTTGTTTATTTTATAGTTCATATTTTAGCTTTAATATGTATACATTTTAGAAATTCTGGCCATGGATTCTGGTCTGACCACTCAAAACCTTTCCAACGATATCTTGACAGTGAGGATCGCATTAGAAATAATGTAGTTATTTCAATTTTTGTGAAAATAAATTTTAAAAAATTCAAAAAAAAAAAAGGCACGAAAAACAGCATTATCTTTAATGCTATTGCAAAACTTTAAAATTTGTTGATGAAGATTGGAAGAACCTTTTCCGGCCTTAAATATCTGACTGTTTATTTTTTCTTACAACTATTTTACCAGCCAATATATTTACGAAAAACATGATTATTGGAGGTTTTTCAAAATGTTTTAGAAATCGTTATAAAATTGAACAAGGTTATTTTAAAAGGAATACAAATGTAACTTTTTTCTAATGAAAGTTGAGGCACCTTAATATATTTACTATATATTTAATGTATTTACAATATATAATATATAAAAAAATTAACTTGAAAATGAAATGAAACAAAAACTTGTATATTTTATTTTTTCTAATTTTAAATAGAAATGTGTTCATCAAAATCCCCCATGAGTAAACCCTGGCTATGGCCTTGGTGTATTACAGTTTTAAAAAAGTAGGTTTCGAGAAAAATTCGTTTAAAGTTACTGTGCTTAGTTAAAGGTGCTCTGGAGTACCGGGTTTTAAGAGATGTAGAATCTGTATCATAAGCGGTAGTAATTTGACATTTTTTTGGCATATTTTTGGATAGTTGTGCATCAATAACAAATAAAAAATATCCGATTTTCAAAAACTTGTTTGCCTAAAACCTCCCTTAAACGTGCCGGCCTTACGGAAGGACCATATCCGATTTGACTTAAATTGTGCATGATGCGTCACTGACGAAAGTATAAAACCTAATTTGAATAAAAATTTCATGTTATCATGTTAAAATTTCATGTTATCCGCTTTAAGAAGATTTTGAATTCTTAAATGGTATTCTTTGAACTCCTTCGAAATCAATTATTTTGCCGCAAGGAATGTAGCCTCTAGCCACCAAAATTTCCTAGACTTAAAGTCAGTTTATTTACATTTCCAACGGTAGCTCAAACAAAATATTCGATTAAGAAATGTTTGAGATATGGATTTTCGTAAAAATCGATAGATTTTTGCCAATTTTTTGCACCCTGCAACACCGCCAAAAATCATGCGAAATTTTTTTTCTCTAAGTTAAGTTTTTTATTTCAGTCAGTGAAGATCAATGCAAAATTTGACCCGAATCGGATATGGTCATTCCGTTATTTTAATTTTTCCGGTACGTTTAAAATGGAATTGTTGGTAGATGAAATTTTAACACCCAAAATACGTTTAAGAATTCCAAATAAAGTGAACAAATCTGGTGAAAAGACATAAAAGAATTACAACAGGTTGTGAAAACAATGGCCCATTATGAAAACAAATAAAAGTCGACTCGAAATTTAGTATAAAATTTTTTACAGTTTTTAATACAATATGTTGTCAAAAAGTTTTCTCTAAATTTAGAGTCGGGAGTTTCTGATTATGGGCCAATATCTCTAAAAGTTCTTAACTGCAGTTTTTTTAAATTTATTGAAGAGTTTGGCGCCAAATTGGAATTGTAAAAAAAAATTTTTGTTTTTATTTTTTTTTATAAAAGATCAAAGAACCATGGCATGCGCCTTATACAAACAAAGGTTTGATCTTTGACCTAAATGGAAAGGGATAGATTATTTAGAGGACTTGACTGGAACCATACGTGAATTATTGACTAGGCGAAACAACCGTGAAATACAGTTTGAATTGCTTTTAATCGAGGCTACTGTTATGCCTTAACCTCGGCAAGCATTTCCAGATCTTAGTTGTGTTCCCGTCCTTTAATTCAACGTTTTCCACAATTAAGATGTGGATTTTTAGTTTTCTATAGTTCTTAAATGTAGGAAAGAACAAAGAAAGTGAAAAGAACCATGCCCGAACCCGGATTCGAACCAGGGACTTCAGGGTTGATAGCCTACACTCTCCACTAGACTGCAAAGGCCGACATGTAACAAACATGTAAAGGAAAAAGGGAGATATTTTGTGATTATTTACATGTGTTGGTGTAAATGAGAAAAAAATATCTGCAGACAGAAAAACACTGTTTGCAGACAGAAAAAGTTTCTTTTATTACTTTCCTTACTGTTAATTAAATTGCTAAATTTCGTAAGTACCCGTTAACAAATAGCAATACATGGAAGAGTCAAGAAACTAACGACATAGAGCTTAACAAAAACTAAGAAAGAAACAGAAATAGTCTATATATATGTAAATAAACATAATAAATACTATATTTATATAACATAAAAATAGCAATTCTGTCATGACGTTAAGGTAGTAGTCCAGTGAGATAACAGACATTTTGATGTTTAAATGAAAATAAAATGAAAAATAAAATCGTTTTTGAATTTAAGCATGTTTTTATTAGTATCTTAATTTTTTTATTTAATTTTACATTAATATGTTTATATTTTCATGTAGAGACTGGGTTATATTGAGTTTTTTTAACTACTAATAGCATTATTGGAAAAAATTTCTGCATACACTTAAATAAGTTTTAGTTGTAATACTTATAATAAATTCATTATGCAGGTCGATATGAAAAAAATAGAATTAAATAAAAAATTTAATAAAAAACAGAATATAACTATCAGCACATCGCAGATTGTCGTTGTATTTGTTCAGTCGTAAGACTAACTGCTTTATTCTGTACAACAAAAATGCACACCAACGACAAGCAAGACACGAGAAGCAATAGAATTTCGTATAGAAAAAAGTATTGCTTCTCGTGTCTTGCTTGTCGTTGGTGTGCAGCTTCGTGATACAGATTAATGCAGTAAATAAGTAAGCAATTTTATTTAGTATACTTTTAGGCATTTAGGCATTTTAGGCATATACTAAAGACTTTTAAAGATAAACAAAGAGCACATTTTAATAAAAATAATTTTCGTGTATGCAGAAATATTTTCTTATAATTCTATTAGTAGTTAAAAAACCCAATTTAACCCAGTCTCTATATTACAAAAAAAAAAAAAAAAAATAATAAATAAATTAATATAAAATTATATATAAAAAAAAGTTAAGACACCAATAAAAACATGTTAAAATTCAAAAACTATCGCATTTTATTTTCTAACTGCATTATTCTGTATCACGAAGAAGCACACCAACGATGAGAAAGACACGAGAAGCAATACTTTCTTCCAAACAAAATTGCATTGCTTCTCGTGTCTTTCTCATCTTTGGTGTGCTTGTTCGTGATACAGAGTAAGGCACTAAATTAAAAAATTACTACCTGTATGCCTGAAATTATACTCTTAATTTGTAAAATGTTGCTTCAATCAATCTTTCAATCAGTAATAATACACTGCAAAATGCAAGAGGTTCACTCCATTTTTATTAATAAAAACGAAATGGTCAGCTCTTTTTGTATGATTTTTATTCCCCAGTTTTAAAAAACTCAATAGGACGATAAGAAGGCGAGGCCGGTATAGAAAAGTATATATGTTCTTGATCAGAATCACCTCCTGAGTCGATTTAGCCATGTCCGTCTGTCTGTCTGTGATCACGATAACAGCCATAATTTTATAGCTATCGTAGCGAAATTCAATATATAAGCTTTTTATTCAAAAATAGAGGTCAAATTCGAAAATGAGGCAAATCGGATGAAAACCACGCCAAAATCTCCCATACAAAGTGACTTTACCAAAACGTTAAAATCTCTTAAAATTACACAAAAATTAATCTAAAGACTTAAAATTTTGCACATAAGCTTTGCAATTAATATGTACTTTGAGTACGAATTTTGTTTGAGTAAAGTAAAAATAACGTCTACCTCCCATACAATGCGACTTTACCAAAATGGTAAAATCTCTTTAATATCCTCAAAAATTAATCTAATGACTTACAATTTTGCACATAAGTTTTAACATTTAATACGCACTTTAATAATGAAATTTATAAAAATTAAATAAAAACCACGGCTACCTCCCATACAAAGTGACTTATGAAATCAGTAAAATCACCATGCTTGTTGTTGTTGCCTTCTTAAAATCTTACTTGATCTAAAGCTTATATACGCAGAGAAAAAACATGGTTGAGACATGTTTACTGCAATAATAATTTTTTTACAAAAATTATTGTACTGTTTTTTCAAACACAAATTATTGCCTTAGTAAAGTCATTATTTATTTTTTTTTTTTAGACTGAACCAACGCTCAGGGGATGCCCCTATAAATGTGTAAGCATTGTGTTGATTTGGAAGATGGGTGATAGTTAGTTGGAGGGTGGATAGATGGAGTAGTGTCGGTGAAGATTTGTTTTAAATTTGCACAGCTCAAAACTGCCGGGAAACACACTCGCAGGGAGACTATTCCACAACTTCACCGTGCGACCAAAGAACGAATTATCACGGTAATGCGAGGTTCTATTAGGCATCGATGCAATGGTAAAGGGGTGGGCTTGGAGAGTTGCCCGAGTGGAACTGGGAAACACACGAGCTGGTGGCGTCAGGCCATGTATCTCCCTCGAACACTTCCCATGGTAATACCTATACAGAAGGCTTAGGCAACTTACATTTCGTCGATGCCCAAGAGAGTTGAGAGAGGATGAAATACTTTCATCCCCTATCAAATATATCGCACGACGTTGAATTCGGTCCAGAAGCTCCAAATAAGATCTTGAAGCCTCTGCCCAAATGTGCGAATTGTATTCCATTTTCGGCCTAATATATGAAGTGTAGATCATGCGAAGATCAGCTGAAGTGAAATATTTTTGCACCGTTTTAGAAAACCTAGGCACTTGCCGCTTCTTTCGACACATCGAAAATATGATCATTCCAACGAAGATCAGATTGGATCGATATGCCCAGAACGTCAAGAGCGGCGGATTCCACAAGATCCACACCATTCATATTGAGGGGAGCTAAGGGGCAATCCATCCGCTTGTGGGTTAACAGACAACACTGGGTCTTGCTTGCATTGAACTCTACTCTATTAGCAAGACCCCACTCGGAGATTTTTTGTAGATCATTAAGGAGTGCGTCATTCATAGTTTGCCTTTTTCTTTCAATCTCCATAGAGCTTGGACGTTTTTTGAATGAATATGAATGACAAATGGTGCTGTTGTCCGCAAATGAATGTATTGGGTTATGCGTCAACGACAGAAGGTCGTTGATAAAAACCAGAAACAAGGTTGGCGATAGAACTGAACCCTGCGGTACTCCTGCGTTGATGGCTTGCTTCTCGGACGAATTACCGTCAACTATGACTCGAATCGTTCTGTCCTTGAGAAAACACGTGATCCATCGAGCAAAGTTACCACCAAAACCATATGCAGCAAGTTTTGACACGAGAGCTTTATGCCACACTCGGTCGAACGCTTTTGAAATATCCAGAGCAACAACCTGACTCTCGCCGAAAAAGTGAACGCATTTATTCCATTCTTCGGTTAAGAACGCCATAAGATCACCAGTAGAGCGAGCCCTACGGAAACCATATTGACGGTCACTGAGCAGTTGGTTGTGCTCCAGATAGTTCATAACGTTGAAGTTTATTACGCTCTTCATAACTTTGGAAAGCGTAGAGCATATCGCAATAGGTCGGTAGTTTGCAGGGTTCGTGGCATCACCCTTTTTAGGTACCAGCTGGACATTTGCCACCATCCAACAGGATGGAAATATTCCTGTTCTGTAGGACATGTTGAAAAGGTTGCGCAAGGGCCGAGCCAGCGAAGAAGCACACATTTTAAGCACAATTGGCGGTATGCCATCAGGACCAGAGGCTTTGTTTACGTTGAGATTTGTAAGGACCCTTTTAACTACTCTTGTTCGAAAGTATATCTCCTGCATTGCAGAAAATCCACCCTCAACAAAGGGCAGTGGCTGATTGCTATCTGGGAGAGTAGAATTTTGTGCAAACAATCCAGCCAATAGGTTCACTTTATCAGCCGGGTCAGTGAAGATTTGGTCATCTTTTAAAAGAGTTGGAATCGATGACGATGTCTGATTCTTCACTCTTTTAACAAATGACCAAAAATTTTTGCTCCCTTTGGGGCAGAGAAGAACCTGTTCTCGGATGCGAGCTTCGTGCAGAAACTTTTCGCGTTTTAAAATTCCATTACAGCGATTCCTGGCCTCAATGCGAAGTCTTTTATTATAAGTATTCTTGTTAGAACGCCAATTCTGAAAGACTTCCTCTTTGGACCTGACTGCAATCCTGCAAGTCTCATTAAACCATGAGTGATCTTTTGGTTTAATGCTTCTCATCTTATTGGGAATGAAAGACCGCATACCCAATAAAATAATTTCTTGTACCATGACAGCCGCGGCATTCACATTTCTATCAGCGAAGCATAATTTCCAATTAAAATTGCGATAAAAATTATTTAACGCAGTCCAATATGCCCTTCCATAAAACCATGCGTAGAGGTGCAGGGGTTAAAATATGGAAAAACAGCGGAGATGGTACAATGGTCCGAGTAACCAAGAGGTGCGTTGAGGGTATTATGGCTACGCATATCACTTTGAGGAAGAAAAGTGGGTTCCTTCACTAGTTGAATCAATTGGTTCGATTCAGCAAATAGCTCAACATATTGCCCAACAGGTGTCAATGGGCCCGAGTGACGTAACCAAGCCGGGTTGTGGACATTGAAATCGCCTGCTACAACGATCTTACTGTCAGGAAACAAACCCAAAATGTGCGTAATTGATCAGAGAGAGAGTCCAGTTTGTTAAAAGTGGGCTCCCTCCCTAGACTCGGACTTCTATAAATAAAACAAAAATGTAGCAAGTGCGCGCGAAGCCTGAACCTAACCCACATTGAGCTAAACTCTGGATCGGTCACGTTCAGACTACGCTCACACTGGTACACTACATCTGTTCTTATAAAAAGGGCAATGCCCCTATGCAAAGAAAACAATGGCAGTAAGCGAAACCCAGGTATATGAAAATCCAGTGGATCTGCATCCTCGGCCACCTGGGTCTCGCTCAGTGCCATTATTTGAGGCCTATGTAGAGTACAATGTACATAGACCGAGAAAAAATTCGCCCTCAGTCCACGAACATTGCAGAAATCTATGCGAAAATGACCTGACTTTTCCGCACCATACAAACATCCAATTTACTAATGGTGGTACCAAAAATAACATTATAGTTGAAATTACAACATCATTGAAATCGTCAACATACTATGATTGCCTCAACTATTAGTTGCAACAAAAATGTTGTAGTTCTGTCAATCATGATAAATGTGAATATTATTATAGAGACAAACATATTAGAATTTTGAATGTTTGTCTGAACTATTCTTTGATTATTGGCAAACCAAGCAGAACATAACCAAAAAACGAAAGAATTTATTGTGTCCGAACAGTTTGCAGGAAACCTTTCACTTCATTCAGAGACAATAAGTTTTCCGATTCCTCGTTATGTGCCGTTTCGTTTGTCAACTCTTCAATTACTGTTTTGTTATAAATCGCCTTATCCTAAAAACAGCACGCAGAAAAGTGACATTTTCAACTTTAGTTGTAGCAAACATGTTTCTATTTACCGTAAACATATTTCGCAGTTCTTACCATATTTTGTTTATCACAAATATTGCTATTTTTGTTACAATGCACTTAATGTACCATATTTATGAATGGCATTAGTCAGGCGAGCGGTAGTAGCGGCTGTGGCTTACTGGTAGTGAGCGTGGCTCGTAAGCGAAAAAGCCGCGGTTCAAACCCCATCTCGGACAGAAAATTTTATCAAAAAGATTTTTCAATTGAATTAATATTTCTGTTTTAGCCTAGTCAATGGCAAATCTTTGGAGATATCCTAATTAATAGCTGTGGAAATTGGAGTGCATGAAAATAAAATTATTGTTTCATAATATTCTGGATCCTAAAAATAAATTCATAATATAGTTGTTGCAATCATTCTATTTTTGACATAATAAGAGAATAATGATTGTTTCAATAATATTTTGGTTCCAACAAAAAGTTCCTTTTCTAAATATGGTTGTTGTAATCATTTTGTCATGATCAAAGAAAATTTTATATGTTTAAAAACATGTTAGCAACAATCATAATCCGAATCATACTATAATCCTCATAAAACATGGTTGTTGCAACTATTTTTTTCTCTGCGTGTAATTAAATTCATTCCCTTAAATTCCACAAAACTGACTACAATGGCTTAAAATTTTTCCAATTAGTTCAAATTCTAACTATCCACTCGACGTTTGAAATTTAAAAAAAAAATAAAAATTCCGCCCACCTTTCATACAAAATAACGTAACCATAATAGTAAAACCTTTAAAAATTAAAAAAAAAATTAATGTCTGAATTTGATGTTGTTCACAAAAGTTTTAATATATAAAAAAGGACTGTGAGTTTTAAATGTGAAATATTATGATAAGAACCGCGACCAACAAAATAATGCAACATTCAAGACTTCAAATACTGCCGTATTTTAACTTCGATTTTTCTTTAAAAAACAAACAATTGATATCTTTGAATAAAATAAACTACTTAATTCAGCCGTATGAATGCTATGCATCATCAAAGTTGAAATTTTAAAAATCACGTGCACTGAAAAATTTCTTATGGGAGGAGGGCGTGGCATTAAAAAAACTTTTTTACTGTACACATGTATTAAAGAGTTGAGAGAGAGTGGTTTTCATATAGGCTCAATAACAAAATAATATGTAGCGTTTTTAATTTTTGTCTTAAATGGGAAGTATGCGTGGCTGTGGGTGGATTTAAAAATTTTTTTGCATACAATCTTATATAGTTTATTCAAACTTATGCGCCGAATTTTATTGGTCTACGACAAATCCTTCTATTTATTGACATTTTTTGTATGCGGCTCAACCACTGTGCGGCGCGCTCTCTTCTTCAACCTTTTTTATGGTTTTCCACGAAGTGGTTCTCAAAATTTCTCTCATTAAAAATTTTAATGAATTTACTTATAGACTTTTTTAATTGAATGTTACAATAAATAATGTGAGGATTTTATAAATTTTATGAAAACAATTCATATTGATAAAAAAATAACACACTTTAAAATTAAAAAAATAATTTTAAAATAGGAAAATGTGTTTTCGAGTCACGACTTCAAACTACAATATGTCGATGGCCCGATTTCAAAGTATGTTAAGGGTGGTTTTAGGAAAACAAATTTTTGAAAATCTAATTTTTTTACATGTGATTATTGTTGTACAACTATTCAAAAATATGTCAAAAAATTTAAAAATCAATCTTGCTTAAAATACAGATTTTCTAGTGCTTAAAACCCAGTGCACCAGAGTATCTTTAACTAATCAAAGTAACTTTAAACGCATTTTTCTCGAAACGTACTTTTTCAAAACCGGCCGCACTACTGCAAACTAACTAATCGTCCGATTTTTTTAAAATCTATTTGTATTGTAATTCTACACATCTCTTACCAAAATAAGCGTCTTTTGAAAATTTGTCTAGCTTTTTCACGCAAAATTTTGGTAAAATTTATCGTAAATTTTTAAACTTTTTTTCTACGCTTCATAATTTTATTTTTGTTTAAATATTTTTATTCCATTTTGGTAAAAGATGTGCATCCAAGGGTCTGCTTTTGAATTCATATTTTAATTTCAGACAATCTGGAGCGGAGCTATGGTGTGTCCTGGTTTGCTCTTATTTTTAAGATTTGCTGTTGATAATGCGACCTTAACACGATTTTTTACCTTTCATTTTTTAATACCCTTTATTATTTTAGCACTTTCTATAGTTCACTTGATATTTCTTCATCAGACTCGTTCTGAGAATCCTATTGGATTAAATTCTAACATTGACAAAGTACCTTTTCACCCTTAGTGCAACCTTTATATATAAACAATATATGTTAAAAATTTTTACTTATACTGATGATGTCAAATTAACATGCAAATGAAATTTTTTGTATTGTAATATATACTTTTTCAGAAAACTCCTTCTTAAATTTGCTTTAATTTTAACCGCTTTGCCTAAAAACTCTCTTAAGTCAACTTCGCACATTTATGATGTTATTGAAATGCAAATCGATGTGTTAATTTTTTTCAATTCCTTCCAAGATTGTAAACGAAAATGCAATGAAAATTAAACAAAAACTTATTATTAAAAAATTAATTTGGCAACAAGGATTTTATTGCTAATGTTAATAAAATTTTTCTAATGTTGTTAGAAGAACAATGTATCAGAAAATTTAATATAAAATCAAATTCCCCGCAAATATTAGATACAATTTTAATTCCCCGCAAAAGTCACCAAAAATTAGAGGAATTATTAAATTCCCCACATATTTGAGACCAATGCCCGATTTCCCGCTTCCCTGATCAACATGAAATTCCCCGCCAATCGGGGAATTCCCCACCTGTTGGCATGCCTGGCTGTAATTTTAAAATATTTTAAATTTCGTTCTGAAACTTTTAGAGTATATTTCTAAGATATTTTTATTGCGAACAAAGTAAAAAAAATATTTTTGGATACTGTCACACTGACAACTTACTACCTTAACATACATAACTTTTTCCTAGATTAAAGCAAAATTAATTTCGTATTGTAACGAAGCTGCCGGTCTTCCGGCTCTATAGCTGAGGTATGGTCAGTCGTGTCCAGAATTCATCACAAAATAAGGATTTTTGTTTCAGGTTCTTCCAAATAAGGCTTTATTTATAAATGTTTCAGATTTTATTTCTTAAAATATTTTATAAATGTTTTAGATTTTATTTCTTAAAAATATTTTATAAAATATTAAGGCGATGTGGTGAGCAATGCGGCGGTGATTGAGGTTGTTGACGTTCGACTCTCGTTCGAAAGTGGGTATGGTGGTTGGCGGAAACTCTGGTGAATCGTCGTTGTGGACCTTATGCCCTAACCGTGTGCTTCCTGGCTAGATTATGTCCCTTGCGACCTGACAGTGCACCTATAAGCTATGTGGTCCCTTGCGACCTGACGGTGCGCCTATAAGCTATGTGGTCCCTTGCGACCTGACGGTGCGCCTATAAGCTATGTGGTCCCTTGCGACCTGACGGTGCGCCTATAAGCTATGTGGTCCCTTGCGACCTGACGGTGCGCCTATAAGCTATGTGGTCCCTTGCGACCTTACGGTGCGCCTATAAGCTATGTGGACCCTTGTTTTTCACCTGTTATCCTTGTCACCTTTCCTTCTGAAAGTTCTTACTGCAAATTCCTTGAGCAGTTCTTTTGTCTGCTCTTCTTTTGTTGCGTCCGTCCAGATTTCTTCTTCAGGTCCTGTAGTTCCTCCAGTAATGCCAACCGCTCGATTCGCCTGTCTGCCAGCAACTCCTTTAGTAATGCCAACCGCTCGATTCAACTGTCTGCCAGCAACTCCTTTAGTAATGCCAACCGCTCGATTCAACTGTCTACCAGCAACTCCTTTAGTTATGCCAACCGCTCGATTCAACTGTCTGCTAGCAACTCCTTTAGTTATGCCAACCGCTCGATTCAACTGTCTGCTAGCAACTGACTGTCTTCTCATCATAAGATTTATTGCATACCTCTGCTGGTTGATCGTAGCAGCATGACTATTATCTCGTTATACGCATGTTTTCGTTAACATGTTGACACCGCTCATTTGTGTTGCCCTTTTCTGATACTTATGCTCTCGTTGACATGTTGATACCGCTCAGTAGTTTTCGGCAACTTACGCATCGTGTTGTTGGTCACCCATCGAAGTACTCGCGGTCCCGTTGGTGCTTAATCAAATGTTGCTAATTGTTGGTGGCTTCTCTGTTAGCCATTCGTACTCATCCTTTCGGTAACATGTTGACATCGCTCAGTAGTGTTGCCCCGCTCTGCTAATTATGCTCTCGTTGACATGTTGATACTGCTCAGTGGTTTTCGGAAACATACGCATTGTGTTGCTGGGTCACCCTGGTCTCCCATCGAAGTAATCGCGTTCCCGTTGGCGCTTAATCTAATGTTGCTAATTGTTGGTACTCATGTTGCTCTTGGTCTTTAGCTTTGTGTACAGCGTTGCCATATGGTCCGATTTATCGGATATGTTACGATTTTAATACTTGAATCCGACGTTCCGATATTTAACCAAAATTCTTCAAAATGTTACGATTTCAGAAAAAATAGATCCGGCGTCCGATTTGCATATATTTTTATATACATATACATACGAAAAGAAAAAAAAATAGTATAATAAAATTTATGGCAACTTTAAAATAAAAAGATGCGGTGGTACTTCTGCATTTCCAATAATGGAAAAATTTATTTTTGAATTGTTGAGCTTACCGAATTCCTCAGCTAACGTTGAGCGAACTTTAAGTCAAATAAATATTAATAAAACTAAAGTTCGCCATAAGTTAGATACAATGGAAGGAACTCTGCATACAAAAGATTATCTGCGTATGAAATCTTTTAACTGTTTTAGTCTTGAAATTGATAAAGAATTGATAAACAAATTTAATAAAGCAATGCATATAAGACTTCGAAAAAATTAATTTTTTTACACATATTTTTTTAATAAAATCTAATTTTTTTTGTAGGTTTTGCTGGCTAAAAAACATTTTTTTGGTAATTTACTTGAAGCAAAAACTTTACATTTATAGAGTTAAAATTGAAAAATTATGTATTATAGCTCTATGTATTTCATTTTACCGATTTAAGAGAACTACATTAAACCAAGCTATGTTGCAAATGTATTTTCAATTTGATTTTTAGTCTTTGTTTGTGTGTTCAAAAATATTATCAAAAGTTAATCTATTATAATTTATTTTTTATATTTATAATCATTATTATATTGAATTTTGAAAAAAATGTGATTTATTTAAATAAATAAACCTTAAATACACGTCATACGTCTAATAAAATGCAATATTTTATTTGTCTTCTTTGTTGTAAAATGCGACTGAAAATTTCTTAGTTCTTGTTTTCAGAGTTTCACAAATCCGACGAGAAATCCGACGAGCAGAGTGCAAAAGTTACGCTGTAAAATTTTTTTTTCATCGCAACACTGTTTGTGTATGCTATTCTTGTTGTTGCTTAATTTTGTCGCATTGACCGTTGTTCACACATATATATAAATGATGGTAAACTATTTATGTTGGCACAGGGTGCTTTGCTCGAAACTTATATATAGTTATTATAGTTATTTTAAGTTATTAAATAAATTATTAATTATTTAAATTATTTCCATTTGTAAATAATAATTTCCATATGTAGTAAATGTGTTGTTCTTGCGTCTTCTTATGTGTTTAGGAATGATGTGTTGTTGTGTTTGCCAAAACTGGGGACATGTTTTGCCTCGTCACAGTATAGCTAATAAAATAAGTCTACAAATACACACACAAAGGCAAAAAAAAACATCTCTCATAAGATGTAAAAAAATTGGAAATTTTTTAAGCAGATCACTGTATCCACAAAACAACGTGAAGTTGTAGGAGGTGATGATGACAAATAGTAAAGAGAATTTTTTATCTATTTTTTTTGTGTGAAAAAATTTTTAACCACCAAGTAAAATAAATAAAATCAACCATCAAATCAAGTCGGCCAAAAATATCATATTTAATATAGTATACTAAATTTTAGCTAATTGTTAGTAAACACTTTCAGCTGATAAATAATTAAGCTTCGCAAACAACTACAACATCAACAAAGTCTTGGTCTAATATTTTATGTCATCAGTGTAGAGATGAGCTGAATGAGTTTGGCTTAACAACAGCTATAGTTTTTTTTCAGTGCAGCTAGATTTAATTGAGCGTTACACATAGAGTTGCCAGCCGTTTGAGAAATTTTCAAAGAGGATTTTTCATTTTTGTGTAAGTCGTAAGTTGTCGACAAAAATGTTTCTAAGTACACTTAAATAATTTGACAAAGCATTTAGCATAAACGTAATCTAACGTAAATTCAAACAATTTTTAGCCATAACACAGTGGTTCAGATGGCGACTTTTGCGACATAAAATTAGGGAGCCTATATAAAGCGACGAAGCTTCGCCTGTTTGCTTTTTATGATTGCTTAAGAGTCCTCATAAAAAATGGGACCACTTTTGTAGAAAATAATATATCATGTTTTTTGATATTGCGGTATGTTTTTAATTTTTGCCATAAATAATTAAATTCATATATAATTTTTTTTTAAATGCAGTGGAATTCACTTACAACGACCTCGGTTATAACTCATTTCTTAGGAACTGAGTTCGCCTTTAACGTCGGTGGATATAACGTCGAGTTCGCATAAAACGACTCAGTTTTTATAAAATATAATAAATATTTTCACATAAAGCGACGACGAATGCAATTTGAGACTAGATTTGCTTACTATTGAATTTTTTTAATTTATATGTGTACATATTTGGAATTTTTGCTTTGTTGAAAGGGAAATAACCGTATAAAATTCAATGACAACCAAACTGCATGGCTTCATTTGCGCAAGTGATTTTGCTCAGTACATATTTGTTCCTCCAAGTGAATGATTGATTTTTTACTGTGTTCAAAATGCGTCCACAAACTAAACGAAACGCGTTCACCATAGAAGAAAAATGTGCAATAATCTGGCGCCATATTCTTCAATATCCATCATATTGAAACATAGAGAAAAGGTAAGGATCACATTTCCTCAAAATGTGGCTTAAAATCCAAAAAACGCGAAATATACCTCATATTTAACCGATCCTATTTTAATAGAAAAAGCCAATGATTTAGTTCAAATTTTAGGTAAAACGAATTTTCCTTGTTCAGAAAGTTGAATTTACCATTTTTGATAGCGACGCTTCATTGTTAACTGCATGGTTTCAGGTGAAGCAGGTGATATGTCCCAAGGTGACTACAGAATTTTTTCCCAAAACTTCGAGATGGCTATTACGACTCAGAAAAAAATGTATAATGCTGATGAAACAAGGTTCTTTTTTAAACTCATGTCCGATAGAAATTTAAAATTTTAAGGTAAAAAGTCTATAGGAGGAAAAGTTGTGACGGTTCGTGTTACAGTTTTGGTTGCTGCAAACATGGATGGAAGTTTGAAAAGAAAAATATTTATTATCAGAAAGTCAAAGAAACAAAATATCTTTTTGTATTTATTTACCCTAAGTTTTATGTTTTTATTTTTACTATTGATAATATTTTTTTTTTCTTTATAATAAATGAATTAAGTTAATAATGAACAACAAAAAAATTATGTGTGCATATAACGACATTCGGTTAAAACGACGAAATATTCCGCTCCCTTCAGGGTCGTTAAAACCGAATTCCACTGTATTTAAATCAAAAGATTAATACGTAAACAAAAAAAAAATTTTAGCAGTGAGGGGACTGACGATCGGAGCGAAAACCTATACATAAAATATTAGTATTTCCTGGAAGACGGTGTCCTGCCACGGACCGCCTTACTGCTATATAAGAATTTTCATGCTAATAGGAGGTTTCGGACTATCCTACATGTAGGACAGATTTGACAGGTCGGACGGACATGTAGGATGTGCGAGAGCTCATACTGCAGCCCGTCCTACATGAAGGATGAAAATCAAAAAGTTTTAAAAGTTCCGCTATGATCTTGTTCTTCTCTGTGCGTCCTTGTTTGTAGATTTCTTTGGTAATTGTTGTTGGCGCAGTTAGCTGGAAATTTTTTGTAGACGTTGTGATTTATAATTCTAAAATTAGAATTATTTTTGTTAAGAGCTTATAGCAATTTATTAAATTTTTTATATATTACTTAAACTATTTCTTTTAAGCAAAAGTATTACCATATCAAAAATTACATATAATTTAAGTAATTTATTTAAATTATTTCATTATTATAAATAAATGCCTCTCCACAAATGCCTCTTTTAATGCCTCCACTTTAGATCTTGCTAGCAGGCAAACAGAAAAAATAGCAAGCAGAGTGTTATTTATTTTTAAACTAAAAACATAAAAACACCCCTCTAACGCTGCGCAATCACTGTGATCATGTCATTCTCTCTGCGTTTTTGTTGTAGATTTGCTTGGTAATTGTTGTTGTGCAGTTAGCTTTAATTTTTTTGTAGATTTTATTTGGTAGCTACAGTCGGCATATGACAATCGAAGTATTTTATAACGCTTTATATATATGTACATAAAAACACTTACACAAAAAACCTGCAAAATAAATTTATATTTAGAGTTGCAATTGAATTACTACAGTCTGCTTATCATAAGCGTTTTATTTCTTACCGCCTAATGTTGTAAATCGAAAACGCAAACAAACGACAAGTTAGACACAAGAAGCAACACCTTTTTTTATACAAAATTATATTGTTTCTCGTGTCTTGCTTGTCGAAAACGCAAACAAATGACAAGCTAGACACAAGAAGCAACACCTTTTTTTATACAAAATTCTATTGTTTCTCGTGTCTTGCTTGTCGTTGGTTTGCGTTGTCAATTTACAGCACTAGGCGGTTAAACTGTCTGCGTACATTTATTATATTAAATTATATATAATTTACATACTATATCTATTTCTTATATATTCTTATTTAAATACACAACACAAACTATATATGTATAGCGTGCATGTATGTATATTGTGTTATTATATAAAAAGATATAAAAAAGATTTAAATTTTTAAATTAATTCAATAATGAAATAATTTAAAAAATTATATAAATTATATGTATATATTTTTGATATGGTAGTACATTTAGTTAAAAGAAATAGTTTCAGCCATTTATATAAAATTTCAAAAAATTATTTAAACTCTTATCTAAAATAAAGCAGTTGTCATATGCCGACTGTAGCTAAAAAAGTCTTAAAAGAATTCCAGCTATTGTAACTGTACAACAACAATTACATTTCAAATCTACATTAACAACGCAGTGAGAATAGAAAGGTTCACAGCGGTTGCACAGCGTTAGAGGGGATGAACGAATCGGCGTCAGAAAATAAGCCGCATTTTGCTTGCTATGCTGTCTGTTTGCCTGGTAGCAAAATCTCATGTGGTGGAATGGCAAAATTAGACAAGGTACTGTTAAAGCGGAAAGCCGCTGACCGAAACTGTCAAAATGAAGTTGACATATCATACAAAATATGCAACCAATGCAAGCGCGTCGGAAGCGAATTTCATCTGGGGGGGCAGTACAAATGGTGGTGCAAAAAAAGTTCACCAAAATTTCTTCAAAGAAACATGAATGTGAATACACAAATTTTTTATTTTAGTTTAAAATAAAAAAATATAAAAATATATAAAAAATATTAGAATTTCATTATTTTTAAAAGTTCTTCCAATTTCAATATTAGAGATCATTCTTTAAAGGATCTTTCATATCGTAATATGAAAATATAAGAAATAATTGTTGCTTTTATAAAGCAAGACTAGGTATATCTTTACATGGTTTAAATGCAATGAGGTACAAAAAGTTATATCAATTTAAATTATTCCAAAATGTTTCTTTCTGTCCTTGTGAGAAACAAACTCTTTCAACACCTCCATCGAATTCAATTCTTCGGTTTTATCTTTGTGAATGTGTATAAGTGAGTCGCCGCATGAGTGAGTCGTTTCTGCGTCATAGTTGCTCGAAGATACGTTTTAAGTCGTCTTAGTGCACTAAAAAACGCTCAGATGAAGCTGCTGATGCAGGCACAGTCAAAACCAAAGCAATAAGTTTTTCAACTTCATTTAATAGTTTTCTTACAGTATTCGATTTTTTTGCAAATTGGGATACAATGCCACTACAATTTGAAGGTGTTTGGCCAGGCAATTGCTTCAGCAATTTAAGTTGCGCGTGGAGGTCGCTCACATCAAAGTCATCTGCATAAAGATCTAGTTTTGTTTTTAGATTTTGTTCAGAAGGCACTTTTCCGTTGAAGGCTTCGATTGCAATATTACAGTATTAAGCTACATACTTAAGGGTGCTTTTAAACTGAAGTGGTAAGTTTGCAGTAGAAACTCTACATTTTGTTCTATCTTTCTGCAAACACAGAGAAAGAAAATGGTTATCCGCAAGCATGCTTATGAAGAAGAGAGAAAGAAGAGGAAAATATCTAATACAAAAATATTATCGTTGTAAAAAAACTGACATTTTGATTAACTTTTGAAGTTTTCTTTTTAAATTGTTTATCTAGCTAAAAAAGTGGGGGGCAACTACCCCCTTTCCCCCCGCTTCCGACGCCAATGAACCAATGAGAATGCAATATGAAAGCAAAAATTGGCCAAAATACCAAAATGGCTGAGTTTGACAGTTATGGTCACTAAGAAAGAGAACACATTCAGCCCTAACACTACCCTGTCTTGGTGTACTATGAG
Organism: Dichetophora obliterata; assembly: GCA_963920525.1. Classification (NCBI taxonomy): domain Eukaryota; kingdom Metazoa; phylum Arthropoda; class Insecta; order Diptera; family Sciomyzidae; genus Dichetophora; species Dichetophora obliterata. The sequence continues at coordinate 52,530,735 of OY986435.1, forward strand.
TGGTGGCATCAAAAGGGACTTCACGGCCAGTCAAACAAAAACCAAATATCAAATATCAAAAATTTTAAATTTATTTTATTTTAACCTACAGAAGCTGTACATATCCATTGAAAAAAACAGTATCATTCAATGTTTCGCAGCGAAGGAAAGAGAGGGAAAAAAACGAAGCGTCAGCAGAGGAACTTATTGGTTGCTTGCTACATTTGCTTAGTGCCTGGTAGTCAAGATCCAAGAGCGTCATTTAAAAACCTACTCGCTATCTGTATTGATGACGAGAGCTATTCGCAAAATGACGATGACGCAAACCAAAGATTTACCCTCTACCAAAATCGTTCAAAGCGCCTAAAGAAGTTTTCACTTCAAAAAAATAACGAAAGTGCTTGAGTTTGTGTGTGCGTGTATGTGGTTCAACGATCTCCCGGTGCATCAGTAAGTGCAGCAAAGTTAAATTGGCTTTCTTTGCGGGTGAACGTCCTCCAAGTGTCACCACCAACAGCACAAGCAAATGCAGTGCAAAATTTGTTGCTAGCCAACATCCTCCAAGTTCCATCACCAGCAGCACAAGCAAATGAAGCGCAAATTCTCCGCTTTCAATTTATTTAATTCACGCTGGAGTATAATGGCTGAAATTTGGATCTGCGCTTGAGACCTGCTGAAATGGTGCTACTGAAATATTGGAGAGTTGACCAGCCAATTGAATTGTGCTGCACTCGCTGGTGCTGCTGGTGATGGCACTTGGAGGATGTTGGCTAGCAACAAATTTTGCTCTGTACTTGCTGGTGGTGGCACTTGGAGGACGCTCGCCAGCAAAGAAAGCCATTTTAACTTTGCTGCAGTTGCTGATGCACCAGGAGATCATTGGCCCACACACACGCACACACACGCACACACACACACACACAAACTCAAGCAATTTCGTTATTTTTCTTTATTTTGTTATTTTTTAAGTTTTTTAAGTTTAATATTAAAAGTTTACGAAATAAGTTGCAAGTACAAGCACTCGAATTAAATATGTTGCAAATTGAATAAAATGTAAATTCAATAAAATATTTGCGCTAAAACACGACCGAAATGTGAAACGTCAAAATTTGTAAGTGTCAAAATTTCATCGTCCATTTGACACAGCAAAAAAAGACAAACGTATTTCAACACACAAAATTTTATTCAACCTGATATTTTCTATCCTACCACGACTGAAGAGTTCCTTTTGAAACACACCCTTTATAAAAAAAATTTATAAATAAAAAAATCATAGTTGGCAACTCTGAAAATAAAATGCCGCAGTGGTGAAAATAAAAAGCTACTGAAAAATACAACAAGTGTGAAAATTGTCAAACTTTGTTTGACGATATATAACAAAATAAGAGCATGCATGTAATTATTTTAATGTTTAACATATTCCTTTATCACAATTTTAAGAATAAAATGTTAAAACACTCAATCCATACATTATTTTTCTTGTTTGCAAACGAAGTTCCAGCAGAAAAAAAGCAGAAAAAAAAGAATATCGTTCCACTTTTAAATCTCACCATGAATAGCGGGGTTTGAGTAAAACCAAATTTTTCAAAAATGTTGACAAATAGAACAACTGAAGAAATTGCCAAGCCTTAAACGCATATATAGACGAATAAAGCGAACTAATAATAAGTTTTGGTTGCAGACATCTCATTGCAACCTAACTTAAGTATTTATATACAATACTAACAAATAGATTATATGCATAAATTTCAGGAGTTGCCAAGTGATTTCTTTGTGAGCTTGCGGCCGATTAAGAACAAGAGTGACGATCAGGGTTGATTTTTTTATGCACATATACATGCAAACATTTTTTGAGGTTATGTTTTCTAAGTTTCCTATCTTGTTATCTTTGTTGTCTGTATTGATGACGAGAGTTCCTCGGAAAAAGACGATGACGCAAACTAAAGATTTACCCTCTACCAAAATCGTTCAACGCGCCTAAAGAAGTTTTCACTTCAAATATAAGATTTGAAAATGTTTTGGACGTGATACGAGAAAGATTTTTTACCACATCTTTGAAATATATACAATTTTCTTATGTGTACAAGCGTAAGTCAATAGGCGTATCATGATAACAAAATGAGTACTAAAAATCTCAGAAAAAAGAAATATATGGGTTACATTTTCTTTATGTGGATTCTAGACCCCTTTATGCCTTTGGGCCCCCCTAGAACAAATACTGCGGAAGCCCTTGAATATCTACCTTGTTTTTATGTGATACCATGTTTTTCCTAATAAAGGTTTTCAGAATAAGTCATATACTAGTCTTCATATTCAAATGCGTGGACTAAGTTTTGATTTAAGACTTATATTAAGTAGGTTACGTTTTTGCTAAATGCTTGTTGTTGATATAAATTTTACAAGCTAAATATGCACGTCATTCAAATTGATATTGAGGGCATGATTGCAAACGTTGAGCGAGGAGAGAACGTCACAACAAGTATACGGATTTCAAACACAAACTTCCATATGATGCATTTGACCAATTGGTTTGTTAAAAAAGTCATCGCAACACCAATTTTGTTTAACTATAATTTAACTTCATCGTGAAATCTCTTTTAATCTTTATATGACTTTTTTCGAAGACAATTTCTCGACTGAAATTCTATTGGGAAATTGAATGAATCTTTCAGCATTGAATAATTATAATATAGAATAGACACCGCGAACATTGACCACTACCCCGTTCTAACAGCGCTGCTATCGATTGGTAAACAGCAAAGGCTAAAACCGGTTCGTGTACATGCAAATATAAATCCCAAAATGATCCCAAACATAATAAAAAAAGTCCCACATGCTTTCAAAGTTACTGCCTGCTACAGAAGTAATGTAGGAATGCTGTCGTTTATTTATATTTATGCAGATTGATGTTTTGCATATCTATTACCAAATCCATCGAAAATAAAAATGCAGTACTTGTTAACGAATTTTTCTATTTATTGTTAGAGCAGCAAAAATACAAAAAACTATGTTTTTAGATATGTTTTACATAAATATCACATATAAAATATTATTTATAAGAACTAGCTAATAAGAAAAATTTAAAAAAGCGCTACACATGATTTAAAATATCAAATTTTTTAATTTTTCTTTTTGAACTCTTTGCTTTATAATTTATAATTTTGATTTTTGCGCGTATAAGTACACGTAGTGTATGCAAAACCATTTGATCTTTATGATCTTCAACGGAGCAGGTAAGCGGAATTTGTATTTCTGTTTTACAAATATTTTTTATTATACTTAAAACGTTTTGCTCAAAGCAATGAGTCTCAAAATTTTTTTCAAAAACGTTAATAATTTTTTTAATCAAGTCCGCAAAATGTGCTGTTGGTACGGTTAGACCACCATTTCGAGTTCCTTCAAATTCTCGAACTTCAATTAATTTTGAAATATTTGAATAATTTTTGTTTTGATCACACATAAATATTTTGCATGCTATGCAGTCGTATTTTTTCCAAATTGTTTGCAAAAAGGCCAAACATTTTCGGACAAAAGTAGCTGTAAAATTTTCTAGGGACTTTAAAAAAAAACACGAAGTCAGCCCCTCACATGAAGTTTAAAACCCTTAGTCGGCTCACCAAAAAAACATTAAATTTTTTCCTGAGTAAATTTAAGGTAAAAGAAACTTAAAGTACTGAAATTTTAGAATTTATTTAGATATTGAAAAAAGTTACAGAGTTTTTTCTTATTCAAAAATGTCTTTTTTCAATTCTACTTTACTTATATCATTGAAAAATAATTAAAAACTATTTTTTTTTACTTTTGATATGTTTCAGATGGATGTAACAACCGCAATCTTGTACGCGGTCGAATGTAAGGCCTTAATTGAGGATGTCAGAAAAACCGCTATTTTGAAAAAAAATTTAATTCTGTATCTAATGGACAAATAAATGCTAAAATTTCAATACTCAATGTTTTTTTATCTTAAATTTACTCACGAAAAAAGGCATTTTTTTCGGTGAACTGACTTCGGGCCTCAAACTCTTACCAAATTTTTCTTTTTTTGTTTCAGATAAGTTAAACTCGAGATATCATGCACATCACTTTTTCTAGCATTTTTTTACTACCTTATTTCCGCACGTGTGACGTGGAAGTGATGTCACGAAAACAAACTAATTTTTTTTTGTTAATTTTTATACTTTTGTAAAACAATAAAAAATATTTATATTTTAAAAACTCCTAAAATTTCGACAAAATTTGGTAAAATGTCCCTTAAACTAATTAAAACAATAAAAGCTTTAAGCAGTAGGTACCTGTGTCCATGAATAATTTAAGCCTCGTAACATTAACAGAAGTGAATGCTTAGCAAGGTTTCGATTTCTTCCATATTCACCAAAGTCCTCAAATCCATATATAATATCATCCTTTGAATTAAACTCCAACTCTGTTTTAATGCTCATCTCATCAAAAACAAGCACGCATTTTTTGTCTTGATTAGGCAGCAAATCAACTTTGTTTTTCAGCATTTTTAAAATATCATATGAAATGCCTGTCTGAAATGGCAATGTTTCGTACCATCGAACAATTGTTCTTAAAGAAGGTAACTCAAATTCTTCTTGCATTAAAAATTTATAAAACGATGGAGATTTATAATGAAATTTTAAGAATAAGTCCTTTTCATCAACATTCCATTTTGATTTTTTAGAGTGAAAGAGCTGACTCTTAACGAAAATACCGACACTTTTGTTTTTGTTTTTTAACATTCCATCAATTTGATTATTTTGAAATATTTTATTAACCTCATTTGGTCGCTTATATTTCTTTTTTGGAGATTTGAGTAGTTCATCAAAAGAAGTTGAATTGTTTTCTTTTTCAACATAAGAATCAATATCGTAATCAAATAAACTACCAGGATCTGAAAAGTTCACTTCACAACAAGGATCTGTTTCTGTGCGGCCAAAATTTTTAAATATATTTAAATAAGTTTTCTTTTCTCCTGTCATATTAACACTAAGTAAATTGCACTCATTAGCATTTGTTTTTAGTTTAATATAATTTTGATTTAAATTAATGTCTGCCAATACTGGTCTTTTATTGGGGGTTGGAATTAGTTTTAAAGGTTTTCTAAGAGATGGCGTAACTATCAATAGATCGCATCGGGCACACCTGTGACTATATTCATTTCAAAGCACATTGTCTAAGCTTCATTTTTCAGTATGTGTCATTCCACTGAAGTGTAAACAACATATATTTTTTTCTCTGTGAACATGTCGACTTTCGTTCCAACAAAACGCAATTTGCGGGAAGGTTTACTTTTGTGCTTCCATTTGAAGAAAAAAGCGGTTGAAGCACAACGCACGCTTACTGAGGCTTACGGGGACTATGCTCCATCGATTTCTACTTGTGAGTACTGGTTCCGTCGGTTTAAAAGTGGTGATTTTGATACGGAAGACAAAGAGCGTCCGGGCCAGCCGAAAAAGTTTGAAGATGAGGAATTGGAGGCTTTGCTCGATGAAGACCCGTGTCAAACCCCTCAAGAATTGTCAGAATCATTGGGAGTCGACGTATCAACGGTCGGCAAACGCTTGAAGGCCATGGGAATGATTCAAAAGCAAGGAAATTGGGTGCCGTACCAGTTGAAGCCGAGAGACGTTGAACGGCGATTTTGTATGTGCGAACAACTGCTTCAACGGCATAAAAGGAAGAGTTTTTTGCATCGTATTGTCACTGGCGATGAAAAGTGGATCCATTACGATAATCCTAAGCGAAAAAAATCGTGGCGACCACCCGGCCATGCATCAACATCGAGGGCCAAGCCGAATATTCATGGCGCCAAGCTTATGCTGTGTATTTGGTGGGATCAGAAGGGTGTCGTGTACTATGAGCTGCTAAAACCTAACGAAACCATCACTGGGGAACGCTACCAACAACAATTGATGCAATTGAGCCGAGCATTAAAGGTTAAACGGCCGGAATATGCCAAAAGACACGACAAAGTGGTTTTTCAACATGACAACGCACGGCCACATGTTGCAAGAACCGTCAAGGAAACGTTGGAGGCGCTGAATTGGGATGTGCTACCCCACCCGCCTTATAGCCCAGATATAGCCCCTTCCGACTACCACCTATTCAGATCGATGACGCATGGCTTGGCTGAGCAGCGCTTCACTTCTTACGAGGATACCAAAAAATGGGTCGATTCGTGGATTGCCTCAAAAGACGAATCGTTCTTCCGGCACGGAATCCATATGCTGCCAGAAAGATGGGAAAATGTTGTAGCTAACGATGGACAATACTTTGAATAATATACATTGTACCGTTGTTTCTAAATAAATGTTCAAAAACCGAAAAAAAACCTTTAAAATTAATTCCAACCCCCAATACCTAAATTTGAAAATTGTGCATTTGTTTTTACATTGGTGAACTTTGATTTTTCTACAGTTGTTATTGAATTTTTTTCTTTCTCTATTTGTTTATTATAACCACAATTTTGTAAGTCACTGTATGGAATCGGAACTGCATTCGATGAAAGCCTTGATTTAAAATTACTTAAATTCACATACTTTTTTTCAAAGTGATCAGCGCATATAAAAAACTTTTCATTTTCTATAAGCTTAGCAGAAAAACTATTTCCCGAATTTTTAATCCATACTTCACGTCTATTGTCTTTTGGCATGGCAAATCTTGGAATGCCACATTGTTTTTTATTCTTACAACCAAAATAGTCACAAAACTTCATTTTATTTAAAAATCTTCAAAAAATAGCTAACTTTCACACAACTTTTACAATACGCATACAGATTCAAAGTAAGCCAAATGTTCAAAAAAACTGATAATTGCAAACAGATGCACAACAAATTCCTTTAAAGAATAACTGTTCAATAAGAAAAGGACTATTCTAAAAATAGAACAACTGAGAAAAAGAAGTAAAGGGAAATTCCTTGCATGCAAGTAAAGACACATTATTTTGGTGCTTGCATTGACTAAAAAAATGCAGTACAAATTTCTGCCACCCTGCTCTAACGTCGCTTCAACGTCGGCGGTGTCACCTTCTATTTGTAATTATTCAATGCTTTCAGTTATGGTTTAAAATGCTCATAATTTGAAGAAATTTAAAAAAATTCTCAAGTGTAAGCAAATTTATTTTTTTTTTAATTTCTCTTTTCTTAAGAAATTTAAAACCACTACTGAAAAACATTGGAAAACTAAACTTTTTGCTTAAAATTTCTTTAGCTTCAACTGAAAAAACGTTTAAGAAAAAAATCTATTATGTTTATTTTTACTTTAAGTGATTTTACCAGGGTGCGTAGAACGGTCAGAATTCGTTTCCGCTCTGATGAGATTTCTTTGCTATAAATTTATTATTATCATAAATCAGTAGCCGTCACTTTGCCTAAGCATTTTACGAAAAAGAGTTCATTTTAATTTTCTTTACGAGTAAGGAAAGCAAAGTGAAAAGCTAGTCAATTGGAAAATATTGATATCGAGGAATGTAATTTTTTCCTTCACTTGCGATCCCTGAATTTTATAAAACAAGAAACAACCTTGGGATCAATAGAGATGCGCTAACAGAGGAGCAAAATAGTCCAAGTTGTACAAAATCAAATGAATACAGATAATTTTTGAGGTTAGCTGTGTAACTGCTTCAATAAATTGTAACTTTTAATTTATTTTAATTAATTTTGTTTTCAGCAGACTTCAAAAGAATCGTTAGAAAGTTTTTTATTGCATTATTTTTTTCTCAAATATTTGTTTTTAATTTTCTACCAGAATCTAAAGACTTTTTTCAAACCCTCTTATCAAAGTGACTACGACCCTGATTAAGAATCTACTCATAAAAAATGTTGAATTTGTTTAAATACTGAAAAGAATTTCAAAATATTTTTACACTTTTCTTAATATGGTTTCTCCTGTAAAAATTTAAAACTGAACTAATCTGAAGCAAAGAATAATACCTACACAGCTATTATCAAAACTTAAACTTTCAAAATAAGATTAATGCTTTTCGACGCTAGTCGAAAAAACTACGATAACCAAAATAAACGTATTTTCTTATTTATTGACACACGATTGCATATGAAAAAAAAACTTCATCAGTTTACTAAACAAACAAACATACATACGTACGAACGAGTAAATATACAATTTTTAAGATATAACCATGAACTTGTTTGAAGTTCGAGATATTTTCATTTATAGCTGCTGCAGTACCATAAACCTTGCACATGTTTTCTCTTTACTTTTAAAAGACAGAATAAAAGGTATGAAATAAAATTATGTAATATTTTTATGTTAGGCTCTTGACTTTTTTATAATATTTTTGTTTTGGTATGACCCCTACAAATTGACGACCATGAAAATCTGTTAGAGAATTTTATTATATACTTATCTCTGTTAACGCCTGGCTGGTATGTTTATTGCGCCCTTAGCGTATTATAAAGGCATTTTAAAATAATTACGACAAATTTTCATAACTTCTTGTATAATATTTCTGTTTAACTCTGGCAATATTTGCTTGGACTATTTGTGTTTGTTTGTTTTTTTAAACAGCTGTTGAAAGCACTCAGTGATTAATTTGAATGGTTGTTCACTCTTTTTATTTAATTGTTTACAAAATGCTTGCCGCATTCAAAGAATTTTTCTCTTAAACACAGTTTTTCTCTTATATAGCTTTTCTAGGCGTTTAGTTTTGTTGTATTATTTTTTTAGATTAAAGTCAATGTTTGTGATTGAATGTGTTGATTAATAAAATTATTTAATTTATAAGAATTATTTAAAAATTCTTTGGGAAGCAAATTATTTTTTACTGAATTTACTTAAAATAATTTTTAAAAAATGAAAATAAAAAACTTTTACAATATTTATCACTTCCTTTCAAGCGCGGATCCACGCAGGGATAACCACGACACGCCCAAAAGCTTTTTGAAAATGCTTTTTATATTCCTTGGATATTGGATTCAAAAAGTTGATTTTCAACAACAACTGTGGATTTATATCAATTTTTAGTACTGTATCCTTCTGTGTATTAAATTATGTATATTCTGTCATCTGGAAAACATTACACTATTCAACTATTTTTATTCTCTTTGATTGATTCTGGTCTTGAGCGTCATCAAAATGTTGATGACACTCAAGACCAGAATCAATCAAAGAGAATAAAAAAATGAAACGAAGTTCATTTTCGATATCGCAGAGAGTTCACTTTTTAGCTGGAAAAACAACAATAAATTTGGATTCATTCAATTGCTTCTCGTCTAATTTGTATTTTAGAAATCTCTCAAAATTGTGCAAATGTTATTAATTTTTGACAGGGGTTCATTGGAAAGGTCTTGTAAAGATCTATCGATTACATAAGTAAATAAGAATTATTTAATTCATTAAAAATTAATGTGTCCCAAATAAAAATAAAAAATTGGAGGACACTTCATCGGCATTTCCGTTGGCTAGAGACTCAAACTAGGGATTTTTCTGAAATTCAGGATATCTTAGTTTTTCATCCCAAAGGTTCAGAAATTGAGTGTGCTTTTTGATATAATTTTCGATATAATTATTTTGTACTACATTTTATTTTCCCATATACTTCGAGCCACCCTACTATATACTCATTAGCAGGGATCGGATTTTGATGACCTGAAAAACTGCACAAAATTATCTAAAAGAATGACAAAAATTACCTAAAAACTGCAGAAAATGACCTAAGAACGCAAACAATTACATTGAAAATATAAAAAATAAACTAGAAATAAAGTTTTAAAAATGAACCATTACTAAACTTAAAATTAATTTAATTTTTATATAAAGCGTTACAGTATATTACATGGTGCTTTTTTAAGTGATAAAAATTGTACTTTGCACTGACGAGAGGAACATATTTAACCGTAGTCCTACGTTGGTGTAGAAAACTAATTTTTTTTTAATTTTTATATATATCCAAAACCGTTTAGTGTTGGGATCCAATCTTACATGATTTTTATTTTATGCCAAATGTAAGCAAAAAATCACTTTCCTTATATTATCGCAATTATAATAATTTTTCAAAATATATAAAAACTTCAATTCCTCATCTACACCTCAAATTGGAATTATGATGTTTTTCTCAACGTAGGACTAAGGTTAAAAGACGATATGTCATAGGATGTACTTCTTCTTCTGATTTAATTACATTAATATTTTTACCACCTAATATTTCAGCAATTGAGCATAAAAATAGAGTTAATAAAAACTAGCATATCCTGAGTTTGTATCTAACACTTGTTTCATCTTTGTACATATGCTTTCGTCAGTCAGTTTCACCACGCACAGAGCTTTTTTTATCGAGGTCTATAAACAAATCTACTCCTTTTTCGAGAGGTAATGTTTTTAATTGTTACAGGAATATGTTTTTAAATTTACATTTTTATATTTTTTAGTACGAAAAAAAGTTAATAAAATTATTTTAGAATTACACTAAAATGACCTATAAAACCGAAAAATGCTTTAAAAACTAAAAAAATCAAAAAATGACAGCAAAATAACTTAAAAATAGCTAAAAATTACCAAAAAATGCCCTAAATCTAGTAAAAATGACCCCAAAACTAAAACTGTTAAAAAACGATGAAAAATTACGAAAAAATTACCTAAAAACTTTTCGTATTTGGAATTTGGGAAACATATATGGACGTTCTAAATAAGCAGGAAATGTCTTCGAAGCAGCAGAAAGAGATGACATCCCATCGAAATCCTAGTCCTGCTCATTATACTGCTGTGATGCTGAATTGTATTCTCTTCTTCACAGTCTTTTTAAAAATTTAATAACATTGCCTTTAAGTGAAGAAACTGAATTTTCTCAACAATTAAAACATACATACTTAAAACTAGAGATGGGCACAATCGAATAATTTCAACTATCGACAGTTAAAAATTGAATGATTTCAACTATCGAACAATTCGCTCGAATTTTCTGTTCATTCATTAACTTTAAAAAAATAGTAAATAGTGCATGAAAATATCGAATGATTTAACTAACAAATAATGTACTCATTCACTCGAATTATAAAAATAGTAGGTAGTACAAAGAACTATTATATGATGTTTGCTATCAGTTCTGGTATTCATTCATTCGACTTAAAAAACCTCTAAATAGCTATTAACTAGTGTGATTTCATTATAATTTTAATTTAATACTCTATATTAATAAATTTTATTGATTGCGTTTATTGTTTTTATTATTTTTGTACATTATTGTTTAATTTCAACAAAGCAAGAATCTTAAATGAATATTTTAATATGTTTTATTGTTTCATTGTATTCATTATCAATATAATTGGTTAATTGATATTAAAAACACTCTTTTCGTTTATCTGAAGTCAAAGATAACATTAACTTAAAGTTGTTTATTTAGAATAAATTAACATCTGCGCAAGTTTATATAATTTCCAAGTGGTTGAAGAAAATCCCCGAATAGCTTAATTAACATGCTCATTTCTGGCTTCAATTCCTTTATTTTTAATCTTTAACTCCAAGATCTTAGGGTTTGTTGCGGAATATAGTCGTTTTGAAAATATTTCACTAAAAAAGTTTTTCGAAAAACATTCTTGATATAAACGAAATGACACGTTTTATCCAACAAAATGTATATATGTATCATAAATTCAGTCTGAGATTGTTTTTGTTGAAAGTTAATATTTGAAGTTTTTCAAATTATTTATAAAATCTCAGTTAATTATTTCTTATTTATTAATTTTGAAAAAATTGTTCTTCTTCTTATTGGTTTTAGCTAAGAAATTCTTAAAAGTCTTTGATGTTTTTTCAACTTTATCCTGCTCTAAGCCCTAACAAAGCACTAAAATAAAATTCGCATCTATGTACATTAGAGTGGGTCGATTGCCACGATTCGTGGCAATTTTGTTTTAACAATATTAATGCTGCGTTCGTATACCTAAATATTTTAAGAAACATTTTTTAATTTAATTGCATTCTTTAATTTTTAAAATTATTTCGGTAATTTTCCCATTTTGTTTGGTTAAAAAAAAAAAAATTAAGATCTGTTAGTTTTGAACTCTTATAACATCTTTATTATGAAACTTATTAAAATATTTTTTTGGCAAAAAGTAAGAAATTTAATGTTTTTTTAATTTTATGAAAAAAAAAATAGTTTAAGGGGGGTTAATTGGGCTAACGGGGCTTACAAGTCGAATATGACTTCGGAAATGAAAACTCTTTGAAGAGGAAATGTAGTATTTGTTAAGCTCTTTTTAACGACACACGATTTTTTAAAATCGGACATGTTTTACTACAGTTATGAAAAAAAAAAGATAATTTCGACTGTTTTTCCGGTGGTAAAAATATATTAGAAAAAGGTAATTTTCTCTTTTGTTTTTGGAGTCTTCTCGAGGTCTGGAATCCTCTCCCATATCAAATTGGGGGTGGTTTTTCATTAAAATTTTCGAGCCTTCTGAAGCAGTTTGTTCCTTCAACGCTGACAAATCAAACAGAAAGTAAAATTTTTAAGAAACGCGTGAAAGGAAAACAACAGAACAATCGTTTTTCAAAAATATCTGACAAAAACAAAAACATCAACAACAAACAGAACATACAAATCATAACAGATTGATTCTTTTTTCGCTTATAGCAGAATTTGCTTCAGAATCAATTCATTTTTTACTTACCATAAAAGCAGACAAGGAATTTAACAATATTTACTTTATTATAAATTGTTATATACTTCATAATCGATTCCTGCAACAATAAAAACGAATCAATAAATTTTTTGTTTATTGATTCCAATTCATAGGTTTTGCTTTAAATTTATATATTCTTTGGAATACATTCTAAAATGCATCACAAGAATCCATTCAATTCCTGATTTTTTTACGAATTCATTCTCATTTTCATGGTGGGAGGCACTCACCTCTGTTGATGTCTTAGCTTCCCCAAATTGAGTGGTGAGCGTTTGCATCACAACCCAATAAAAACTGCTTGTTTGTCCTGGCGCAATGTGATACCAGTCTCTGTGCGCCAGAAATTGGAGATCAGTTGAGTCTCCAGGCAGGTAAGCTGAACAAATTATGACTTCTGTCCTACCTGCCTCAGAAGGTATCTCCACCATAGCTGCAACTTGGCCCTTGGCAGTAAATTATGGAATTAGAAGAGTATTAGTATCACGTCTGACTAAAAAGCACGCTCTAGGTCTTCCTTCATTGAAGGAATCATACAGCAACTCACCTGTGAGTGTCTTTAACTGGTTTCTATAAATGTATGGTTCCTGGATAAAGGCCACATATAGGTGATTCCGGTAGAAGCACTGTTTAAAGACTTCTGAGGCAGCCTTAGCATGTTGCAGATTTACCTATAAACACCTTAAACCCATTTTACTTTTTTGGTCGACCGGGTCTGATTCACGCTCTCTTCCATTCGGGCTCTTTCCACCTGAGGATCTAAGAGTGTCTGGGTGGCTGGCTTGGCGGGAAGTGGCCGTGGCTGTTTTTTTCTCTGAGCAGACTCTGTTCGTTGAACTTGCGTTGGTTAGCGCCATATGCTTAGGTGACGGTTTTTGATGGGGTCTGATCCCCTGTTCTCATCGGATTCAGCTTTGCGCTTAGGGTGGGGCTGCGCTTCCGTCTTCCCTACATCTTTAACCCTGACCTGTATTTGGCTGAAGTTTAGGAGGAGCTTCCCACCTTGAGCTAGGATTTTGTTCGTGTAGGCCTCATCCACAGACAGAGATATGGTTTCACCTATACTGCTCCTTTGCTGTCTCAAAACTCGCCAGCCAGATGTTGTGAGTCCCATATTTTGTCTGGAACCATGGGGGAGTTTGTAGGCATGGCATCCTCGGGAAGAATTAAGGTGATACAGATGAACAGCTTGGGTACGTCATTGCCCTCAGTCACCTTTAAGCCAGCATCTGAGAATAGTTTAAATTTCTCTGTCACAACCATGATTCAATCACGTGTCTCTTTGTTGTAACATGTTAGAGAGAGCCAACCATCCCTGGTTTGGCTGGTGATAGATCCTAGATTTGCAGACATGTTTCCAGTTTTGTCGATCTCTGTCAGCAAACTTATTTTGATATGAGTGATCTACTCATATGTAAGAATTTTTTGCGATGCATACTATGCATGATAGCAACATCAAATGCGTTCATGGCGTCTCTGTAGGATTGTTTCGAGGTGTTAGGCTGATCGTCCTGAGCATTAGCTACATCATTGCTTTGTTCTAATATACTCTGAGATGACGCACTGTCCTTGCTCTTTGGTGAAGTTTGGATATTGAGAGTGGCAGTTAGCATCTGCCCAATATCCGTTCAGGTTCTACCCGGCAAACGGAATAGAGATTCTTCCTCTGACTCCGTGGCTAGTTTGGGTTTATTTATAGAATTATCCATAAAAAGTTTATTTATTTAGGGAAATGGGATCGAGTACATGCAGAGCCCCGTATGTACGTACCAAGGCTGTTACTACAACAGGGCGCCCCGTATCTCATCGGGAAAAAACGATCGCGATGCACATATTTACATATTTATTACCCTGCACCATTCAGCCCTCGGCATGGATCCAAACACCTTGGCCTGGGAAGATTTTTATGGAGCAAGACAAGACTTATTCATGTTGGAAGCATGTTACGTCTTATTGCGTACAAAATTGTTTCTTACTATCCAACCCTCTTGCTTTTTCCTGGCTTGGGACAGGCAGATCAAAATCTGGTGGAGCTACGTAATTTTCTAACTTTTTCCATACTTGTTTATGTTTCTAGGTTTTTTATCCCCCCCTTCCAGAACGATGAAAATGGGTACGTAAAAATGAGAAGGCAAACAGGGTGTTGTTTGCTTTAAGAACCAGATGTCGGTAGTAATCACGTCAGGCAGGTCCTGATCTAGGATATTTCCAAAATATCAAAAATTGGCAAAATGGTGCGATTTAAAAAAAAAAGTTAAAAAATTACTGTTTTTGGCGGGGTTTTAGCCCCACCCTTTCCTCGTTAGTAAAGTTATCCCAAGTATCCTACTTTAAGACCTGCCTGACGTGATTACCTACAAAACGCCGCCCTCCACATCTTCACCCGACTTCTGGTTCTCGAGAAAAACGACACCCCAGTTTGAAAAAGTGATTTCGAGAAAAACGCGTTTAAAGTTTTATTACTGCACTTTGGCGCGAGTGATATATACATATATAGCTCTGTAACTACAAAAATAATTCGAACTATAAAAAATCCGTTTAGGGCATTATTTTTTAAGCATTTTAGAAGACATTTATAAAAAAAAATTTGTAAATCGCTGGTCATGTCAAAAATAATAAAACAGAGCAGTAAAATTTCTATATAAATCACCATGTTTAATAATTTTGAAATAATTTTTTTTCGGAAAATTGCTTGCAAAAAATTCGTATTTCGTATTCGCCAATTCTGTAGACCAAAACTTAACAACTAGGTCTCATAAAAAAAAATGTTGTGTGATTACATTCACAGCCTCCAGAAGTACAGTTTGGCCGAATGTGAACGAATTTCAGAATACAAATTTTTCTTCGTTGTCCGCTTCACATGAAATGACCCATTTAAAAAATTTGACACAGTAAAAAATCCCGCCTAAACACTCAAACGCCGTCTCGCCCTCTCGCCCTCTCGCCCTCTCGCCCTTTTATATGTAATTTAAAAATCCCACAAAGAGGCGAAATCCCTGTAAATCACATCACTAGATTATTCCTGTCCTACATAGCTGCACTTGTCGAGTCCTTGCATTTACATTTTTTTTTCTTTTGCAAAAATCGAACTCGAAAGCTTTTCTAAACAGAACTTAACACACCTAAGTAAAACAATATACACACACACACTCTGAAATAAAGCCAGTGCTTCAACAAGTGTTTGCAGCGTGCACGCAACGAAAACAAGTGAAACGAATGCACGAATGCTAAACTTTTACCATTCGCCTGAAAACTAACGAACGGTAGAACGAACAGCAAAGCTTATCAGCAATTCCTTTACTTAATTTGTGCTCACTTCACATTCAACTTTGAATGCAAGCAGAAGGTGTGAGCGCGTCGTAAAAATAGTCGTCATGGTCGGTGCGTGTTATTTTTTTATGTGATATTCTTCGTTCTTGATTCGTTGCTTACATTCGTGTTGGTGGGCGGCCGCCGTGTGCTGCTGCGTTCAACAGGTGATGCGTGTGCTTTATGAGTTAGCGTGTGTGTGTGTTATGCGCGGGTTGCTGCTGCTACACAGTAGTAAATTCTGGCTGATAACACAATCGTTGTTGATATAATAAAATCATCTTCATCTGAGCGAAGCGATAGAATATCGAAGCTCTCGGCGAGGTTTGAAGTTGATCTCGTGTTCAGTTTGATTTCAAACAGTCACCGACAATGTTTTAAAGTGCTGAACTAAATTAAATAAAATATTTGTGTGCCCTATTTTTGCTGTAGTGATAGAAAAGCAAGTTTGAGTTTGTGTAAAAAAGGAATATTTTTGAAAAAACGCCATTTAAGGTAGCAGAGAGAAAAAAAATTTCAATAAATTTTTGAAGTGGTTTCATATTCATTATTTGGATATTTTCACATTTTTGTGATTTATTATGGTGAGTGGCATATTTTATTACATTTAAAAACAAAACATGTTTTGTAAAATATTTTTAAGTCATAGTTCATACAAATTTATTCAAACGTTAACTGAATTGTCTGCATTTTTCTGAGAGAATTTTAAGTTGTGTTGTCCACTTAAAAACACCAAGCAATTTTCTATAGAAATTATGACAAATTTTGTTAATTTTTAAAGTATTAGTAATAATAATAAAAATAATACTAATATTATTGTTAACTTGAAAAATTGATATTTTCAAACATCTCGTTTTTTTATATGCATAAGTAAACAAGCTTAACACTTTAGCCGTCAACATTTTTTTGACGCCCACTTGTGTTGCCCAAGAAAAAAGTAAACAACCCAGCAAACCAATTGATATCGTATCGATATCGAAATGATATAGTAAACGTGATAATTTTTAGCGTTAACGATTCTCAAAAATTCTGAATAGAGTAAAATAATTGTTACAAAGGCCTTCACATTTCCCAGGCTGTTCATTCTATAGAGGTTTAAATTTTAGTTTATCCTCATATAAATTTCGATCGGTAAAAATATATCGCCATTAATAAAAACATGCTTTGAGAAAATTATTAGACAAAAGAGAAGAAAGAAAATACACGATACACGTTGGAAAGTTTAAGAATTCAACAAAAAATTGCAAAAACTTTGAATGGAAGACAAGAAAAACATAAATCAAACATACAACATTGAAATTTAAGTTTTGTCTGTGATATTTTTTCTAGTTGTTAAGTTGATTATACTGTGTTTTTATTTATTTTTAAATTTTCTGTTCGTGCGTTTAATACAATTTATTTATTTAGTACTTTGTTTATTCATTTAAAATGCATTTATGCATTTATTCATTCATTAATTTATTAATTTATTAAATAATTAATGTTTTGTATTGTCGGGCCGTTGCAATAATTGTAATTAACTTACTGTTAATTGAAAAGCTGCAGTAAGTTTATCTATTAGAGAAATTTCATGTCAGGTTTGTTATATATTCATTAGATTAGGCCGCAAAAAAAAAAAAATGTCAAAAATCCGCACCTCATATAAAAATAATAATTTTTTTCGGCACCCTGTATGAACCGCCAAAACGGTTTTTTCTTCATAACTTTGCTCTTTCCGATCATCTAATGCAATACATTGTAGAAAAGGTATTAATGAGCCCTACAATTGTTCTTTAGGTGCCATAGACCTAAAACATCAAATTCGTATGGTTTTCCACTTATACCCCCTAAAATTAATATAAAATTTTTTTAAAAAAAGCCCTTAAAAACCAATAAACTTTGTCCTTAAAAATATTTAAAAAAATTTAGATTAAAAAAAGTAAATAAAAATCTAAACATAATTTAATAACATTATTTACAGTAACTATATTTTTTGAAGAGTATAAATTTAATAAAGCCAATAAAACAACAAACTGCATGTTAATCAATATATTTTTAATATAAAAATTAAAAAACTGCAAGTTTGCATAAGAAACAACAACAATTTAAAAATATCGAAGACGCGATTATTTTTAATGAGCTCAAAGCAAATCTTGGAGTGATTCTAAATGGCTGTATCGTTTACGGCTTTGGAGTTTCGCGAAAATATGTCCTAGATACTTTTCATTCGTCACCGCAAGTGCAGATTCACTGACAACACGCACGAAACGTTTGATGCTTTGCGAGTGGCATGGAAACTCTAAAATTTTTAAAACATTATTAAAATACATGTAAAATTATTTGTTAAGATATTTTTACCAGGTATTCGTATTATCTCGTTATCTCAATATTCAAATGACGCCAATTGATTATGCGCATAGAATTGAAGGAATGGTGGTTCCGTAATTTTGAATTTACTCCAATCTATCATTTCTGAATAACATTCGCTAACAAAATTTATTGCTCCCTCTTTTAGAACATAAAACTCGCTAACCGATACTGGTGGATCGTATCGCGATGATCTTATCAAGTCTGTTACCGTACTCAATTCAAGTTGCTTGAAAGATTTATTTTGAAGCTCTAGACAGAGAGAGAGGAATAACATGCAAAATGACACTCTCTAATCTATTACAATTAATTGAAGTTAGTACGGGAACAGACCTGTTATCTAATACCCTTCTGAACGTATTGATTGGTCTGGGTCTGTAATCATGGACACAAAAAAATTGTCAGGGTGGCAAAAATATGCATTATATTCTATTATTGGACAAATTAATATTTGCAAGTCACTGACGTATCCAACAAATATATTTGAAAAAATGCAGACTTCCGTGGATGGCTTGGGGTTGGCTCTTGACAAGGTTTATTTATATAAAGGTTGCGTACATTTTTTGACGCATCTTTTTTTTATGTAAACAAAAAAATTTGACATTTGCCAAGTAGGGTTTTGTGATGCTCAAAAAAAAGAGCATTTTTCAGGGTTTCGCTGTGAACTTTGTATACTACGTTTTCATGGCGAGTTAAGATGGGGCTTACTCGGAATTAACTCGCCATAGAGAAACGAGTTGAGTTTAATTTCGCTAAATCCACGAGACTCGTTAGATTTAACTGATTTCTATTTAGTGTTGTCAAATATTCGACAAAATGTAAAACCGGTTTCTCGAATAACCCGAAAATGAAAATTTTTTAAAAACCAGTTTTTCGAATATTTAAATAAATATAACCGGTTTAAACCGCTTTACCGATAAATCTACCAAAACAACTGGTTAACATAAATATATACTTTTAAATTTAATAAAAAATTTATAGAAAAATTAAAGGCATTGTATATTTTTTTATATAGTCCATTCAAATAAAGTTTTTTTTTAATCGTATTAAAAAATGCATGAAGACAAAAATAATAGAATTAATATTAAATATATTTTATTAATATTAATAAAATGAAAAAAGTTAGCTCATTTTTAGTTTTTCTATTAATTGGCTTCACGCTTTAGGTTAGGTTAAAGTTAGGTTTAGGTGGCGGCAGATGTTTAGACCAGATCATTAAGACCATATTATTGGTCCGTCGTGATACCACAGAATAGATGAAGGGAGTAATCAAGTGAAACTATTGTGTGGGATGTTCTTAAAGTGGCAGAAGCTGTAGAAACATGTGTTATTAAATCTGAAGCAAGTGTTATGCCTGTACCTCAGTCAAATCAATTACTAACCGTTTCTCTCCACAAACTTTTCCTACCACCACAAATTACAATTTTTCGTCCTAAATTTATGTTTTAAAGTTTTTTTGTACATGGCCTGGCCAGGATGCTAGCCCGGGACCCCTGAACGACAGTCAAGCGCGCTGCCACTAGACTATCGAGGATGCCAAATGCTTACAATAACATATTTTTGTTAGACAAGTCCGTCCATTCGTCGGCAATGATAGAAAAACAACCATTTCAAGTATGAGAAAATGTCGAATATCCCGACCAGAAAAACTCGGTTTTTCTAATAATCCGAAATTGTCAATTAAAAAAACCAAAACCGAAACATCAATAAAAATTCGGTATCACGAATAAATCGAAACCGGGAATGACAACACTACTTCTATTTGTCTAAGTGAATATTGTAATTTATCATAAGCAAAATGTTCACATTAATGGGAAGCAAGAAGTTACAAAAAATTTTAATATTTTAATAAATTTTAATAATCAGGATCAACGAAATTTTTCCAAAAGTTTTTTTTACTTACCTGTGAAACTAATGACAAAAAATACATCTTAGCCTTTAAATTAATTTTTTAGTCCTTTTCCACACTTGTTCAACGCAACTACAACGCAAGTTGCTAGCGTAGCTAGTGTATTTATACCGGAACCTTCAGATTAAGCAACTTGTACGCAACAAGTTCTTTACACGTTCTCAACTTCTTCAACGCAACGCGGCTTTCCGCAATTTCCATCAGCGACTTGTTGCATCAGTTTGTTTGTTTTGTGAATTCAATTATTTGTAGTGCAGTACGCTATATATTAATATTGGCTTATTGTTCTTTTTTATTTTAATGTTATAAGAAGTACGTTTGCATAGTGACACTTGTTTAATTTATTAATGGTTTTTCAGATGTCTTACACATGTTGCATGACTTTAGAAGTAAGTCTAAAAGCATTCGAATTATAGTTGCATTGATTTTCAACTTTTTCGCTGTTGCGTTGAAGTTGCGTTGAAATTGCGTTGACCAAGTGTGGGAAAGGCCATAGACTCGATAGTTTGCATGTAAAATCATACATTTAAAAATAGGAGGAATTTATGCTGTCTACTTTATCTGATTTAATTCATTTTTGCAGGTAGCGCGTAACTTGAAGCCTATACAGCCACGTATATACAGTATTTTGGGAATCATGGACCGATATTACATTGGCAATGTCAAGTCTAAGTCAATTCACAAAGCAAAAAGTCACAAAAAATAGGAGTTTTTAAAGTAGTAAAACAATATTATTACTATTAAATTTACTCCAAAATAGTTTCATATTCAAGAAACTGTGTGAATTTTTTGCTCTTATGACTACGCTCTCTTGCTTTTATTTTAATATAAGGTTGCCAAATTGAGAAAATGTCAAAAATGTACGCAACCTCTATATGAATGAACCGCAAACCAAAATGGTGCATACACTTTTACAATAAATGCGACCAGTTTGCGTAGAGCTGCAGAAGGATGTTGTTTCGATACATAAAGACGTAAAAATCTTGAAGTGGTTGTCAACCAGCGTGCTGTACTCACTAGTCCGGGCTTCTCACTAGCGAGTTTATCATTGCAGATACCGCTGTTGACACTGGCAACCATTTGGAAGTGATGACGCTGGTGATTACGAATTGCTTTCATGCTACTGGGCATAAAACCCATAGTAATATTGGCTCAAATCCTTGTGCGATATAAGGATAAAGTATAAGATTATGTTGCTAAAAAAGTTATGATATGAACGTATCTTTAAATAAAACTTACCGGTAGTTTTTCACAAGCTAACAGTTCTGATCCCATTTCTCCCGGCCAAATTCCAGGTAGTTTTTGTTTGCCAAAGTAGTGAGTAATTAGAGCTTTAAGAGGTAGCTTATTAAAATGGAAAAGACATATATTTTATAGTAATTAAATAAACGTTTACGCTTGTTTATGCCCCGTGCTTACAGCAGTTCCATCACAGCTTATTTTATTTGACCGCTCTAAGCTTTGATCGACTGTAACTTTTTGATTCTCAACTTTTTTAAATACCTTTAAAGACAAAGTTTATTGAATTTTTAAGGACTTTTTTTTATAAAATAATTTTATTCATTTTTGGGGGTAGAAGTCTGTGTAATTGAAATAACTTTACGAATTTGATGTTTTAGATCTATGGCACCAAAAGAACAATTGTAGGGCTCATCAATACCTTTTCAACTATGCATTGCATTTGAAAAACCGTTTTTTCGGTTCATATGGGGTGCCTAAAAAAGATTGTATGTCCACGTAACTCTATCGAGGTAAGTTTTCACATGAGGGGCGGACTTTCGAAACTTTTTTTTGTATGGGGACTGACCAGGTCTAATATACATTCAGCTGTTGCCAGCTAATTAGAAACACTTATGGTAGGGGATAATTTGAAAATGTTTTATAGTTAAAAGTTACCGTTAAGTTTTGAATGGTATGTGCTGTAACATAATAGCTGCGTTTTATTCGTTCTGGTTTAACCAGTGAACGAATAGATCGCATTAGTTAAAGCTTTGTAATTGTCGCCAAATGATATGACCAAACGGCTGATTGCAAAACAATACCATTACTGCTTCTGACCGCTTGGGGCATTGTCGACGATGATATGACTAAGCAGCACAGATGTTTCTTTTGCCAGCATTGGGTGACTAAGAAGGGTTGTAAACCAAACTCTTACTTGCGAGTGCTGCCACAAACTAAAACCAATAGCGACATCTATAGAGCCGTAGCGAAAAAAAATAGATCAATGAGATGAACTAGCTACTGAGCAAGTTCATCTTTTTGTTAGTGTTCTTGTTAATTTAACTTAAATCACTGAAGCAATTTAAATAATTTTTAATTCATTTAAACATACTATGAAAATTTTTTATATTTGGTCGGGACATTTAATAAGAAACGAATATGTCTTCCGTAGAAAATAGGAACGTTTTTCTGCTTTTATGCATTTTGTTAGCAATATTTAGTAGAATAACCTTTCAACTTGATGACGGCTTGGCAACTGCGTTGCATGGACTGCATTAGATTGCGACAAATTTCAACGCGAATGGTTTCCCACGCAGCTTTGTTTTTATGAAATAGTTAATTAGAATTTGAGAAATTTTGAGCACTTATTACCTTTTTGACGTCACATAAGTCCTCTATAGGATTTAAATCTCCACTGGACAATGGCCAATTGAGTTATCTTTAAAGAATTTTTTTGCAATTTTGTCATATGTTTGGGATCATAATCTTGTTGAAATGTCCAAACAACCGACAAATTTTCTTCCGCCCATGGCAACATGACACCACGTCAAATATTTATATATTTTTCTTTGGTTAAAATATCATCAATTTAATGAATAGGACCAACTCCGTTCCACGAAAAGCATCCCCAAACATATATCGACCCGCCATCATGCTTTACAACCGGTGAAATGTATTTCTGATGAAGCGCAGCCTTTTTTGGACACCTTACGTATTTTCAGTCAGGTCCTATGAGATTGACCTTAGCTTCATCATTTCAGACTACGAATTTCCATTGACTTTCGGTCCAACTCGAATGAGCTTTCCCAAACTCTACGCGCCCGTTTCTTTGCTTAAACTTAACCAATGGTTTCTTGCGTGCTATTCTTGCGTTAAGGCCAATTTCGACATTACTTCGTGAAAAAGTTTTGATATGGTAACACTATTATACGATTCAAGTGCACGTTTATTGCCTACAGTAGTTAGGAGAGTCCATTAATTACGTGAGGTGATTGTGCTATTTTTTGATCCCCCTCCCCCTCTAATCACACGTGAGATTGTTCAAAAGGCGTGTTTTCAGTGTAAATATGTTAATATATGCTACATTGTATTGGATTTATTAATATAAATATTAAATATATATATATATACATAAATTATGTTGATTTTATATACAAGGTCATTTAGAAAAATCTTTAAGCTATAAATATAAATATTATTGTGAAAATTTAGTCATATTTTAGTAGAGAAACACGTTTTACTCAATTTAACCAGTTATCTCATAACTCTACACTGTTTCTTTCGGATAAAAAATTACGTCATCTTTGCGAGAACCTTCTCTCCTCCACGTGAGAGTGAGTGAGATTTGGCTTAACCTCCCGCCCCCCTAAACGCCTCACGTAATTAATGGATGCCCCCTTATCTTGGGGTCTTCTTCTGAAATACGCTTGATTTTTTTATCAATGTAGGCTGTGGTTTTCCTTAGGCATTTCTTCCGTTGAACGTTCATGTGAGCCTCATAGTTTCGAAGATGCTGAATAGCATTAAAACCCATCTCTTTGTAACATTTCATTTGATAAGCAATGTTCTGGTACGAAAGTCCTAACGCTTGGAGCTCAATAATAGCTTTTCTTATGGCTGGAGTACAGTTCTTGGCTTTACCCATTTTTACTGTAAAAAAATTGGATTCAAAACATTGTTGGATTTGTTACTTACCTATTAATTAAAACACAAATGGATTTTTCAAAAATGAAATTTTTAAAATGCAAATTTTTTAAGAAAGGAGAGAGATATCTTATTGAAACTTGGCACATTTATTTTTATGTAAAAATAGTATTCAAAACTTTTTTTTTTATTTTTCCAGCGTGTTTTTTTGCTGCTGCAGGTTTTTGAAAATCATATCAAAAAATCACTGCGGGCGTGATTTTGGCTCACTGGAACGTCTGAAAAAAAGGGAAAAGAGAAATCAGCATCAAAGCCGCTATAGATTGAACTATAAGAATTTTTTGGCAAAAATTGTCAAAATGGCGTCGTTTTTTCGAAAATAGCCAATTTTTGGACCAAAAAGTCCCTTGAAAACCAAAAATACTTCACCGATCTTTCTATCCGTAGTTCAATCTATAGACTTATATGTGCACAATAACACATTAAAATTACAGAATGATCAGTGTTAGTAATTTGTTGTTTTTTATCACACCCGCCAACTGAAAAAATGTGATTTTAGAAAAAGCGCTTTAAAGTTTTTAACACCGACTATACGGTTTTGACGCTCTGCGTTTAAAACCTTCGCCATTTAATGTAGAAATTAATTTCTAATTTTATATCATTTCAAATAGATTTTTTGAGGTCTTTTGAACAAAAATCTATCATAAAAAAGTTGATTTTTTGAAAATTCAGGTGTGCAATGTCCTCTTAAAGAAAGCGATAATTTGCACAAACTTTAATGATTTAATGATTGACCACTGAATTTGTTTCTAATTAACTGTCACACTTAATCACTACATCAATACGAATAAACTCAATTTAGTTGAGTCAATAAAAAAAGTGATTTACATTAACGGGACATTATTTGCATAAAAAGGAAAAATAATTTTCTGAAGCACAAAATATTAACGGTGAACCCAAACACGCATTACCCAGTGAACAAAACATAATGATAGCTGAAGCGTTTCTTATTAGTTGGCAACAGCTGTATATTAATAAATAAATGGCTTTTTATTTTAAGATACAATAAACCTTGAAGAAGGCAGGAAATAACTACCGAAACGCCGGAAAAAGATGAAATAAAGTTTTTTATTTGCATTTAGTCCAAGACCAAAAAAGCGAGCAACGTTTATTTAAAATGAAATCAAAATTGGTCAATTATAACAAATAAACATGCTTTCGTTTGTCTTTAAAGAAAAACTCGATGGAAAATAATCATTAACCCAAGGTCTCAACACTATTAGAATGTTACAAATACGTTACGCACACTCCAGTTTCTTAAATTGGTACCGTTAATTGAGTTTATTTGTCATAGAAAAATGATTTTTTATACCCTGACGTGTCGACGATAAAATATCTTGAAATACCACAAATATTAATTAAATGACTTCATATTCTGCAAATAGTCTAAAAAATCAAATATGCCTTCTGAGTAAAAATTTTTCTCTGAGTCAAAATCAATAAAAACCACGCGAACCGTCCATACAGAGTATCCATTTCTGAAAAGAATAAAATCTCCGTAAATTTCACAAAATTAAATCCAATGCCCTCAAATTTTGCACATTTGTTTTAATTTTTATTATGAACTCTTAAGTTTTGATTTTGACAAAATAAATTCAAAATTTCGTCTAACTCCCATACAAAGTGACGTCATCATTATAGAAAATTCGTAATAAGTTTCACAAATATTAAAGTATTAATTAGATGTTTTACACATTGGTTATGACATTCAAAATGTTTTAAATTTAAAAATGAAAAACCACCGAACGTCATCATAATAATAAAACAGTCGTAGATAATTCCTAACTAGTTTTTTATTTACATTACCAGAGTGTAAAAAATCGAATGTTTAATGTTTTGTTCTTGAAAATTGCTAATTAGAGCAGGAAGCAATATTGCATTCGAATTTTTTTCAACGGTTTAAAAAATTTCTTATGTTTTCCTAAGAAAAGTCATATTAAAAAAAGTTGCAGCAAACATTTTAGGAACAAATTTAGAAAAACGGCCCTTAAAAAACATACTTTGAGCTTTCTTTTAACTATAATGCTTATTTATTTATATATTGTCTAAGCAAGGGAATTTTTTTTCCCTCAACCCTAGCTTGATTTTGTTTTCGAAGATATGCAAATCGAAATGGGCGTGGTTCGCCCACCTAAATGACATGAATTCAACAACAAGTCAAACAGAAAAGGAGATAACAAAAGAAAACTTAAAAAGCAACTTACATATTAATATATTTTGTACATAGTACAAAATCCGCGCTGGACATAGTTGCTCTACTGCTATGATAAAGATTTTGGACGATATAAGAAACTCGTATGACAATGGATCAGTAACTCTGCTATGCTTACTCGATTTTTCAAAAGCGTTTGACACAGTTAATCACCATTTACTATGTTATAAGCTTAAATATAAGTATGGTTTTAGTGACAGCGCTGTGTTACTCCTGAACAACTATCTTTTCTATCGAGTACAGAAAGTTAAGGTCGGTGAAAATTATTCAAGTCTTTCGTCTGTTTGCAGTGGGGTTCCCCAAGGATCGGTACTAGGTCCTCTTTTATTCTCCATTTTTACAAATGATATTTTCAGCGTTTGCAGGCATTCGTCCATGCATGCTTATGCTGATGATATTCAGATATATCTCTCACGTAGAACTGGTCTCATGGAAGTATAAGTCAGTGGGCTGTAAGCAATGGGCTTCAACTTAATGCTGCGAAATCATTTGTATTACCCACCAGCAAAGGTAATGTCTTCTTTGAAGATATACCGGACCTTATTTTAAAAGACCAAAAGCTAAGTCTCGTCAGCAAAATCCAAAATCTAGGTTTTCATATTAATTCTACACTTACCTGCAGTGACCACATCAACAGTGTGGTTCAAAAAGTATATTATAATCTGCGTAATCTAAGAGTTTCAGCTGATTATACGCCAGTTGAATTGAAACATAAGCTTGTTCTTCAACTTATACTACCTATAATTACTTATGCAGAATGTGTTTATAGCAATTTGGACTCCCGATCTGAATTAAAATTAAACTTAGCATTTAACCAGGTTACACGATATGTTTATGGGCTGCGAAAATTTTATCATATATCTCAGTTTAAAAAATCTATTCTTGGAAGTGATATTATTAACTATCTCAATGCTAGAAATTGTGTCTTTCTGCATAAAATAACAGTGTTTAAAACGCCTCCTTATTTGTTTGAAAAAATTCGATTTGGTCACTCAACAAGAAGTTTCATGCTGACCCCACCGAGTTTCAACTACCTCAACTCCACAAGATTATTTTTTATTAATGCCACTCGTCTTTGGAATTCCTTACCGAGCCATGTAAGAGCTTTAAGGGAAATAACAAGATTTAGACTTCCCGTATTTCAACATTTTGCTTCTAAATAACGATTCATAAATTCGCCAGTTTTCTTTAAATCTATACTTTCTTCTTGTCACTTTTTGTTTTTCTCACTTAATTACTTCAGTTGTATACTCTATCTGGATTTCTCTATTTCTACTTAACATTAAGATTAATTTTATAATAAGTTTAATTGTTTAAATTAGGTTTAAGAAAATCTTTAATTTGTATAATCCTAAAAATATTGTTCCAACTTGTACATTAAAAGAACTAAGTTCTTATCGTACTATAAATAAATAAATAAATAAATATCATTAGAAAAGATGCTTATTAGAACTATTTCCTCTGTTTCATTCCATCCCAGTAAAATGATTTGATAAGCGCATTTGGAATATAAATTATTTGCAAGTCAAATAATTAAGGAACAATGTAGATATTAACATTTTAGCGATGCATTAAATTTTTAGTGAAAGTTATAAAAATATATCTGAAGTAATTTTAAAAAGTAACAAAATTTAGTATGAATTTACACAGTAGATTCTTTTTCTAATGGAAAGAATAAAGAATCTGATAAATCTCTTAGAATCCTTTGTTTTCGCAACAATTAAATTTTTTTCTTCATGCTCATCGTCACTCAAAAAAAAAAAAAAATAAAAATAAAATTGTAAGCCCTAAACATATAAACATAATTTTATTACAAATTCTAATCAGAAAATAAGCCAATCGATATTAATTCAACTATCGCGCCAAATTTGTCGTTAGGACGATAGCACTTGCTAGCTGTTTGCCGCCATTCTTGTCTGAACTTCATCTGGAATTTCACTCTATTTTGAGGAAACGAGAAATATTGAGCAAATGAATTTAAATCAGTTTTAAAAATCAATAAATATAAAAAATAATAATATATATAAAGTTTTGGTTTTCAAAAATGATTAAAATTGGACTAAAGTTTCATTTACATTAGTAAAATTTTTGAAATTACGGAATGTCCCCCGATGTTTTTTTTTCAGTTAAAGTTGTTTGCAGTCGCTCATTTTCCTAGAAGCAGCCATTTAGTGCACCGTTTTTCCCTAATGCTCTAAACTCACTTTAAGCTCTTTATTGTATGTTCCTGCTGTTTACAACAGTTATTTTTGCCAATTTATTTTTCTGTTTTGTTTATTTTCAACTCTTCTCAATCTTAACGGTAGCTCTTGGGATGCAGCATGAAGCACTGTTTTCTTTCAAATCTTACATTGTTCTTATTTTGCCCGCCAAAAGTGGTAAATGTGTTTTAAACTAGTCTTTCAAAATAATGCTAGAGCTGTTTTCAAAGAATGTGTGTAGATAAAAATGTCGATTTGTATCGAGTACGAGATGGTTCCAACATTTTTTGCCACACTCCCATATACCCTTCACAAATCAATAAAAATGCTATATTTCGTTCGGCTTTGGTCGAAAATTTGGTAATTTGGTTGATATGTCTATTTTCGGCAACTGTAATAACAATGGGCGTGGTTGCCTTAATTTTATGTTTACTTTTCAAAGGATAAGCGTGGAGTGAAGCAAAGTGCGCCAGTTATAAGCTTTATTAAGCTGAAATTTTGGCAATCGATTTGTTTTGAGTACGAAATGGCTTAAGAGGAAAAAACGTTGCCGCACCCTCTTTTACCGCTACCAAATCAATAAAAATATATTGACGTTATATTTCTGACGGTGTTGGTCGTATTAGACTAAGATTAGGTAATTTATTTTCTTTATTTCGTGTGTTTTGTGTGGGTAGCACCAGAAAGGTAGCAGAAGAAATGTTGAGAGGAAAAAATTATTGGGAGCAACTCATACGTTTGGCTCCCCTGGGGGTCAAAAATTTTTTGATACAAACTATTATAGAGTTTTTTTCTATTTATTGCATTTTTTGCTTGGGTACTTCCAGAAGGGTTGCAGATAGATTGTATGTGTGCTCAGAAGAAATGTTCAGGAAGAAAAATTAATAGGACCAGCTCATACATTGGACCATCACAATAGAGCCCCCTACATTAGATAATATTTTTTCAATTCGAAATTAGTGAATCACTTACATATATCTCATAATTTAGATATCACAAACCATGAAAATCAGTATTACCAATTGAATCACTAACCAATGACAGTAAAATTTATGTTTGTATAAAATCTCAAATCTCCGAGAGTTATTTACCGATTGCCTTAAAATTTTGGCACAACAATGCATTCAAATAGGGTCATGTTTTATTTAAAAAATTTCGCCACCCCTTTTTCCCTTTGTTATGGGTCCAAGTGGCGGTCACTATATATACTGTTACCCACTGTCACCAATCCATATATATGTATATAAAAACCAAAGAAACGTATTTCTGATGGGTATAGACTCTAAAACTACTCGGCCGATTGCACTGAAATTTGTCAGTCGATTGCTTTGAATGAATCAATAAACATGCAATTCAGTAAACCTCCCACGTGCAACATTTTTAAAGCATATAGTTACATTAAACGAATTAAACAAACCGTTTAATTTGGGAGTCGTTCTCAAACTAACTTTATTTTTCAAAACATCTTATAGCTAACTTAAACATACATGATACATAATGTTCTTATAGCTAACTTACACATACATGATACATAATGTTCTTATTAAATACTGCAGCTGCATTGTTCTCACGAAAAGTGTCAACTAAACATTTGACGCTTGCGTGGGAACGATGCACTGGAAAACGGCCAACTGACAAAAAGTCACGTATGCTGGTCATTTGAGTGGACCAGCAGCTGGACTATACGTTACTCCACCAACCCCAGATTCAACAGTCCCTGTTGAACTAGGAATTACATTTAAGTCTATATTTACTTCATTTTTCTGTTTCTTACATTTATTTATATAAAAGTATAATATTAAAATAATAGCTATCACAATTAATAATAATATTATATTAAACCCATAAGATATATTTTTATGATATTTTAATTCTTTTATAAGCTTAATATTTTCAACTTGATTAATTTTAATATCTTCAAATGTTATTTGTTTTTCGAATGTAGCATTAAGATCATTATTAGGGTAAAAATATTTTTCATGTTCAATATTTTTCCAATTTTGGAATGTATTATTATTCATTTCAATGGTACAATTTGAAAAATTTATAAGATAATGTTTATTTATTACAATCTTTCTGTCGTCACAATTTTGCTTTAATCTTATATTTATTGCATTCTTTACTAACAATGTTTCACTATCCAATTCCTCAATAGTTGTTTTGTTATTCCATCTTAATTTACAGCTATTTTGACAGATACAATTTGTACTTAGTTTAAGTTCTCTCAGTATCGCATTTTCTTTGTAAGTGAACATTTTATTGTTTATTGTGACAATATATTCGTTTGTTTCATCGATTTCTAAAAAATTTCTATTAGGTAATGGAGTAATTAGTTTTAAGTCTGTCGAGATGTAGTTTCGGGGAATTTTTAGTGCTAGTATAAGTGCATTGTCTTTGTAAGTCATCAGTCCTAGTCTAATGAGTTTCAGTTTGTAAAAATCTATTTTATAATTTTCGATTTCTTGTGGTGTAAGGATTCCCGGATGTACTAAACCGTGTTTGGCAGATGCAATGTTATCCTGAATATGGTTAATCTTATCTTCAATGAATTTTAATTTTAGCATTTGGTCAGTGTATAGAAGTCTCCTAGCAATTTCGTTATGTTGTTGTTTCACCTCGCTTAAAACGTCTTTTACCTTAATCCTGTCTTGTTCGATGGCTTTTTTCAAAATAGTAATCGTTTCATTAAAGTGTTTATTGATACAGATTTGTTTATTGATCGTTGTTATGGCATTGTGGCTATTCTCTTCGGTTATTTTTAAATGTTCTAAAATTTCTTGTCTGTCATCATCGTCCATGAGGCCGAAAAGCCATTTGTCAAAAGTTCCTGCAACGTTTATGAGTCCCCTTTTTTTCCTCAAATTAACATTAGGAATTATTGACATAACTTTAGATTTAATTATTTTGATTTCTATTTCTAACAGGTCTTTATTGTCAACATCTAGATGAGCTGGATTCTTCTGAATTTGGTCAACAATGTCATAAATTTCATTTGGATTAATAATATGTAAAACTATATTGGTTGCGTTTACTATTTCCACATTTTTTATCTGGATTTCCGCATAGCCTGTTTCGGTTTGGATAATATTTGTCTGGAGAAGTGCAATAGCAGCCATTATTTGTGTTAGGAAGAGGATTTCCATTGGAATCATCATTTTTCCTGA
Organism: Dichetophora obliterata; assembly: GCA_963920525.1. Taxonomy (NCBI): domain Eukaryota; kingdom Metazoa; phylum Arthropoda; class Insecta; order Diptera; family Sciomyzidae; genus Dichetophora; species Dichetophora obliterata. Next base: position 52,562,414 of record OY986435.1, read on the forward strand.
AATTTAAAATTCCGTTTAAAAACTAAATTTGAGAATATCTTCCACTATTGGTTCAACTTAGAATACTCTAAATGTATTTTAATTGTTTTGGAAACTTTGGCGTTCAATCAAGGTTTTGGAATTTATTTTTTCTTCTAACCTGTGTTTTGTATATTTTTTTGAATTTGTTCTGATTGGATTTTATATAATTATCCTCAATTCTGTAGTTAGAAATTCTCTTGTATTTTGGATTCGACTTGCCAATTTTATTGTTTTTAGCAAACCTATTTTCAAAATTTATATTTGTTCTATTTGTATTGTTATTAATTTTATTAATTTTTTTTGTTTTATTTTCGTGGATTGTTTTTGAAATTTGTCTAAGTTCGTTTTCCGAAATAACGTTATTTAAAAAATGTATAGGTTTCATTCTTGTCGTTGAATGAATTGAGTTATTGTAAAAAGTTACTGCCTTAAATACTTGTTCATGTATATCGTCAACATTATTCAAATCTGCATTAAAAAGTCGAACATGTTCGTTAAGTGTTTCGTGCAGTCTTTCTACGTCTGCGTTACCAGTTTTTAAATATGGTGTAGTGATGTGAATGTCAATATCGTTTTCTCTAAGAAATTGTTTTATTTTATTGTTATCTGTTATAAGAAGTTTTGGTTTCCCTAAGTACTGAATCCTAGTTTTTATTCCCTCTATTATTGAAACCCATGTTCTATCCTTTAAATGATATGCAGTTGCATATTTAGTTAATTTGTCTATACTCGTAAGATACATAATATTTCTTTTAGGGAACCAAATATCGAAATGAACTATGTCATTATGCTTTTCTGGAGTTTCTGTAACATTAAAGTTGTGCTTAATTGGACTTCTGTCAAATTTTGCCAAATTGCACATTTCGCAATTATTAATATATTTTTGAATGTCTTTTTGCATATTCGGGAAATAACAGTATGTTTTCATTTCCGGGAATACTTCGTTTATACCCCTGTGGTTATTTCTTAAATGTTCATTTTCTATAATATTAAGTAGTTTGTCCCTGTCAGTTATGTCTTCAACCATTTGATTAGATTTCAGAACCTTGAGATTTTTGTTATTTGCAAAATATTTTATATAAAAATCTTGGAACTTAAGATAAAGTTTGTCGCTAGAGCAAAATACTACTATCAAACCTTTTTCTGGTATATTTTCTCGCATTAATTTTAAAATGTCACTTTGTGGTTTTATTCTTAGGGTGTGCCTTATTTTCTTTTTAAACAATATCTTTGAACGACATGACTCAATAAGTGAGTCCTCAAGTATTAACTGATTTTTGAAGAGATTAATGGGCTTTTCTGTAATTGGAATAAAATAAGTACTGTCAGTCTCTTCACTGTGCACAGTTTCAATATCCTCTTCGAATAATTCATTTAAATTTATTAATACGTCTTGGGTTTCTGATTCTTCGTAAGCAATTCTGCTCAAACCGTCTGCTATTACATTTTCTTTACCTTTTATATATTCTATATTAAAGTCAAATTCGTTAAGCTTAATTTTCCACCGCTGCAACTTAGAGTTGGGCTCCTTTAAATTATTTAACCATACAAGTGGGCGATGATCTGTCTTGATTGTAAACTTACGGCCGAATAGATATGGCCGGAAGTATTTCGTTGCCCAAACTATAGCCAAGAGTTCTTTCTCTATGGTACTATAATTCTTTTCGTGACCATTAAGTGAGCGACTTGCATAGCATACTGCTTTATTACCCTGCATGAGAACTGCTCCTAATGCAAAATTACTTGCATCAGTGATAAGCGTGAACGTTTTAGTAAAATCGGGGTGAATAAGTATAGGGTCTGCTTTAATCAATTTCTTCAATTTTTCAAAGGAGTTAATGTAATCTTGATCCTTTGTATTTATTTTAGCTTTTTTCTTCAAAAATTTGACAAGGTGATGGGCAATTTTAGAGTAATCTTTAATAAATCGTCTATAATAACCCGTTATTCCCAGGAAGGATTTTATTTCCTTCTGAGTTCTTGGTAGTCGTATTCTGTCAATCGCCTCCACTTTTTTTGGATTAGTTTTGATTCCATCTGAGGTTATGACATGACCTAAAAACTCCGTTTCTTTGGCCAGAAACGTACATTTTTCTAATTGAATTTTGAGGTTAGCGCTGTTTAAAGAGTTCAATACTTTATTTAATGATTCTAAATGTTCTTCTAAACTGGTAGAAAAAATCAGAATATCATCTAAATAAACGATACAGATTTTGTTTAAATGAATGGCATACGAAGAAACTCGTAGTGCCCATTGTTTGTTGAAAAAGCTGTCTTATGAACGTCATCGGGATGCATTTCAATCTGGTGGTAGCCTTTTACCAAATCCAGCGTGGAGAAATATTGGCATCTACCCAATTTGTCAAATATATCGTCTATATTTGGTATTGGAAACCGATCTTCAATTGTTATGCTGTTTAATTTTCTATAATCGATAACAATTCTCCAATTCTGTTTATTGGAAGTATCAGATTTTTTTGGAACTATCCAAATAGGGCTATTGTATGGGCTATTTGATTCTCTAATAATGTTCTGTGCTTACATTTCATCTATTTGTTTGTTTACTTCTTCCTTATGAATTTCTGGATACCTATACAATTTAGAGTAGATTGGTAAATCGTTCTTTGTTATGATTTTGTGCTTTGTTTCGTTTGTAAAAGTTAAATTTTCAGTACCATTATAAAATATTCTTCTATGTCTTTTAATTAAAGTTTTTAAAACATTTTCCTCATGCTCGTTAAGATGGTCTGTTCGAATTAAGTCTTCAACATTATGGTTTTTTTACATTATTATTTATAATTTCTATGGTGTTTTCTTTATAAGATATTTGGTCATACATTTCTTCTTCTTGGGAAAAATATAGTGTTATGCAGGAGTTACTGGTTATAAGTTGTCTGTTAGGGTAGTCTATTACACAATTAAGGTCCTGAAGGATATTGTTCCCAATTAGTCCATCATAGTATTTACTAAAATTCCACTCTACAAACTCGCAGTTATATTTATCCAAATTGAATTCTTTAAAAATTGGAAATTTACAAACATACTCTATTTGGTGTGTGTTCCCTAATGCAGTGATTGAAGCTGTTATTTTATGTTTCCACTTCGGTTGACAGACATTCTTATTAATGATACTGAACTCTGCTCCGGTATCAATTAAAAAGTACAGTGTTCGAATATGATTGCTGATTTTTATATAGGGTAATTTTCTTCCCTGCTTAACTGAAAATTTGAAATGTCCATTGGTACTACATCACCATTTTGGTTTGATTGTCTAGTTTGGTTTGAGAATCCCGTACGGTTCAATGTATTCTTCTGGTTTGTAAATCTCGTACGGTCCGATATGTTTCTTTGGTTTCCCTGTTGGAAAGGTGTACCGTTATATGCTAAGTTATGGTTATAGTGTCCATTATTTGGGCTTGCATTAGCTAAATGAGGTGTATTTGAATTATAAGCATGGTTGGGGTTATCGTTCGACCTAGTATTTATGTTCATGTTATTTCTAGAGTGTCCGTTAAAATTGTTTCCCCTGTTATTATTCAATGTATTGTTATTATAGCCCCCACTGTTTGAGGTGTGATTGTCGTTCTTGTAGTAATCATTCTGATTAATAGTATTTTTTTTATTGTTCCTAAAATTGTCACTAAAGTTATTTCTATTATAACTATTATAACTTTTAACTACTGGTCCAAATAACGTGTACGATTGATGGTGTGCTTCCAAAATTATTTTGAACGCGTCTTCTAAAGATCCCGGGTTCCTGGCGAAAATCATAGTTTTCGTCGGTTCCGGTAAGTGATCCCTAAATACTTTTAAGGCGATCCTATTTATTTCTGTAATATCGTACAGTCCGTCTTGGTGGGTTGATTGGCGGTTTACCAACCTGTTTACTATCTCATTTATTTTAAAATAGTAGCTTTCGATAGTACCATCAAGTCTCGTTGTTTTAAGCCTGTCCATTAGTTCGTTACTGTTGGTCTTTTCACCAAATTGATTAATTAAAATACTTTTCAACTGCGGCCAATCTTCCACAGGTCCATGCCTGTGTATGGCCTGTCTTGTCCGTCCGATGCATTTGTTTTTCATGTAATTAAATAGAATCTTTTTATTGTTTGCATCGAAATCAACCAGCGTCGGTAAAAGGGCTTCCATTTGGAAAATAAAGTCCGTAAGTTGGGTTGGGTCTGTCCCGTCAAAATCACGTATATTTTTTATGCAGTTTAATGCTATGTTAAACATATTTATTGTATTTGAATCCATTTTTTTTTTTTTTTTTTCAAAAGAAAATTTCCGCTTAAAAATTGTATTTATATCAAACTGATATTATTGTGTATTATTTATATAAAACAGTTTAAGAGAACTATAACATGAAAAATACAAAAATATTTTATTTTAAATACTAGTTACAAGCTTCAGGATCCAGATGTTTTCTTTATTTTCCTGCTTCTCGTTCTGCTGATCAGTTTGGTTCTTTGCTCAACCTTGCTTCCTTCCTTTGCTCAACTTTGCTGTTATAATTTGCATGTGTTGGTTTTTTTTTTTATTTTATTAGGCTTTCAGTTCTCCGTTTTACAATTTTATTAAAGTTATTTGTTTAATTATCTCTTAGCTAGAGTTTTAATTCCTTCGTTTTATAATCTTTTATTGAAGTTATTTGTTCAACTATCTTTGAAAAAAAAAATTTTTTCTTTTTTTTTTTTATTATAATTTGTTTAAGTCACTCTTGTTCTTTAAATTTTAAAAACTTTCACTTCGTTTTGTTTTTTCGACTTTGCTTAAGTTAGTCTTGTACTTTAAATTTAAAAAACTTTCACTTCGTTTTGTTTTTTTTCGACTTTGCTTAAGTTACTCTTGTACTTTAAATTTTTTAAAAACTTTCACTTCGTTTTGTTTTTTCGACTCTGCTTAAGTTACTCTTGTACTTTAAATTTTTAAAAACTTCCACTTCGTTTTGTTTTTTCGACTCTGCTTAAGTTACTCTTGTACTTTAAATTTTTAAAAACTTCCACTTCGTTTCGTTTTTTCGACTTTGTTTAAGTTAGTCTTGAACTTTAAATTTTAAAAACTTTCACTTCGTTTTGTTTTTTTTTTTTCGACTTTGCTTAAGTTACTCTTGAACTTTAAGCAAAAATCTTAAGTTTTCCTCGTCGCCAGTTACATTAAACGAATTAAACAAACCGTTTAATTTGGGAGTCGTTCTCAAACTAACTTTATTTTTCAAAACATCTTATAGCTAACTTACACATACATGATACATAATGTTCTTATTAAATACTGCAGCTGCATTGTTCTCACGAAAAGTGTCAACTAAACATTTGACGCTTGCGTGGGAACGATGCACTGGAAAACGGCCAACTGACAAAAAGTCACGTATGCTGGTCATTTGAGTGGACCAGCAGCTGGACTATACGTTACTATATGGCATAGTTAACCCTCATCCGACCCTCAAAAACAGTCACAAATAAAACCCTAAAGGGTGAAATTTTGTACGCCTAATTAATTAAAAATTATTAATTTTCTTTTATATACATTTATTTTGTTAAACTACAGTTTACTATTTACAGTTAGTGCAAAAGTAGAAAGCAGTTTTATGCTCACCTCATATATATTTGTTGCAGGAAGGAATATGCTTTTCGGTCGTTCTTTCGCATATGAGTGAAATTTCACCCGAAGGTCGCTTAAGCTACCGTTACCGTTATGTTTTATAAACCATAATATTGACATCATATTCTAAAAGGAACATTTTATACAAATACCATACTTTTCATTAATTATGCATTAAAAATGAGCTAGGTATAGCGTTTTAAACTTCAAAATGGGTGAAATTTCACCCGAGGGTAGGATGAGGGTTAGCGTGACCAACCGTATTCCTTTTGGAAGTTTTTAACTTCCTTTTTGCGCACTGCACTTCTTGTATCGAAGAACGCATAAAAGTAGTTCTTTTTACTTGTTGTTTTTAGTTTACACAAAGAGATAATTTTTATGATTTCTTTGATAAAAAAGCGCATATTTTTATCGCACACGCAGTAGAAAACCGTCACAGCTCAAAATTTTACAGAATAGAAATTTTTTCGTAAATGAATTCACAATATAAATATATCTCTATCTACTGCAAACATTTATTTTATATCACTAACTTCTTTAACTGAAAAAATTCAGTTTGTGTGTTCTTATGTTAGTTTCGTTGCTTCTGAAGATTCAATAGTTTTTTGCCTCTCCAGAAAATTTGTGATTTTTGAGTTGTGACGTTTGTGTACTGCCGGCGCAATATGTGCTAAGAAATATATAATATTGTTTTTTTATGTTATTTTCGATTTTTGTTAAAATAAAAACTATATATCAGAAAATTTCTTTCAAAATTTAAGCAATGAATTGTTAGCTTGTTTATTCTCTCATAAATAAAACTTTTTGTGCAATGGATTTATTCATGCATTTTTTTCATATTATCAATTTTGTTTTCTGGGTGTATTTCTCTTTGCTCTAAAAATGTTGGTCCAATTAGGCATGGGAAAAATTTTGCAAAAATGCAAAAATAATGTTTGGAATGAAGGCACAATGACACACAAAGTATTCATTTTTTCAATTATGAACTTAGTCAATTATTCAATTATTCATTTATTCTTATATTCATTTATTAATTTATTCATTTATTCATTTATTCATTTATTCATTTATTCATTTATTCATTTATTCATTTATTCCTTTATTCCTTTATTCATTTATTCATTTATTCATTTATTCATATATTCATATATTCATATATTCATTTATTCATTTATTCATTTATTCATTTATGCATTTATTCATTTATTCATTTATTCATTTATTCATTTATTCATTTATTCATTTATTCATTTATTCATTTATTCATTTATTCATTTATTCATTTATTCATTTATTCATTTATTCATTTATTCATTTATTCATTTATTCATTTATTCATTTATTCATTTATTCATTTATTCATTTATTCATTTATTCATTTATTCATTTATTCATTTATTCATTTATTCATTTATTCATTTATTCATTTATTCATTTATTCATTTATTCATTTATTCATTTATTCATTTATTCATTTATTCATTTATTCATTTATTCATTTATTCATTTATTCATTTATTCATTTATTCATTTATTCATTTATTCATTTATTCATTTATTCATTTATTCATTTATTCATTTATTCATTTATTCATTTATTCATTTATTCATTTATTCATTTATTCATTTATTCATTTATTCATTTATTCATTTATTCATTTATTCATTTATTCATTTATTCATTTATTCATTTATTCATTTATTCATTTATTCATTTATTCATTTATTCATTTATTCATTTATTCATTTATTCATTTATTCATTTATTCATTTATTCATTTATTCATTTATTCATTTATTCATTTATTCATTTATTCATTTATTCATTTATTCATATATTCATTTATTCATTTATTCATTTATTCATTTATTCATTTATTCATTTATTCATTTATTCATTTATTCATTTATTCATTTATTCATTTATTCATTTATTCATTTATTCATTTATTCATTTATTCATTTATTCATTTATTCATTTATTCATTTATTCATGTATTCATTTATTCATTTATTCATTTATTCATTTATTCATTTATTCATTTATTCATTTATTCATTTATTCATTTATTCATTTATTCATATATTCATTTATTCATTTATTCATATATTCATTTATTCATTTATTCATATATTCATTTATTCATTTATTCATTTATTCATTTATTCATTTATTCATTTATTCATTTATTCATTTATTCATTTATTCATTTATTCATTTATTCATTTATTCATTTATTCATTTATTCATTTATTCATTTATTCATTTATTCATTTATTCATTTATTCATTTATTCATTTATTCATTTATTCATTTATTCATTTATTCATTTATTCATTTATTCATTTATTCATTTATTCATTTATTCATTTATTCATTTATTCATTTATTCATTTATTCATTTATTCATTTATTCATTTATTCATTTATTCATTTATTCATTTATTCATTTATTCATTTATTCATTTATTCATTTATTCATTTATTCATTTATTCATTTATTCATTTATTCATTTATTCATTTATTCATTTATTCATTTATTCATTTATTCATTTATTCATTTATTCATTTATTCATTTATTCATTTATTCATTTATTCATTTATTCAATTATTCATTTATTCATTTATTCATTTATTCATTTATTCATTTATTCATTTATTCATTTATTCATTTATTCATTTATTCATTTATTCATTTATTCATTTATTCATTTATTTATTTATTCATTTATTTATATGTTGGTTTCATAAGTATTGTGTATGTTTTATTTTTGCGTTGTGTGAGCCACAGCAAAGCGTAGTATTAAATAAACAGAATATTTTGTATGCACATTTTGCATTGTATTTCTTATGAGATGCTCTCTTTCTCTCATTCTATCCGTCTCTTTCACAAAAATCTTATTCTAAATTTTAAGAAGTTTCACTTCTGTATTGTACACACGCTATAACTACTGTAATTTTTTATTTATAGGATTTATTTCAACCGAGTGTAACACTGTTCAACGAAATTATTCCCCAATTTTTAATGTTCCACCAGGAGACATTAATAAACACGCTAAGGCCATAAAAAATAGTTACTCTAACAAAACCTGTCTTAACATATACCTAGCCTTTAATCCTGAATTATTACGAAAATGGGCCAAAAACATAAAAACCAGCGTTTCGCATTTGCTCGTTTGAAAAAGTCAGTATTAGTGCAAAGCGTGTTTATTAAAACTCTTGTTTCTAATAAACTCTTGGGACTACTGAAAGAGAAAAAATTTGAAATAATCTCAATTGAGTTTTTTCTAATATTTTTCGCATGCATCGCACTAGTTTAGAGTTTTTCTGTAAAAAATTATTTTTGACTCACCTTTTATTCAAAAGGTTGGCTCGAGCCTCCCTCCCCCTAAAATTATGAAACTTGTATCTATATCAACAACAACATATCAGAAAATTATTTTTGTCCGATCTTCTGTAAGTTAAAACTTCCTGCTGATTGAAAAAAAGAACTTGCTTTTTATAATGGAATTGTGTCTTATTTCTAATAATTTCGTTAATTTTACGCAAAGACATTGATTTCAAAAGTAACATAATGAATAAACCATGAAGGAACCTTTTAGGAAATTGCAGGAAAAGCAGCAAAAATGCACAGCTAAAATGGCCGCAGTTAGTTAGCCAACACAGAAGTAATTAAATATTTACCTAACAAAGTGCTGTAACTTCAGTAAGTTGATCCTTTGTAAGGGCACACATAAACCTCTGCTATAATAGCTATGCATGTATGTGCTCTGATTTTCTTCTCGGAAAATAGTTTCACTTCAAAGATGTGTGCTCAACTCTTGGTTCATTTTTTATTTTTGTGAGGCTTTTAAGAATTTTCACTCTAGCAGTTGGTTTTCAATATAATTTTTCAACAGTTTTAATAGTTTAAAAATTCATTTAAGTTATGGAGCATAGAAAATGTTAAAGTTTATTTCTACTAAGAGCCAATTTACTAAAGTGAGAAAATACTTGCATTAATATTGATGTTTATTTTGCAATTAATATAGATAAATCAAATGTAAACTGTGCTCTAGTAAACTTTGTTGCATTATGTAACAGTTTATCTTTTGATAAAAAAATTTTTTTACTCAGAAGGCTGCTAGCCCAGCAGAAGCTTATATATTTCTATGAGCTACAGTTTTTTTCTTGTATTGGCATATACTAATAATGAGTTTATAAACTATCTTTTCAATTACAGGAATTGCACGTTTTATTATTCAAATTAAATAAATTTCAATAAATATAGGTATATAAAAACTCTGCGCAAAATTTTTTGACGGTAACTCAGTTCAAACTTGTTTTTTGCTACTTAATTTTTTGGATCAACTCGAATTTGTAGATTCAATTAACATTATATCGTGAAAATACAAAAATAGCCATCGATAATAGCAATTTTCATACATAAACCCAACAGTAGGTATAACTACTAAAGCCAAGTGAAATCAGGTGGTTGTTAATTAATCTGAGCATCATTTAAGCCAATGATATGAAGATATAACAGTCGATGCAATATTTATTTACTTCTAGCTTAGTTAAGGGTCCATTAAAGTTTTTCGGCGAACCAAAAATCAATTTGTTTCTTTTATATTTTTCTATAACATCTAAGAAAGTCAATTGAATAAAAATGTTTGTAGTTAGTGAGGAAGTACAAACATCTGGTGCGACGACAACAAAAAATATACATATCCATTATAAAATTCTTTTCTGTTGAACAAAATTGAGTTTTTGGAGGTTATCGGTAAAATTAACCTAGCTAACAATTGCATTTTCAACAAGCTATTTCAAGTAGGTACTTTCCCCTCCTTAATAAGAAGTTGTGCGAGGCCCTATCAAGCTCATTTGCAGCACTTTAGCGGTTCGCTCTCGTATTAAACAGCCTCGAAACTGCTCTTATCATAAGTAATTTGGAAACCCTTTGGAAGCTTACTTATCCTCGAAATGGTGTTTCGTTATGGAAATTTTTTCCACATAGAAAGCACCTTAACGAGGTTCCTCTTTCACATGAGCAGCACCCAATTTCTATGCAAATTATTTAAAAAAAAAACAACTTTTACCCCATTTTTTGAGACAATTTTTTATATATGGGGCATTCTTTTACAAACCGTACAGATTTGAGCAAAATTTAAAAAAAAATCCTTGTACAGGTGTTTCTTTTTTTCGTTAAAGAACCCGTAAAAAATTGTTAGGGCAAATCTAAAATGTGGCGGTCAAAATGGTGTTCGGTTTGTAAAAGAATGACCCATATTGGAGATTTTTTTGAAAAAAATTATAGAAATTAGAAATGGTGAAGTAACGGAAAATGTTCGATATAACGGTATATTTTTCTATGGTCATTTATTTAAACCTTCAGACGAAGACAATTTGATAGAAATCTATTAATAAATAAGGATGGTACTTGCATTTAAAGTCAACATGGGAATTTTAAGGTCAGGTTCTCATCTAGAGGTCGAAAAACTCGCTGATGTTGTTGTTTTTTTTTCATAGAAGGAAGTAAATTAACACCTTCATTTTTCTGACAGTTATTTATTCATTCTTGAAGAGTAGGAAACAATTTTTTTTGTGCATATAAAAGTAATGTGAAGTGTCAAGACACCGTCAAACGTCACGTTGAAAAAAAGGTACCCATGAAAGCTTGTTCATTTCATCTGATATAAAAAAACAAAAATATTTTAGAAATTATATTATATTTACTGGAGCTTGAATCTGTAATATCAATAAATAGTTGAAAATTACAAAAATTGCGGACTTGTGAATTTTTAGTATCGTTTATTTTTTACTTTTTCGCTCTTTAAAGTGCTCTAAAAAAACAACCACCAAATATTATCTTAATTAAGGCTTAGGAATCAATAAATTTTATTTACAAATAAAAAAAATCCAAGACAATCCTTAAAGTTGTTGTTGAGATATCGAGGAGGCAAGTTTGAAAATCATAAAGTCTGTTCCCGTACGCGTAATGTTATAAACACAATTGGGGCTGCTGGCCGGCGGCGTGTAGCCTGTCAATATAGAACAATGTATTTCATATGTTATAAACACAATCCACATCACACGCCGAGCTTGTCGTGCGGCGTCAGAACACGCTGTAGCCGAACAATTTTTATTTTCTAATTTGACAGGCGTGTATTGAAAAACAAATAAAAAAGGCTGTGCTTAGACGAGAATCAAATGATTGAATTAATCCAAATTTGTGGTTTGTTTTTTCAACTAAAAAAATTAACTATGCGAGACCGAAAATTAACTTCAAACATAATCAAAATGTTGGTGATGCTTAAGAACTGAATCAATTAGTCAAATAGAGTAAAAAAGAACAAAAGAAGGGATTAGCTTAATCATTTGATTGTCGTCTGAACATAGCCAAAGATTGTATTCCACACGCCAGCAATAGTGTTACACGCCAGTGGAACTTAGACGTCGCACGCCCGTAGCCACAATTGTGTTTATAACATAAGTTTGTGAAAAATTTCGAAAACTTTCAAATTTTTAATATACAATTTTTGAAATTTTTCATAAGCTTGCGTGTACGGAAACAGACCTATGATTTTTCAGAAAACGCGTTTTAATATTTGGTTAACGATTTTTTGAGTGTGTTTGTAAAAATATGGGTTGCTTTCGTATGCGATAACTTTTTTATGCTATCGTTATCGACCAAACCGCTTTGGGAAAATTTGTACACATCATAAGCTATCGAAAAATTAAAAAAATGTAGTTTTTAGGTCGAGTTTCATGAGAACCTGCCCTTAAATCGTTTTTTTTTTCATGAGGTGATGATCTAACTGCGTGAAGATAAAATTCGTCAATCGAACGCTAATTTAGCAAAGACTCAACCCACATTTCATATCTGGAAGTAATTCCAAGAAACTTTTGGACGAATTTTAGTTCTTGCTATTGTAAAGTACGAATTTAACTTTTGGTACGTATTTAAAAGTTGTAATAAATAATCGCACGAAAATGTTTATGTCTTCATTTAATTTTTTTGTTGAAATACAATTTTTAAAGCTCTGTAAACTACACAATAAGCACAAGTTAAAAAAACATCGTGAAAAATATGCTTCAGATAATGTGAAAGCTTTCTACAGGGTATCAGTTGATGTACCTCTTCTGGATAATAATATTGAGGATCTCAAAATACGGTACGAAAATAAAAAGATCAAATCTTATCTGGAATTGAAAAACTTCCAGGTTCTGCTTTCGAAGCTCTCCAAAGCTGTGTTAAGGCTATTTATCCAATCATACATAAGCTACTACAAATTTTCTGCACGTTGTCAGTGACAAATTCAAGCGCTGAACGTTCTTTTTCGTTGGTTTGGTGTTACTTCATATTCATTACGATTTAGCTTTGAATCCAGAGGATGTGGTCGAAAGATTCATAAAAATAGGAAACCATAGCATTTTATTATGAGGTGAATAACAAACTGTTAAATTTGCTGTATTATAATAAACAAAGTCTTAATTTCAAATGATGAATGTGTAAATTAATACAAAAAATTTGTAAAACTATCATTTTATTTCAAATAAAAAAGTAAAAAAAAAAATGCAACAGAAGTTTGAAGAAATTTTATATTCCCCCCCCCCCAAAAATTTTTTTCTGGATCCGCCACTGATAAGCCACATGACACGAAGGAAATGTCAAAAGAATAGCCCCTCCTAGTTTAAACAATATATTTGTATCGATAAGCAAGAATCGCTTAAGTCAACTTAAGACAGAACTGAGTTATTAATGAAGCTGTGTTCCACACATTAAGAACTACAAGCAAACACAATCTGGAGCTTCCAGCATAACCTTAGCCAAAGTTATGACACAAAACAACCTTTCATAGCATTATGAGATATGGCATTAAAATAATTTTTAACCAAAAATTTACAACCTTAGCGCGCTTGATTGCCTTGTAAAGGTTCGCATTGGATACTTTTACGGTATCCGTCTCGGTCCTAGGACCTACTACAGTTAATAATGTTGTGCGAATTTGTGAATAAGATTTTAATAAACTTAAATTGTTTAAGAAAAGACATAGCACTGGCCCATTATTAATAAGGAATACAACGTATATTAAAAATTAAATGTAAATCCAACTCACTCCTAAGTACCTCAGTAAAATATTTATATGTGCACAAATATTTATTATTTTTCTGCCTTGTTTATAACAATACTTACTTACTTACTTAGTTGGCGCTACAACCGTATGTCGGTCTTGACCTCATCTAAGAATTTGCGCCAGCCATTTCTGTCTTTCGCTTGCTGGCGCCAGTTGGAAATTCCAAGCTTCGTCAGGTTGTCCTCTACTTGGTTTATAACAATACCTTGTTTATATCTGTAGCCTATTCCACTTTCCTTGAGCAGTTGTGTACTTTTGCACATTGAAAATTTTGACGGCTTTTAAGAAAGTGATAGTACACAGTGCACAGGCAAGTGCACTAAATCGTGAATACCCCTAGCATAAACTGTGCTGATAAAATAAAAAAATCCCATGAAAAGTTATAGTTTACATTGGCATCAATACAGTTAATCAAAGTGACACATGCGCGACCTTCAGCGCAACATTTTAGAGACAAAATTTTTTGGTCGTGCGTTGTAAAAAAAATTTTTAAAATTGTGAACGGTCTTTTCGGTACAATTTGCTACATTTGCTGTAAAACATGAAATTTACAGCTTATTGATGAAAAGCAAAATTTTTTTAAAAGGAAATTTTGCTTAACTCAATTTCATGTCGAAAAAAAATTGTAAGCTCAATTTATTGGTTTTTTTATTTGCGTAGCTTGCATATCAGTTTTTTTCGCCTTTACTTTTATTCCTAATTAGTTTGCAATTTAGTATTGCAATAGGGCAGTTCACGATCTTGTTGCATCATTGCAAATGCAAAATAAATAGCTTTTACAAAAACCAAAGAGCATTGAAAAGCTTTTACAACATATGCTTTTTGTTTTTGTAAAAACTGTTTATTTTGCATTTGCAACGATGCAACAAGATCGTGAACTGCCCTAATGTATAGAATACCTAAGTTATGGGTTTTAGTGTTGCATATATGCAATAGCGTAGTAAATGCATTCCTTTTTATTTTCTTAGTGTAGAGTAAAATTATCTACCATTTTGCAAATGCTATGATGCAAGACCATTTGCACCGGATTGCGAAAAGCCCTGGTATGTTCTCAGCATTGCGATGCATTGTATTGCATTCTGTTGTTATGGGTTGGCCTTTGAGGCCTTCGCTGGCTGTACTATCATTTCACTGTCATTTTTTTAGCTTTCAATATATGATATTTTGGTTACCTCTTAATAACGGAATTTTCAAAGTAAATACCGGTTTTATGCAAAAAAAATTATAATATGCACAAAGACCGCCCGTAGCGTGCCGGGTTGAAAATTCTTCTTCTTTTTAAAGATATTTGTCATTCGATTTTCAAATTGTCCAGATCGGTCAAACATTGACAAAGATATAAACTGAATATCGCCATATACTGGGAGATTCCCATTACAGGGGCGATAAGATCTAAAAATGCAGTTTTGAAGTACTCATTGAGAAAATAAGATTTACCGAATGAATTAGCGACATATCGATTAGTTATCGAGTTATCAATATTTTTAAGACATCTTTTAAGTAAACTGGATATATTTTTCTTAATATACAACCGATATTGATTGTTATATTTTGAAGATAATATAACAAACTTTCAGACAAATTTTAAATTAACCAAATCCGTTGAGTATTTCTTATTTTACAGCTGTTTGTATGTAAAAGTAAAATATTTTCTTACATAAAAGCATTATTTTATCAACTACTACCGTTATTACTATGAATTTTGGAGAATAAATTATTAAAGCCTGAAAATTTATCTTTCATTTGGTATAATGATTTATTTATTCTCGTTTTAAATAAGTTCCGAATTACAGAAATATTGAAGATTTAACTCGTACAAAAATAAGACGAGAGAATCATGATTTTCCCTTTTTCGAAATGTTTTTCTAAAACATAATAAGCCCTATCATGAATAATTTTTCATGCGGCATAGGAAACTTTCATTTCAAAGATAAAGCGCGAGAACATTTTGGAAATTTTTTATGCAAATTTGTTTATCAACGGTTGGTTTGTATTGCATTTTAGTACCATATTTGGGGAATTTTCACTATAAACCAGACATTTTTAAATTTTAGGTTTTTTTTTTCTGGCATGTTGGCTGAATTTTACCTATGATTTTGAGACACTTTGTTAAATATCTTGTGATTTTGGGATAAAAAAAATGTATACATTTGTATATCAACTGAAAGATTTTATTGTAAGCTTGATGAATAAAATATATTTTTTTTTAAATAATAATAACGAGACTTCAGGAGAAAATAGTAATAAAAAGTAAATATCTTAATATACCTCAGTAAGATATTTATATGTGCACAAATATTTTTTATTTGTTCTCCCTTGTTTATTACAATATAATTTTTTTGAGTTTGCCAAAATTTTTTTTAAAGGATTGAGTTTGTTAGTCGAACAGAGAATTCTTCTCTTACTTGTATTCGTAGTACCGTTAAACCGTTAATCGAAAATAGTGTGAAATCTTGCGTGTGCAATAGAAAATATTTATATGTGCACAATTGCTTTTATTGTGTTTTGAACTGCTTTAACGTAAAAATTACGAAATTTTGTTGATAAACTAAGTAAGAAAATCAATTAACATAACGTTAACACAGTTTTGGAACAAAATGTAAACACATTTTAGAGTTATTTTATTTTTCAAATAAAAATGCCACGTGGAACCACTTTATCTGAAGAAGATCGCTGAAATGTAAAAGGCTTAAGTGCAGTCGGTATAAAAGTGTATGTGCTTTAACTGCTACAGTGAATTATCACCAAAACACCATAATACATTTTTTAAAAGACCCTGGAAACTATACTGTAATCAAGCTTAGTGAAAGGAAATCTGTGATTGACCAACGGCGCACAAAACGCATGCGACGTTTTGCATTGGAGAAAGGGATGAGTTTTCGTGAAATAGCTGCGAATTTGGATCTGAAGCTTACCAGAAGCATAATCCAACAAATTTTGGATGAAAATGCCAACGTCAGTTATGAATAGCCATTCTCTCAACCCAGGCTTCTACCATGACACATTGTGGCCAGTCTAGTATATGCCGAAATATACAAATTTTGTGAGAAAGAATGTGGGAATTTCATATTAAGTGATGAGAAAAGGTTCAACCTTGATGGGCCTGATATTTGCCAGAAATACCGGTACAATTTGCGATAGCCACTACAAATTATGTATGCGCGTAACCATGGGAAGTCTCCCCTGTAATTTATTTCGTGCTAATCGAATGTACAAATGTATATTGAGTTATTAGATGATGTCTTTATTGAGTTCACATGCTGTAAATAAGGGGTGGTTTTTATAGAGTGATACAATTTTGAGTTGGCATCACTACTTTATTTGACCACCCATATAACAGCTGATAGTTGCTTTTGGTTAAGTTTGCTTTGACATTTCACTAAAGATGGACTTACACCAGAGCAACGCGTGCAAGTTGTGGAAATTTTTAATTAAAATAATGGTTCTGTTTGTCAAACTTATCGTGCACTTCGTCCATTTTATGGCGTACATAAACGTTTTTCAGAGCAGCTAATTCGAAGAACAATAGATCGTTTTCGGCCCACATTTATTGTTACTGATAATGTGCATCCCGTGAGACGCCGAACAGTGCGCACTGAAGAATCTGTAGCCGCTGTACAGGAAAGCATTAAGATGATCCTAATCAATCAATTCGTCGCCGTTCTCAGCAAATGGGGTTGTGTCCTTCCACTTTATGGAAGATTTTACGAAAAGATCTTGGCTTAAAACCTTTCAAGATTCAACTTGTGCAGGAATTAAAGCCAAACAACCATCGTATGTGCCGCAAATTCAGTGAATGGGCTGAAGCACAAATTGATATTGATTTTGAATTTCCATGGAAAATTTTATTTTCCGATGAAGCCCATTTTTGGTTGAATGGGTACGTACAATAAATAACAGAATTGTCGTATTTGGAGTGAATATAATCTACAAGCTTTTGTCGAAACACTATTACATCCACAGAAAATTACTGTTTGGTGCGCTTTATGGGCTGGCTGAATCATTGGCCCATTTGCCACGATGATGGTCAGAATGTTACTGTCAATGGTGAACGGTATAGGAACATGATTCGAAGTTTATTCGTACCTCAATTAGCTGGTATTAATCTTGCTGATATGTGGTTCCAACAGGATGGAGCCACATGCTACACAGCGGGCGCGGCAATTGATTTACTCAAGGAAACTTTTGACGAAAAAATAATTTCACGAAATTGCCCTATTAATCGGCCCCCAAGATCGTGTGATTTAACCCCATTAGATTATTTTCTTTGGGGTATGTAAAGTCACTTGTCTACATCGATAAACTACAAACAATTGAACGCCTGGAAATCAACATTCGAAGAGTTATCGGTGAGATACGGCGGCAAATGCTGCGAAAAGTTTGTGAAAATTGGTGTTCCAGATTGCGCCTTGTACGCGCCAGCCGTGGCGGCCACATGGCCGAAATCATATTTAAACATTAATGTCATAAAATTCCAATAAAACTCCAATTCTATCCAAAAAAGTCCGTTTCATTGATATTAAAAATATATTACAATGTTTTATTATGATTTAAACTTGTATCACTCTATAAAAAACACCCTTTACGAGGATAACTGGACTTTTCAGCAGGACAACCAACGCACCAACAAATTCTTCCTGAGCCACAAATAACTTTCAATAATATTGAAATATACCCGTTCTGTAGTGATGTCCTATTAGTCATGACTTGAATCCTTTCGAAAACTCGTGGGGTAGGGATATTCGATATACATCGATGCATCAGATTTACTCGATGTTTACAATTCGATACATCGATTTAATCCGATGTTTTGAAAAGCTTTTGATATACTCGATGGATCGATGTATTTTCATATAACATCGAATGAATTTCAACCACTTAATGAAATTATTATATAAAAAAATAGATAAAGAAAAATAATTAAAAAGAAAAACACTGGAAATAGGACATTAATACTGGAATTTCTGTGATTGTGGAGACTTTTTCGTTTTTACTTTTTGTAATAATTATGACCAATTTTCTTATAAACTGACCTTATTTTTTAGAATAACCAATATTCTTATGTTTATTGCTTTTATTTTATTTCATTTTTTAATAAACAACAACTGAATCAGAATGATTGTAAAAAATTTGTTTTACTTTTCCTTAGTTACTGATAAAAGGCGTGCGGACAAGGTCAAGGGTTTTGTAGGAGCTTTTAATAAATTAAAATAGTCATAGTTAAATTGAAAATAGTTAAGGAAGGGGCTGACTTTAGCATTGTGATGTAATGCTAGAAAAAGTACTCGATTTTTAGAAAACATCCATGTTTCTCAACGATATATCGGAAAGTATCGATGCACTGTCTCGATGCATTACATCGAAAAAAACATCGATGTATTTTCCAAGTGGACACTCCTACCGTGGGGTATTCTTTCGGCCCAAGTTTATAAAAACAGGCGCCAGCTCGAGTCGATGAAGCATCTGAAAATAGTTCTTTAAGATGAATGGCAGAAAATCGATGGCTTCATTCTCAGATCTTTGATGTACTGCATGCCTTTCACGCTAAACCAAGTCATATATAAGAAACGAAGACATATTCTTTTATAAAATCTATACATATTTCTATTTTGATCCATAAAAGCAATTAAAATATGTTTTGCACATGTAAATATTTTCTATGAACTTTTTAAACACATTATAATTTTTTGAATAACAACAAGTTTTTTGAGCAAGCTATATCTTGTTTTACATATAAGTCCTTAATACTATTTCAATAAAAAAATAATATAAAAACAAATGAAGTTATGTTTGCTGAGAATTTAATTTGAAGTGTTGCACATATAATTATTTCACAAAGGTAACTCGTGGCGCATAAATTCTTGGGCTTACAACGATCGAAAAAAAAGTTTAACGTCTCGAAAATATTCGCGTTGACTCGGATTCAAAATCTTTCTACATTTTTCCAGTACATATAAAACTAAAATAATTTTTTTTTGCACATGTCCTTCATCGTACCTGCATTTCAATATTTTTTTATTATTTCCAAAATTAAGCTTGGTTAAGCTTTTCCTTTCTATGAATAAATGATTTTTCAATAATCGCAGGTGTTATCTATTCTGTATTAGTCTTGATCTCGCTTGGTCTTGCTAATAATAAAAAAAAAAACTAGAAAAAGGAAATTTTAATAATATATTAGTTGTATTGTGGGAATTTGTGATGATTTTAATAAACTTGAATTGGCTAAGGCAAGACCATAACTCGGGCCTATTAATAATGAAGAATGCAACGAATATCAAAACATGAATGTAGATCCAACTCAAACCTAAGTATCTCATAGCGTTTAAGTCCTTCAGTTCAAAAAGTTTAAAAAAAAAATTGGATGACAGGAAAATATTCGCGTTGACCCGAATTCAAAACCTTTTTAATTTTTCCCAGTATATGGAAAAAAACTAAAAACATATAATACTAAAATACTTGGCTTGATTTCTTTTTTATTTTGGCTAACCTGCAACGAACGTTTTTTTGAACATATTTCAATACTAACAATTTTTATTTTAAAAGAACTCCATTCAAACAACATGAAATCATTGAACCACACCAATGAATAGCAAAAAATCTATTTACAATTTTTGAATTCTCAAAAAGTCTCAAAATTGTATTTGCCAAACAAAATATTACAATGAAAATGTGTCACTTATTATTTTGCTCAATAATTGCTTTGTTTCATACATAAAACAGGTGTGACAGAAATACATTTTGATCAACAGAAGTGGTCGGCGAGACCATAGTAGAATGTATTTTACAGTGACTCAGCTTGTGATAATATGGTTACTGGGTTCATGTGGGAAATTGTTGCATTATGAAACCACACAAATTAGCTATATAATTAATTCTTTAAATGTGGCATAAAACATATTCACATATACGAATATATTGTAGATATACACATACATTTATACAAGCATTAACGCAATAAGCCTCCAACAAAGTAACTTTAGCCACATGCGCTACTTTAACATTAAAATTATGGAAAATGTTTGTTGTTTGTTTATGATTCATTAAAGATAAGGGCAATTATGTCAGGAACGCACACACATATATACGCAATCTTTTACCGGTCACCGTTAAATTTTAATAATAATACTTCTTTATGGCCCCAAAGGATATTCTACAAGCTAAATGTAGCATTATTAAATTAAGCAGCACTTAAAACAAAATTTTAGTTAATTTTGCTAGAAAAGCATCAAACATATTTATAATAAAGTAGATATTATGACAAATATTTTGTTTGTCAGAAAATTATGTTATATGATTGAATGTGAAACAGTGTTTAGTTCTACCCTGATACATAAAAGTTGCTTATCAATAAATCATCCGTATAAATTAACCTAAAAGCGTTCTTGTGAACTTGGTTAATAACGTACTCGATTAAACTTTAGTCAAAACAAACTCATTCTTCTTGAGCACAAAACATAAAACTGTAATTATTTGTTATTTATATTAAGAATATAATTATTTTGATAATATGTTATACCTTAGTAAAGTATTTATATGTGCACAAATATTTTTTATTTTTTCTCCCTAGTTTATAACAACATAATTTTTTTGAGTTTGCCAAAATTTTCTTTAAAGAATGTAGTTTATTTGTTGAACAGAGAATTCTTCTCGCCCTCGTATTTGTAGTACCATTAGCCGAAAATAGTGTGAAAATATTTATATGTGCACAATTGCTGTTTTTGTGTTTTAACAGCTAAAACGTAGAAATTACTACATTTTTTTGATAATCTTAGTAAGAAACCCCATTAACATAGCGGTAATACATTTTTGGAACAAAATATGAGCACATTTTAGAGTTATTTTATTTTTCAAATAACAATGCCAAGTGGAACCACTTTATCTAAAGAAAATCGTTGAAATATAAAAGGCTTAAATAAAGCCGGTATAAAAGTAGGTGCTATAGCTGCTAGTCTAAATCGTCATCGAAACACCATAACAAATTTTTTGAAATACCCTGGCAACTATGCTATAATCAAGAGTAGTGAAAGCAAATTCGTGACTGACCAATGGCACAAAAGACAAATCTGACATCTTGCTGTGCAGAAAGGGATGAGTTGTGGTGAAATTGCTACGCATTTGGATCTAAGGGTTACTAGAAGCAGAATCCAAGAAATTTGGGATGAAAATGCCAACGTCAGTTAAGTATCGCCCTTGTCTCAACCCAGGCTTCCATGACACATTGCGGCCAGTGCCGAAAAATAAAAATTTTGTGAGAAAGAATTTGGGAATGTCATATTAAGTGATGAGAAAAGGTTTAACCTTTACGGGCCCAACGGTTGCCAAAAATACCGTCACAATTTTCGATATTCACGACAAATTAGGTATGCGCGTAACCATGGGCGGGGATCATTGATGATTTCAGCCGGTTTCAGATACTTTGGAAGTTTCCCCTGTTATTAATTTCATGCAAATTGAATGCATAAATGGAAATTGAGTTAAAAGATGATGTGATTATTGAGTTCACATGCTATAAATATCAGAACAACTGGACTTTTCAGCATGAAAACGCACCAACAAATACTTCCCGAGCCACAAATGACTTTCAATAAATCTGAAATACACCCGTACTGTAGTGACCTGCTGTTAGTGATGACTTGAATCCTATCGAAAACCTGTGAGGCATTCTTTCGGCCCAAGTTTATAAAAACGGGTTCCAGTTCGAGTCGATGAAGCATCTGAAAACAGTTATTTAAGATGAATGGCAGAAAATTGATGGCTTCATCCTCAGATCGTTAATTTACTTCATGTCTTTCGCGCTTTACCAAGTCATATATAAGAAAGGAAGACATATTCTTATATAAAATCTATATACATTTATATTTAATTTCATAAAATCAATAAAAATAGGTTTTGCACATATAAATATTTTCTATGAACTTTTTTAATACATTATAATTTTTTTAATAACAACAAGTTTTTTAAGTACGATATATCTTGTTTAACATATACTTTCTTAATACTATTTCAATAAAAAAATAATTTAAAATCAAATGAAGTTATGTTTGCCTAGAATTGCTTTTGAAGTGTTGCTTGCACATATAATTATTTTACTGAGGTATATTTAAAAATTCTTTAATATTTGAGTGGGCTTTAAATAACAGGAAGTCTTAGGCCTTTTCCACATGGAGAAATTGAAAAGTAATGCAACTACAACGCAACAGCTTAAAAAGTTTCAAAACACTTAAATTTTAAACTGAACTGCAACCTATGCTTTCAGATGAGCAAGTCACGTCGCAACGCAATATTGAATAATTAACAACAACACAAACACTTATTTAATGGAAGCTTTGTTAAATAAATATAAAAAATAAATTAAGGATAAAAAATGATATTTCTCCACTTCCTGCACTTATTTCATATTTATTAACTGATTAATTATTTTCGTAGCACACAACACATATCGCAAACGTAACAAATCGCCGATTCAAATTGCAGCAAGCCGTGTTGCATGGAACTGGTTGCGAATGTGTTGCCAACTTGTTGAGTACAAGTTGTTTCATGCAAAGGTTTTGGTATAAATACATTGGTTAGCAACTTTTGTTGCAGTTGCATTACTTTTCAATTGCTCCATGTGAAAAAGGTCTAATAGTTAGTGAAACTGCTCCAACTTTAGCTTCTAAAGGGTGATCCAATAAGAGCTTCCTACATTGTTTTCTAAATAAAATACATAAAAACCAATGTGTTGATGCAAATCTTCATTTGGAATGATAGTTTGGTTTCTACAACTCAATGTTTAAAAATTATTTTGTTCAAATGTTGCCCACGACTAGCTTTTAAATGGTCCATTCTGTGGGTCTAATTTTCAAATTTCGACAAAATTCGAGATCGGCGACAAATCGTTTGTTCACGGTTTTTACGAATACTCTCTGCTACTGCAGCAATATTCTCAAAATTATGGGCTCTATGCACTTTGGTTGAGTGATGAATATCCAAAAGTGTAAGATTGGCTCGAAATTTGGTGATGGTTTGATAGTTTACGTCATATGGACAAGCCATTTGACACATAACAGCTGTCAACACAACCCAGTTGAAAAAGTGGCCTCGTATTGGATCAACCTTTCTAAACTTTTATCTAAAAAAGTAATAGGTACATGAGTTTCAATGGTTGTAGCCCTATCAATTTTCTTTTGAATTTTGATTCGGACTTTTTTCTAAAATATTTTTTACTAAAAATAAAAATTCTATATTGAAATCTTTAAATGAAACCACATTTTGTGTAAATTGAATGTAAAAACAAATAAAACTTAAGAAGATATTCAGCGTAAAGTAAACTAACTATACAAACTGAATACTATAATTACTATATAGTAAACTTACTATAATTACTGGTTCCGGTCATGTTGGTTAACGTTTATTTGACGTTGTTTTAACAGAATGTTATACTGGTGATGATGATTAACGTTATTTAACCAATAAATGTATAATACATTAGTAAATAGTCACAACCAAATGTAGAAGTTCTAATGAATATTTGGTTTCGGTATTGTTGGTGTTGAAATACTTTATTTGGTAAAAAAATGTTCCCAATATGACCAATAAAAATGCAATATAATGCTCCGAACTTATTTGAGTAAATTATTCATTTGCTGCATTTGCATAGCTTTAAAAAATATTAATTCAATCTGAAGTATTCATAAACACTATTTAAATCACTTTGCCATGAGATGGATTCAGATGGAACTGGCTTGAAATTTTGTCATGGATTCTAATTGTGGGTTACACTGAAAGCTACTCAGATAAACTTAACTTTCATACAGACCTACATGGTACTTGTAAATAAAAACCGACAGCTGCATTGCTTTATGGAGCATTGTCTGGGTTTTTTATTAATTATATTCCACATAACTCTATTTACAATAATATTCGCATTTTATATTAACTATTGCTTAGAACTACTATTTCAGATCAGCAATCCATTAGTGTTGTAAAGCTTTATAAAACATATTTTCAGGCTTTAGTTCATCGTTTTAAAAAAATTTCAGTTGGATTGGAGTATTAAGTGTTCATATTAGGTCTGTTTCCGTACTAACTTCAAGTAATTGTCATACAATAGAGAGTGGCATTATGCATGTTATTTTTCTCTCTCGTGCTTCAAAAATTTGTAAAGTAACGCTTTCAAGCAACTTCAAGTTACTTAAACCGAGTAGGAAAACAAACCTATTAACTCAAGGATTCAAGATTAAAATATAATGGAATATTTTTTTCGAAATAAATAGGATTTAAAAAGCTTTCAATTTTATCTTCAATAAATTTTAGTTGAATTTTTTCAAATTCAATTTGCACTTGCAATAGTAAAAAAAGTGTAATAAAATAGAAGTAGTAGCAATGTCTAGTCTACTTATCCTGGTTGCTTTAAATTCTGTGTGCCCAAGTCAGTTATTCAAGCACTAGAATAGTGCTTTTCGATGTTTCAATACTCTTATCTTTTTTTTTAAATACATGGAACAAAAAAGCACTAAATTAAATTAGTTTTAATTTTGCTTTAATTGCTTCATTTAAAACATAATCATAATCATAACCAAAACCAAAACCATAACCATAACCAAAACCATAACCATAACCATAACCATCACCAACACCATAACTATAACCATAACCATAACCACAACCATAACCATAACCATAACCATAACCATAACCATAACCATAACCATAACCATAACTATAACCATAACCATAACCATAACCAAAACCATAACCATAACCATAACCATAACCATAACCATAACCATAACCATAACCATAACCATAACCATAACCATAACCATAACCATAACCATAACCATAACCATAACCATAACCATAACCATAACCATAACCATAACCATAACCATAACCATAACCATAACCATAACCATAACCATAACCATAACCATAACCATAACCATAACCATAACCATAACCATAACCAATTCAATTCAATTCAATTCAATTCAATTTATTAATCATCATAATCCTTGGCTTAAGTCTAGTAAGTATAAAGATGTATTATAATCTAGATATGTGTTACAAAGTGATAATAAGAAATTAAAACATTATTAAAATTTAAAATTAAAATTAAAAATACATACATCGGAAATCATACATACATAAATTAAGGATTATTAATGTTAATATGCTCTGTAGTTCAAGAAGAACTAGTATCGAGCATATACTACCTCACACTAAAAAACAAAAATTTCAAATTAATTTAAAGAAAGTACATGGGGTCTCTTGGGAATAGAAGAATAAGTTTGAGGAAAATATTGAGGATGAAACATGAGAATATATAAAAAAAAGAAAAAAAAGTAAAATAAAAAATAAACGAAAAAGAAGCATGAATAATGACTGGTAATGGATGGTAAAAGAGGAAGTTTATAAGTATTATACTTGCGTAAGATAAAGCATAATATTTATATCGCAGTAACTTAAGCTAAACAGCCAAGATTTTACATCTGTAAGGAAACGAGATTTTATGCGTCTACACCTGATTTCATAAGGTAGATTATTGAACAACTTAGGGGCAGTCGAAGAATAGAACCGTAGAAAGTGTTGCAGGCTATGTGGTGGGATTGACGAGAGATTGCGATTAGAAGACCTTAACTCATAAAAAACATTACTTCTATCAATCAATTGCTCAGATCTATTGAAAAACATTTTTAAGACTCGAAAGCAATATAAATGTTGAAGAGGCAATACTTTAAGTTCTTTGAAAAGAGGAAAGCTGCTTACAGTGCTCGAACGATTACAAATGATTCTAATAGCATGCTTTTGAGCAGTAAGTAACGGCAGGATTTTATTTTTATGTGTACCACCCCAACATGTTAAGCCATATTCAAGCTTAGAATGAAAGAGGCCAAAGTAGATGCTGGTTAAAAGCTTAGGCGAGCAAAAACGCCTCAAATGATAAAACTGCCTTATAACAACCCTCAAATATTTTTTTAGTGCAGTCGTGTGATCAAGCCAGCTCATTTTGGAGTCGAGTAAGAGTCCTAAATATTTAAAAGAATCAACACATGAAATAGAAAGACAGTCATAGGAACAAGTATTAGAATCAACATAGGTCTGGTAATCGTTTGACGAGGAACAAATGTCACTTCCAATTAAGTGTTTTGAACAATTCGCACTATGATATATAAAATTATCTATGTTTAAGTTTTTACCAGCTATATTATAAATCATTATTTTTGTTTTCTCACTTAAAACAAGCTTATGAGTTGTAAACCAGTGTCTAAGCACTCCAATCGTGATTAATAGCTGCAGTTAGATTAAGAAGAGTATCACATGAATATGTACAAGCCATATCATCAGCAAAAGCAATAGAATTACTACTAAAACTCTGTGAAAACAACGAATTTATATATATTAAAAACAAAATAGGACCTAGTACCGACCCTTGTGGGACACCTATATTGATAACAATGTAACTACTGAACTGATTTTTCACTTTAACTCTTTGCATTCTATTAGAAAGATATGAGGAAAGCCAATTATAAATATTGCCTCTAAAACCACTTTCTTCCAATTTCTTCAATAGTACTTTATGGTCAACTGTATCAAACGCTTTTGTAATATCTACAAACAGTGCTGCAGATACCTTTTTCTTGTTTATGGAATTATAGATGTTTGTACAAAATTTCAGTAGAGCATCTTCAGTTGACAATCCCTGCCTGAATCCAAATTGACAGTTATTGAAAAAATGTTTCTTATTTAGGAAATTAATCATTCTAGATTTAACTGCTTTTTCAAAAATTTTTGAGAAAGAAGGTAGAATAGATATAGGTCTATAATTATTCAAAATATTTTTATCACCTTTTTTGAATAACGGAATAATTTCGGCAGTTTTAAGTGCTTCAGGAAAGATACCTCTATCCAAGCTTTTATTAAAAATGTGACAAAGGATGTCCGATATATTAAAGACAATATTTTTGATGAAATTTGAAGAAAAACTTTTTTCAGTAGTGGAATTTGAATTCTTAAGAGACATTATAATTTTAAAAACTTCAAAGGAGGATATCGGCTCTATAAATATACTGGAAGGATTATTATATTCATATATTGTACAATTACACAAGGTGTTATCCAGCCCATGCGTGGATACAATCTCAGTTCCAATACTAGAAAAAAAATTTTTAAACTCATTCGCTATTTCATTAGGGTCGGATATAATTCCGTTATCTGTCCTAAGGCTAATTATATCTTCTTTGCATTGTGTTCTATTTATAATGTTATTGACCAGACTCCATTCTTTTTTAGGGTCACCCTTAACTTTACGAAATTCATTTAAATAATAATTATTTTTGCACGAAGTTGTATATTTAATTATTTGTTTGCTGAGTACTTTGTAATGATTTTTTAATATTAAGTTTGATGGAAATTTCTTAATTTTTTTATGGAGAGAGTTTTTTAGGTTTATCTTGCTTAGTAATTCGTTTGACATCCATGGTTTTAATCTTTTATTATTTCGACGAATTTTAGCGTTACTCATAGAGCAATTGTTTGTATGTTCCAATAAAATTTTTATAAAGTGATCGTAAGCAAGGGACGGATCAGGTTCATTGTAAACTGGTTCCCAAGTTTCAGCTATCAGAATACTGTTTAAGGCTCTGTAATCAGTTTTAAGTATAGAAGAGTTGATAGATGGATTTTTGGATTTAACTATATGAATTTTTTCAAAATAAAGGCAAGTTAGATTATGGTCAGAAATATTAATATCTGAAACAGAGCTACTGATAGTAACATCACTACATTGACGAAGCCGAACAAAAATGTGATCGATACACGTTTGAGATATATTTGACACACGAGTAGGTACATTAATACAGGACTCAAGACCAAAAGAAGACAACAACATTAAATAATTATCAGACAAGGTGGAACACTGAAGAATATTTATGTTAAAATCACCTAGCATAACTAAATTATCTGCACTTATGGCTGATAAAATATGACCTAATTCATTGATAAATGTTGCAGTACTTGTATGGAATCTGTAAATGGATAAGAAAGAAAATTTTTGACTATCCAACACACAATCAATCATCAGACCATCAAAACTATTAGTATTATAGTTCACAAAATTACAGTGAATATCTTTTGAGACAAAAGCAGCAACACCTCCTGCAGCATACTGCTGATTGCAATTTGCAAAAAGTTGATAGCCCGGAATATGGTAGAGGCTGATTTCTTCGTCGTAAATCCACGTTTCGACGAACCATAACCATAACCATAACCATAACCATAACCATAACCATAACCATAACCATAACCATAACCATAACCATAACCATAACCATAACCATAACCATAACCATAACCATAACCATAACCATAACAATAACCATAACCATAACCATAACCATAACCATAACCATAACCATAACCATAACCATAACCATAACCATAACCATAACCATAACCATAACCATAACCATAACCATAACCATAACCATAACCATAACCATAACCATAACCATAACCACAACCATAACTATAGCCATAACCATAACCATAGCCATAACCATAACCATAACCATCACCATAACCATAACCATAACCATAACCATAACCATAACCATCACCATAACCATAACCATAACCATAACCATAACCATAACCATAACCATAACCATAACCATAACCATAACCATAACCATAACCATAACCATAACCATAACCATAACCATAACCATAACCATAACCATAACCATAACCATAACCATAACCATAGCCATAACCATAACCATAACCATAACCATAACCATAACCATAACCATAACCATAACCATAACCATAACCATAACCATAACCATAACCATAACCATAACCATAACCATAACCATAACCATAACCATAACCATAACCATAACCATAACCATAACCATAACCATAACCATAACCATAACCATAACCATAACCATAACCATAACCATAACCATAACCATAACCATAACCATAACGATAACCATAACCATAACCATAACCATAACCATAACCATAACCATAACCATAACCATAACCATAACCATAACCATAACCATAACCATAACCATAACCATAACCATAACCATAACCATAACCATAACCATAACCATAACCATAACCATAACCATAACCATAACCATAACGATAACCATAACCATAACCATAACCATAACCATAACCATAACCATAACCATAACCATAACCATAACCATAACCATAACCATAACCATAACCATAACCATAACCATAACTATAACTATAACCATAACCATAACCATAAATATAACCATAACCATTACCATTACCTTATCCATAACCATAACCATAACTATAACCATAACTATAACCATAACCATAACTATAACTATAACCATAACCATAACCATAACCATAACCATAACCATAACCATAACCATAACCATAACCATAACCATAACCATAACCATAACCATAACCATAACCATAACCATAACCATAACCATAACCATAACCATAACCATAATCATAACCATAACCATAACCATAACCATAACCATAACCATAACCGTAACCATAACCATAACCATAACCATAACCATAACCATAACCATAACCATAACCATAACCATAACCATAACCATAACCATAACCATAACCATAACCATAACCATAACCATAACCATAACCATAACCATAACCATAACCATAACCATAACCATAACCATAACCATAACCATAACCATAACCATAACCATAACCATAACCATAACCATAACCATAACCATAACCATAGCCATAACCATAACCATAACCATAACCATAACCATAACCATAACCATAACCATAACCATAACCATAACCATAACCATAACCATAACCATAACCATAACCATAACCATAACCATAACCATAACCATAACCATAACCATAACCATAACCATAACCATAACCATAACGATAACCATAACCATAACCATAACCATAACCATAACCATAACCATAACCATAACCATAACCATAACCATAACCATAACCATAACCATAACCATAACCATAACCATAACTATAACTATAACCATAACCATAACCATAAATATAACCATAACCATTACCATTACCTTATCCATAACCATAACCATAACTATAACCATAACTATAACCATAACCATAACTATAACTATAACCATAACCATAACCATAACCATAACCATAACCATAACCATAACCATAACCATAACCATAACCATAACCATAACCATAACCATAACCATAACCATAACCATAACCATAACCATAACCATAACCATAACCATAATCATAACCATAACCATAACCATAACCATAACCATAACCATAACCGTAACCATAACCATAACCATAACCATAACCATAACCATAACCATAACCATAACCATAACCATAACCATAACCATAACCATAACCATAACCATAACCATAACCATAACCATAACCATAACCATAACCATAACCATAACCATAACCATAACCATAACCATAACCATAACCATAACCATAACCATAACCATAACCATAACCATAACCATAACCATAACCATAACCATAACCATAACCATAGCCATAACCATAACCATAACCATAACCATAACCATAACCATAACCATAACCATAACCATAACCATAACCATAACCATAACCATAACCATAACCATAACCATAACCATAACCATAACCATAACCATAACCATAACCATAACCATAACCATAACCATAACCATAACCATAACCATAACCATAACCATAACTATAACAAAACATCTGAGAGCGATATCAGCGTACTTTTATTACGAGCCTTATGAAATCAATGCACTTTACTTAGCTCAAAAAGTTTCACTTCAAAGCATGTCAATAATAGTATAAAATGTTTAGCATATATTTTTAAAATTTTTTTATTTGCATCAAAATTTTTTGTTCGCATTTGAACAGCAACAAATACATTTGAAAGTCAAAAATATTCTTTCTGCTTTTCAATTGATTGTGGTTCGCTATAGATTTGAGTGTTATAAATAACTTTACTACTCGTATTTATTTGGAAAAAAATAACCTATTGACGTATACATAAGATGCTTAAACGCTACATTTTATTTACGTGTTTTCTTTGATTCAATGCTTGTTTGCTGAATAAATATTTTCATAAAATTTGAATGCTCCATTTAAAAGTCATAACAAATAATTTTAAAAAATTTATATTTGTATTGGATTGCTTGACAATATCGCGTCTTAGCACCTTCTTAATTTTTGTAAACTTGGTGATTTACGTTTTAATTAACGTAATCATTTGTTCTATCAATTAACGAATTTTAATCGATCTATTTGTTTTTTATTTATTTATTTAAAGTTAAAATTTAATATTTTTTGCCGCCATAAAGTGTAATTGTAGTTCTATTAAAATAATTTATTTCGTCAAAATAGCTACAGTCCATTCGAATAGCCTACCTTGTCGATTTACACTTCTACATACACTTCAATGTCTGTATGTGTGTCAAGCTCATAGCTGACAAAAAGAGTTGAATTAAAAAAGCCAAGAATACGTATTTACAGAGTTGGCATCAAACCATTCATTACCACCATCATAGAGCTTAAAATCTTTTTTTTTGGTTACTTGTTACGCACCAAGTGAAAGTTGCATTTTTATTTTAAACTTTTTTAAGTAATATCCGTTCTAAGCGCTTCCTTATTCTTTCAACATCCTTTAAAAAAATATCAGAAAACTTTTCAACTTAAGCATTAATCTAAAAATAATAAAAATTTGGTAAACTCTTCATTATTTAATAACGCTTTATGCAGCACTTGCCTTTAAGGTTTACTTGTTCTATATTATCTTTATCTGAATCTGTTTATGTTTATCTCTTATTTAAGCCATTTTTTGTTGTGACTTTATAAAATTTTCTCTCACTCTTTAGTTCTGCTTTAGCGCGAAAAACTCAGCAGCTTGTTGTGAATGTGGTAACAATACAGTTCATACCAGTAGGGCTGTGTCCCACTGTGTTTCATACGACTAGCTTGTTTACAATAATATGATTTGGCCCGTTTGACAAAAAAAAAATATCATGAAAAATATTACTTTTAAAGAGATGAAAAAAAAAATTTTTAAGAATAAATTCAATAAAAAACGATTTGCGTGGAAACGACCCAGATTTCACATTTTTCCTCTATGTTGCATTTGAAATTGATACCAACCTTACTTTTTTAGTCAAATTTAATCCCTACAATGAAAATCGTGAAGCTGTGTTACAGTATCGTATTATAAATTTTGTAGTTACATAGTAGCTGTTATAAAGCACAGTGCTTCATTTAGAACAATCTGGGTAGATGAAATTATTTTATTTGTATTTACTGCATTTTTACATAAATTGAATTAATTTACCATGATGATCAAATTGTCTGCACTGTTTCACAAATGTAGTTTTTATTTTTCGTATGAGTGAAAATTCGTCAAATTAGCCACCTAAATCAAAAAATTTATTAAGTTTTTTCTAAATCATTTTTATATTTTAGCATGCATGAAGAAATCATGAAATTGAAAAAAAGCCGTTACTTAGTAAAATTAGTTTTACTAAAACAGTGGCCTCAAACTAAATTCTTTAGAAATCATTAAAAAAAATTAAAAAAATACAGAAAATTTTTGTTTCATCTACACTTCAATAATATCTATTATGTATATAAAAATTACGGATTTCTGTTATACTGGGCTAATTTGACGAAATTTCTCTCTATATGTTTAGTAAATGTTTCGTAAACTTTTTGTTTTAATAAAAATTGAAGGCATTGGCTAATTATAATGAAAAAATGCTTGAAACAAGCAAAGGACGATACATTAAAGTGCTTTTTTAATTACTTAATTACATAATTACTTAACTTCCTATTTATTTAATAACCCAATTAAACTAGTGCAAATTTAGGTAACGTAACGCCAGACCAAAAAGCCTTATAAAAAAAACCAGAGAAGATTTTTAGATTTGATCACTTGAAAAATAAACTGACGTTATATCAAACCCTTTTATAAAAAGTTGTATACAATAAGTCTTGCCCAATTCAGAGAGTTTTGCAAATTTTGTAATCCAAGCCAAAAATCACTTCCGTTTTTTGTAACGTAGCACCAGCACATATTTTTGCTTATTTCTTTAAATCCTTATGGTCGATTGCCGTCATTGAGTTTTTTTAATATGGTGCTACTTAATTTCTACGAAAATATAAAAAAGCCTTTTTAAAATGATAAACGTCCATATGAAAGGTTTTTTGCTAGAACATGATAAGCCACAAAAAAAATATTTTAATTTTATTAAAGTTTTGAAAAAATGTATTTTTGTATGAAGAAATAGAACTGAACACGGAAAATTTAACAAATAGGTTCGCTTAAAAACAAATAACCAAAAACTCTTCAGTGGTTGTTGGCAAAAATGAATTGAGTAATGTATTCACCCTAAAAATTTTTTTTATTATGTGGTAATTATGTGATAATTTTATTTTATCTATTTCTAACGTAAAAAAGTTGGTTTCACTTAAAAGCATATATCTTCAGGACCGACAGCAATAATAAAACAAATAATATACTAAATAAAAGCTAATAAAATATCCTACAAACAATCACTGCATAATTTTTTGATTGAACTGTTAGTTTTGGCAAATAAATTTTATTTCTGAGAATTTTTCGTATTTTTCAGAAAAATGTAAAAAAATTGATATCAAATTTTTTTAAGAAAAAAAAAATTTAAAAAAATATAATGTTAATTTTGATATTTTTTGCTTAAAACCTGTACTTAAAAAAAAAAGATATTGTTGAAGGAAAACTGTTGAGAAAACGAAACTTTGTTTTTAATTGAACGAAAGCACTCAAATTGAGTGATTGTCTTTTTATGCATTTCACCTTATTTTATTGTCATATATGAATACATAATAAGTAAAGATTGTTGTAGATAATACTATTTTTTATTTTTAATTTTTCTTTTTCTTTTTCTTGTCATCATTAACATTGTTTTTTACATTGTTTACATTGTATATATATATTTTTTATTTTGCTTTTATTGTTCATTTAATGATTTAAATGGTTTTTACATTTCAATTATCAGATTCCTATTCAAATGAGTCTACAGTTTTTTTAAATATAGTTATTTTGTTAATCATGCTAAAAGAGCAAGTTTAAAAAAACAAACAAATCTCATAGGCAAAATAAGAAACCTATTTTTATAAAAAAAACAAACAGATATTCCAATTTTTTTACTATAATCATTTCTACAATTTATTGTGATCTATTCTTTGAATTTTTACATGATTTTAATTGTGAGCTATTTAGATCAAGTAAGTTTAAAGAAAGCAACAACAACAACAACTCTGTATGGAGTTAATCACACAACAGATTAAACAGAACTGTTTCGGAGGCTGCTAAGCCTCACTCTTCAGTAATCTTGAGTGATTCAGCTGTGACCAACCCACTGTTAAAATCTTATGATTTGATATGATTTAACACTTGTTCGAATGAATTCGTAAGAAATTCAATGTTTTAATCGGCCGTTTAATCATATGACATTAAAGCAGTAGTTATTTTTAGATCAAGCCTTTAACTCTATCAAGGCTGCCGTCTGTTCTAGTTGCTTCTTATTTGTTTTGCTACTCATTTGGGTTCGACAAGTTTGCCGAAGTACACCATTGAATTGCGAATTTTCCTTAATTTCTGTTTAAGGCCGGAACCGTCGTTTATGCTCAGGTTAAATATGCAATTGCATAAAAACCACTCTATAGTGGATCACGATCCAACCAGCTCGAATATCAAATAAAACACTTATAATTTTTATTTGAAGCAATCAAGCATTTGGAAAATTTTTTAATGAAATATATCCATTAAAAATATTTCGTATTTTCTATTTCTTTTAACCCCCTGTCAAACACATATTCTGAAACCTTAGAACAAACACATATGCCTGGCTAGACCCCATAACGTTTTTGTGCATTTTTATGGCAAAAAGGGTACCGTAACTTTGAATTTCTAAGTATACTCGTTTATTATTTTTGTCTTTAGACTTTTTTTTGATTTGTTGATATATGTAGCTACCTAAATGTAAAATTTTTTTTATTCATTTTGTGGAATGCATTAAAAACAAGTATAATCAACTTTAGAATGTTGTTGGCATACAGGATTAGTGCATTTGGTGCAATAAAAACGTGGCTTCAATTGTTTATTTAGCGTGTTCAAGAACATTCGTCGCTTCTCTTTTCTGGTTCCTTCTGTATTTTCATTGCATATGATGTAAGCGGCTAATCCCATGACGTCTATCATGTTTCAAAAAAATACTAATGGCCAACGTCTGGTTGACTGTTTTGTGGAGTATTGCGTTACCATTTGGTCCATTGTATCAACGCCGGCCTTTGTTAAATTGTAAAATAATATAGCTTCCGGTGTTTTTGCTACGCCTTCAACTTTCTCGGTGTAGTGTACAGTGGATAGTAGATTTACTGCTTTGTTCTTCTTTGGAACGTAGCTGCACAGTGATACAAGGTTATCATAGAAACCGAACACAGATGAAAGTATTTGCCGTTTGCTGTCTTTTTTCACTTCTTTGGGAAGACACCTTTTGTTGGATCTAATGGTGCCAACGTATGCTAGTCCAATCCTTGAAAGACGTTTAGCTGCGTCTAATGTTGTAAAGAAGTTATCAGCAATAATAGTTCTGCCGCTGTTGGCGTATCGATTAGCCATGTTAATGTTAATGTTGTGTGGTGGAGATGCGTACTGCGACCTAAATGAGATCTATTGTACCTCCATCTCAAAGCTCCGCTGGGTTTGCGGATTACATAATTTCATCCAGCCCTATTTCTCTCATGAATTTGAGAATATTCTTAGGTTCAAGGGATGAAACCTGCTCTAGACTCAGCTCATAGTTTCCCAGTGCTAGTTTACGTCTGCGAGCCATGGCGTCGCAGTTTGTAAGTAGGTGTATTGGAGTCTCCTCTGCTTCTTCACAGAAACGGCCTCTATGCCTAATTTCATCAGGTGGTATTTGAGTTTACAGTGTCCTGTAAGGAACCCCGTTAGAATCCTAAGATTCGGTTTGCCTAAGCTTATGCAAAATTTTGCTCTCCGAGTGTTAAAATCTTTGAGGAGCAATTTGGATTGTCTTAGCTTTGGGAGTCTTTTCCAAAGGTTTGAAAGTTTATGCCTCTTCTCCCTTCTTAGTTCTTCTTTTATAGAATGTGTGCCCAATCCGCAGAATGGTTCTGGTCCTATAAAATTTGTGGCTGCACCCTGTTGCGCTAGACCATCGGCTTCTTCGTTACCCTGTATTCCTTTGTGTCCTGGGACCCAAAGAATAGTAACAGTGTTATTCTTGCCTAGTTCGTTGAGTTTTGTTAGGCACTCCCATGTTATTCTCGATGATATCTCACAGGAAACTAATGCTTTGATTGCTGCTTGGCTGTCTGACATCACAACTTTATCCTGACCTTTGTATTTACTGTCCAGATTGAATTGTGCACACAGCTGTATTGCTAGGATTTCCTTGGAAGATACTGGGTGTTGTCCCCATAGGTTCAAAGTGCTTGGTTCTTGGCCCGTACATCCCTGCGCATATACCTTCCAATGTCTTGGACCCATCTATATACCATTCTATACTGTGTGGTTTCTTGACTTGCGATATCATCTCGCCGTCCCACTCTTTCTTGGTACTAAGCTTAATTCCGAAGTGTTTTTCGAAGTTATACCTTTTTACTATATCGTCTCTTGGTAGATCGATGTAGGGAGTGTGCTTTGCAATATCCTCCTTCTCTCTACTGCTGATAGTTGTACCTAAACTTGTCCCCTCTTTTGCAATGCACAACAGAGCTCGCTTGGCTACTCCCTCTATGACAAGGTGTAAGGGTGTTAGGTCCAGAATTACTTCTAGTGCTGTTGTAGGGCATTTTCTCATGGCCCCTGTGATGCATACACAGGCCAGTCTCTGCACCTTTGTTAGCATATTCCTCATTGTGGTTAGCTTGGTTCTCTCAGCCCATGCTATTGCACCATAGGTGAGGATGGGTCTCACCATCATGGTATACATCCAGCGGAGAATTGTTGGGTTACAACCCCAGCTTTTCCCCACCAGGCTCCTACATACCATGAGTGCGCGCGTTGCTTTGTTTATAGTTACCTCTGCATGTCTTCTCCAGAGAAGCTTTGAATCTAGTGTATGTTCCAGATACTTTACTTCTCCTTTGAAGGGAATTTCAGTGCCATCCATTCTCATTGTTCGGAGGTTTGGTAGGCTTTTTTTGATAGTAAAAGGTACTATGGTGGTTTTCGCTGGGTTGATACTTAATCCCACTGTGTTGCACCACTCCTTTGTTACTGACAGTCCTCTCTGTATCAGGTTACAGAGTGTATCCTCGAACTTCCCTCTCGCTATTAAGGCGATGTCGTCTGCGTAACCCTGACATTTTATGCCATTCTCGGTTAGCATCGTTAATAATTCGTCCACAACAAGACTCCACAGCAGTGGAGAAAGGACTCCGCCTTGTGGGCAGCCTTTTGTTGTTTTGATTCTTATAGTGGTGTTGCCCACTTTTGTTTCTGCAGTTCTAGTGCTAAGCATTTGGCATATCCATCTGCTGAGCATATCCTTAGCACTCCTTTTTTGTGTAAAGACTTCTTCACAGCCTCGTGAGAAGTATTATCAAAGGCTCCCTCTATGCCTAGAAAGGCACAGAGTACGGTTTCTCTGTTTTTGAAAGCTGACTGGATGTTACTAGCCAACTGGTATAGAGTAGATTCTGTAGACCTACCCGCCCTATACGCGTGTTGACATGGGTGCATTGGTGCCTTCTCCATAATCTCAGTTCTTATATAGTTATCTATTACCTTTTCCATTGTTTTAAGTACAAATTAGGTAAGGCTTATGGGTCTAAACGACTTTGGTAGCGTGTATTCTATTTTCCCTACTTTTGGTATGAAGGTGACTATCGCCCTTCTCCATTTCCTTGGGATATAGCTCAGCGCAAGGCTGCTTCTAGTTATTTTGACTAGGTGAGGCAATATAGTTTCTGCACCTTTTTAGATGCCGTCTACACCTGCTGATTTGAATGGTTGAAAGGTTCTGAGTGCCCAATCTAGACGAGCCTTAGTTAAAATGCTCGTTGCGAGTTTCCATTCTTCTTGATTTGGAGTAATCTGCCTGTCTGCTGTCTCATACTTAGTTACTGGTGTGCTGCCCGGGAAATGAGTTTCTAGAAGGTGACTGGCTCGTTGCTCTTCTTTAAGCGTATATCTTCCATCTGGCAATTGAAGTGACATTCTTGTCTCCACTCTGCCTTTAGCCATTGCTTTGTGTATCCTGGCTGCTGCTGGCGTGGAAGAAATGTCTTCGCAGAAATTTCTAAAGCTTTGTCTTTTGGCTTTTCTGATTTCTTTATTGTACTCCGTCAGAGTCACCGTGTAGTTGTGCCATTCTCCGTTGCGCTTTGCGGCATTTAAACTGCATCGCACCTTCTTTCGGAGTCTGGTCAACTCGGCGCTCCACCAAGGAGTATTTTTTGTTCTTGCCTTGTGCCCTGTTGGACAGCTAGATTATATACAGCATTATATACTGCATTGTTTACCTGCTCTACATAGCATACTTTGCGGGCTTTGATAGGATGTATTGCGTGAACTTTGTGCGCCCACGGTATGAAAATAGCTGCTCATCGATGGTTACACTTTCGTATGGTTCAAAATTACTGGCAAGATTGTTATTCAAGAAGTTCCATATGTCGCGAATGGAAGCAGCTTTGTCGGTTTGTTGACGAAATGCGCAAGTACGACTATCGTCAAATCGAATACAGTGCATCAAAGTAACAAATCGTGTATATGACATGGCTGCACGGAATATTGGAAGTGCATCAGTATGCCACATCAATCTTGAGAGCTGCATAGTATTATGACTGACACCAAAAGCCAATAGTATCCCAATAAAAGCGTCAAGCTCAACACTTGTCATATCAACCCATACTCGTGGTGTGCAGTTTGCATGTTCTACGTTCCATTTGCGTGTAACTTTTTCTCCATATAGATTTGTTTGTGTTACGATGATGAACGTAATATTCGGTGAAAAGAAAAGCTAATAACACCTCAAGCGAAGTGATCAGGTTTGTTTTTGGTCCACCTCTGAAACGCATGATGTTGTGCTGGCGGAATCTCACTGTAGCGGGCTCAGCTGTACTCCACTTGGTACTATCTTTTCCAAGCAAAAAACCGTCTGCAGCTTGAGTTGGTGCATTCTTACTTTTTTCTTCGGATTCTTCATCGCTGTCGAATATTTCATTTGCTTGAATTTCCAATTCATATTTAATGTCCGAGGCGTCATCTTCGGACACAAAATCTGTGTTTTCAGCGCTTTGGTCTTCAAATAAATCTAGTTCTTCGTCTGCTTCTGTGTGAACTGCGAAATCACGCTGATGATAGTTGTTGTTGGAAATTATCAGTAAGGCTGCCTGTACGCAAGCACGTATTGTACACAAATTCTAAATACTCTGCCATAACAATAGCAATAATTTCACTTTAGTTTCCGCACAAAAAATTTATATTTCGGACTGTCGATGTTGTATGTTCAGCAATCAATAATAAACTAACTGAACTCAAAACCAAAATCACACACGAAAGAAAGAAATAAGAAAAAAATGAACACAAAAACTACCTGGAAGTAAACATCTGCATTGAATTCACATAAAAACAACCAAAAATATAAAAAAAATACCTGGAAACAACAATCTGCATTGTATTTGCAGAAAAATAACCCAAAATGTGTATAACAATAATTTATGTCACACAAACTATATAGGGGTCTGGCCAGGCATATGTGTTTGTTCGAGGGGACTTTTTTTGCAGTTTTCTTCGTGTTGGAACGATATTTTAGAATATTTTTTTTAAAAATAGAAAGCCATCAATATTTTAGGCGGCTACTGGGAAATACAGGTATCTAACTAAACTAGAAGTATGTTTAATTAACGCTCAAAAGCTCAAAAATTAAATATGCCTGGCCAGAACCATGTGTTTGTCCAAGGGTAAAATATGTGCAAAATTTCTTCGTTTTTATGTAAATCCGGATGCTACAGCTAACTTAGTTCGTTTAATTTTGTAGTAAGAAGTAATGAGCAAGAAAAACCAAAGACGTTCAAGTTTTCAACGATTTTCGCCAATGAAACTCTCTTGATTCTATTACTCTAAGGTATAATCTTACTGAAAAAGTTAAATATCAGAAGCTCGTTTCTTTAACTGCTAAAAATCGCACTTATCGACTCATATTACCTATTTGACGGCATTCTCTCAGCTGCACTGTTTCTGTAAAAGTTTGAATAGATTTTTCTTCAATTTAGTCATTTCAAATCGATTACTTGTTACATGTTCCGATTTCACGTCAATAGAACATTTTAAGAAAGGGTTTATGCAAGACAAGTGAATCGATATCAAATCCTTCCAACTCTCAATTACACTGTGGCAAGTCAGAATTTTTCCGATTTGCATTAAGGTCAGTAGTTTAAGGCAAAATTATTAAAAAGGAAAGTTTTATATATACTTTGTTATTTATTATGCTACTTTTTCTATGATTTCTAAATGTTTGATAGTTTAAATCATACTTTATTTTAAATACAAATTCTAGTTGTTCCATAGTTTAAAATCGTTTATTGAGCTTAAGGTCAGGTTAGGACAATAAGTTGCTCTAACAAATTTTTCCAAAGAAACAACAACAACATTTTCAATATGAAGAAGAAAACATCACTAGCTGTTTTTATTGCGATTTCGGCCCTGCTACCGAAATCTTTGTGATACCGGCGGGAATCGAACCCCGGCTATGACCGCCGTGCAAGCGCATTGGCGCACTACACCAACAGAGGCGCTGAGATTTCAGTGTCAATTTCTCAGCAATTAATTGTTCTAACCTGACCTAAAACTCAATAAACGATTTTAAACTATCAAACAACTTCAGTCAAAGACAACTAAATTAAAAAAACAACTAAAGTCAAGTATGATTTAAACTGTCAAACATTTAGAATTTGTAATTTATAGAAAATCAACAAGTTATTAAAGTTAACAAATTTCTGGGGTTTTTTATTAAAACCAGTAATATTAATAAGTAGGTAAGCTGAAGTGATGCGGTATAAACATACATATTTGTGTATCTACACATATGTATGGGTCATTCTAATACTTATAAACCGTCGGCGATACATTTTTTTAAATGTTTTGAAAAAATAGTTGTTAAAGCGCTATAAAAAATATGAGTTCTTGAGAGTTTTAGTCCTAACCAAATTTTTTTGAAGACCCTTTGAACTTCTTTGACCCTTTGAATTACGCTTAAAATATGGGTTTTAATATTTCTTAACGTTAAATAGCTCCAAACTCTTTAAAATGTTTTAAAATATGAAATATCTGTTTTTTATACCATTTCAAGTAAAACTGGTTTTAAATTTCTAGTTTGTAATAAAATAGCAAAAATAAAAAAGGCAACAAAGTTTGGAAAAAGTAAGAAATCGCTTTAGAAGAAGTTCGCTTTTTTAACCTATTTCTATATAATGTCTTTATAAAATTCCTCTGAATACTGCACCCATTTTTTGCATACTTTTGTTACTTTTCCAAAAGTAAAAATGTATTGTAAAAATTGGAGTGGTCAGACCAAAACTACGGCCATCTCCCTAACAGAGTAGAAGGTTGTTTCTCATTTTTTTACCTTGTTAATGAAACGATTTTGCTGAAATTTTGTTAGGCTGAATTTAAATATTTCACAGAATTCGACATCGAAATTGCATGCTGCTAATAGATATTGATTTCACTTTTTTTATATATCTTTTTTATCATTTAATATTTTTTTCTTTTATTGCGGAAAGAGTATTCAAATTTATAGTATAGTAACGCAAGTATAGTGAACGCAAATATTAACGAGTCTCTAAGATTGTGTATAGATCAATGCACTTTCTTCATATGAAATTTATTAAACTAA
This sequence comes from Dichetophora obliterata, assembly GCA_963920525.1. Classification (NCBI taxonomy): domain Eukaryota; kingdom Metazoa; phylum Arthropoda; class Insecta; order Diptera; family Sciomyzidae; genus Dichetophora; species Dichetophora obliterata. The sequence continues at coordinate 52,605,117 of OY986435.1, forward strand.
GAGTTAGCTTACGTTTAAATGGCTTAAAAAATGTTAAATGACTACTACTAAACTATTTCGTGATTACACATGTAACTTGTAAACATTAAAGTCGCCTAAAATGCTTTTCTTTTGCATGCTTATTATTCTTGTTGGAGCATATGTAAATATATAGATACAATTTTCAGATATGCCAAGAAAGTAAACAAAAGTAAAATTAAATTAAAAACAAAAAACACAAGAAAAAAAATTTGCTGCACATATGTATGTTGAAACTTTGTATAACATAAATAAATCAACAAAAGTAAAAGTCTATAAGAATCAAAAATAAATGTGGTAAAATCGACTGCCTACATACTCTACAAACTTAGGAAAATGTATAAAATAAATTAAATAAGATTTGAATCGGAGTTTGATAGAAAGAAAAATAAATAATTTAACAGTAGTAAAAACATCTTTGAATGAAATATGCACAAAATAAATGACATGGTTTTTCGTACAATATTATTTAGAACTGTTTAAATTGGATACAATAATCACGTATCCTGATCAAGGATCAAAGTAAGTCTCTATCTAATATACATTTAATGTATAAAAGTAACAGCTTCAAGATTTTCCTTGCTTGTTTTGTGTTTATTCACAAAATTTCAACGTTAGAATAAGTAAACTGCCAACTTATTTTTTCATTTAAGAATTTTGAAAGTCTAGCTGAAATCGCTAAAGGCCAAAATAACATAATCTAAAGTTTTGAGTGAGTTAAGAGTTTAATTTAAAATTCAAATGTTATGGAATTAAAGTTAGTTGAAGATACTATGCTTTCAAAGATTACTGAATATTACAAAATATTCTCAATACAATGGCTTCAGCTTAAAGAGTCCTAAGGCACAACAAATTTTTTCAAAGTACAAAACATGCCCCAAATGAAATTTGACTAGCTCAGATATAAATATTTTATTTGTTGCAATAAAGGAATTTTGCGGAGGAATGTGGCCACTACGAACATTTAAAGAGCTAACAAGAGTTTTGTAAGCCAAGCAACGCATAAAGTGTGCTAAAATTATCAAAAAGCAACGCTACTTTTGTTGAGGAATCTAAGAACATAAAATGCGCTTATTTGAGCTTGGTATAAAATCTGTAAATAGATGTTGTAATATAATAAGACAGTACTTACACATAAAGTTAGAGATGTGGGCTACGAAAAATGTTGTTAAAGCATAGTACTCTGTTCAGTTTCATGTGAAATTCCACTCAAATCTCCATACAAAAAGTGACAGCTGCGAAACTAGCGTGAAAATTTTCACAACATGTTCGTCAGAACAGTACTCTGTTCCGCTGTGTGAAATTATCGCAACATGTTTCTGAGCAACATTTTTCCACGACAATTTAATTGTACTGCCTATTTTTTTTTAAGTGAAAAGAGAGAGATCGTATAAAATCTTCCAACTATTCTCTGAGTCTCTGTGAGAAACGTTGCCATAGGAATTCCTCGCAACAAACTTAAAGTCAGAAATTTCACGCAACAAATAAATAGATGTTGCCAGCGAAATTTCATGCAAACGAACAGACTACTAGGCTTTAGAGGTATATTTTTAATTTTAAAGCCTAGTACTCTGTTCGTTTGCGTGAAATTTCGCTGGCAACATCTATTTATTTGTTGCGTGAAATTTCTGACTTAAAGTTTGTTGCGAGGAATTTCTGTAGCAACGTTTCTCATAGAGACTCAGAGAATAAGTTGGGAGATTTCATATAATATCTCTCTTTTCGCTTCAAAATAAATAGGCAGTACAATTAAATTGTCGCGAAAAAATGTTGCTCAGAAACATGTTGCGATACTTTCACGCAGCGGAACAGAGTACTGCTCTGACAAACATGTTGTGAAAATTTCCGAGCTTGTTTCGCAGCAGTCACTTTTTGTATGGTTTTTATTCTAATATTTTACATTTGCAACTCAGAGTCCTTTTTATTTATTAAAGCTTTTGTGTACAATAACAATTTTACACAATATTTTTTTTTGGAATTTATAAAGGTTTTACTATTATGATGCCGTCACTTTGTATGGGAGGTGGGTGGAGTTTTTCAGTTTTTCTTACAATGTTCGAGCTTCGAGTGCAAAGTAAAGGTTCAAACATATTAGCAAAACTTTAAGCTATTCTACTCAAATTTGTGGAATTAAAGAACATTGTACAGTTTTCATAAAGTCACTTTGTATGGGAGATAGACAAAATTTTCATTCGATTTTTACAAATTAAAGCTCATGTGCAAAATTTGAAGTCATTAATTTTTTTTTTTTGGAATTTAAAGATATTTCTAGTTTTGGTAAAATCACTTTTTATGGGAGGTAAATCTCTTTTTTAGAACTTGATCTGTATTATTAAATAAAAATCTTATATATTGAACTAGCTGAAACCCTGCGCTTTGCTGCCACAGAAGAAATAATTATAGTTTACAATTTTTAAGAGTTATTATGTGTAAATAAAAATAAATGCTATTCAATCTCACTCACATGTTTGTTTTCTTCGCTTACAATTATCTTAATTTTCTTGATCACTATTGTTTTTTTTTTATTCTTGCGCTAGTGCAAGCAATAAGTTGACAAAGTTTAAGTAGAAAGTTCGTGTCGAGTTTCATTGATGTGTGACTTATAGTTCGAAAGTTATATCGAAAATTTTGGCTGCTGAAAAGGTGACACGCCCCTTGTGCAACGCTCATAAAATATTACCAGTAAAAGTTACTTAAATAGCGTCAGCCGTTCTAAAGCTTTGCGGTCCTGAACATACTTGAGAATCCTTTTATATAATAGCATAGATATAGATAACACTGGGCGGCACGAAAATCTGTATTTAATAATTTCAACGTTTTTCACTTAATTCTAACATGAGAAATCTCGTGGTAACATCCGTTTTTCCACTTTACCGAAGACTTTAGTGCAAAATTTTTTTTTTAATTAGTCCAGATATGCACTCATTTGCATGTTGAGAACTCTTGAACCATTAAGATTTTTATTTTGGTTTCTTCAGAAAAGTTATTTCTGTAATTCTTGCCAACAACTTTGTTGAACAAATATATAACGAAAAATTATTTGAAATTGCCTTTAAACCTTTAATAAGCGACATATGTCTTGCCCGCTTTCAAAGCTTCAAAGCAAAAAATGTTACTCATACGCAATGTTGTTCGAATTTTTTCGTTTGATTTTTTATCGTTTGACAAAATGAAAATTCTAATGGTTCAAGAGTTATCAACATGAAAATGAGTGCATATCTTGAGTAATTTTTGATATATCTTAAAAAAGAAAATTTTGTTCTAAAATATTCGGTAAAGTGGTAAAACAAATGTCACCACGAGATTCCTTATACCAAAATTAAGTGAAAAACGTTTAAATTATCAAATACGGAGAAAAAGAATACAAAAAAGCGCACAGTGTAATCAACGGTATGAAAAAAAATATTTTCACACACAACTTTTGATTGGAAAGTGATATTGGGGTAATTTTTTCACAAAAATTATTTTCACATTTAATTTTTTTGTAAAAAATATGAAAACAATATTTTGCAAAAAAATTTCCCAAAAAAAACATAAGGTTTTGATGAAAACCTAACGATCTATTAAAAAGTATCATAAGTTAATAGTGGAATCAGCTTGGAGCTGATTTGTAAAAATTTGGTTGCATCCATGCTTTAAAGTTTTCAGGCAGTCAGAAAATAAAAAGGATTGGCAATAAAATATTAAGTTGCTAGTTTTAGCATTGAATTCCCTATCTGCCCGACTTTCAATAAGTTTGATTTAATTTTGTTTTACCGTTACTTTCTATTTTTTAACTATGTTTCTACTTAATTTTGCTCACCAATAAAGAACGTTTTGAAAAAAATATTTACTCCAAGTTTCTTCCTACATTTTCATTTCTGAAACCAATGCGAAAGTGCTAAGAAATGCCTGCCAGACTTTCGTTGTGAGCCACTGTATATACTTTTTTGTACCTGTAACGTTTCCTTATCGGCGTTTCAACCGGAGTTACAAAGTTAATATACCCATTACCAGGGGCGGATCCAGGAAAATATTTCGGCTGGGGGATTTAAAAAAAATTTATGTAAGTTATATTAGGGTGATTAAAAAAAATTTTTTTTTGCAGATCCACCGAGCTCGACTGGAAATGAGATGGTATATCAAAATATGAAAATGAAAAATTTTTTTTTTAAATTTTAAGGTGGTGCTACTAACGGTTTTCTGTTTTAGTTGGAGAAACTTTTAGTTTTGCAACAAAAAGTCATGATTTTCTTGATAGAATACGTAAAATAGTTCAGATTTTATAAAAACATTTTCAAATTTTGCATACTAGATTGATTTTTTTTAAGCCAATAGAGTGTTAAAAAAGAGAATCGATAGTAGCTTTGGTTCCAATGGGAAAACCACTTTTTTAAAATGGGAACCTATTCTTAGACGACTATTTATGTTTTCCCTCAAAGTCTTTTTCACAGATGTCGAATAAAATTGGATAGTAGCACTATCTTAAAATAAAAAAAAAAATACTAAAAGTGAAAACTGCTGGTAGCACCATATAAAAAATTAAAAAATGTTTTTTTTTAAAATTTTAATTATCATATTTTGATATAACCATCCCATTTCCGGCCAGGCTCGGTGAATTTGCTAAAAAGTTAATTTTTTTGAATCCCCTTATTGTTGTCAAATTGTTTTAATAATAAAGCGAAAATCAATAAAGTCTTCAACGAAAATTATTAATAAGTATTTAAGTCAAATTTGAGGTATTTTAAAGCGTTTGTTTTTTTAACCCATGATACAACTATTTATCAGGTAGCCGCGCTCACAACCTATTTTCTCATGAGGTGCGGATGACGAACGTCAAACAAAAGAAAGCATAAAACCAATTTTTTTTAAAGAGCGTTAAGCTGCGTTTTCATGTGATCTTTTTGTATCTTATCTTATCTTATCTTATCTTATCTTATTTTTAGTTGGAAAGAAAGAGCATGCGAGCCCTACCTTATGGTATTTACAAATGTGAGTGTGAAACAGACATCCTTTTTCTATTTTTATAGCATGTGATATCCCCTGTGATTTCATGAGATACTAGAGGATATGAAAAGTTCAGAAAGTTGAACTTTTTCTATAAAAGTAAAAGTGTATCACTTGCTATAAATTTGACAGCCATTTTAAGGCTATAGACAGCTCGTAAAAAAATTGTTGCTAGTGTCAGTGTAAACAGACTGATTCTGTGCAGCTGCTGGCTGAGAATTTATTTTTGGTAATGTTTGAACTGAATGATTTAAATTGATTTTCTATGCATTAAAATTTCTTTCTTTTTTTAGATAAAATTTGTGTGTCTATTAAAAGCCATTAAAGATCGTTATTCTCTGATTCAGCCTGGACATTAGTTGCAATTTTTTACTCTCCAGTGCCAACAACATAAATTTGTTCTTTGAACATGCTGTCAGTATTTAAAAATCTTGCAACTTGCGTTGTAAAAATCTTGCAACGACTACTGGAGCCTTTTATACTCTTCACCAGTGTTGTGAAATGTTTCAAGTTAGTGTTAAGTGCAAGCTTCAAACAAATAAATATATTTCCTATTCTAGGATTTTGTTTTCACATCAAGCTACAGGATTGCTTTGATCAAGAACAAACATTTCGTCAACGGTAAGGATGTGCTTGATGTCGGCTGCGATACTATCTATATTTGGAGCGCAAGCGGGGGCCGATATTATTTAGGACGAAGTTAAGGTAGATGTTGGTGACCTTGTAGGTGATACTTTGCAATGTAGACGTAGGTCTAATAATGATCGATTGCTGGATATAAAAGACGTCTTTGGAAAAAATATAAATATTATTTGGAATAACACAAATTGAATTTTATTTTGAATCAGAATTGATCGAGTTTCAGGTACAAATATTGAGTTTATGAAATAAATAAAAATAAATTAATAATTTTATTTCAAGCCAAATCGAAAGCATAGAATTTTATAAACATATATTTTCCGCTTGAAAACTTAAGCAGTTCCGCTCTCGAGCTTCGTGGCTGGTATCACCACCTCTTCATCATTGTTAACATTCTCGGCCATTTCCCAAACTTGCATTATATTGTCTTTCGACTCTGAGCAAATAATCCTTGGCTCTTTTGAACTCTCCGAGAAATCTGATATTGTAGCAGTGTTCCCATAATGAATAAAAAGCAATTAGGGTGGTCCATTTTCAGCATCTTAGGTAGTTTGTTCTTTACGAATTTTTGACAAAACCCAACCATGCAGATGTCAGAGTAGATAGAGTCGTCTCGTTATAAGGAAACCACTGAACTTGGAAAATTTCATCCTTATGCGATTCGAATGAGTGCAGTTTTAGCTTGAGATTACGTAGATCCCAAAGTCCCACAGTTTTATCAGCAGATCCTGTTGCCAAAATGAACTAAGAGTAGGGATTCCATGGAAGGGATTAAAACTCAAACAAATGACCTCGGCTGTGAGCGCATCTACTGAATCCGAGGGCTTCGAATTATTGTAGTTACAAGCATCCCAAATCTTAAGTTATTTATCAGCAACTGAACCGAATAAAAGAAATTGAGACTGAATTTATTATATTATTCAAAAACAATGGAAAATTTTCACATACGTCAAACTTGCTATAAACTAAACCACATATATTTATCTCGCTTTTATAGCAAAAAATTTGTGATATGGGATACTGGAGGATAGTAAAAGATCACATGGAAACGCGGCTTTAAGCAAAATTTTTCTTTTTCAATATTTGTTGTTTTAAAATAAAAAAAATATGGGAAAAAACTTAAGAATAACTTAATATTTTGACAAAAAACATTTTTGATAGCTCCATTTTGCATCAGCTGCCATAGCACGCTCTCGTTTTGATTTTCTTTTGTTTGACATTCGTTATCCGCAGCTAAATTTGTGCGGCTACTTGGTTGGAGAATGCATTACTCTTTGAATCCTTTTGAAGATAGCGGTGTTTTGTTGCGTTGTTCTAGCTGAGCACGATGAGCACAAAAAGAAAAGAGAAGAGTAGATAGCAACATGGAGTTTATTGAAACTCTCGCCACACAAACGGGAAGATTTCTTAAAAAACTTTACACTTTACTACCATATTAATAAAATCGATTCTTAAGCATAGTTCTCTGTTCAGGTTATTGTGAAATTCCACTCAAATCTCCATATAAAAAATGAAAGCTGTGAAACAAGCGTGGAAATTTTCACAACATGTTCATCAGAGCAGTACTCTGTTTCGCTGCGTGAAATTATAGCAACATGTTTCTGAGCAACATTTTTCCGCGACAATTTAATTGTACTGCGTATTTATTTTGAAGAGAAAAGAGAGAGATCATATGAAATTTCTCAACTCACTCTTTGAGTCTCTGTGTGAAACATTACAAACGGAACCCCTCGCCAGTGTTGCTGGAAGAATTTTGCTTTTGGAATACGCTTTTAACCAAAAAAAATTTATTCCAAAATATTCCACTAACAATTTTAATATTCCACAAAAATATTCCATTTTTGAATTTAATTGCGAGCTTTAGATCAAGTAAGTTTTTAAGAAGACAACAGCAACAACAACAAAAACTCTGTATAGAGTCAATCACTTAGCTGACTAGACATCTGTTTCGGAAATTGCTACATTTCCTCCTCAGCAGTCTTTGAGTGATTAAGCTGTGATCAACTCTCTGTTTAAAGTCGTATATGATTCCACTCATTTTGGAACTTATTCATCTGAACTCTATTGAGCAAATTCAATGTTCCAATTGGCTACTTACTCATATGACAATTCAAAGCAGTAGGCTATTTATAGATCACCGCCATCAACTCTACAAAGGTTGCCATCTGTTCTAGTTGCTTCTTATTTATTTCAATATTTATTCATTTCGACAAACTGTCGAAATGCACCATAGAAATGAAACGAGTTTTTTTGCTTCGCTAAAGAAGCTAATGTTTTAACTGAAAGGTGGTTTTTTTTTCCACAACCAAATGTTCAATTACTCATGACCTTAACCGAAATCGATCAATTGTTATAAGTTAATTGTTATAAGTGTTGCCTTCTTAAAAACTTACTTGATCTAAGGCTCTTAATTAAATTCATGTAACAATTTAATAGATCACAAATTAATGTTCCACTTTTATTTTGTAAATATCTTTTAAAAAAACAGAAAAATTAATTTAGAATAACAATTATTTTTTATTATATTCAATATCAATTTTTTATTATCAATATACAATAAACATAAATTTAAAGAATAATTAAACTGGAATTTGTATTTACCTACTAATGAAGTCAATCCCGTGATCCTGGATTTCGGGATCTCGCGATTTTTAAATAAAAAAATTTCTATTACAAATATTCATGTAAATGCAACCATTTCAATTTAAGTTGATGTGAATATAGAATTAGAAAAACCTTTTATTGAGGCTGAAAAAGATTGTTGGAACGATGAGTGTGAATCACTGGAGCAAAGACTTTGCAAAGTTTTAGAAGAATTTCAGGGAAGTCAGCTATGTATTTCAAGATTCTCTGATATTCTGACTTAGGAAATAATTTTGTTTTGTGGTGAAGCAATCGTGATCAAAATTTTGTTTTCAAATATCAGAGGACCAAGGCATGCGCCTTATACAAACAAGGTTTGGTCTTTGACCTGAAAGCAAAGGGATAGATTTATTAAGAGGAATTAATTGGAACCATACGTGAATTATTGGTTAGGCGAAACAAAAGTGGAAGACAATTTGTATTGCTTACTTACAAATTGCTTACGATTATCGTAAAACTATTTCTCCTACTAGCATAGGAACAGAACGGTGTTTCTCAAGGAGCGGGTTATATTTGTAATAATATCCGAACAAAACTCTCTAATGAAAAATAAGACGCGTTCATCAACTTTAAAAATAATTAAAAAAAAAGTAATTTTGAAAAGTATTTCTAACCTTCCAAACACAAAAACACATGAAGACGGTGACTAAAAAAAATGTTTTATATTTATATAATAATTCCTTCAAAATAAATTTCAAAGTTTTTCAAGTTAGCTACAATTGAAATTCAGGCTATTTCAGATGCTGTTCAAAAAATTTCTCTTTTATGCATATTTTATTTACATTCATATGCAGAATGAAATTTTTATGTGGGCAAAATTTGTTTGTATATTTTTTTATTGGTCTGTTTGTAGGGTGTTGTTAAGTAGAGAGATACCGCATTAAAGTCCCACAACAAGTATAACAACGTTGAAAGCAAAATGAACAAATTAACTCAAGACCACAAATTAACTGCGGCACAATTATTAGAATTTCGATATAATTGTTGCAAGTAAACATGTGTTGCTTGATGTTGTTGTTGTAGTTGTTGTTATTTTCTCGTTTTGCTATTGTTTCTGTAGTTAAATGCGGAAAAGCTAAATGTTTAAAATAAATTTTATACCAGCGTCGAAACTTTTCACAACAAGCACTTGTCTCTGCGCGTGTTGTGTCTGTTCGATGCGCTTAAATTCAAATTTAATTAAATGAATACATATAAAAGTCGTGAAAATCAAATTAGCACAGATTTTTTAACTTTTTGTTTTCTATTTACTGTACATTTTTCATAAGGTTCTTTTTAGAAGCCGGCTTAAAATGTCTTTGGTGTTCATGTGTTTGTGTATGTTTGTGTCGTTGCTGTATGCGAAGGTGTTGATGTAAGTTTTTGTCACTGTGTTGCTGACAATCGATGTCGTTTACAATTCAGATAATTAAGCTAAGTTAATTGATTAAATCAATAATGTTGGGCCTATTTTTATTTGCTCCGCTCACATGTGCTTGGCTATCTGTATGTTGTTTGGCCATGTGTGCGCTTCAGTACATGTGTGTTTTCTAATCAAGCTTTTTTTTTTTAACTTAAATGTAGTCGAATTGCAAGCAAGCGTATCAGTTATTTGTGCCTTTTTTCATTTTTTGTTGTTATTTCAAAGATATCACGAAACGTACTTCGAAGTTCAATTGACACTGATCTCTATTAAATTAATAACATTAAGGTTTTTTTTTTTAAATTATTAACTATAAATTATTGAAACAATATTAATAAAAAGAAAAATCTTTGTGTACAATCATGTCATGGACTCAATGCATGAATATAATTACGATTATTTGTCTACATAAGAGCGCTACAAAGAGCTGATTAAGTGTTACGTAGTGGAAAAAATGCTCTGATTGTGCGATTGACATGTTAAACATTGTAATACAATACATTTTTGTGAGTTTGTTCATACTCTACATATTAATTAAAACTAAAATAACTATATTAGTACATTTAAACTTTTATATATAAAAAAAAAACATACATAATGTTAGCAGATCCTTTAGGTATTTGAGGAATGAACTGATGAGTAGTATCATAGTTTAGAGTAGAGGTGTCGAAAGTCGCCCGTACGGGCGTTTTGCCCATACGGGCGTTCTGCCTGCCCGCAGCAAGCAGCACGGGCGACAGCATATGCTGGAAGAAAACGGGGGTAAAAAAAAACGAGGGACATGCACGAAGAGAATGAGAAAGAGCGTACGAAAAAGCGCCATTTATATCATGATCAGTGTTGCCAGAAAAATGTTGAGCTTGTAGCTAAAATTGCTAACAAAAGTAGCTAAAAAGAGCTAACCAGTTTTTTAAGCTAAAAAAAGAAAATAGTTTAAAAAAACACAACTGCTATATTGAATCAGTTTATCAGATTAATCAGGTTTATCAATCATATTGATTTATTTGTGAACGCAATGTATTGATTGCTACATAAAAAATTATTAAAAACTATCTTTTTTCAATTTTTATATACACAAAATTGAAGTAAATTGATAAAATTGTATGTATATTGAATTGAATAATGGTATTTTTGATTATTTTTTTAAATTTTCATATATAGTTTAATATTGGCCTTTATTAACTTCTAGCTTAATTGTAGCTAGAAATAGCTAAGCTCTAAAAGAAAAAAAGCTAAAAAAGTGGCTAGAAGCTAAAATACAATTTTCAAAAAAATAAACTGAATCTAGCTATAAAATAGCTGAACTAACAGCACTAGTGACAGTGAGTGTGGGAGTCTGCTTTAAGAAAATCATAATTGAGCTCATTAATGTATTCAGGGTTACCACATTTTTATTATTAAATTCTTTATAAATTTAAGCTAAATATTTTATAAAAGTTATAAAAATATCTTTACATTACACACTACAATACACTACACTACACTACACACTACAATACACACTAATTGACAGTTAGTGTGTAAATTAAAGTTGAGTTTAATAATATTGTGGTTTTAAAATTGTTTTTTAGACTACTTTAACATTCTTAATTTACTTCAACCACGACTTCAAGTTAATTTTTTTCCGCAAGAAAAGTTAGAAGCTCACTTTAAGATAGTAGATAGTATATATTAGAGCACCCATGAAATATATGGAATGTGCAAAAGTGTTATTTTCTTCGCTTCCCGCGCATTTTCGTAGAAAAATAGACTAAACAAATAAGATCTGCAAAAAAAACAGGGTGCGTGTAGTGGTATAATGCCAGTCGCATTTGACTTAAAGCCTCAAAAACACACTTTAAAAAAGTTCAAAATTTTTTTGATCTGGAACTCTTTTAAAAAGTGTTAAAAGTAGTTCGTGATTGGGACTTTAAACTTAAGAATAACTTAGCCAATAACAGCAGTGTATAAACTTTTGACCAACCTGTATTATTTGTGGTAAAATCAACGTTTAAAGACAAGATTTTTAAAATTTTTTGAGCACTTTTTTTGCAAAAACGGTTGCTATTATAGTTTTCGTATGGATAAAATTATGTGCTTTATTTCATAATAGAGATAATTAAGTAAAGTTTAAAGTTTAATGAAATTTTTTTTTTACAAAAAATATTTATTTTTAGCGCCGATAACGCGGTTCAAAGTAAGATTATATAAAACATTAATTAAAAAAATTTGCGACAAAGTTTTGAAATTATTTGAAAATCTAAATAAATTCATTTTGAAGCCAATTAAGAATAACTGCATGCTCAGCTTATCCAAAGACCTTCAGTATGTCTAGTCGTACAGTTTTTCTAAAACATTTTGAAGGTAAATATGCTTCTTTGCTAACGTAAAATCCACTTGTTATTTTTGTTGATATTTTAACAATTTATATAGTGATAGCATGATACAGAGAACTGCAGATGAAGTATTGCACATGTCTGCCATCTTTGCTGTGACGTAAAAGGTGCTCATTGGTAGCAACGTAGCCACAATTTATTCATAGAGTGTAAAGATTTTAAAATGTCAAAATTTTCTTAAGAAAACTTGTTTTACTGAAATGAAATATATATTGTTAAATAAAGCACATGTCCAATGTTTGTGAAAATTTTTGAATATTTTGTAGGGGGTTTTTTCCCATTTTTACCGCTTTCTTCATCCATCCGCCATCTTTGCTGTGAGGTGCAAGGTGCTCATTGGTTGCAACGTAGTCACAATTCATTCATAGGGTGTAATGATTTTAAAATGCCTACATTTTCTTATGAAAATTTGTTTTACTGAAATTAAATAAATATTGTTAAATAAAGCACATGTCCAAAACAAAGTAAATATATTTTTTAGTACTGTTTGTGAAAAAAATTTGCATATTTTGTAGGGGTGTTTTTTCCCCTTTTTACCGATTTACACAATAAGCGGCTACGTTGCTTGGTGTGCTTGACAGAATTTTGACTGTTTGTTCATTTTCATTTTGCTATCTTCGTCTCTTCTTGACATTTTCTTTTGAATGTATTCATCAAGTGTCACATTTGACGAGCACCAATGACGAGGTGCGCAGTAAATTTTTTTCGTTGCGCCGGGAATACATTATCTGTAGTTCTTTGTATCATGTAGTGATAGTGTTTGGTGTTCGCAGCTATATAAAATAATTTGTGAAAATGGAAAACAGTCACTTGGGAGGAAAACGAAGATTATCTTGCTGCAAAATTAATTGTTAAAAAATTATTAGTCGTTAATGATATTGCAGAAGGTATCGTAGCATTATTTTCACGTTTTAATGCCATTTTAACTCACCAAGAAGAGCAGAAAGAGTTTATCCTGCATGCAATGGAGAAATATTATAAAAATTTGCCATTCAAAAATTTTTCTAAGACAATATTCTTACAATATTTTGATAAAAATTACCCAAAACAAAATTCCAGTTGTTAAAATTAAAAATTAACTTTAAGATATTTGTTTAATGTTCTTTGTTCTTAAATGTGTTACCAATGATTTAACTTAGAACATAATAAATATTATTTCTGCTTGAATTATATTATTAACTATAATTGAAATATATATTTTTTTTATTAATGTTTTTAATTATTGTTTTATATGTTTTTACTTTGAACCGCGTTATTGGCGCTAAAAATAAATATTTTTTATAAAAAAAATTTCATTTAAACTTTAGTTAATTATCTCTATTATGAAATAAAGCACATCATTTTATCCGCACGAAAACCATAATGGCAACCGTTTTTGCAAAAAAGGTGCTCAAAAAATTTAAAAAATCTTGTCCTTAAACGTTAATTTTACCACAAATAATACAAGTTGGTCAAAAGTTTATCCATGTTATTATTGGCTAGGTTATTTTTAAATTTAAAGTCCCAATCACGAACTACTTTAAAAAATTTTGAACTTTTTTAAAGTGTGTTTTTGAGGCCTTAAGTCAAATGCGACTGGCATTTAACCTCTACACTACACCACTACACGCACCTTGTTTTTTATGCAGATCTTCTTTTTTAGTCTAGTTCTCTACGAAAATGTGTGGGCAGCGAAGAAAATAACACTTTTGCTCATATGGGTGGTCTAATATATATATATATATATATATATATATATGTCGGAATAATTATATAAGAACAATGTATTCTTTATTTAAAATTTAATTTCGAACTGACTTAATGTATTTTTCAATATGATTTATTAAATAAAATTTTCAAAAATAATATGATATAAAAACAAACAAGTAGTCAAGATACAGCTCCTTATATCACACATACATAGAAGTTTACTGTGAAAACGAGTCTCTAAAAATTAAAATTATTTTGCTTGCTTTTAATTTAAGTAAAACAATTTATTTGTATTGCTTTATTACATGAAAATTTAAATAATTCGCATAGGAGCGACTCAATGCAATAGTGGCTCAACCCACAAAATTTAAATCAAATATGCAAAACTATTTTGTTTTCTTTTCTTATATTTAATTACACTAGTCAGCACAATAATAATTTATTTGTGGCTTGAGTCACGATGAGAAGTTCTTTTAAGAGTACTACAAATCAAAGCCAATGCTTGGCTTACAAAAACAGTAACAATTTCTTTAATATTTCTTTTAATTCCGTGCATGGACGCAAGGCGCATTATTGATATCAAGCTCATATCAGAAAGTTGTCACTGCTCAAACGGCAGTTTTGCATTTTTTTTTTGCATTTTCATTATAGAAAATAGTTGCTCGCAGGAGAATGTGCTGCCAATCCTGCTATTATTTTGTAATAATACCTGCTGAGAACAATGGTATATTATACAATTTTTTTACACATTTCAGGGAACCTTAGCTTAGTTGTGTTTCCAATGTAGTTACTTCCACAGTATTTTTTGAAATGTTCAAATCTTGAGATTTAGGTAGCGTTTTGAGGCATGAGAAGAAAAATTAAAATTATATTCAAGTCAGCGATTCCAAAAAGCTTATTTTTCACTGAACGCTTTATTTGAATTGATCGTTTCATAAATTAAATTTTTTTTTTCACATTAATGTCATGTTTGAAGAAGAAGTTTTCTATAATTTAAATCGCAATATTACAAATAATAGGGTAATATTTTTGATAGAAGTAGTATTTTAATATCAAATTAAAATTATATCGTTTTAAAAAATAGTGGCATGGTACCCCTAGTATGAGCGTCTGCATTGCTCTTATGGCGCTCAGAGCCGCCCAAAATCAATGTTGCATCCTCAGTGAGATAACAAATCGGGCGTTTCATAACTTTTATCGTAAATACTTTGCAATAATTCCAGTTACCATATCGAGTATGCATTTTGTCATAAAAAAAAACAATTTTAGTAATATTTTGACTTTCAAAATTTTGAAAAAAATTTTTTTTTTGTTTTTTGTCATTTTACGCCAAAATAAAAGTCAAAATTTGCCTGATATTCTACAATGTGTGAGGTTCTAATGGTACCTACAAAAAAAAGTTATACACTTTCGTCAATATTCGTCACATAACTGTTATTTTGGCATATATTTTATCTTTGAACGTTCAATATTAAATGCTGTAAGTTGACCCGTAAAATTAAACAAAAACAAACAAACAAACAAACAAACAAATTTGTGAAAAACCGCGCTGTTAGACGTAATTATACGTCAAAGCAACATCATTTTTTTAGCCATGTCAAATAATAAAAACCCTTTTAAGGAAAAATATGCAGAATGCGCAACACTGCTTTTTCATAACAGCATGCTCTCGCTCTCACGGGTTCTGTACATCTACGCTCTTCATCCTCTCACAATTTTCGGCTCCTCTTTCCGCTTCACCCCCGAATTCATATGGCAGACGACAAAGTGCACTGCCAGCCTTCTGTCGACTCACGGGCATGATTTCTGGACGGCTCCATTTCAGAATAATGAGTTAGGGTAAATAGCTTTGACAAGACCTATCGTTAATGTCTAAATCATAAAATATAGTGCTGCCATATCACAAATTAAAATCCAATGAAAACTTCATACTTTGCCTAAGCGTTTCTGATGAAATCCTTTACAAAAAAAAACTTCAAAACGGGGAAGTACAGGATTTTTGTTTGAGGCAAGCTTGAACTGGACTTATTAATTATATATATAATATATATATAATTATAATATATCCTCATTATAATCAAGTTCTGCCAAATACTCAATTTGACCAAAATGACTTGAGCAAGCTCGTCCTTAAGTCATTGAATAAATTCTCCAATTTGTATATCAATACGTTTTGTTTGGTTTGTTCAGTTGAATTTGTGATAACAGGAATGAATCGTGAAAATAAGTTAATGTTAATTTCATTTAAATTCGTTTGAAAGAAAAAAACAGCTGATTCCTTACGGAACATTCGATTTGAATCGCTTTGGCTGCAGCCAGATCAAGTTAACGAAACTTGACGAACAGCTGTCTTGAGCAATTATGGGTTGTACGCATAATTTCTATGTATTCGTATAAAATTTGACATTAGCTGCAGCCAGCTCGAGCTTATTATGTTTGGGCCTTTATTATTCGCCATTGATAGCTCTAGTTTAGAGTATTGTTATTAATGTGAATTTAAGAGTATTTTGCGATATCTTCTCAGTTGTGGACTCTTCAAAAGTTGACAAGAAAATATAACGAAATTTAATTTCTTGCAGTTTGGAACTGAATATTTTCCAACAACGCACAGTGGTCGGAATGAAGGAAAAAGCTAGCAAAACCTCAAGGAGTTGTCTAATTAGCATAAAAATGGGTTTAAAAAGGTTTTCAGGGTCGCTGAGCTCAAGCCTGTAGTCAAAAATTTTAAATTCAAAATGGCGATTATAAGCAAGTTAATTGCTTAATTCTGTGTTTTGGGTCGCTTAATGGTTTTATTATTGTTACACGTACTTCTTCTGTCGATACATGATTGACCAGAACAAGTTCTTATTATGCTTTGAAGATGACAAATGACTATCAGCAACTCTTTGAAAGCGAGCAAACGAGAAAATACACCCTTTATTTAATTGAATTAGTTTATTCGACGTCTGTGAAATAATATTGCAGAAAGGCTTAAATGGTTGTCTAAAAAAATATTTTTTTTTATAATTCATTATTTATGCCTTTATTTAAATAGTACACTAAGAACTTAGTTCTTTTAAAGTACAAAGATCAATGACAAAATGTTTTGATTACAACAATTGATTTAGAATTAAAACTTTATTTAACTTAAAATTAAAATAAAAATAAAAATAAAAATAAAAATAAAAATAAAAATAAAAATAAAAATAAAAATAAAAATAAAAATAAAAATAAAAATAAAAATAAAAATAAAAAAAAAAATAAAAATAAAAATAAAAATAAAAATAAAAATATAAATAAAAATAAAAATAAAAATAAAAATAAAAATAAAAATAAAAATAAAAATAAAAATAAAAATAAAAATAAAAATAAAAATAAAAATAAAAATAAAAATAAAAATAAAAATAAAAATAAAAATAAAAATAAAAATAAAAATAAAAATAAAAATAAAAATAAAAATAAAAATAAAAATAAAAATAAAAATAAAAATAAAAATAAAAATAAAAATAAAAATAAAAATAAAAATAAAAATAAAAATAAAAATAAAAATAAAAATAAAAATAAAAATAAAAATAAAAATAAAAATAAAAATAAAAATAAAAATAAAAATAAAAATAAAAATAAAAATAAAAATAAAAATAAAAATAAAAATAAAAATAAAAATAAAAATAAAAATAAAAATAAAAATAAAAATAAAAATAAAAATAAAAATAAAAATAAAAATAAAAATAAAAATAAAAATAAAAATAAAAATAAAAATAAAAATAAAAATAAAAATAAAAATAAAAATAAAAATAAAAATAAAAATAAAAATAAAAATAAAAATAAAAATAAAAATAAAAATAAAAATAAAAATAAAAATAAAAATAAAAATAAAAATAAAAATAAAAATAAAAATAAAAATAAAAATAAAAATAAAAATAAAAATAAAAATAAAAATAAAAATAAAAATAAAAATAAAAATAAAAATAAAAATAAAAATAAAAATAAAAATAAAAATAAAAATAAAAATAAAAATAAAAATAAAAATAAAAATAAAAATAAAAATAAAAATAAAAATAAAAATAAAAATAAAAATAAAAATAAAAATAAAAATAAAAATAAAAATAAAAATAAAAATAAAAATAAAAATAAAAATAAAAATAAAAATAAAAATAAAAATAAAAATAAAAATAAAAATAAAAATAAAAATAAAAATAAAAATAAAAATAAAAATAAAAATAAAAATAAAAATAAAAATAAAAATAAAAATAAAAATAAAAATAAAAATAAAAATAAAAATAAAAATAAAAATAAAAATAAAAATAAAAATAAAAATGAAAATAAAAATAAAAATAAAAATAAAAATAAAAATAAAAATAAAAATAAAAATAAAAATAAAAATAAAAATAAAAATAAAAATAAAAATAAAAATAAAAATAAAAATAAAAATAAAAATAAAAATAAAAATAAAAATAAAAATAAAAATAAAAATAAAAATAAAAATAAAAATAAAAATAAAAATAAAAATAAAAATAAAAATAAAAATAAAAATAAAAATAAAAATAAAAATAAAAATAAAAATAAAAATAAAAATAAAAATAAAAATAAAAATAAAAATAAAAATAAAAATAAAAATAAAAATAAAAATAAAAATAAAAATAAAAATAAAAATAAAAATAAAAATAAAAATAAAAATAAAAATAAAAATAAAAATAAAAATAAAAATAAAAATAAAAATAAAAATAAAAATAAAAATAAAAATAAAAATAAAAATAAAAATAAAAATAAAAATAAAAATAAAAATAAAAATAAAAATAAAAATAAAAATAAAAATAAAAATAAAAATAAAAATAAAAATAAAAATAAAAATAAAAATAAAAATAAAAATAAAAATAAAAATAAAAATAAAAATAAAAATAAAAATAAAAATAAAAATAAAAATAAAAATAAAAATAAAAATAAAAATAAAAATAAAAATAAAAATAAAAATAAAAATAAAAATAAAAATAAAAATAAAAATAAAAATAAAAATAAAAATAAAAATAAAAATAAAAATAAAAATAAAAATAAAAATAAAAATAAAAATAAAAATAAAAATAAAAATAAAAATAAAAATAAAAATAAAAATAAAAATAAAAATAAAAATAAAAATAAAAATAAAAATAAAAATAAAAATAAAAATAAAAATAAAAATAAAAATAAAAATAAAAATAAAAATAAAAATAAAAATAAAAATAAAAATAAAAATAAAAATAAAAATAAAAATAAAAATAAAAATAAAAATAAAAATAAAAATAAAAATAAAAATAAAAATAAAAATAAAAATAAAAATAAAAATAAAAATAAAAATAAAAATAAAAATAAAAATAAAAATAAAAATAAAAATAAAAATAAAAATAAAAATAAAAATAAAAATAAAAATAAAAATAAAAATAAAAATAAAAATAAAAATAAAAATAAAAATAAAAATAAAAATAAAAATAAAAATAAAAATAAAAATAAAAATAAAAATAAAAATAAAAATAAAAATAAAAATAAAAATAAAAATAAAAATAAAAATAAAAATAAAAATAAAAATAAAAATAAAAATAAAAATAAAAATAAAAATAAAAATAAAAATAAAAATAAAAATAAAAATAAAAATAAAAATAAAAATAAAAATAAAAATAAAAATAAAAATAAAAATAAAAATAAAAATAAAAATAAAAATAAAAATAAAAATAAAAATAAAAATAAAAATAAAAATAAAATAAAAAAAAAAAATAAAAATAAAAATAAAAATATTGACTAACAAATTTGATGGAATTTATTATTAAGCAAAAGAGAAAGGAAAAAATAATGTAAAAAGTAGGATGAGATATTGAGATAGAGCATAAGAAAGAGATGTAAGATTACCTTTTATTAGCAGCTAGGCGATGAAAAATGCCTTAGTAATGATTGTTTGAAAAATGTTTTCGACTGAATCGATTTTAGTTGACTAGGTAATGAATTCCAAGTTCGAACGGCGTTAATAAAAAATAGTCTTGTGGAGTTAAGATAGTTCAAAGTTGGCAAAATTAGCAATTGGCTTATTCTACTTAATCTACTAAATTGTAATTTTTTAAATAAGTAATAAGGAGTTTTGGAGTATATTAGTTTATATAAAAACTAGCAAATTTCCGCTGCTTCTTAAAATAATATAATAATATTTGTGTTTGTTTAGTAATTAAAAAACAATGTAAACATTTACAAATTATTTTATTTAACTTGAATTACCTTCTTACAGTAATTGTTGTGGTGACATACACTTGTTTGGCTTTTTTAATGGTTTTTTAATGAGTCCTGAATAACAGGATTATAAAAAAATATTAGTAAAAAACTTTTTAAATTTGTAATTCTAAAATGTAATTTTCTTAACTTAGATTTTGAACATGAATATATTCTTCTATAGTTTTGAAAAATTTCCATTATTATGGCGTTACACTTTTGGCTATGTCTTGAAAAATGTAGATTTTCTCAGTACAACGCATTTTTAATGAAAGGTCGATAATTAATAAAAATAACGGTAAAAGAAAGATTTTTTAATATATTTTGTACGTATATCTAGTTAATAGCGTTAATATCTGTATTTACTCAATTTTCTTCTCTTTAATATCTTCTATCATTCTTTTTTTCTTTTTCTTTTATATTTTTATTTCTGTACCTACTGTTTGAATAATTATTAATAATTAAGTTTTGAATTGTATAATTATCACTCATTGCCGTTTTTCAAATAATTAAATTAAATTTATTTCTTAAGTACTATTCATGTGTTGTTTATCCAACCACAATTGTTTGAAATCTATATGTTGTAGTGTAAAAGAACATAGCTTTTCTTGTACTAATGTATAAAAAAAGTACAATAAATTCAATTAAATTCAATAGAACTGTTTAAATGAGAATATTTTTTCAAATGACATGGTTTGGAAAAATATTTCAAGGCTATAAGAGCGCTGATTGCATCAAGATTTGATTTATAGATATTTATGTATGCCTCAACAGAGTTTGTAAGCTAGCATAACATTGTTGCCAGATTTCATAAACAAAACCAGACGAGACAGAAAACAGACACGTAATCAATTATTTCAAAACATACAAAATTGCGCCATTATTATTTAAATAAATTTTCAATTAAATTTGTACAGTTTTGTATTTTTCCAAAAATAATTGAATATATTAAATTATTCACAGCAGGAGCGTGAATACACGCAAGGAGGGGTTTTGGGGGTTAAAACTCCCGAAATGAACGAATTTTAACGAGCTTCGAGAGAAATACTCAACACAACATGGCAGCCTTTGTGTGTTTATGGTTACGAGAAAGATCTTGATCAAAGTAAGTAAATCAAAAATAAAAAGACTCAATTTAAAACATTCATTGTGAAAAGACTATAATTCAGTGAAATTTGTAATTCGGCTTAGCGTCCTTCAATTAAATTCCACCAAATATTATGCCCATAAACAAAAATGCGTTGAGGCAAATTTTTTAACGGCCTTACAGAGGCAGATACCTAAGCACCTAAGTGAGGCTCATAAAAGAAATAAATAAATGCGCCTATCAAGCACTTGTGCAATAAAAAAGATATAGTTTCAACAAAAATATAAAGTGTATTTTATCAGAAAAAGAAACAACATATAAACTAGGGACGATAATAAGCGATGCTTTTAACATGAAAAATTAATGTTAATAACCAACAATCAAATGATGTTAAAGCAAATGTGCCCTTAAGCGGGAGGTAGCTAAAAATGGCATTTTCTTATAATAACGCTAAACAATGCAGCAGAACATTGATTTTTTGCTGTTAACATACTTTCTTAAGAGAATAGGCAGTTAAGCGAATTATACTGTACTAGCAAATACCCGCTGCTTTGCCTGCGATAAAAATATTAAATACCATGTAAAAATTTTAAATCTTAAAATGAAAGTATTTAGTTGTATTAAAACAAATTCAAAATAAAAAAATATTATGTTTGTTTTGTTTAATTATGAAAAAATGGTATATATATTAAGAAATTACCTTACTTAATTTGAATAACTTATTTAAACGGTAATTGTTATGATGACATAAATTTACCTGGCTTTCTTTTTTTTTTTTACTTTTAAAAAAGTCCTGCATAACAGCGTTATAAAAAAATTTGGGTACAAAATTTTTAAAATTTGTAATAAAAAATGTAATTTTTTACATATATTCTGAAAATAAATATATTCTTCTTAAATTGTTGTAGTTAATCGGCCTTCTTCAGTTATTAATTGTTGTTATTGGGCTTCGGCCAAACGATTTTTTAGTATAACTCATAAGCCTCAGAATGAGAAAAAACGATTGAAATTTCATGTTTTGACATAGCAAACAAACATTTCCGCCATTTTCAAATCGATTTTCATCCAATTTTCTTTGTTTTAAAGTTAATTAAATTAAAAAATTAAGAAAATTGGGAAAATGAGAAAAAGTTTACCGTTACCTCGCCAATGCAATGTTTTATATTGTTTTCAAAAAACCTCTAAAATATCCAACTTGCACTAAACAACAGGCCAAGAGTTGCTTTTGTTGTACATTTTTTTTTAATTTTAATTTTTTTTTAATTTTAATTTTCCTCATTCTTTCATATAACATAATTTATCTGCAAAAATTATTTTTTTTTGACACAAACAGTTTCTATCATTAAAAATCATGGGCCACCTACCCCCCCCCTCTGATTTTTTGATGAAAACTAATTTGCTTAAAATGTTGTTTTATTTTTTGCATTGTGCTACAACTTAAAAACTAATTTATGTGAAAAACATTTTCAAATATAGCTTAAAAAATAATTCTGTGAAGAATATTTCAAATATTTCAAACTATTCCAAAATTATATACAAAAATCTATGTTTTAATCTATTTCCTTATCTATATATACATAGTTAACGTTATAGTTATAGTAGAATTTGTCCTGACCCAATTCAATGAATTTGTTATGATCGTTTTGTGAATTTGTAAAAGAGCAAAGTCACCTTCGAACAAAACACATGCTAGACTTTTCCGTTTGAAACATCAATGCATGATGATCAGAATTTTCTGATATATACAGCATTCTTATTGATGTATAGTATTGCCGCAGGCCACCTTACTGCGATATACGAATTTTCATGCTGTTAGGAAAAAAAATGTATAGATTCGCCATTTTTAGTACAGTTGCCGAAAGTAGCGGTATGAGCTAAATTATCAAATTTTAGTCTAAAACAACCAAAACCGTTCGAAGTATAACATTTTTGATTAATTCTGGGCGGTAATGGGGGTGTGGCAAAATTTTTTCACTTAAACCAACTCATACTCGAAACAATAGAATGCCAGAATTTCAGCTCAATTGAGCTTAAACCTAGTGCGCTTTGCTTAATTCTAAGCTTATCCCCCGAAAAGTGGACTTTAGAGTGGGTCATGTCCATTTTTATTAAAGTTAGCGAAAGTAAAAAGATAACCAAATTCTAGTCTCATACGACCAAAATCGTCGACAAAAAAAATGCTATATATATTTTTTGCAAAAAGTGGGCATGAAAAGTAGACGTGGCAAATCTAACTTAGCATATTACGATAAAGTTGGAATAACAAATCGTTTGATACCTATATCGTGTTAATATGTTCAGTGGTTCTTGCGTGATTGTCAAACATCCGTGCAGTGTCACAACGCTTTTATATACATTCGTATAGATAGACTAAAACAATCTGAAGTGGGAAAAAGCTGGCTGACAAGGCTGCAAAACATAATTAATGCAGACAACTAAATTCTGGCAACTCCCCTCAAAACATTAACAAAGAAAATTAATTAACACTGTATAAAAGCGAGAATCTCCTTGAAAGTAAAGCTTGATTCACTGATCACCAGGGTTCAGAAATTTTCACTCATGTAACAGAAATCTCCAACATAAATGTAAATAAACACTATTTGAAGCACACAACACACAATTTTATTTTCATTTCATTTTTGTGTGTAACGTAGTTATCGTGTTGTTGATCATCCAACATGAATTCTTCGTTTTAATATTTGCTTGTGCGTCACAAACTCAAACAATGATCGATCTCAACAATTCTCTGTGTTTCAGTTTTACACTTATGTTTGCGTCAAAATGTTCATGTTGGAGAATTCAGGCCTTTGTCAAAACCAAAACAAAGACAATTTTTCCAACATGATCAAGTGGTGTTTTGCAAAATTATCTTTGTTTGTGTCGGTCATTAAGATCGATCACTACCGTCGTGTGGCGTAAAAAACAAATGCTGTTCTGGTTGCTGTGCAGCGTATTGAACTGGTTCTTGGCCAAGTGTAGCAAATTTCGGCGTCAATTAGAAAATATTTTAAAATATTAAAATAATAACTTAATAATATGTCTTTTCAAGAGTTTTAAACGTCATTTATCAGTGTTAAGGGGTCGCTGATTTCGAATCTAAAGTCAGAATTTTAAAATTCAAGATGGTGGATAGGGTTGCCACCTTAATTTTTTGTAGTTTTATGAATTCGGGGCTGTCAAAAAAAAAATGGCCAAAAATGGGTCGCTGAATCCGAATCCGTTGTCAGAATTTCCAAATTAAAAAATTTTGAAATAATAGGGTTGCCACCTAATATTATGTCTTTTCAAGAGTGTTGAACGTCATTTATCAGTGTTAAGGGGTCGCTGATTTCGAATTTCGAAAATTTTATAATTTGGAAATTCTGACAACGGATTCGGATTCAGCGGCCCATTTTTGGTGTACCATTTTTTTGCCAGCCCCGAATTCATAAAACTACAAAAAATTAAGGTGGCAACCCTATCCACCATCTTGAATTTTAAAATTCTGACTATAGATTCGAAATCAGCGACCCCTTAACACTGATAAATGACGTTTAAAACTCTTGAAAAGACATATTATTAGGTTATTATTTTAATATTTTAAAATTTTTTCTAATTGACGCCGAAATTTGCTACACTTGGGCAAGAACCAGTTCAATACGCTGCACAGCAACCAGAACAGCATTTGTTTTTTACGCCACACGACGGTAGTGATCGATCTTAATGACCGACACAAACAAAGATAATTTTGCAAAACACCACTTGATCATGTTGGAAAAATTGTCTTTGTTTTGGTTTTGACAAAGGCCTGAATTCTCAAACATGAACATTTTGACGCAAACATAAGTGTAAAACTGAAACACAGAGAATTGTTGAGATCGATCATTGTTTGAGTTTGTGACGCACAAGCAAATATTAAAACGAAGAATTCATGTTGGATGATCAACAACACGATAACTACGTTACACACAAAAATGAAATGAAAATAAAATTGTGTTGTGTGCTTCAAGCAAATGTTTGTGAGTGAAGGTGAGTGAATATTCTGAACCCTGCTGATCACCTTCAGCATGTTTTGAAATTTTTTTTCATATGAAGTTTTCGCTCGGAGAGAAACATTTCTGCACGCTCTCAACTTGATTAACATTACCTAAAATCACACAAAAACATGCTGAAGGTCAAGGCTCATTTATAATGTTGTGGCACTTGAGAGCGAGCTCGATCGAACTGTCAGAATAGATGAAAAGAAATGAAGAAAATGAATGCTTAGAACAAAGAAAAGCACAGTGACAGTTCGAGCAAAGGCGGGAAAAAGAGTGCATTTCTCTCAAGTGCCACAACCTTATAAATTAACCTTGCTGAAGGTTATCAGCATGGCAGAATTAGAGAAGGTATATGCATTTCGGAGAAGGAGACTGCCGCAACTGTCAAAACGAAGTTGACAGCTCATACAAAATCTGAAAACGATGAGAATGCAAGAAGAAAGCGAAAATAGGCAAGAATAGCAAAATGCTTGAGTTTGACAATTCTGGCTATGAGAAAAAGAGAGCAGTCTGAAATGCATATACCTTTACTAGTTCTGCCATGGTTATCAGTGAATTCAGCTTAACTACACAACATGGCTGTCGTGTTATATTGAGAGAAGCTCTCTCGACAAAGAGAGAAAAGCTTTGTTTGCTGTTATATTGTGTGCTGCTGGTTGAATGTAGGCATCAAATAAAATGCGTGATTTTGGAATAATTAAAGAATGCATTTTTCGAAAACCTTGGTAAGCTAAAAAAATCTATATTATCATAGGAATCGAATAAAAAAAGAATTATCAAAATCGGTTTAGCGGTTACCGAGCTTATTCTGCATCAAATTTCGTGAGTCTCCTTTTATACAGTGGTGGTCACGAATTTAGTACACTTAAAAAAGTAAAGTGAATACTTATATTTTCCATTTATTTGTTGTACATTTTTAATTAACTTGTTCTTAGTGTATATATTATGTCTTCTTTATTTCGTATATACATTTTTTTTATTTCAAAACTTTTTCTTATAGTACTTAAAATCAAATAAAATTTAAAATAAGCATTTCGACTTGGTCATGAATTTAGCACACGAGCGAAAAAATGTTTAGGATGAAAAATATAATCAAAATTGATTGCATAAAACTCAATATTTCGTAGGAAATCCCTTATTCTTAATTACTGCATCTCATATCCTTGGTAAACTTTTGACCAAAGCCTCACAACGGTACTTTGGAATACTATACCGAATCCTTTGGATTTTCCTAAGCAAATCTAGCAAATTTTTGGATTTTACTGTTAGTATTTGCTGCTCGACATCCCTATACAGATTCTCAATCGGGTTTAAGTCCGATGATTGCGATGGCCACTTCAAAATATCAATATGTTTGTCTTCCAAGCAACTCTTAACTATGTGAGCACTGTGCTTTGGATCATTATCCTGCATAAAACGCCATTAAAGTGGCAAATTATCCTCTTGAAACGGTATCATGGTATTGACAAGTACGTTTTTGTAAGCGTGCTGATCCATTTTTTGGTAAATTTTAACAATCGGACAAACTCCGTGCCAAGAAAACGCCGCCCATACCATAACATTTCAGCCACCCTGTTTAATCGTCTTAAGCGTGTACTTTGGATTGTGTTGAATGTTTTGAGGACTCCACACATATTGTTTGCTGTCAGATGCGAACCAGCAAAACTTTGATTTATCCCTCCAAAGCACATTTTTCCAAAAATTCGTTGAATTTTTAAATATTCCTTTGCAAACGCAAGACTGCATTTAATATTTTTTTGCTACTCATGTGGTGTTTGTTGGGCTATAAAGCTACGGAAATTGTTTTCATTCAAGCGTCTTCTTATGCCTTTTGAGGATACATTTATACCATATTTTGATGAAATTTCATTTTAAATTTTATTTGAGGTCTTAAAAGGATCACTAAGTGAAGCTCTATAAATCAAATGGCCCTCTCTTGCTATTGTTTTTCGCGCTCTTGGTCGCTTTATTACATTTTTAATGCTCTAATACTGCTCTACATGTTGCGATGCGTTATGTAATAACTTTCACGAACATCTAAGAAGCAAAGCAATCTCTGAAACTGTGCTTCCACCATTTTTCATTTGCTGAATCAAATGCCGCTGAGCCTCTGAACATCAGTAACCTTTCGCCATATCTTTCTGCAATTTTTTGTTAGAACTCAAATAGAAACTTAATAAATTTAGTATGTCTTACTAGTAAAGTTTAATTAACGAAAATAAAATACGATATGGAACAGTAATTCTAACCTGTGCTAAATTCGTGTCCAGCATTTAAACCACATTGATTCATACTACTTGAAATATATGTCAGAAAATTTAAGAATAACTAAGAAACCAACTAACGGTACATAGAGTTAACTTCATAAACAATACTCACAAAAAAAATATTTGATTACAATTCTCAAGCTAAGATGTAAAAAATTTCAAATTAGAGTTACTAACACAGTGTGTGCTAAATTCGTGACCACCACTGTATAATACAATAGTATAGATTTTTGGAAAGGTAATGGAATGGAAAGGTAATGAAAAAAATTATTGCGCCTGTTTGCTGAAATATTAATAAACTTTGAAATTATTAATGGGTCATGAAACTGCAATTTTTAAAAGTTTTATATCTTTCCCACAAAAAAAAAATTTCCAATGATACCCTATTTTCGAAAATCGCAAATACGTTGTGTCAAAATTTACCCTATTTTGGACTTCAGGAACTCAGGATTAGTATTTCTAAACAATAAACAAATTTAAGAAAAATATTTGATCCAAATCGGAGATGGTCAGTGCAACTGATATAAAACTTCAATGTGAAATGGGCTACATATTGAAAACAATTTGTTCCGACATGAATTAAATTGCGAGCTTTAGATCAAGTAAGTTTTTTAAAAAGGCTACAAAAACAACAACAACAACTTTGTATAGAGTCAATCACTTGGCTGACTAGACAGTCTGTTTCGGAAATCGCTACATATTCCTCTTCAGTATTCTTTGAGTGAATAAGCTGTGATCAACTCACGGTTTAAATTGGTATATGACTTCGCAGATTTAGGAATTCATGCTTTTGAATTGTATGGCTGCTAATCATATGACATTTCAAGGCAGTAGGCTATTTATAGATCACCGCCATCAACTCTACCAAGGTTGCCATCTGTTCTAGTTGCTTCTTTATTTATTTGACGAAATATGTTTAATGCAAATATTTTTGTAGACATATTGTGGTTAAAGAAATTGCTTGAAACATTATTTTAAATTTTGTATGAAACATCATGCATTGATATTAAAGGCATTGTGTTGAAAAACCTGATGATTTTTTTCAGTGTATAAATTGATTTGGAGCAATATTTTGTACCCCATACTTTCAGGAACTTTCCTTGAATCAGACAAATTGACCTGTAATGTTTATATATCCTTACATTATATATCCAACAATAAGCTGATTCCTAAAGATTGGTGCAAGGTTGCCGGTTTCAGTCGTTGAAAGCGAACGATCGTTTTCGTCGCTTCGGAGACTCAAAACATGCATGAGAAGTAAAACTGGAAAAGAAAGGCACAATGGGTTAGCTCTTCTAAATGTTCACAGCGATCTAGAATTGACCACGGAAGAAATTTTGAATGCACTAACCAAAAAAAAAAAAAATTATTATAATATAAAAAAAATTCAAAACTCCCCGAAATTTTTTCTGGGTACGCGCCTGGTTCACAGACACCGGTTTTGTTATTGATTTATTGATTGTCTATAACATTCAATTATATGCTAATAAATACATTCATATGTATTTAAATTTATTTAATAATTATCATAAACTACTCTTTTATTAGCAAAGAAAATTTGTATTCGTTTATCATATAATTAGAATCAAATTTGTGCAAACAATATGCAAATCAGTAGACTAAAAGACATGTACGATGACAGCGTGCTGTCAAATGTGTCATGTACATAAGTAAATATACATTTGCTTCATCTAATTTCGGGTAGATTAAGCTGAAAGATTTGTGTATGCGAGGTCATCATTTGAAATTAAATTATGTACATATAGCAACAGTTTAGCTTCATAGGAAACAAATTAGGATGAGTAGAATCAGAATTTAAATAACATAGTGTGCATGTGTGTGCAAAATAAGGCGTGCTTTGTTGACATTATAAAAGCCACCATGTTGGTTTTTCTAACATCATTGCTGGATGATGGTTTGATTATTAAATACCTACATTTAATTTAAGGATATGTGTTCAAAATAGTTTCTTTCTTTTAAGTTCAATGCAAATGCCGCTAATTTGTGCATTCTATCCAAAAAAGGTACCGCGACTTGATTATTTAAACATTCCCCTTGAAGGTATTGTCAAAATTCTTTTTGTCGTTAAGTTGGCTCAATAGCCTTCTATTCAGAATTTGAGTGCGATCTGTCGTTTAGTTTGATGTTGTCAGTTTATCTCAAATGTGTTTAGCGATTTTTTCAATGGATAAAAATATCGAACAAAGAATTTGTCCCAAACACGTGCATTTGAGTAGTACAGTGCACTCAAAAGCAAGCAAAATGTGGTGGAAGATTTGCCTCGCTTTGCTCGGCCATCAACGTCTTCAACTAAAGATAACATCGCTAAGTCCCATGTTACGGTGGCGGTCATGGGCTCATCATGGTCATGCATTGTTGTTGTTTCAACGTAAATTAAAAATTTGAGAGCGAGAGCAAGAGAGTAAATTTTCACCACCACGGTCACCAAATGATTCGACAAAAATATGAAATCATGGAATTAAAACAGTGTTGCGTTGTGGAATTATTCACAGCATTTGTGTTTAGGCATGAAAACAGTACATTTTTAGTACGAAATGTATGAAAGCAGTAAGGAAACTTGCTTAATAGCAACTAATAGTAACTAAAAGTAGCAAAAAGTGTACTGGTGTTCAGGAATCATATGACCACCAGCATGACATACTTTCGTTACACAGCTCATCAAACGAAAAAAAGAGAGTAAAAAGTGTCATGACCAGGGATCATATGACGACCACCGTAAAATCACCCTAAAGTGATAGCAATGGTGACGAAAATCGTCATTAAGGTTTGAGAGAGATAGCCGCTGAAATTTATGTGTCTCACAGATCAATTCGTACCATTTTTATAGATTGTGTGGGCAAGAAACACCTTGCTGCTCGACTTATTCTGAAAAACATAAATTTTCTTCAAAAACTCAACCGTGAAAAGGTCACTGCAGAGCTAGAACGAGTCAATTCTGACTCAACATTAACCCCGTTCACATTTAAAATTTTGGTCAAATCATTTGTTAAATCATATGACCAGAAAAGTCTCCAAACTCAATAAATTTTACGTAAAATTTCATTATTATCTTGAACACCGAAATTAGCACACTACAATGACAGAAAAATTGCTAGCAGCACTTTTTTAACATTGTATTGAAAGAAGAAGAAGAAATTAATTGTGAAAATTGTTATAAGTTATTTGCCACCGTTCTGGATATGCCCAAGAAATTTCTATGAAGTTTATCCAAAAATACATATTCCTCCGCTCCTTTTTTGCCGCGATGTGTTCAGTTTGAAAAATTTTTGAACTAACAAAATCGTTCCACAAAATTAGACGAGTGTTCACATTGGTCAAATCTATAGTCAAAAAAAAAAAAAATATAAACTGGCCATTTCAGCCCTTGGAAGGACTTTGACCTAGCTTCTATTGATCAATTGTGTTGTGCGTGTTATTAAATGTTTGATCACAGATGATCGAGAACTGGACCAACGTGTTTTATGCCAACTCCGAACGGCTTATGTTCTCAAGAAGCTTTACATGGCAATTTTTACTCTCTGAGGTTTACCATTGTCTGCAGCGAGGTGAAGATCAAACAGAAAAATTAATTTAATTGAAAAATCTTTCTGTTTGAGCTGGAATTGAACCCGGGCTTCCGCGGTTCTTTAGCTTAGAGGACACGCACTCTACCCACTAGGCTACGGCTGCCACGTTTGAAAACAAGAAATATGTAAAGATTTGATGGCGATTTGACAAATGAAAACACTCATCAAATCGTTAGTCAAACAAGCAGAAAAATTTGGATTTTCATTCAACGATTTGACAAACGATTTGATGAATGTTTACATTTGTCAAATCCCCATCAAATCTTTACATATTTCTTGTTGTCAAATTGTTTGATTTACGATTTGATGAATGTGAACGGGGGCTTTTAATAAAAATTTTTGCAACTTGTGATGAGCATGGGTTCACGATTTGATATGTAAACCCGTCAACAAACTTTGGAATGGTGTCTTCCAACTGAACTGAAACCAAAAAAACCACGTCAAAGCCTTTTAAAAGTCAAGGTAATATTAACTGTTTCCTTTGATTGTCACGATTTAGGCTTCCAATCCCGGGATGTCGGACTTTTTCCAGTCCCGACAGTCCAGGGATTATAAGGCCCAAAAACCCGCAATTTTTGGGATCCCGCGATTGACTTCACATTGTAAAAATGCAACACTTTAACCCTTTCGGTACCATGGTGACACCGGTGTCACCAGATTGATTGTTGCGATTTTTCAAAAACTATTCAATCGATTTTTAAAAATTAATAGTTTTTGAAAAGGAAATTTTCTAATTTTTTTTGATAACGGTACTTTAGCGGATCAAAGTGAAAAAATTAGATTTTTGTTTTGGTAGTTTTAAATCGCTTCGGATTTCTACAATTTTAATTCGTTAGAATTATTCTTTGGATATGTTGTAGCAACATCTATTTCTAAAACATAATTTCTCAGTTTTTTTAAATTGTGCCTGGTTTTGCCACAAATTAAAATTTTATATTGTAACACCGGTGTCACTATGGTACTCAAAGGTAACTTTCTATGAAATTTCAGCAAAAATACAAACTTCACAGATAGGCCATGAGAGTTTAAAATTTGATTTGTATCGCATTACGTACGCAATTAACTGTTGTTGTTATGTGTATTTGAAAGTTTCCGTGAAAAATTCAAAATTTCAAAAAAGCAAAACGCGTGTTTTTTTGCTTTTGTCTTGAAATGTTCATTTTTTAAAAGCGTTTCGTTTGAATAGTGTCGCGTGAAAATAAAATATTCCAAAGTAGTGAATCAAAATGAGCCGTCAGCGTAGCTTCTTGCTAAATGAGCACGAAATTGTCCAAATCTTGATGGCATCAGAAAGTGAAGACGACGATGAGAACAAATGTTTAGATGATGAAGACGTCACTTTCTTAGAGCAGGACGAAGTTTTGGATTCCAAAATAGAAGTTATCATTGAAGATGTTGTTGGTCAGCAACCCAATGCGCTATGTCCTGAAAAATTAACTAAATGCTTGAAAAAGAAAAAAAAAATGAACCCATAAAATGGAAATGTAGGCCAAAATATGCCACACTGGAATACATTGTAAGTGACACAAGCCTATGCATAATTGTGACGATGACTTCCCGAATGTTTACGAAGTGTTTGGTGCTGTTGCAGATTTTAAAACAATGCTACATTTTATGACTGTCGAGACTAATCGATATGCCGTCCAAAATGGGAGACAATTTGTAACAACGGAAAGAGAAATTGAAGCATTCATTGGTATAAGGATGGCCATGAGTGTTCACAAATTACCATCTTATAAGCATTACTGGTCCACGAACCCACTGCTATAGGTACCCTTCGTTGCAAATGTAATGACTTGGAAGCGATATGAAGAAATATAAATAAATCTGCATTTTGCCAATAATGAAAATCAACCAGATCGTACAGATAGTAATTTTGAACGAGCATATAAAGTACCGCCAATTATAAACCATTTCACAAAGCCATTTTCTAGTGCATTGACCGCCATAAAGACACAGACTATTGACGAACATATGATAAAGTTTAAAGGAAGAAATTTAATGAAGCAATATATGAAAGCTAAGCCAATTAAGTGGGGTTTTAAAATGTGATGCCGATGTGATTCCAAAACTGGTTACCTTTTTGAGCATAATATTTACACCGGGAGAAAAGTTAATGCGCAAATTGGACCTGGTGAATCGGTTATGTTCGAATTGGAAAGAAATATTTGCAACCTTGGTGTTGAATTATACTTTGACAATTTTTTAATAGCGTTATGAAGTTATGAACATACGTGGTTGTGGAACTATTCCAAGTAACAGAAAAATCTTCATAAATTTCAAAGCGACAAAACTATGAATCGCGGGGATATTCAAAGATTCTTCTCCGATGGAATCGCAGTGGTAAAATGGATGGATAGCAGAGCTTTGTTCCTTGCATCCAACTTCATCATCTTTTCGAAAAAACCTCAGTACAACACCGTGTTCAGGGCTCTGCTGAAAAAATAAAAATAAATTGTCTAATTATGGTTTCAAGTTATAACAAAGGAATGGGTGGCGTGGACCTAATGGACCAAAGAAAGGTAATGTATGAAATTCAATGTTTTGAAATTAATACTGAGATTTGTTTATTTATAGGTATATTACGAACACAATCGTAAATCAGTAAAATTTTACTTGCATATATTTTTTGACCTCATTGACTTGGCTGTAACAAACTCGTTCATAATATATGACAAGATAGCAGTTCAACATGGTCGAGCTTCTACAACACTGTTCGACTTTCGAACTCAGCTGGCTACACATTTGGTGACTGAGTACACAAGTCATCAAAGGTCAACAAATGAGCGTCAAAAACAAGGAGGACGCCAGAGTAAAGTTTTTGTAGAAGCACCAGCTACAGAACATCAAATGAGTCGAGAAGAAAAACGACAGCGTTGTTACAACTGCGCCCAAATGAAAAGACAATCAAAAACCAACGTTAAATGCAAAATTTGCAATTTATATTTTTGCTTTGTAAAAGAAAGAGATTGTTTTGGTAAATACCACAATAAATAAACAATAATGTTAACTCTTTTTTGTATTATGTAACGTATATTTTTTCATTCAAAAATTACTATAATTTAATTTTTTTTTATCATAAGAATGAAGTTTTTGTATTAAAAATTAAAAAGAACTACTTTTTTTAAATATATATTGAATAAAAAAAATTTATTTCCAATAAAACAAACAAAGTATTCTCAATAAACATTGTTTTTGTAATATTAGAACAACTAAAGAATTAATTTATAAAAAATTCCTAAAAAGTTACCATTGAGTTCCATTGGGACACTGGTATCACACAAAAATTTTAGCACTTAGATGCAAAAAACTCAAATTTTTATTTCAAATTGTAACAATAAATAAGGGTCAGAGATCACGAAAATGTGCTTGGTTTTGCGATATCTCATCTAGTTTTTTTATGCGATCGAAAGGGTTAATTTGACATTCGAGTAAAAACTTTAAAAAATATTTAAATTTGATTTTGGGTTAAATATCACATTAATATTTAAATTTACCTTAAATGTTCGAAAATTAAATAAAAATATATTAAAATGGAGTTACTAAGCTCATACAAATATTTGCTAAGTTATTATAAGCTCAAATAGCAAATTTTGACAAAATTCAAGCAAAGTTCTTATAAGCACACGTTTATTCTTAATGAAGAAAATGAGGCGACGATTGGTTAACAACTGCGATGGTCAAATGTAAATGCATGCATTTTCACTCACACGGCCGAGGTTCAAATCTCCAGATGGTGGTAGTTTTTCAATTCAATTTTATGTTAATAATTATTTCACTTCAAAAATATAAGATGCCTAAGTATTTTTAAGAGAATATTTTCAAAGTCAGTAAGCCTAACAAACCGTTGAAAGACTTTGTAACAGTGGATTTATCTTATGGCTGAGGTCAGCTTAGCCGTGCCAGGATCGAGTGAAAGATCCACAAACTTTCATCAAATAAGAACGCAGTCGGTGTTGGTTTTAAAAATATAATTTTAGGCTTTATTGATATATTTTCCTTAAGATTATTTAATGCAGCGCAACGCCAGTAGTTTGGGTAATAGTGAATATGGGCGGTCGAATGGTCGGAGGTTGTGGGTCCAGCTGACCGCAAAATCGGTATTCGGTAAATCGGTGGATTAGCAATTCGGTAATCGGTAGAGCGGTAGTTGGTGGTTGATTGTTGCCAGGGGCTCGTGTCCTAAAAGAATCTGAAGTAATGCTCCTTATTAATATTTTTAGAAACATTCAGAAGGGACATGGTGGAAAAACCTCTAGAACCAGCAAGCTAGCTCGCCATTGAGTCACTGCGACCAAAAGTATAGAGTATGCCGACTGCGTTGGACGAACCAACGATTGGTTCTCACAGCAAGTGCGACATCTCAAGCAGAGACTCTAAGGGAAGAACCAGCAAAGCTGGCTCGCCATAGAGTCACTACTTCGAGCTTACCTGAAGTAATGCTGCTTTGTTGGTTTTATGTCGCCCTTTTATTTGATATGGCGTGAAAACCATTTGGGAATTATACGTTCGCTTTTGTCTTTGGCCTGCCTGGCTATGGTTATTAATATTGTGGGTATTAATTAGTGGCTTATGCAGTAGTGTGGTTGTGTGTTGTCTTTGGCCTGCCTGGCTATGCATAGATAGGTGTGTGTGTATTAATTAGTGGCTTATGCAGTAGTGCGGTTGTGAGTTGTCAATTAGTTTTATTTTTAAGGAGTCACGAGTAGGTATGTAGCGTGTGTTTGTTTATATGGTCTGGAGTCGTAGCGCGGTTGTGTGTTATTTTTGCTTTAATAATAATAAGTAGAAATATTTAAGTAATTTAATATGAATATATATATCGATAATATCTAATATTATAGTTTATCTAGTGTATACAAGCGCGTCGGAAGCGAATTTCATCAGGGGGGCAGTACAAATGGTGGTGCAAAAAAAGTTCACCAAAATTTTTTCAAAGAAACATGAATGTGAATACACAAATTTTTTATTTTAGTTTAAGATAAAAAAATATAAAAATATGTAAAAATATTAAAATTTCATTATTTTTAAAACTTTTTCCAATTTCAATATTAGAGATCATTCTTTAAAGGATCTTTCATATGGTAATATGAAAATATAAGAAATAATGGTTGCTTTTATAAAGCAAGACTTGGTATATCTTCACATGGTTTAAATGCAATAAGGTACAAAAAGTTATATCAATTTAAATTATTCCAAATGTTTCTTTCTGTCCTTGCGAGAAACAAACTCTTTCACCACCTCCATCGAATTCAATTCTTCGGTTTTATCTTTGTGAATGTGTATAAGTGCCGCATTAGTGAGTCGTTTCTGTGTCATAGTTGCTCGAAGATACATTTTAAGTCGTCTTAGTGCACTAAAAAAACGCTCAGATGAAGCTGCTGATGCAGGCACAGTCAAAAGCAAAGCAATAAGTTTTTCAACTTAATTTAATAGTTTTTTTTTTGCTTCAATTGCTTCAGCATTTTAAGTTGCGCGTGAAGGTCGCTCCCATCAAAGTCATCTGCATAAAGATCTAGTTTTGTTTTTAGATTTTGTTCAGAAGGCACTTTTCCGTTGAAGGCTTCGATTACAATATTACAGTATTAAGCTACATACTTAAGGGTGCTTTTAAACTGAAGTGGTGGGTTTGCAGTAGAAACTCTACATTTTGTTCTATCTTTTTGCAAACACAGAGAAAGAAAATGGTTATCCGCAAGCATGCTTATGAAGAAGAGAGAAAGAAGAGGAAAATATCTTATACAAAAATATTATCGTTGTAAAAAAAACTGACATTTTGAATAACTTTTGAAGTTTTCTTTTTAAATTGTTTATCTAGCTAAAAAAGTGGGGGGAAACTGCCCCCTTGCCCCCCCCGCTTCCGACGCCATTGAGTGTATAAAAATGTATAATATTTGTAACGTCTTTATATTTATAATAATAGGTAGAAATACTTAAGTAATATAATATGAATATATATATACATCGATAATATTTAATATTATAGTTTATGTATAAAAATACATAATATTTGTAACGTCATGTTACAACTTCAGTGATTTATTTACCTTTTTTATGTTAGTATTATTTTGTCAGAAATTATGAATTCAATGAATTATACTAAAGATATGTATATATATAATAAGTATATATATACTCGTTTTTTATATGTAATTTTAAAAAAAAAAATGAAAAACTTTGATTCTTCTTGTGGATTATTTTTATTTGGTCTTTTAATTTTTTTTTTACATTAAGTCGAGAATATGATGTCATGTAAATGGCCGCCGCCACAGTTGATTGTCATTTGAGCCCTTTTTATGGCATTTTTCATCACTTCGGCCAAAACTTCCGGCGATAGGTCCTCACATTCTTGATTGTCTTAAAGAGCTGCAAGAGTCTGAGGCTTGTTGACATAAACCCGCGACTTTAAAAAGCCCCACAAAAAGAAGTCTGGAGTGGTCAAATCAGGCGATCTTGCTGGCCAGTGCAAATCGCCAAAACGGGAGATTAGGCGCCCGGGAAATGCATCCTTCAGCATATCGGTTGTGGCACGTGCAGTGTGTGCCGTTGCACCGTCCTGTTGGAACCACATGTTTTCCAATCCCAATTCATCAAGTTGCGGCAAAAAGAACTCGTTGATCATTGCTCTATAGCGCTCACCATTCACAGTATCCGTTTGGCCCGCGACGTCTTCGAAGAAAAAAGGTCCGATGACTTCTCCAGCGAAAACAGCACACCACACAGTAACTTTGAGCGGGTGTAATGGCTCTTCGTGGGTTACACGCTGATTTTCAGTGCCCCAGAAGCGTAAATTTTGCTTATTTACGTACCCGCTAAGATGGAAATGGGCCTCATCACTCATGATTATTTTTGATGAAAAATCATCTTCCTCTTGGTGGTGATTAAGGATGGCTTGAGCGTATGTTAGACGCGATTGGCGGTCAGCAGCTAACAGCTGATGCACCGTCTGGACTTTGTACGGAAACATCTTCAAATCTTTTACCAAAATTCGCTGAAAAGACCGTCGACTGATACCCATTTGCGTGGCACGTCGTCTGGTCGATGTCGACGGTGTTACCATGACATCCTCGGCTACAGCAGCAATATTCTCTGCAGAACGGCTACTCCGAGGTCTGCCACGCCTGGCAGCATCTCGCGTTGTGCCAGTCTCTTCGAGGCGAGCGGCTAAACGTCGCAGTGTTTCACCAGTAGGCGTTGGACGGCCAGGAAATCTGCGACAAAATTCACGTTATGCCAAAGTCACCGACCGATTATTATTGGTCAAATAAATAGTCACCAATATTCCGCGTTCTGGAGCAGTGTAGCGTAACATTATTTATTAACGTGTATTTCGCATGTGTTTA
This sequence comes from Dichetophora obliterata, assembly GCA_963920525.1. Taxonomy (NCBI): domain Eukaryota; kingdom Metazoa; phylum Arthropoda; class Insecta; order Diptera; family Sciomyzidae; genus Dichetophora; species Dichetophora obliterata. The sequence continues at coordinate 52,643,382 of OY986435.1, forward strand.
CTACACAAATGTCAAAACAGAACTGACATTAGGGGCCAATCGCAAAATTTATAGCATTTTCTGATAGGAGGATTACTTTTGCGCTACCTTGTATATCGTCGGCCTAGTGCACACTTCTTGTATCTCCATACTTTTCTGAAATTGGCTTTTTGATGCCATTGTAAAGGGTAACTCAAACTGTCTTTAACACAATAATTTTTTTCTTCTAGAAATTAAAAATGCTTAACTCACAGCTTAAAACGTGTTCGTTGTATATCCTGTAATTAAAAATTGACTTGTGCACAAATGCTGTTTCTCCAATTTTTGTATAAGAAAAAATAAATTTTTTCAATTTTCATATAAAAAGTTGTCAGTTTCTTGGACGATAAGCACGTTTTTAGTATAGATATCAATTAGCGTTCCAATAAAAAACTAAATGATGTCTGACCAGGATAATGAAAGTTGTGGTATGTTAGTTATCAGTTTAGTTTTATTGAATTTTTACATATTTTTATAAAATCGCTATCAATGTTGAGTCACCGAAAATTAAAAGAGTGAGGCGAGATCCAAGTTCTTGGTAAAGAAATGTTTTAGCAAAAAAGCGTTTGGCAGGGAAAGCTTGTATCAATAGAGACCAGCGACCTATTTGAGCTATAGCCATGATTTCTGAAGATTGTCACTGTAGGTATAACTGCCGAAAAAAATTTTAACTTGGAGTAACTTATAAACAGCATTAAATTCGAGAGAAACTTAACTGTTGAATATGGCTTGAGGTATGGAGAAGGCGAATTGGTTCGGGTTTGTTTCAAATTTTTAATAAAGTTGATAAAGAATAAAGCTTAGGTTCGATGGGCACACCTGCCGGTTAAAACTAGGAGAACAGACGCAACAGTGTTGTAGATAACTTTCAGCTTCAGTACTCCTTGAACACTTTACCGGCAAGGGAGGCCCTATCGGCATAGCTCTTCGGATCCTTGCAAATACAGAGCCCTCTAATTGTTTAAAAATTATAATCCGTAAATTACAATTGTAATTGTAAACTTATAATTGATAATTGACTTCAAAAAAGGAAAGGCTTAACATATCAACTGTCATAATTGGCTAAGAAATGGAGTAGATATCTTCTTTACAAACTTAATTTCTCAGATATGTAATTTTAAAAACTATCAAAATCGATTTGTCTTTTGTTTTTAACTTTTATTGAATAAGTTTATCAAAGTTAAAAAACAATACATTGATAAATACTTTTGGCTTATACATATCCACAAGAGCACTGAGTAGGTGCACTTAAATCCGGCTTCAAAACATTTGTTCATTTCACACTACACTGCACTGTATTGCTTGCTGCAAAGAAATCATGTGTGTGATTGCAGCGAAGACGAACAAAACACGAAAGAGCAATAAAAACAGATCATTGATATTGTTGATCTAAGATATCGTTGTCAGAGAGCTCACTGCAGTCAATGCAACGAAAGCTTGTTCACTGGCAATAGATGATTTATATCAGAGAACGAATACGGTGCTGTCGCGAAAACTAGGTAAAAATGGGTCACGCATCATTATTTAACAGTGCTAGGAGGTTGCTAAATTCAAATCTGAAGTCAGAATTTTAAAAATAAAAATGGGTAATAGGGCTGCCACCTATTTTTTTTATTTTTACATATGCGATGCTGGTGCGAACATCAGGTAAAAATGGGTCGCTGAATCCGGATCCGTTGTCAGAATTTAAAAATAATGTAATTTTTTATAATAGGGTTGCCACCTAATATTATGTATTTTTAAAAGTTTTAAACATCATTTGTCAGTGTTAGGGGGGTCGCTGATTTAGAATTTGAGGTCAGAATTTTAAAATTCAAGATAGTGGATAGGGTTGCCACCATAATTTTTTTATTTCTACAAATTCATTTTTATTTTAAAAAGTAAAAGCAACCCTATTATTTCCAAATTTTATAACTTCGAAATTCTGACCACGGATTCGGATTCAGCGACCCCTTTTTGGTGCATCATTTTTTTTGCCAGCCCCGAATTCATAAAAATGCAAAAAATGAAGGTGGCAATCCTATCCACCATCTTGAATTTTAAAGTTCTGACTTCAGATTCGATATCAGCGACCCCCTAGTACTGATAAATGATGTTTAAAACTCTTAAAAATACACATTATTAAGTGGCAACCCTATTATTTCAAAATTTTATAATTTCGTCAAACTTATTTTTTTAAAAAATTAGCAGCGGACGTTAGTTGTTTTTTTCATTTACTAAAATACTAATAGCTCAATTTTAGTGAAGTGGACATATTTTAACAAACAAAAAAATATATTTTAAAATCTTAATTGATTTGAGGTCATTTGATGCAAAAAAAAATTATATCTGTACAAACTTTTGGTTCTTGAAAATCCTTGAAGTATATGAAAATATCAAAGTTTTGGCTTTGAATATATTTTCAGATCATATAAAGTCTATTTACTCCAAAAATCATAAAAAAAATTCTCAGTGGCTTAGCGCCAGGTCTGAAAGAGATAAAGGACGAAAAAACAAACAAACAAATGGTGTTGTCGTTTTACAGCCGTTGAAAGTAGTCAGTTTTTAAATAGCACTTACATACCAAATTTATTACATTTTATACATTTTTAGCTAATACGACTAAAACTGTATGAAATATGGCATTTCTCCTAATTTGGGGATGTCGTGTCATGAGTGAGGGTTTCGCTAGAGTAAAGATTTTCCTCTTCATTCTGTTCAGGCACGGTTGCCACTTTGGCACAAGTGTACCAAAATTAGAACATTTATTTTAACTTGGTACATTGGTAGACTATTTTCCGAGTTGGTACATTTTGTAAAAGATTTACAATTTCAAAATCTTTTTCAAAAGAAAAATTTGGTAGAACTGTTCGAGAAATGTTCAAAGTTATGTTAAGTGAAAACTTGCATTGCATTCAGTTTTGAAAGTGAAGAGTTTATATGCTTTTCTTGTCATATATAATAAAAATGGGATCCCAAAATGATCGTTATTTTTAAATTTTTTAATGAAATGATCAAATGTAAAAAGTTATTGTTATATACATTTGAATAGAGACACGTGATGCCTATAAGCTGCAGAACTAATTTTTGACATAATATAATGTGCCATGATTTTTATAATATAAATTAAATTATACCAATTACTTTTAGATCGTCATTTCTTCGATCGGAAATAAACATAAATAATTGATCGATATTTTTTCCAACAAAAATAAAAATCAAATCAATTTTGAGGGGCTACTTTGAGCAGTAAGATCAGACGCAATGTTTTCTATTTCTGTGTATTCCTCAATTCAGAATTATTTCAAAGGCAAAACAGCTTAAAGCATTTTAAAAATAGAACTTCAGCGTGTAACGACATCCATTGTTTAAGAATTAAGTTGTACATTTAATATGTTCATTCTACTTGATTTAAATTTCTGATCGAAAAAATAACGACCAAACATTAATTAGTATAATTTTATTTATATAACAGATTTTAATAATTGGTTGGATTTCTGTTAAAAATCATTAAACATTTAAACTCCAATCATTAAACAGAACTCCAATCTGAAAGTGTAAGGCTCCAATTTTTGTACTCACAATTAGAAATTAATTTTAAATTACTGTTATGTAACTACATGAGTAACGATTTCATAAAATGAAGCAACTGTTTACAAAATTTTAGTATTAATGACCAAATACATTTTTTTAGACTTAAGGATGTTTAGTGAGGATTGGCACCAATGCAGAAACATATCTCCACTCAGAAAATTTTTCTTGTTTTCAAAGATAATATAAAGGTACAATTTTTAAAACAAGTTCACAACAGATTCAATTTTGGAAGAGAAGATTTGAAAGATTGGAATATATTGTAATAACATCTTCACAAGTTATGTCAGAAAACCAAATTTCTTTATTGCCATAAATTAATAATTTGCATTTAACGTGTGAGCTGACAGCTGATGACAATCATCTTATAGAATGTGACCCAGCCGTTATTTTGACTCAGTAGAATCTTTTTCAGCTTTAAAATATTACTTTTTAAAATTTTTCTGAGGTTGCCTATTTTTTGGTAAAAAGTGAGGGTCATGAAGAATGGATTTGTAGAAATTTGTTTTAATGATTTTTATCAATTTTTAAATAGTCTAATGTGCCTTCCATATAGCTCAGCAGCTGATAAATAGCTTATTAAAACTTAGCTTAGAAATAAATTGGAATATAAAACACTGAACAACATAATGCTCTCTAAAGAGTTGTTCCTCAAACGCAATGAATCTCATTATATTTGGTCTGCAAAACAAAAAAATTAAGATGTATTTATTTTTTTGTTAACAGCTTATAGCATAACTTAATAATATTTTTGCTATGTTTCGTATGTACACAAATAAACACTAGGGAATTATTGGAATTACTGTTATATTAAAAAAAAGAATTGGCACATTTTTTTCCTGTTTGGTACATTTTTTCGGAGAATTTATTACACAAAAAATAAGCGAGTGGCAACCGTGTGTTCAGGTTATCAGTTCGAGAGAGTAATTAAGAAATAGCAACAACAACAATGCCACACAGCTCTGTTGAAGTGTTCTGAACAGCGTGTCGCTTTGGCAGAATTCTACCAAATGTGGTAGTTTCTTCTCTTCAAACTGATTTTTGGTTATTTGGTAATTTTTTTTTTCAATTTGGTTCATTTTTCAATTTTGTGCACATAAAAAATTTTTTCCAAATAAAACTCTTAAAAATTAAATTAAAATATAAGTTATGGTGTTTGGTACCCCTCGTTAAAATAATGAACATTTTGCAATTCTTCCCAAGTATCATATTTATTAACGTTTTCAAATTTACTTCTTTTTCGCATAACTACCCCATAGTTCTGCAGCAGCAGAAATAAAGTTTTCTGACTTGACATTGATAACAAAAATTGTGAACAAGTTAGAGAATAGAGCAATTATTAACATAATGCTGGCTAAGGAATTGGCCAAAAATAATAGTGATATATAATACGTTTGGCCGGCTAAAACCGATTTTTAAATTTAATATGGAAAACCCTTTTTTTTTGTTATGTCCTTTTAAATGTTTGTATAGCTTAATTATGTTTTTTGAGTTAAATGATTAAAGATTATGATTTTAATTTATAGAAATAATTTTTATTTTATATAAAGGGTGTCCCAACAAGAACGCAATTTTTAAATTTGGCGCCATTCGAAGTGTCATTGTTTGACATTTGAACAATTGTTATTGTTTGCTAGTAGAAGGTACGAGGTTAGTAAAAATGGAGCGCTACACGAATGAACAACGCATTCTCATTGTGAAATTGTTTTACCAAAATGGTGAAAGTTTTGAGGCTACAGTTCGCAAATTGCGATCAATTTGGGGTCACAATAATGCTCCAAAAGAGTCAACTGTAAAGAGATTAACGGATAAATTTGCCGTAACTGGGTCTGTTAGTGATGTAAAGACAACAACGCGCCTTCGACCAGGTTAATCGAACGAAAATGTCGCAGCTGTACGTGATGATCTCGCTCAAACTCCATCCACCTCAATTCGTCACCGAGCTCAGCAAATTGGTGTCTCCAAATCCACTATGCAGCGAATTTTGACGAAAGATTTGCATCTTCATGCATACAAAGTTCAATTGACTCAGGAACTGAAGCCAGCTGACAGCGAAGGGAGTTCGTTAATTGGGTATTGGAGAGACAACATGAAAATGCTGATTTTGCCCCTAAAATCATCTTCAGTGACGAAGCCCATTTCCATTTTGATGGCTTCGTCAATAGGCAGAATTGTTGTATTTGGGGTGAGGAAAATCCTCGAGTGATTCACGAGAAACAAATGCATCCTCAACGTGTCTCTGTGTGGTGTGGTTTTTGGGCTGGAGGAATCATTGGACCTTTTTTTTATGAAAATGAGGCAGGTCAAGCGCAAACAGTCAATGGTGTTCGGTATCGTGAAATGATAACCAGTTTTTTCTTGCCTAGAATTGAAGAAATGAATGTGGAGGGCATGTGGTTCCAACAAGACGGAGCCACATGTCATACAGACAGAGAAACAATTCCATTGATGCATCAGTCATTTCCCGGTCATGTTATTTCGCGTTTTGGAGATCAGAATTGGCCGCCTAGATCGTGCGATTTAACACCATTAGATTTTTACTTTGTGGTTTTTTGAAGTCGATGGTTTACGCGAATAAGCCGACGACGACTCAAGCCTTAAAAGAGGAAATTGGACGCTGCATTAATGAAATACCGCAGCATTTATGCAAAACGGTCATTGAAAATTTCATTAAAAGACCGCGTGTATGCCAGCAAAGCCGCGGCGGCCATCTGCACGATATATTGTTCCATACATAACCTCATTCTGTCTACTTTACGATATAATAAAGTTTCACGATTTTTTTTTTTAATATCTGTGTTTTATTTAAAATTTAAAAATTGCGCTCTTGTTGGGACACCCTTTATAAGAATTTGAGCTTTTTAAATGAGATTAATATGTATAAATTTTCGAAGTTCTAATAAAATGTGTATTCTTATTTATGATTGTTTATTAGACATTTTTACAGTATTTCGAAAAGAGTATTAAAGCTTTATCTTGCTTTGGTAGTTTTTTGTTTAATTTGGTAGATTGTTTAGATGAGATTGGTAGCTAAAATTTTATTTGAGTGGCAACCCTGGTTCTGAGTCACTCTCTTCTCTCTCGTGTATGCTACAGCCATGATGTTCAACAGAGCTGTGTTGCTATTGGTTTGCACTGTCCCATTGGGAAAAAAGGTTTTTACATTTGCTTAGTTTTGCCTATTTTAATGACAACTTATTCGCATAAAAATGATATTCTGCAAATGTACTCGAAAATACCTTTCCAAAGATGTAAGATTTATGTGAATATGCTAACGCTAACACAGGTAAAATGGTACCACAATTTTTTTTGTTTGCGTAATAATATGGATTAATTAATATTTAACCTTTTTTTGATGCGAAATAACATAAAAATAAAGTTTAAAAAATATGCGAAACTTCGCCATTTTATTAAACTATTTTTTATTTATATTATTATCTTTTTTTGGTTTTTCCCAAATGTGGAATGAGTGTTACAATATAACTTAAAAGTTTAAATGAAAGTTCAACTTTTAACCTATACAAAAAAATCCTAAAAATACCTCAAATTTTCGAGCACTTTAAGGTATAAAATAAATAAAAAAAATCACATTTATAACAAAAAAGGCATTAAAGCAAATACCATTTCAATTAGTACAACTAAGTATAAATATAAATTGTGCAGCTTTTTAAAAATAACATTCTGCTTAAAAATAGAAATCTAAATATGGTTTAAATAGTAAAAGTATAAAGCCAGTTTACTAGTACTGGCATACAACTGATGTGAAAACTACTAGAATTGAACTGGATAAAATAATAGTAACATGAATCTTGTCAATATAAAACTAGTATTTAACTAGTTAAAAATATACTGGCACAAATGTGCCTCAAATAATACCAGTAAAAAGCCTAGTTTTGATTATACTAGTATTTTACTGGTTTCAAAATTACTGCTATCACAACTAGCTCAAATTATGCCCGTAAAAATACTACCTTAATTCATATCGAGAATAGGACAATTGTCTTTTCCTATGACATCAACACAGGAAAATAACCAGTTAGCGCAATTTAAGAAGCATTTGAACTGAACTAGTAGTAATATTTTTGGACCTAGTACATTTAATATTATTTTAACTAGCTAGCTGTATATCACAGAAAAGGAGATGCAACTAATACTCTTAAAATATTCAATTGTTATCGGATAGAAAATATCATGCCTAAGTTTATTAAATTTTTCATTAAATTTTATAAATCAGTGTACATATTTCAAACAAATATTTTCTTTTTTTTATTCTCATCCATGCCACAGATGCCAATGCTATATATCTCCAATATGGATAAAAAGCTTCTACCACACGATAGAAGAATTACAAAAAAAATTTGTATGAATGCGGGTGTAAGGCAATGAGTTGTTTTGCAAACAATATATTTAAAACTTGTAGGAAGGAGCTTAACAAAACAACAATAATAAAACAACAATAGCAACAACTGCAACAACACTAAGAACAACAGGAACAGCTACAACAACAACTATAATAACCAATTTACACATCACCATCACCATCCGCATCGACATCGGCATCAGCAGCAAAGTGAAAAAAATGAGAAAATATTGCTACGGGTTGTTGGCCCATTACACCCCCAGTAGCAGCCCTTTGCAGCAGGCAATGCGTACACTGCTAATATTAATTTGTTGTGCATCGTGCAGTCTTCAATCTGCTGGCATGGAATACAGCGTAAAGTTGAGCAATTGTAATGATTACAAACATGGCTTCAATGAACAATTGAGTGTTAGTGCACCAGTAGGGCATGAAAGCAGCATGGACAGTTATGTCAGTGACAACAACAACAACAATAAGAAGCACAATAGCAACAGTGGTGATAGCAACAACTCAAGCAACAACATTAACAGCGACAGAAAAAGTTTTCCTGTAAACGATACTTTGACAACACAAGCAACCGCCGTGGCTACATCCGTTTCCGGTTGGAAATGCTGCTGTTGGAATGCAATCAATCAAGTAAGCTTATATTTCAGTACTCTCTCTTTCTCCCTTAATATTTTTAATGTACTCTCAAACAATGGTTTACTTCCGAAATTGCTCACATACAAGCTCTGGGAGCTTGTTCTTTTTACGTATTAGTGTATGTCTTTATTTTTTGTGCTCATTTAACAATTAAAAGCCATTAAAATATTAATTGTTGCATGTCTGTGCGAAATTCTTGCAAGCTTAGCATCATCATCATCATCATTATCATTATCAAAGTGACCAACACCAACAAGGTTATCATCATTATCCTTGATCGTTGCGTGGGTTCAATTAGTTGCAGCACATTTTCAATTAAACTTTGTTGATTGCCATGCTCTTTCGACTTGATTGCCACAACTATTGTAGTTTTAATTTAGCTTAAAATGCTGTAAATCCAAGCTACAAGCTGAATAGTTAACTCAACAATTCAAGGATGAATTTGATGTGAAATGCATGTTGCTGTCTAATTAAGCATCTCATGGGTATAAATTTCCAGAAATGTTTTGATAAAAGGAAATCAAACCGAAAGAATTCAACGAACAAGTAAGTTACTCGAGAGAAATGCTTGTTTGTAAAAATGAGGGTAAGCAAAGTAGGCAAGTTTAGTCATTGTTTATTACTTAAATAAGGAAGAGGCAGTTAGCCAGTAGTTGATTGATGATTTTTAGAAAAATGAAATAAAGATGATGATATGCTTGAATATATAATAATGAAAAAGTTATCATATGGCTAATTTTAAATCGTTAGATATAGTTTTGTGGTAGTTTTAATCCCATTCGGCTCAATTTTTAAATTATTCTCAATTTTTTTTTAAAGAAAAAATTGAATTTCATTAACCTCGTAACGCAAACGGATAGACGAACAATTGGAGAGAAGACTAGACGCACAAACAGGCAGACTGAAATCCTTTTTGTGTTTAACGTACACTGAACCAAAAAGGTACATTATATTAATGAAAAGGTGCATTAATTTCAATGAATTATTCATTGATTTTGGTCCAATGAACTGTGGTCATTGATTTCAATGAATTTTCTTCATACTTTAATGAATAGTTCATTAAACTTAGTGATTTTCAATGAATGGTTCCTTGAATATCAATGTACACTTCATTGAATTCAATGAACACGTTCATTAAAAAATGCCAAATTTTTGAATTTTTTGAAAAGTTTATTGAATTCAATGTAAAGTTCATTGAATTGAATGTAAAGTTCATTGAATTCAATGTAAAGTTCATTGAATTCAATGTAAGGTTTACTGAATTCAATGTATAGTTCATTGAATTCAAAGTATAATTCATTGAATTTAATGTATAGTGCATTGAATTGAATGTATAGTTCATTGATTTCAATGTATAGTTCATTGAATTCAATGTATAGTTCATTGAATTCAATGTATAGTTCATTGAATTCAATGTTTTTAAGTTCATTGAGTTCAATGTATAGTTCATTGAATTCAATGTATAGTTCATTCAATTTAATGTATAGTTCATTGAATTTAATGTTTATTTCATTGATTTTAATGTATTAAGTTCATTGACTTTAATGTATTTAGTTTATTGGATTCAATGTACAGTTAATTAAATTTGATGTATTCAGTTCATTGGAATGAATGATGTATACATTAAATTCAACGAATCATTTGTTAATCAATATCTAAACATTTTTAAAATAAGGATATAATTACAATTTCAACAATATTTTTTTATTTTAAGGAGTCAATTAATATACAAATTTCCGAAGATTTTAAATAGTTTTTAAATTTATAAAAATATTCAGCAATAAACTCCCACAGGAGAGTGCATGCCGCAGGATATTTTAATTGAAATAATTGAAAAATTTTAAAGCACACATCTACGGCTCTAATAAAACTAGCAAATTGAAATTTTACACCATCCATGAATGAGGAATGAGGAGAAGTTCTTCTCTCCAACAGCAAGGATTAATGGTTGAATATTTTCGCCATTATTTTTGGTTGAATATTTTCGCCTGATTGAATATTTTCGACTTCCTGGATGCTGCTTCCAACAAAAACGAATGCGTCTTGGGAACTGGTAATTGTATGCTATAGGAAAGTTTTTCTTCCAAAGTTGTCCTTACTGAATACTTTTTGAGGGGGCACCAAATACCCATGAAGACTCCAAAGAAGTTTCATAGCAGTTCTGTCTGGAAAGATATTAATTGAAAAAAATAACTATTTATTTATTTAGCCTCGAGAAAAATTAAGCTTACCACTGTAATTAGTGAAATCTTCAATTTCTGCCAACTTTGCCCTCACAGCTTTATCTTTTATGTGGTTTTCATCCTTTAAAAATTTAAACATTTTTTGAAAATAATTGCAGCAGTCACTTAAAATGTCAGGTATATTTCCTATTATTTACTAATACTAATAGTAATTCAACAGATTTCAATTTTCTTTTACATTCAAAGCACAACATTTTCTTCACTTTTAATTTAATTTATTATCACCTTTTATCTAAAATTTACACACACAATTGTCACACGTCTTCACAACTTCGCGTTTCACTTCAAACAAAATTGGGAAAGGAATAAATTAGTATACATTGCATTTAATGAACTGAATACATTAAATTTAATGAATTATACATTGAATTTAATGAACTATACATTGAATTTAATGAATTATACATTGAAATCAATGAAAAATACATTGAATTCAATAAACTATATATTAAATTAAATGAACCATTCATTTAATTCAATGAACTATACATTGAATTCAATAACCTATACATTGAATTTAATGAGCTATACATTGCATTTAATGACCTAAACATTGAATTCAATGAACTGTTCATTAAAAATCAATGTATAGTTCGTTAAAATTTTATTTACAACTGGAATCAATGTACTTTTCATTGATATCAATGAAAAGTCCATTAAAATAATGAAAACAAATCACTGATATTTATTTAGACATTTTTAATGAATATAACTTCATTGATTTCAATGAACAGTACGTTAAAAACTATGAGCAATTCATTGGAATTCAATGATTTTTTCATTAAAATCAATGAATTAATTTTAACGTGTGCTGTTCCTTAAATTTGTTTTTTCTGTGTAGACCCCTGCCGCGAAGGCTTAATTGTACGGTGCTCCAACCAATGCTTGGGACCAATATTAAGCGTTGGCCAACGCCCCTTCGGAATTCAAAAGATCCACCAGAAAAGTTCCCCAAATTTCACAGCACTGACCAACCTTTAACCATCAATGACTATTAGACTGGTCCTTATTTGTATGGAGAAAAAAATTTCGTTTGTTTTCCTTGAGCACCCTCTTATTTTGTTCCTATATATAAAAAAAGCAAAAAAAGTTTTATAGAATATTTTTAGTTAAATAGTTAGTTTAGTTTAGTTAAAAATGTGCTAAAAAATTCTTTTTTTTATTTCTATTCAAGTTTGCCCCGAAACAACGAACAATTAAAATGAAACAGTGCCATAACGTTGTTTGCTAGTTATTAAATTTATAAATTTTTGCTCATATGTACTATAAAATACTTTAAGGCTTTCACCCTTTACTCTAAAAATATACTAAAGTAATTTATCTGTCTATTTATATATGTATGTATTAGGGCGGGTCAAATTCTGGCTCAGCGAAATTCGTAAAATACATGTAATTTCAAGACTTTTTCTCCACTACAGCATATACAAATTCTGAAAAAAAGCTGTGCGGACTTTCGTAAATAGATTCATACACATACATTCATACATTCATATTTTATAATTGAGAACAAAATCTATTTACGAAAGTCCGCACAGCTTTTTTTCAGAATTTGTATATGCTGTAGTGGAGAAAAAGTCTTGAAATTACATGTATTTTACGAATTTCGCTGAGCCAGACCTCCAAAAAATTCGTCCATACAAATTGACCCGCCCTAGTATGAATGTTACTTCCAATATTACTTTGAGATTTTGCGCAATTATTTTATAATTCATACACTTTTAAAACTTAATTTTGAAAATTGTCAAAGCGTTGTGCAACATATTTCCATGACATGATAACCTTTCATCTGCTTAACCTTAAAAATTTTTTAAACAATTTTATCGTCAATATAAAAGCATAGAGCCACTTTTTAATGTCATTAAACTCTTTTTTAGCAAGAAAGTCAATTAGACAACAGCAAAGTAAAATTGCATAAAAATGAAATGAAATTCAATCAAATAAATTTGCGGTGTCTTTCTACTTCCTGTTTTGCTTTCAAAGAAAGTGCCCTCGAAGGACATGTTGGTCATATTGATATTATGGCTTGTGATGTGAAGATGTTTCATTTGAAATAGAAAACTATAAAGTTCAATATACATTTTACGTATAAAGTAAATAAATAGCACAGAAATAGCAGCTAATACAAATTAATAAAAGTTTCACAAGCTTTTTAGAAAATGTAATAAGCAAACAATATATATATATATATATAAAGAATAAAATATAAAGAAACGAACTCTAAGTTTTAAGAAGGCTCTTTTTATTTTAAATGAACAAATTATTCAACTAAAAACTATGTTGTTTTTATAGCAAACAGCAACCGCATAGAAGTAACTTTTTACTACTAAATAAATGATATTGTCCATAAAAAAAAAATGTTGTTTTTCAATCATGTTTTTGCCAAAGGCTGAGAACTTTCTTAAACATTCACTTCCTTTCAAAGACCAAAGAGAAGTTAAATTAAATTTTCCTTTCTTGCTAAAATATTTTTTCAGTTTGTCCAAATCAGAAAGTTCTTAAGAAGTAATTTTAACTTTAATAGAAATTAATTAAAACGTAGTAAAGTAGAAAACGATATTTATTCATATAACCTTCTTGAGGAATTATCAAATCTTGGATCTGCAAACACAGATTTCTGGAAAGTTTTACATTTACTTTTTTTGGACAACTTTCGTCTTCACTTTACCACTATGGAAAACAAAAGTCAGTTGTAAGCTACTTAAAGTTAAAAGTCAATCAACTGCAGAAATGTTTGCTTTGTATTGTCGGAAGCAATTATTATTACATAATGGTACATCATAGATGTAAATAAAGCTTGTTCAAACAGACTTCTTGTTAAATTCTCCAAGAAACATTTTTCAAATCAATGAAGATAGAACATCAACAAAAGTGCTTTATACAGAGTTACTGTAGAACACTTTCAAATTGCCAATATGATTCTCATACATTTCTTTCTTTGCAGCTTGTTAATTTGTACATACTAACAACATTCATTCGTTGTTGCCCAAAATAACATAAGCTTAAGGGTAATTCATGATCGTATTGCATCGTTGCAAATGCGTTTTTGCAAGGTTAGCTTTTTGTAAGCACAACTTTAATATTTTGATGTTGCAAACATTTTTTTTTTCATCATCCGTTTGTGAAAAGTGCTTAGATAGTTAAGGTATTAAAACTCATCATTATTAAATTTTTTCATCAAGTTTTTTATCAATTTGCACATTGGCATGGTTTTTGTTAGTCAGTAAAATTTTTAACACAGTCCCAAGAGCTAAAAATTAAAAAAAATGGTTATTTTTCTCGACTTTTCGATAGTTTTTGGCTAACTACGAGATTTATGTGATCAGAGAGCAAAATTAACCTCGCCATTGTGTTCATCAGACCCAAAATCATATTATTCAAGCTTAAAAGCTTTAATTTCACTATTAAATTTTACTTTATACGGCAGTTTAACATGTCGGAATAATGACTACCAGCAAGGTAGTTTTTTTATAAAAGCAAGGTTTGGTCTTTGGCCTGAAAGGAAAGGGATAGATTATTTAGAGGAATTGATTGGAAGCATACGTGAGTTATTGATCAGGCGAAACAACCGCGAAAGAAAATTTGAACGGCTTTTAACCGAGGCTCGTGTTATGCCTTAATTTTGGCAAGCATTTCCAGCCCTTAGTTGTTTCTGTCCTTTAATTTCCCATTTCCCACAATTTAGTTGTGGATTTTTAGTTTTTACATAATTCTTAATTGTAGGAAAGAACAAAGAAAGTGAAAAGAACCATGTCCGAACCAGGATTCAAACCAGGGACCTTTGGGTTGATAGTCTAGCGCACTCTCCACTAGACTACAAAGGCCGACTACAAAGGTAATATATAAAATGGACTCTCGCAACCTCTAAATTTTAATATTTTTTTATTATATTTTAAGGGCTTCATATTTAGGCATTATACAACCTGTTTTTCATATTAGGAACATGAAACACAATACTTCATTCTTTTTTTGGTAGCCCTACTATATATGTACCAGAGATCTGCAACGGATAGCTTTTTTGCGACTGTGAGTATAAGTTAACACACGCATCCGCTCTAATTGTAATTCGAGTACGGTACGTGACGTTTTCGCGATTCTGTCGCGCATAACGTTCCCACACTGACAAACGCTGAGTTAGCACCAAACAACAACATCAACAGCGGAGTCAAAGCAATAGCAGCAATAACAACAACAACAACAACAACAACAATAGCACACAGTGCAGCGACTACAATAATGGCAATCACAACAACAATAATAGCGACTACAATAACAATAGCATAGCGACGATGTCAGCAACAGCGGGAAGAGCAAAGCAATAGTAAAAATAAGCTAAAATAACAAGCAGTAGTTTTTGGGTATTTTAAGTTCAATTTATTTCTTGTATTAGTTAGTCTTACTCGACGTTATAAAAGAGAAACACCGGCACATAGTGCCGATAATAAAGAATTTGTTTTTAAAAAATCAAAATCATTACATTCATTTTAACTTATATCCGAAAAAAATAATTACAAAAACCTACTCACCCTTAGCGCACGCAACTCGACTCATATTCTCTTCTACGAAGCTAGAATGCGACGGCTCAAATAAATATGAGTATCCCATGAAACAAAGATATACAGAAAGCATACTCCGTGCGCAAAAAATGAAATCTTCTGCGCACTACGTCACTCGGGCTTGTCAGCTGTAACACGTGGTGCATACATACAAAAGAAAATGTGACAAAGCAAAAAGTAAACACAAGCAGCACAATTGCAAGCATTTAAGAAATATTGCTTTCATTTAGTTTCATTTCCAATATTGTGCACTTATATTTAGTACGTGTAAATTATAATTTTCAATTATATTTTATGTAATTAAAATTAACACTAAAGTTTTAGATGCTTTGATGAGTATAACAACGATTTTAATTGAGGCCATAAAATGAATTTAAATTTTTTTCAACAAACCAAACAACAAACGAGAAGAACATAACAAAGAATCAATGAAAGTGCTGTCAAACACATCAAGCAACGTAGCTATTTTTTTTTGTGTAGGTTAACAAATGCGAGAAAACACCCCTATTTTATATGCATTTCTTTTCAATAATATTACTGAAAAATATATTTGCTTAAATTTATTTATAAATATATTCATAATGTTATTAGTTTCATTTCAATAAACCAAGTTTCAATAAGAAAATGTCGATATTTCTTCATCGCTATAAATAAATTACCCCCTTTAAATATATTGTGACTACGTTTTTATTTAGCCACTTTGACAAGCTCGAACTACGTCACAACAAAGATGGCGGACATGCGCAATACTTTGTCTGTAGTTCTTTGTATCATGTGAGTATCCTAAGTCATGAGTCGGATCGGGAAAGATCGGGTATTTTCGGTTCATAAATATTTACGGTTGTTGTCGTCTTGCTGATACTTATCCTACTTGCCGAAATACTCATAATCGACACAAGTAGCCGAATCACTCTGCTCATCTGCCACAGATATGAAAGAGAGCGCAGTAGAGCGCAGCATTAAATAGTGAGCGAGTTTTTTGTATTTGTTTTGTGCTATTTTTTCCTGAGCGTATCTAAATGCAAGAATGATAGAATACAAAGATTGCGCCGAAGACAAGAAAATGAGTACAACAAAATTGTCTTTCTGCGCATGTACGTCATAATATCAATGCTGTTTTGGAGAGCGTTCACTTTGCATGCGATTTCTACTCAGAAATGAAAATTGCATACATTTAAGTTTGTATAATTAAAATAAAAGAAGTAAGAAGCAATTTCTTGGAATGAGAAGAAGGTAAATTAATTAAGTACTCCTTTGCAAACATTATTTTTACTATTATTTTATTACAGCCAGTAAGAAGCTTAGTCAAAAAAAAAAAAATTTGTCTGAGAAACCAACTTCGAGAGCATTATTTTTCGACTTGGATTTTATAAAAATGTTTATTAAGAGTTTATTTGATGTAGTTTAAACATTCCCAGATATTTTATTTCCATTAATTTACCTGTGAATTGAAAGGACAAATAAATGATAGTTCCAAGTTTTTAAATAATGAAACAAATTTTGTTAAGTTAATATATTTTTGTATTTTTGTTTTCGTTTGTGTGCGTTTTCTACAATTTTTTGGTTTAATTTTTGTATTTTTTGCAAACATCAGGTTTCTGAAAAATATTTGTTTGCTACTGTTACCACAATTAGCAGCTGCACACTTCCTTTTTTAAATTTTAAGTTAAAAACTCGCAAATACACTTAGATTTATACACAATTAAATAAAACACAACCGATCGCAGTACGTTTATCAACGAAATAAAATATTGTGACGTAATCAACTGAACAGCTGGTTTTCAAACTCGATTAGCAGAAGTAACGGACCTGCGCAAAGCGTAATCTCTTATTCTATCATTCTTGTCTAAATGCTGAATAACAGATGTGTTGCTTTTTGTTTTTATCTTATACAGTAAAAGCTGCACATGAGGTAAAGTTGTTGAGGCTTAAAAATAATACGCAGTTCGATAGTGTCATGTCATTAATTTTCTGCAATCAGCAATTATTATTAAATTTGTAAATTTTTTTTTTATTTTTCTGTAACTTCTAGTTGTCAAATCACATGCGCATAATTTAAATTAAACTTCTATTGCACGTGTTTACGCACAAGAAGCAAACAGATACGTGCGCCGCACAGTGGTTGAGCCCCATACAAAAGTTGTCAATAAATAGAAGGACTCATCGTAGACCAATTCAATTTTCTGAGTTATTTAAAATTTTGCTTTTTTAGAATACACACAAAAATATTATTAAATCCGCCCTCAATCACGCCTACCTCCCATACAACACAAATATATAAAACGCCATTTTTTTTGTCTTGAACCAATACAAGAACCATTCTGTCAGAAATCTTCAATATATGTCTAATAAAAAAAGTATTTTTTGCCACGCCCACCTCCCATACAAAATGTTCCACTTCACGTGTTTTTCCCAATTCCAACTTCAATGAAACGCAGCATCTAAACTGTTTAAATTTGTTGTTTATAGTATTCAAAGATATTATTTGTTTGCTTTTTATAAAAACAGAAAAAAAAATCATAAAAAAAGGTTATCGTTTCGTTTTTATTAAAAAAAAAGGAGTGAACCTCATGAGTTTTGATACAAATCGGCGCTGGTTGTAAATGTGATACTATCAACAGTTAAAAAAGAAGATAGCATACTTTTTGGCATTATGATAAAGTGAGTACAGGAAGGCTTGCATATACGGAGAAAACTGTTTACTAAATTAGTGTTGTGGTTATGCAAAACTTGAGCTTGATTCTCACCCACTTCAAAATTATGCTAAATTTCAGCAAAAACAAATCAAAAGGTGCTTTTTCAATTTAAAATAACTAAGCAAATATTTGCTTGAATTAAGTAAAAATTTGCTTTTCAGTTTATAATAACTTAGCAAAATTTTGCTTGAAATTAATCACAATTTTGATTTTTCCTAAATGCACGAGGAGTGATTGCAATTTAGCAATCTTTTTCTTAAGTCACATTGTGATTGAGCAAAGTTTTGCCGATTTGCTTTTTAGAAAAACATAAGCTGGATTCAATCAAATTAATTTTCTCCGTGTACGTATTTTAATTCTGTTGTTTAGAATCAAAGAATATATATTTCACTTTCAGCTAATTGAAGATGTTTGAAGAACATTTCTTGACAAGGTAATTTGAATATTTGAATAGTTTTGAAAGCATTTTATTGCGAAATTCATTAAAATGTTTCATAGTAAGCTATAAGATAATGTGAATTAATTTAACTTTATACATATCACATTAGTGTTTTACTAATTCGATTTAATTGTAATTATTTAAGAAAAATATTTAGTGTATATTAATATAGCAAATTAATAGCCCGAGAAACACACTATAGAATACTTAAGTACTCTGTAAATATATTCTAGTATTGCAAAAGAAGAATTTAAAAATTTAAAACCATTTATCATTTATTTAGTAAGTAGATGCTTTCACTATTTACATTAAAAATTTAACAATCTTAAATAAAAAATATACCTATATATTAATATGCCGCACTTTCGTAGGAAGTGATCATTTAATAAAGAAATACCTAAAAGCATACTTAAGAAAATGACTATAGTAATAAACCTTGAGACTAAACAAATCTACGCAAAATATTCTGACATTTTTTTTAATCGCTCAACTTAAAGTCCAATAAAAGCATTTCTTTATTTAAAATATTGTCGACATCCGAAGAGCATTACGTTTTATTCTGCTAAAAGTAAATTTACTTTTTTTTTGTCATATCAACTTTACATAAGAAATTTATTGCAAATTAAAAAAAATGTTCAAGTATGCAAAAAACTTTTTTAGTAATGCTTTTCGTACTTAAAAAAAACCAGAGTGCAATACGTTTTCTCAATTGTCAATTCTCAATTTTACAAAAATTTTTTCGACATTTTTACATCAATCGTATTTTAAGGCGTCTACACAGAAAACCTATATATTTATATCTAATAAATATTTTGGAATCATGCTAGTTAGAATACTCTTAAGCAACACAAAGAAAAAAAAATCACAAAAAGATATTATCAGTTTTGGTATTTATTTCCAACTTTTAACCACTGTGCGCCTGCCTTTTGATTTTGTTTTATTTTTGTTTATGTCTAACAAACCAAAATCACAAGCTTTGTTATTGTTTTTTTCTGCATAGAGTGCAACAATAAAATATCAAGAACTAGTTTTCGAGAAAAAACAAACAAAAAATGAGAGCTCACATGGTCTGCTGACAAGTACTTACGAGAAGCTACGCAAAAAAAAAACTAATTAACGCTAAGAGACGTTGGCAGAGAAGGAGCAGTACTCAGAGTACACTCAAAATACATTCGGATCGAGCGCCTTTGTAATAAAATTAATCAACGTACTCATTGAAAACGGCTCGAAGCAATTCGGGTCATGCCGCTCTCGGATATGAGAATGTACTTATACCCGAAAGAATGCTAATGAGCCGAATGCCTATAAGTATTTTACACATATTATTAAGTATGGATAGAGTTGAGAACAGCACGACACTCGGTATGATTTGAGTATCCGAATTATGTCGGATACTCATTGCAGTTCTCTGATATGTACATAAACATACACTCGCGCCGAAGTGCAGTAATAAAACTTTAATTGCGTTTTCCTCGAAATCACTTTTTTCAAACTGGGGTGTCGTTTTTCTCGAGAACCAGAAGTCGGATGAAGATGTGGCGGGCGGCGTTTTGTAAGTAATTGCGTCAGGCAGGTTCTGAATTAGGATAATTGGGCTAACTCTACTACCGGGGGAGGGATAAACCCCCAAATAACCGCTAATTTTTGAACATATTTTTAAAAATAGCGCCATTTTCTAAATTTTTTTATATATTGGAAATATCCTAGTTCAAGACCTGCCTTACGTGATTATCAACAAAATGCCAACCGCAGGATTTTGATACGACACACTATGGTTTATTTTCGGAAGAAAGTTTGTTTTTCAACTTCAAAAATGTTAATTTCTTAGAAAAGTATTCGTCAGAGATATGATCAAGTACACCGAAAAAAATGTGCGGAGTTAACCCAAGTTTTTTTATGAGTCAAAAGAGTTTTTGAGAAGTTAATAACGTTTTGTCGCCGTAAAACGCAAAATGAATTACATCAATATTTTTTTTGTTAATATAAAACTTTTTTGCTTGATACAACTCATTTTCAAACCTTGGAGTAAATTAAAAGCAGTTTCAAATTAACCCTGCATCTTCTCCGAACATTTGTCCTTTTAACTCCATTAAAACTTATTGCAACCATCTATGAAGAACGTCTTTGTATTTTAAAGCTGAAACGGAGTTATTTTTAGCACGAAACAGAGTCTGCTCGAGCAAATATTTCCATTTGTTCGTTTTACTTTGAATGAAGAGAAAGTACTCAAATATTTTAACAAGCAAATCAAGTGTGCTGTAAAAATTAAGTGTTGCATGTGATAAAAAAGGGACGTTTTTACTATTGCGAGTTATATGTTTTCGTTATCTTTATCTTTATTATGCGGTTATTTGATATAGAGGGTACAATTTTTCGAGTCTCGTCACGAAAGTTTTTTTAATCTCGTCAAATGTGTACACAAGCAATGATATATTTTGTATGGGGACCCCCAGAAGGGTGGTAGATAGAGTGCTGGTGTGATTAGAAGAAATGTTCAATGAAAAATTCAGTAGGAGCAGACATTATACCCTCTAACGGTCATAGATTTTTTTTTATATTAATTATAATAAACATTGTTTCATTTTGTGTTTTTTGTATCGGGATCCCCAGACGGGTGGCAGATAGAGAAAAGGTGATTTTTCTTGATGAGAAAGAAGTGTTAAGGGAAAGAAATTAATAGGACCAGCTCATATATTGATCCCCCTAGGGGTTATAGATGTTTTGATACGAATTATAAAAGCCATTTTTAAAATTTTTTTTTGTGTGGGGACTAACACAATAGATCACCATAGGGGAATTTTTTCCCGTTATCTCGTAAATATCAAATCACGGACATATTCCGCATACATCGCAAACTATTAAGACCAGTATTACAAAATGAAACACCAACCAATGACATGAAAATATTGAATAAACAGAATACTTTTTATGAAAATTTTGTATTGTATTTCGTTTGAGAAGCTATCTCTTTCTTTCTCTTTGTTTTTTTTACAAAAATCTATCTTATTCTTTATGCTGTAATTTTTTTTTGATTTGTGATGTATTTTTTATAGAAAATTTTAGGAAACTAAAAAATTGTATTTAATTTGGTATACAGCAGTTGTTTTACAATAAGTCAAGATACATACATTTTTTTAAAGGTATTCATGCGTTTTTGGAACATACTAAAGTCACATATTACCATATTTTATTAACGAAACTACTTTAAACACTAATAAACAAATTTTTAATGTATGTATGACGATATTTAGGCACCACTAACACAAATCAAATAACACAATCGCCTTGAGAATATTCTACCTATTTTTGTACCAAATTTAATTATTCTAGCATCAATATATATCGGAATTAAACGAACAAAACTACAGCAATCAATCGTAAAATCAATGCAAATATTTGTCCCTTTCTTCAAATATGTTAAATACAAAAATCCCTTTTTTGAAAAATTCACCTAAAATCAATGAAATGAAACACCTTTGAAACAAATTTTGAGAGTTGTGCGGAATTTAAGCTCAAAAGTAAAAAAAGTTTTGTCGTATATGAAAATTCAGAGATTCAAAATTGCCAAATCGTGGAAAAGCTGCTCTGTGAGTATAGATTCTGTTTTCGGCGTTAACCATGTCTTTAATTTCCTTTGTATTCAATTCAAACAAGAAATAAATAAAAATAATTAAACACAAAAGAAATTACGGGTTCTTTATTTGACTCTTTTGTGGGTGAGTTTGTTTATTTTTAACGCTTCATGCTACATTTAAATGAGTTGATTCTAGTTTTTTTTGAGTGAACTCAAAATTTAAAAATTCTCAATTCCTCAACCTTAAAACAACTTAAAATATCAATTTTTGAAGTAAATTGATTACACAAACGGAGTTAAATATAGTTTACAGCTTTGGCAAAATACCATGCACGAAAAGAGTTGAATTGACTCTGAATATGAATTTATTTACTCTTTGGGTGTATCAATGCAAATGCTTTTTTTTTGGGTGTATTAATAATCTCTTCCCAGATTTAAAAGAAAATGCACAGTTTTTTTAAAACATCAAAAGTCATGCAATTTTTGCATTTTAAAATTCTCCAATTTTAAAGTAAAATTGAATTTAGTATAAATGTTATATTTAAGTTTTTTTCGTTGGTTTTTTTTTTAATTACAATAAATGTATATTTGTTTTTAATTCAGAAAAAAAAAGATTTATAATTATGCGATATGTTTTTAAAATATTCACATATCATTGGTATGCTTAGAAGTAAAAAAATTTGAATTTGCTTGAAGCATTTCTTTATTTGCGCACTTTGCTGCAGCAGCTTTATTGAGGTCTATTGAAATATTACAATGTCTTTTTTTATTAATGAAAAAAAGCAGCACCAATATTTGCCAAGTAGTAAATTTTGTTAATTTTTTCTTAATGTAAATTGTATGCTAATTTTTCAAAAAGTGTTCTATAACTCCTAAACTAGAAGAGATAGAGCAAAACGAATTTCGACTTATATGTAACCTAATTTAAGGACAACGTTATGGTGATAATTTTAATGCATGAATCATTATTGTCCAATGTGTAGTTTGGATTTTATGGCGAATTTTATGTCGAAAAAACGAAAAAAAGTTCACCAAAAGGGACATATGAAAATAAAGTATTATTTTAAAATTTTTTTCCAAAGATGCAGTCTTTAAGGTAGAGCTTTAACAAATATTTGGTGTATAAATCGTAATTTTATATTGAAAAAAAAAAAAATAAAAAAACGAAAAATCTTCCACCAAAAGTGAAAATAGTGAAATTATGTGTAATTAAATTGAAGTTAAAATAAATTAAAAATAATTAAATTTTTAAGAACGCAGTCATGTGGGTATAGTAAATACAAACATTTTGGTGTGTTATTCGTCCTTGTAGGATGTAAGGTTTGGGAGTTATGATAAAAAACAAATGTTTTTACAGATTGTAACACTGTGCATGAATCGGTCACTTTTTTCAGGATAATTCGAGGACGCTAAATTTAATGGCGTTAACCGTTTTTTAATCGTTCGGACCGTTTTAGAGAAATTAAAGGTACAAGGTCAAGTACATGCTGATGCAGTTTTTGTTAGAAAAACTTTTTTCTCCTTAACTTTATCGACTTCATGTCAATGAGTGAAACATTAAAAATTACCTGGAGAATAATTTCTTAAAACAGTTAAACCCACTTATGGTCCAAATTCAGCGTCCTTGAATAATGTTGAAATTTAGTTTCAAAAATAAAATTTTAAATTTTTACTTGTTGTTTCCAAAATCTGGTAAAAAAATTTTTCCAATATCTCAACTGTGTAAAAAGTTAGATTTTTTAAAAAAAAAACTACATTTTTAAGCACTGTGCGATATCTGGTTGCAAAGAAAAACGACACCCCGTTAGCGGGGGGGGGGGGGTATGAAAAAACATCTAAAAATAAAAAGTACAGAAAAAGTTAGAAAATTACGTCTAATTTCACGTAAAAAAACCCAAAGTTTATAAATTGAAAAACGACTGAGCTACAGCAATTTTTAAAAACATTATTTTTGTGGGCTTGAACCGCAGGTCATACCTTAAATGCAATATTTTACGAGTTAATGAAAGGGCATTTTCCTCTTAAAATTATCTTTTTTAAAACTCCATCCATTTTACTATCACTTCTTCCATTTATTATAAATGTAACTTTTTGTGTTGCTAAAAATAAAGGCAATGAAAACAGCATTTTGAGCAGCTCAATCAGCGGTGTTGAAAATGTATCCGTCGTTGTGTTCAATGCAAAAAGAACACATTTATTTACAAAAGCATCATGCAATATTATTGGATTTGCATATGCAAAAGCCTTTTTGTTTTTGCATTTTGTTATAGCAAAGTGGCGGCCGTAGCCTAGTGGGTAGAGCGGTAGCCCGGGTTCAATTCCAGCTCAGACAGAAAGTTTTTTCAATTGAAATAATTTTTCTGTTCGGTCGTCACCTCTCTGCAGACAATGGCAAACCTCAGAGAGTAAGAAATTGCCATGTAAAGCTTCTTGAGAACATAAGCCGTTCGGAGTCGGACATGTAGGTCCAGTTTTTGTGATCAAACCATTTAATAACACGCACAACACAATTGATCAATAGAAGCTAGGTCAAAGTCCTTCCAAGGGCTGAAATGGCCAGTTTATTTTTTTTTATAGCAAATGCATGAATGTATTTTTAAAAGCAGCTAATTTGGCATTTGCAACTATGCAACAGGATCGTGAATTACCCCTGTATAAAAAATTAGTAATGCCATTTTGAATTATTATGTTATTTTAATTTGTTTGAGCTTTATGTCAAATAAGTTTATGAAGTAACGGTTTGCAATAACAAGTTCTGTACTGAGCAAACCACCAAGCAGCCTGGACACATGTTTCGTTGATCTCTACATCAACTACTTAGTAGTCTTCGGTGGCTTATGCAGTCCACTTATTTGTCAAGCTAATATACACAACTTCTGCTAAATCATAGCAGAACTTTATGTGCTTTTTGCCTTTCAAAGCAGTGATTTTCAAATATTTTGCATAATGCGAAAAAATATATCTGATCTTACTTATCTACAGATAATACCTTATTTCCATAAATAACAAAATGGTTTTATACAAAAAAATTTATTATGACGTGACAACGTTACGTTACAGCGTGGTTTTCAAAAAATTCAAATGACTGTAATGGTTGATGCTATGATGTTATGACAAAAATAAATAAAATAAATTATGACGTCATCAGGACTCTTATGCAAGACGCTTATGCAACAAAAATTAAAAATTGTTGCATGGAATTATTTATTATTCACTAGTAAAATTACTGTACGGCATTAAAGACTGCTTCTCAAGCCCTTCTCAAGCCCTTCTCAAAAAAATAGAAAAATAATGTATATAATGTCTTAAGAGAGCCTTTTATAGACCGAAGATGTAACGATGCGTTTCATGGAATTCAATATCAAAATTAACGACGTGTTCATCCCATAAAACGGATATCAAAGCAGGCCACAATAGTAACAAAAACAGCACTTGCTTTGCACTGTTTAAAAGAGGGTCACATTCCCAACTGCCACAAAGTGGAAATTTTACAACAAAGGGAATAATTACTCTACAAGACTTAAGGCCCAGTTATAATAGACGTAATGTAATGTAGTGAAATGTCACTGCAGCAGTGTGTTTTGTCACTTACTGTTTCAATCAATACTTTTCTTATACAAGTGATTATAATAGACATACAACTAAACATTGAGGTTAGATTCGATTATTGCGCTATTTTATATTGTTGAACTACGCTTTTTGTTGAGTTTTCGTTATTAATGTGATAGTTTTATGTATCCACAGCTATGGATGACGAAGATTTAATTGTATTTGTACAGGAACGTGCAATTATTTACGACAAACAACTACCTGGCTACTGCCTATTATAATTGCTACAACGTTTTCTTACATTACGTCCCGTCACGATGACAGTTGACAACATTACGTTACTTTACATTACGTCTATTATAACTGGGCCCTTACTCTTGAGATGCTCCACATATCACATACACCAAGCAAAACACGCATCAATTACAAGGTGGACACAGAGAACTGTGCTCACAGCTACAGACACATAACAGCCACAAGTGGAAAATTTACAACAGTAGTGTTTTTAGGATTTAGTTTCAAATACTCCGTGTTAAGTGTAGTACATTGATTTCAACTGTAAGAATTGTTCCATTAGTCGTTTTTCATATTTTGTAAGTTTGTGCAAATTTTTGTTACCTAAATATTTTTATTGTGTTTTTTGCTTATTCAATTTTGCTGATGATGAATTGCAGAGTCAATTTTAAGTATTGAAAATAAACATCAACAAAATTATACATAAAATAATTCTTTGTTTTATATTTTCAAGACCTAAAGACAGTCAAAACAAATCTTGTAAACTTAAAATGTCGCTAAAAGTTTCAACATATAAATATTTTAATTGCAAATGTTTCTCACTCAAATTTACCAACTCTTGACTCCGCTGAATGCGGCTAATATGTGTAACACACGTTCTCTTTTAAGTTTTCTTTTTTTTGGCATGCGACAACTGCAGCTCGTGAGAAAATAGGAAGTTGTCAAAGCTACCTAATAGATTGTTTTATCATGGCCAGTCGCGCCAGTCGTAACGATTTTTAATTCTTTTCGGGCTCTTAAGAGAAGTTGATCTTATTATGCTCTTATGCAGCATCATCTGTATTTCGTAAAGAAGATTATTTGGAGGCTTCATAGATACTTTAGAAAGTTTCCGAATTTCTTGCAGATGTATGCGAAATTATTCGCTCATACCAACAAAGCCCTGGATTGTGGTTTCTGGCCCAATTATAACACCATTACGGGCAAGTCATAAAGTTGTATCAGCCAAAAAAGACTTACCTTTAGATGTTCAAAATATGTTAAAAAAAAATCCACTACTAAACTGTTTGTCGTCGTTTTTGCTATTACATATACTAAATTTTACTTTTTTTTACTGTTTAAAAGTTATGTGACAGAAACAGTTAAATCAAATTCATGTGGTTCTACAAGTTGCCCTCTTTTTAATTGCCTGTAAAATTTACATACACTTGCATCATTTAATTTTTTTTCGCATTATCTTTATGTCATATGTAGCTACTTCATGCCTTTAGTGTGCTAAAAAAAAATTAGCAATGCTGTATGCAAACTCCAATAAAACCTCTGTTTTCATTGTAAATTTATGATTTTTGGATTTTGAAATCAAAAATATAGGTGGTTAAAGGTTAGTATTCCTGTAATTAAAAAATTAGATATTTTTAAATATAACTGTAAAACGAATTAACTAAAGACTACTAAAAACTGCTTATGGGTTAAGATAATCTTTGACAATATATTTTTCTTAATTTTTTTTTATCAACTTTTATACTGTTACGAAAAGTTTATGAGTATTTTTTTCTTATGATTGTAGAAAATATTTTCCACGTATGGGTCATTCTTTTACAAAGCGTACCACAAATTACAGACCCATTTTTGATTTGCCTGAACACTTTTTACGCGTTCAATATCGAAAAAAGACACGTGTTGAAGGATTTTTTTTTTTAAATAGAGGGGTTAAAAGTTTGCAGATTTTCGTGATTTTTGCCTTGGAGACTCATTTTCAACAATTCATAATCCGTTTCTTTTTAAGATAGCGAAAACTATTTTGTTTTATTTTGAATATAAAAGAGTAAATTTTAAGAGGAAAATAGTTTAAAAAAATTTATAAAAAAATTCATATTTTTATAAACAATTTAAATGTTTAAATCAATTTTTAACAATCTTAATTAGGTCTTAAGTTTCAAAAACTGGTGATGCTAGAAAAAAGTAATAGTAGTTTTGAAATCAGCGCACCAAGATTAGTCGAAAATAATAGAAATATTGCTGAAGACAAATGGAATTGCATACGAAAATATTAAAAACAAATTTTTTTTTCTTGCATGCACTTGTGCCAAATTTAAGCCATGTGCGCATGGAGTTTATATGCATTTGATCTTGCTAAAATTTTTCACGAATTTTTTTATCATCAATTACAACAGTTTGAGCCCTTGGGGTGGTCTTTTTAAAATAAGGTCCACTCCCGTGTAGCTACAGAGCCAGTTTGTATTATTACTACGCAGGCTTGCGCATGCGTTACTAAGAAAACGTTGTTCTTTGAAAATCTAATTATTTTTGAAATTCCATAATAAATTTGAATTATTTCTGTTATGCATTATATTTTTCCATATTAAAATATTTTTTGTTAACTAAAATTGTAATTTTAAATTACTTTTGAAATATACATATACAGTAGGTGGTCAAGCTATTAGAACACAGAGTAATTAAACGAAATTTTCAAGTTCGAAGTCAAATTATAATTTTGTTTTTATTTCAATGATAAACAAATTAAATGAGTTAGTTAAATACATTAATTGTTTGTCGTTAGACAGTATTTTGATTACAGTTTTGTCAGAAACGAGTATTTACGCCTCTACCTTTTATGACAGCTCGCACTCTATTGGGCATACTTTCAATCGAAGCCTTAATATATAATTTAATTTCCGAAGAATACTTATGGAAGGGTTATTTTGAAGGTAAACATGGTGTTAAAGAGTGTGCCAGACATTCTCGATAGGATATAAGAAGAAGTTCCTTGAGAGACTAAAAAACAATGTAAAAATAAGCTTAAAAAACTCCCGCTCATGAGAAAAACCCCGTTAGTTTTTACTGTGGAATTCTTCAACAAATTGTTGTTGAAAATTTTTTTCAAATTCATCCACTGGTTGAAAAATTATATACTCTGGAAGAGCCAAATCTTGTTCTTTTACACCAAAAGCGTTCTATTAGCATACCTTCTCTATGTATATGTTCTTTACTACAGGAAAAATAAATAATTCAAATTTTTCCTACATTTATTTCCATTTATTAGACATAACTTTGAATTAAATTTAAATTTAAATAAAAAATAAACAAGAACAACAAATTCATCACTAAAAATATCAAACGAAAATTTTTCATAAAACAAAACAAATTTTTAAATGAATTCAAACAACAACAAATTTGTTTTTGAATAATTTTTATTTAGAAGATGAAATATTTTTAATAGTTTTGATAAATATAAATAAAAAAACCAGAATTTTTCTCTATTACTGTAGAACAAAGGAATTCTACGTCTATACTTACGATACCATCGGAACTGTGTATTTTTTTATACACAGTGTTCGGTTTGTAAAAGAATTACCCATGTATCAACTTTTAATTGCATTAAAACCTTTTTTATGAAGATTTTATACCTGGACTTCTAAAATGCTTAAACACGGTTTTTTTTTTATTTTTGACTTGCTTTGTAAATCCATTATCTTTTTTCGATTTTACACAGTGCAGTTTTCTAAAAATCATTATTTCAAGCTGTATGGTAACAGGCTCTGGGGAAGACAAACAAAAAAGTTACATCAGTTTCTTCCCTGAAGAATTCCTTAAATAATACCTAAAATTCAAGTTTCTACTATTAATATTGTAGATGCTAGCGTTAAAAAAGCGATGCGAGGGTTCTTACTATGTTTTTTCCATTGTGTGGTGGTGAAATCAAGAGGATGAGGAGATTGCAAATTTAATTTTAAGCCTCTTTGTTAATGTGTTTCTGACTGCAAGTGTGCAGTTTGTATAATTAAAAATAGCTAGGAGCTTTTTTAAGCTTTTTCAACTTCAGTAACTGTAACCATTGCAGTTTACAGCTAAAATTAGAGTTGTGGAGGCGTACAGACTGGGGCTATAACTGATTTTGACACAGTTGTTATAACTTTTAATGCGGGTAAATAACACTGGCTTACATATAACGAAAAGTAGTTTGTACAATGAATACCACTGTCCACTTCATATGTAAAATCGATCGGTGCTTCCAAAAATTTCATTCTTTTTTTTCTGTCACTCCGTTTTCAAGATATTGCCCACTGTAGTTTTTTTAAAAAAAAAAGTTGGTTATACTTAATAGCATTTATCTCCAGAACATAACAAACAGAACAATAAACAAACAAATGATATATCAAACTAGTAAACCCGTGTGGCATTAAAACGCCAAAATCAAACATACCTAGATTTTATTTTTAGCTATTGAATAGATTTTCAACTGATCAAAATTGAAATGAAATGAAAGTTTGCCTTTTTGTATAAAATATACGCGGTATTTTTTATTAAATTTTTGTATAAATTTTAAAAATCAAAAAATGTTCCGATCAACAGTTTAGAAATATTTTTCAACTGTAAGAAATCATTCCAGTATCACTTTGATATTGAATATATCAATTCATAGTTTTAGCCAGTGGTGCAACTACACGGAAATTATGGATTTCTACGGATATTTAAGCTTTGCACAGATAAACGGACAACAGTCGCAAAATAAGGTAAATATTCTGATTTTTAGAAATATCACGCAGATTTCGCTTTTTTTACCAAATGTTTTGTCAAAAATTTTGGAATGGTAAAAAAATGTACATATCACGAAAAGATTTATTTACATAATTTGTTAAAACTTTGCGCTTATCAACACTTGCAAATAAAAAAACTGTTTTAACCCAATGTGCACAAAAACGGATGCGGATCCGTTACGAACCCGTTACGAGTCCGTCAGTACGCACTGAGCTTTTTTATGTTTCGACGGACCCGTTACGAACCCGTTACGATTCCGCCAAAAGAGTCTGAAACGCATTCGTATATGAAGTCCGAAACGGATTCGTATCTGAAGTCCGTTACGGATTCGTATCTGAAGTCCGAAACGGATTCGTAACTGAAGTCCGTAACGGAGAGAGGAATTTCATACGAAAAAGGATCCGTTCCGGATGCGAAACGCAATCCGTTTCGGACAAAATGTACGAAGAAGTGAGTTCGTTACGGATTCGTAACGGATCCGTTTGGCACACTGGGAAGGAATCTAATTTCGAAGTGAGCCAGTGGGCAGCTTCATTAGAGGCGAGTGTATACAGCTTAACCCATTAATGCTCACCACCAGAACTCGTTGAGCTTATTTTTAGAAAGTTTCGGCATTAATTTGTATTAATGTTAGACGGAAAACTCTGAAGTTTAAGAAAAAATTCCAAAGATTCGGGTGTGCCGAAGTGTGTAAACATATAAGATCATAAACGTTTAAGCGGTCTGTAAGTTAAGAAATAAAAAAAAAACTTAAAAAATTAGAAAAAATTAGAAATTGGAAAATTTTAATTTCGTAACGCAGCTGTTCAATTCTAACCTATGCATTGTTTCAAATTATATTTTCTTTCTTCTAGTTGTTTATACAAAAAAAAATAACTCACCTGAGTAGAATTTTTAACATTTCTTTGAAATACTGCACTTAAAACTGGCTAGAAAAAATAAACAAAAAGGCTTTAGAGGTAATTTTTAGAATTATTATGCAAAAAGCATATTTTTGGCTTTCTCACACTGTTGGAAGCAAAAGCTTTACGGTGGCTGCTTTCAGAGCGTATGACATATACGTTGTCATTATAATGATTGCAGATTTATAAAATTTAATGTTCCCTTAAAATGAATAAAAGTTACGGTTTATGTTATATTCTTAAGTTTTAGTTATTGTAACATAACTAAAAGTAATAGTTGTTAACTAATTTTACTTTTAGTAATGTTTTACTTTGTTTGTAACTTTTATAAAGTTAATGCAAATTTTATAAAAAAAATTAAATATACAAAAAATTTGTAAAAAAACTATTAATGACTTAAATTGGGTAATTTGATTAGGTGTTAGTTTTAAATTAAAAAAAATATATATAAATTTGCTAACACGGATTTACACGGGTTGGCATCACTGGTCTTAGCTGTGAAATTATAAAAGATTATTCCTCAGTGTAACAGTTTCATTGCGGTGGTGCTAAATACCTCACATATTTTTAGGCATATGCTGAAATTAAGAAGAGAGAAAGCAACATAACAACAATAATTATGTGCAAAATTTAACTCGCTATAACTTAAAATATATAAATTTTTAAGAAATAAAAAGTCCAGTTTGCACATCTACAGGTCTAAATCAGCCAAACCATACTTAATTTATTAGGATTTGACTTGTACTTAAAAAGCCTTATGCCGTACAAAATTTGCGTTTGCGTAATATGTATAAGATGAAAACTAATAAATTTTCTTACAAGCAATGCTGACATCATTTTCTGAATCAACTGTTAGTTTCGGTGAAATAAGTTAAAGTTTTGATAATTTTTCATGTTTTTTAGAAAAATTTACAAAAAAAAACTACTTGAAAATTGAGTTAAGAAATCAAAATAGTTTTGTAAGTTTTGATAATTTTGGCTTAAAGACTGTACTTTTTTGAACAAAATAAGATATTGTTGAAGAAAATCCATTAAGGAAAGGAAAAGTTGTGTTCAATTGAACGAAAGCACCCAAATAGAGTGATTGTGTCTTTTTTTTTGTCTTATATTATTTATTGGTTTTGTCTTATTTTATTGTCATATAAATAAATAACAAATAAAGGTTGTTGTTATATATTGTTTTTTATTTTTAATTTTTCTTTTCATCATTCACATTGTTATTTACATTGTTAAGGTATATATATTTCATTTTCATTTTTTTGTTATTTTAATGATTTGCATTGTTTTTTACCTTGACTACATTGTATTCAAAATGAATACGATTCTTGTTATGTTGTTTATTCAATTAGAGATCGGTTTTTTTTGTGGGAAACCAAAAATAGCCGTCCATTATTCCTTCGTCCAAAAATCCTTGGTACCGATTTTCAATTGACTCCATCTGCTGGTGAAATCTTTCTCCATGTTTGTCAAACTCGTCTTCGAGATTCTTCGGGAAAAAATTCAAATGGGAGTGCAGAAAGTTAATTCTTGTAAAAATTCCCAGCTAAATTTTTGAGAAAATGTGACATGCATTCTTAACCACACTGCTTTCA
The DNA here is from genome assembly GCA_963920525.1 of Dichetophora obliterata. Taxonomy (NCBI): domain Eukaryota; kingdom Metazoa; phylum Arthropoda; class Insecta; order Diptera; family Sciomyzidae; genus Dichetophora; species Dichetophora obliterata. The sequence continues at coordinate 52,676,293 of OY986435.1, forward strand.
GAAGACATTCTATAGATCCAATTGTGCTTTTTTAACCATATCCAGAAGCGCTTTCAAGAGGTATTCTCATAAACTACTTCTGGAAGGTATTCAATAAGCATTTAAATTCAATAAACGTAAAAAAGTGAATATTATAATAATATATATTTTAGATAATTTCCGTGGTATGTTTTAAGCAACAAAAAACCCAATCACTTCTTACACCAAAATGCCGTAAAAATGAATATAATAATAATATATATTTTAGATATTTTCCGTGGTATGTTTTAAGCAACAAAAAACCCAATCACTTCTTTCACCAAAATGCCGTAAAAATCTGAAAAAGGGATATATCACGTGGGATTTTTTAAATTCCCAACAAAACACAAACACTTCTCATTTCCAATACCAAAATCGCGAAAAATCGGAAAAAAGGATATTTTCCGTGGTATTTCTTAAACCCCGCAAACCATTCCATGGTATGCCTTTTTAAGGTTCTCCTGCAAAACACCTACTAGAATCCTTTCATTGAAGAGCTCACAGAAATCTTCCATTGAAAAAATTCTGGAAGTACTTCTAGAAAATGCTAAGGAAAGCATTTCTTCCAATGACATGCATATGTTAAAAGAATGCCTTCTGGGTATGAAAGTCGAAGGGATCGAATTCAAGACTTTCTCTTCTACTTTACCTTCTTTTTTAAGCACTTATTTGCTGGGTTGTTTTCAAATATGTGAATGCTTCACCTTCTTTGTCTAACGCCTTTACAAAATTTGAAAAGTGTCTGGAAAATGGTTTTTTGCGATGTTGGGTCCCAAAAAGTTGAATTGTTGAAGTATGCAATTCCGATTTTACCTTTGACAGTTCCAAATCTCATATCCAATCATTCAGCTGCGCGTGCGATAAAACGTGAGTTTTGCTTTCAGTTGTAAATGCACTTCCTCCAGTGGCTCCTCTCAACTCCACTTAGTCGAAGGATTTTCGATTGTTTTCATATGTTGAATCGGGACAAGTAGGATATGGAACATCATCAGAATAAGGAACTGGCAATGAAACGGTCTTGACAATGGCGTATATCACTCGTTTGTGTCTTCCAACGCCAGTCTCTTTGGTCAACTCATTATCATCGGAACATCAAATTTCATGTGTCACTTTTTGTCCGAGCTCCAATCTAAATATTAATTTGCACGATTGGCACAAAATACTTGGCGTCCATGGTTTCTCAATTTTCTCAGCCGCAATACCAAAATAATGAAGATATGACGTTACTGCAAATGTAAAATTGTTACTGGTTCGTAAACTTGAGTCAATTCTTTTCGAAAGTAAATCCATTGAACACGTAACACAAAATATTTGGATCGTTCTTACACAGGAATTCTCGCACTCTTTCAAATTATATAAAAACAATAAAATAAGGCGAAATGCATAAATAGACAATCACTCAATTTGGGTTCTTTCGTTCAATTAAACACAACGATACCTTTTCTCCATAGATTGTCTTCAACAATATCTTATTTTTTTTCGGAAAAGTACAGGCTTTAAGCAAAATATATCCAAACTAAAAAAAAAACTTTGATTTCTTAACCCTTTCGGCATATATGTTGCCATACGGCAACAATTTTTTCAACGCCATCTAAGATATTGTAAATGCAACTTTTTTGGTTTGTGTATATGATAAATATGTCTAGGCGTGTTTTATGGTCGTAAACCGATGTTGTTGACTATTTCCGTTCAAACAGGTGCTTGCCGTATGGTAACAATTTATAAATAATATTAATTATTGCTAAAAGATAAACATTTTAAACTTAGTTTTCACCAAAAATTGAAAATGGTGTTGGACAAAAATATGAAGCAATTTAACGAAAATAAATGTTCAAACATTTTGACCAACTTTGATGTGTCGGATGTGTCGAGTAACGAATGCACTGATGACGAGTGCGATCTTTTGGATATATTGAAAATATTCGTAATGAATGTGAAGAACAAAATGAAGTGGAGGTGGTTTAATATAAAACCTTAAATTATAAAAATCATTATAAAAAACACCCCTGCAGATTGCTGCTGCTGCATTAAATGATGAAGTTGCTCCTGCTGATATTGATATCGAGTGCGAAATCGCAGAGATAAAAAGCAACCATCCTCGCAGGGAATTCATTTGGAAAAAAGTTCCATGGATTACACATGATCGTGTATTTATCCAACAAAATATTGAATGCTGTACAACTATCCCTTCACCACACAGTAAAAAATTTGAGGTTAAATTTTATCTTTTTTATAACATTTGTGTGGTATAACCTTTTTTTATTCCAAATAAATTATAAATTTTATACCACTCAATATTATAAAAATAATAAAACAAATATAATTTAAAATTTCATATGGATATCATGTGTTAATCAAAATATATTCTGGTTCGAAAGAAAAAAATTCACCGAAATCGAGAAATTTAAAAATATAGTGGTCTCGATTGGTCTGACGAGAAAAATGGTCTGAAAAAATTTATAAGATTTGATGGTATAACTTTTAAAACATTTTTGGTTTGGATTAATATGTATTTTTGTATACATTTATGTATAAAATTTATGCTAATATTTTTTACTGTGCATTTACATACTTTAATATATACATCACCGATGATCTTATCAAATCTATAGTGCAAAATACAAACAGGAAGGCATTGACGAAAACTGGTTCATGTTTGAGTCTTAGGGATGCTGAGCTTTATAAATTTATTGGTATGTTGATTCTTATGGGTTCCCTTAACTTTCCAAGAACAAAAATGTACTGGTGCAGAGAGACAGAGATACCTGGGATAAAAGAATCTATGCTAATTAAGGGAAGGTTCTCCTGGATTTTTTTGAAAAAATCCATTTTTTTTTTACATAAAATGAAAGTTACATATATGAAGAATGTTTGTGCCAAGGGATATTTCAATACGACGCGTATTTCTCGAGCTAGAGCGTGTCAAACGTACCCATGTCACGCGCGCGTACCAACTTTCTAAAAACTTTAAACGCGTTTTTCTCGGAACCATGTTTTCTAATCTAACGGACAGCACAGGGCTTGTTCTATTTTTCCGATTTCCTTCATTCAAAGAATGTTTGAAAGTATATACTTTTTTGTACGCCTGGAACCTAACATTGGCATAAAAAATTGTTTATTTATAATTTTTAAACGAGATCTAAGTAAAAAAAAGCAAAAAATTTCAATTTTTTTTTTAAAAGTCCATAAAATTGGTTTTTTTTACCAAACTTAATTGAAGTTAGGTTCCAGGCATATGAAATGTTATCAATTTTAATAAATTTTATACATTTCTCATTTCAGTTCACTACCTGAGGCCCCACACTGTCCGCGGGAGGTCGATGTTTTGCGCGCAGAGGTCGACGAGATCCGCCATTTTCAAGCCGCCATTTTGAATTTTTCAAATATATTTTTTTTTTACTCGTCAATAAACCACGAATCAAAGTTCAAAAGCATAAGTTCGTATGTCTTTTCATTTTCCCACAAACCATTCTCAAATTTTGCTTGTTTTTCGGCCAAATCCAAAAAAATCCAGGAGAACCCTCCCTTAAACGCTTCTACAGCATTCGAAATGCTCTTTGCTTCAATTATGAAAAAACAGCAGATGTTTTGTGCAAAGTTAAACCAGTGAATTACGCAATTTCTAAACGGTGTTGCGAAATCCCCCGTGGAGAGTTTCTTTCGGTAGATGAGATGATGGTGGCTTTTAAGGGGTGTACGTCGTTGAAGCAGTATATGCCAAGAAAACCAAATAAGTGGGGCATTAAAATATTTGTTCTATGCGAATCTGACGGCCTTGTTCTAGACTTTGAAATATATACTGGAAAGGCACTAAAATAGGACAAGAAAATCTCGGATTTTGCTCAGATATTGTGGTAAGACTCACTGAAACTATACCAAGAGGATTAAATCATAAAATCATTTTTCGACAACTTCTTTACAACGATGCCATTGATGCATCTGCACGAACATGGTATTTGGGCACTATGCGTCAGAACAGAACGCACAAAGCTCTATTAAAATCGGATAAAGAGCTCAAAAAAGAGAAAAGAGGAGCAAATGATCACAGGGTTTCAAATGATATTTGCCTAGTTAAGTGGCATGATAACGGTACTGTTCTTGCAGCATCTACCATTTATGAGATCGAACCGTGCCACGATGTCAAAAGATTTAGCGTTGAACAAAAAAATTTGTTCAGATCTCGCAGCCATTCATAATCAAGCAATATAACAAACACATGGGAGGGGTCGACAAAATGGACTTTTTGTGTCACTGTATAAAATATCGCCAAAAAGTAATAAGTAAATGGTGAAGCTATGAGAGCACATTATCGATCTGGCCGTGTGCAATTCGTGGCTTGAATATAAAAAAGATTGCGGAGTTCATAAAGTAAAAAAAAGGGCAAATGGATTTGCTAGCTTTTCGGAATTCCATTGCCAAAACACTTATTTTCTCGACAGTTGCCAAAAAACGTGGCAGACCATTAACCTCTACTCAAGGTGAGGAACATAATTTCCAACCAGGCCAAGGCCAAACATGAAAGAAAACCGTTAGATACCGTGCGTTTTGATAAATCTTGATTCCAGTCCATCTGTTTCTTCTCGCACTACGCTATCATATGCTGCTGCTGCTGCTGCTGCTGCTGAAAATTCTTTGCCATCTGCTTCTACACTAAGGCCTCCTACTAATGAGTGGATTACTATGCGTTATAACAAAAAGAAACTTAACGAAATAAACCATAATATTGATATTGGAATTGTTGGCAACAATGCCAATAATGAGCTCGATGTGGCAGTGCCTATGAAGCTTTTGCATATTTCTTCATTTATACAGATATAAATAAGAGTAATATTAAATGTTTCCGCCTTGTTAAGAGAGATGTTGATGAAACCACATTAAAAAGAGTAAACTTTAAATTAGCGATAGCAAGCAACGACTACGAGAAAGTCTTTAATTCTGCGTTATGGCCTGCAAATGTACGTGTTCGGGAGTTCTCTTCTTTTTTACCGAAAGAAGGAGTGAACGTCGTGACTCGCTAGTACAGAAAGAAGTCACTCCATGTAAGAGTAGTATCGCTTCAACAATTTCGACTGTAATAACAACATCAATTACAACAACACCTGATACATGCCTTGTCTATTCTGGCACTGGCTCTTCTACTGCTGATCATCATGATTCGGTTTTATTAAAATCACTCACATTACCTGTGAGTATCACCGCTTCAGCCTTATCAACGCTTAAAACAAATACAACAGCCGATACAAGCATAGTCTTTCCTGGCTCGGCTTTTCATGCTGCCGTTCCCAATGCTGTCAATTTTTCCAACACCCTACATTTTCAATGCTTAACGCCGCGGTTGGCTAGCTCCGCAGCGCCTCTCAACATATCTACTGCGCCCAGTGATTCCACTATGCGACAAAATTCTTCAGCAGCTTCTGGATACTCAATTTATTATCAAAATATGGGCGGAATACGCACGAAAACATCACAGCTTCTACTTGCTATGGCTCTTCATGAATATGATATTGTGGCCATTACCGAAACTTGGCTTCATGCTGAAATCTCATCTTCTGAAATGTTCGATAATTATTATAGTGTATACCGATTTGATCGCTGCACTGTGTCTACTGGCCGTGAAAGAGGAGGAGGAGTACTTTTGGCTGTGTGCAATAAGCTTCATAGTAAATTAGTAAAACTAAATAGTAATGATGGTATTATTGAACAGATTTGTGTTGAAATAGGCTTCTCAAATCGAAATTTTGTTTATTTTTTCGTATCGTATATTCCACCATACAGCATAACTGAAGTTTATCAAAAGCATATTGATAACATTAACTTTCTAGCCGATAACTTTAGCACAAATCACGATATTGTAGTAGTGGGTGATTTTAATTTAGGTAAAATATCTTGGGTTTTTGATGATAATAATCTTTTACCATTTAATTTGCAGTCCGATAATGAGAACTTAGTTATGAGTTACTTTTTGTCAAATAATTTTCGACAAATAAACTCTGTAAAAAATGGCTTGAATAGAATTTTAGATCTAGTTTTTGTCAATAATGAACTAAAAGTAGCCTGTGAAGAAAACCTGGCACCCATAGTTTATAATAGCATACATCATAATGCATTATTTATCGAACTTGATTTCTACAAATTTGATTCAACAAATATAGACTCATTAATACAATTAAATTTTGCTAAAGGTAACTTTACAGCTATTAATGAGTGCTTAAACTCAGTAGATTGGTCATTATTATATTGTATAGAGAGTCCGTCTCTAGCATATCAAATATTTTGCGCAAAACTTTTGAGTTCAGAAGCTCTATTTGTTCCTAAAAAAGGTAGTAACTTAAAGAATAAACCACCTTGGTTTAACTCTAGATTATCAAAGTTAAAAAACCTTAAAAACAAAGCTGCTAAGAAATTTAAGAACACTAATTTTGTAGCTGATCAATTAAATTTTATTCGATTAAGGAACGAATTTGATTGCCTTCACAAGTTTCTGTTTAAAACTTATGTTTTAAATGTAGAAAGTAATCTAAAAACAAATCCAAAGTATTTTTGGGAGTTTTTAAATTCCAAGAAAAAAACCACTGGGTATCCAACCAGTATGGAATTTGATGGTTTAAAGTCTACTAATGCTTCAGAGTCTACACTACTTTTCTCTAAATATTTCCAAAATGTATATGAAAATCATAGATCTCCAACAAATCTTAATTATCTCAACTTTGATGATCTTAATATAAGTTCTATAGATGTCTTCAATATTTCAGCTGACGACGTAACTTTAGCAATTACTCATCTTAAACCAAGCTTTAAATTTGAACATGGGGATCTACCGCCAATGTTTTTCAAACTCTGTGCAGTAAATGTCGCAGTGCCTTTAGCTTTTATTTATAATCTATGCATTAAAAAAGGCGTTTTTTTAGATGTATAGAAAATTTGCTTGGTAGTTCCGATTTTTAAAACGGGTAATCGTTGTGATGTAAATATTTACAGGGCTATTGTGAAACAATGTACAATAGCTAAATTGTTTGATCATTTACTTAAAATCAAATTATTTGAGCATGTGAAGTGTGTCATCTCCGAATTACAACATGGATTTTTTCCTGGTAGATCAACATGTTCAAATTTACTGCTTATTTCAAAAAATATTATTAGTGCAATGGAAAATGGTAGTCAGTTGGATATCGTTTACACCGACTTTTCTAAAGCATTTGACAAAGTTGATCACTTTATTCTTCTAAGCAAATTAAAAAAGTTCGGTTTGTCGGATACTTTAATTGCATTTTTCAAAAGTTATTTAAACGCTAGAAAGCTTTATGTCAAAATTGGGTCAACTATTTCAGATGTTGCTATTGATGCTTCATCAGGAGTTCCACAAGGTAGCCATTGCGGTCCTCTCCTTTTTTTAATTTTCATTAATGACTTACCTACACACTTGAAGTTTGCCAGATGTCTTATGTATGCTGATGATGTCAAATTATTTCTTAATATTTCGAATGATTCAGACTGCATAAGTCTCCAAAGTGACCTCTCAGCCTTGCATAGCTGGTGTATCTCAAATAAACTGTTCTTGAACATCAGTAAATGTTGCATAGTCTCTTATACTAAATGTTTAAATAGCGTTTTATTCAATTACACATTGAATAATTGTGTATTACAGCGTAAAGTTGAAATAAAGGATTTGGGGGTAATTTTTGATAAACAACTTAATTTTAAATGTCATTATGATTATATTATTTCTAAATCATACTCCATGCTGGGGTTTATCAAGAGGCATACTCAAATTTTTAAAGATCCTTTAACTATAAAAGCGTTATACGTTTCTTTGGTTCGAAGTATAATCGAATATTGTTCTATTGTTTGGAATCCGTACTATGTTGTTGAATCAAATCGAATTGAGAGAGTTCAAAAACTAATGAGCAAATACGCTCTTAAAAAGCTTTACTGGCCTGATGGTCTCCCAACATATGAGGCACGCCGTAAATTACTTGGGTTGCAATCCTTAATAGATAGAAGATCAGTTTGTTCTCTTCTATTTGTTTATAACATATTTACCGGGAAAATTAATTGCAATGAACTGTCAAATCTTTTTCAAATTTATGATGCTCCAAGGGATTTGAGACGCACTCGTATGTTTGAAGAAAATCTCCATAGGACCAATTATGCTAATAATGAACCAATAGCTAGATGTATGCACTTATGCAATAATCTCTCTAATATTTTAAAATTTAATGTATCTGAACACCAATTTAGACTGATACTGTTCACTATTTTTAATTAATTTTAAGGTATTAATATCTACAATAGTCTGTAAGATTGTAACAAATCCGTAGACTGAAATAAATAAATAAATAAAAATAAATAAATTCGATCATTGGCCAAACTATTCCGCAAAAAGGGGTCGCTGTAAATGTCCAGACTGCAAAAGTACGTCACGATACGAGTGTACAAAGTGTCAAGTGCATTTGTGTCTTCCATTGTCTAACAACAACTGCTTCTTCAACTACCACCAGAAATAATTGCGACATGGTTCTTACAAGTATTTTTCATGAGATTTTTTATGAGATTTTTTATGAGATTTTTTTATGAATTCTGCTTTTGTGTTTTTTTTTAATAAATATAATTGATATATTTTTGTCAAAACATAAATATTTTACAAGAATTTCCTATGTTATTGCTATATTGTAAACAGTGCTCATAAGCAATTCATATACTACCTCTGGGTTTATTTGTTGCCATATGGCAACAATTAGTATCTTCGTTCCTAGGATAGGTAGAGAAATTTTGATTACAGATGTTGGCACAGTGGGTCATCAGGAGTACTTGTAAAAAGAATTTTGCTTTGCGTAAGGAAGATTTTGCTCCGAAAGGGTTAACAAAATTTGCGATACGTTTTGTTTTTTTTGTAAATTTTTTGAAAAACAGTGAAATTTTCAAAAATTTAATTAATTTCGCCGAAACTAACAGTTAAATAAATAAATAATTTAAACATTGCTTATAGAAAATTTTATTAGTTTTAATTTGGTATATTATTTGTTTGTTTATTGTTGTTGGTTCTGGTGATATATGCTATTAAGTAGAACCAACTTTTTTTTTGTAAAAAAAACTACAGTGGGCAATATATCGAGAACGGAGTGATAGAAAATAAAAAATAACGACATTTTCGGCAGCACCCATAGATTTTATATTAGAAATGAATTGTGGCATTAACTGTACATTCTGGCTGTAAGCCAGTGTAATTGCATTGACATGTTCTGCCTCGTGGCATTAAAACAACGCATAAGCATAATATTTGTTTTTTTTTAATTATCCATGCTAACATTGTTTCAGAAGACAATGTTTGAAGTAAATAAAAATAAATGTTATATTTTCGCACTGCTGCACATTGTGAAAAATTAATTAAAAGAAGAAACAATCCTTTTTTCAGTAATTGCACAATTTAATTAGCTGAAAACTTTTGTAAGTGTTTACTGTCATTGTTAGTTGTTCTCTCAGTACATTAACAATTATTATAAATTTTTAACGTTACACTTAATTATTTTATATTAACAACTAAAAATTATATTTTCTGTGTTGCACAGGACGAAGTGGAGTGTCGTTGTGAGGGTGATGCTCTGACGCGTGTTCCTCAGACGCTGACGGTACCTATGCAGCGGTTGACTATCGCCTCAGCAGGTTTACCTAGACTAAGGCGCACAGGATTGAATGTTTATGCTGGCTCCTTGTTGGATATGTAAGTTGAGTGCAGTAAAAATGCAATTTTAGGAAGTTATCCAAACTAATATTTGCTTTCATGATTTTTTGTTATTGCTTTTTTTAATTTTTTATGTATTTTGTTTGCTTCTTTTTTATATTTGTAGCGTGCTCACCGACTTAAAATATTTGGAATGTATCGAGGATGGCGCATTTGCTAGTCTTAAATTGCTGCGTACCATGTAAGTAGCCTTGTAGGAGAATATGTTCTGGTGGCCACGTCCACTTTAAAGTTGCACCTTTTATTTTTTTGAAAATGTGTAACTCCAAGCAAGGTTCATTCTAAAGAAAAAGTCTTCGAGATAAAAGATGTAAAGCAAAAAGTTATACCTTAGCGGTACATTCTATCAAGAAAGTAACGAGAACTGATAATTGATTGCCAAATTTGTAGCCAGAAGCTTAGACGTTAAACAAAAAACATTACCTAAGCACTATGTGGCGTTTGAGAGAACTACCAAATCTAAATAACACATTCCAAACTTCTGCTTTAGCCATTTTTAATGGATTGTTTGCGAATAACTTAAAGCAGTTCGTCTTGATGCTAAATTTTTTGTAATAAAACTGAGAAAATTATTTCCTTTTAAGGAAATCTTTTTTATTTGAATGTTTTAAGAAACACTTAGTTTCGAATTTTTTTTTTTTAAAAACTCTTGATTATAACTAAAAACAAAATTCGTTTATTACAATAAATTGAAAAAGGGAAATAAATATAAAGGTTCTCCCATTTTCTGACTTTCCAATAAGAGTTTTAAACTCAAAATGAAGGGTTATTAAAACTGAACTAATTAAGATATGATACCGAGAGGGGATAAGTCAATAAGAAAAAGGAACAATTAATAGGCCAATTAACTCCAAACTTCACTGCAACGTACACATGCCAGCAGTGAAACTTCTTAAAAAGTAAAGAATAAGAGAGATTTTAGTGTAAAATAGAGAGAGAAAGTATCTGAATAGAAAACCTCGTTGTGTGTCAACTCAATCTACACCATAGTAGGGCAGCATCAGCAATGATGATGCGTTGCATGGAGGAGGATGGAATTGACATAGCAATGCTTCAGGAACCTTGGATTTTTCACAATAGAATTAAAGATCTCTCAGAGCGAAAGGTCACGCTGTACCAACCAGTAACAGATGGCAGACGACGGACTTGTATCTTGGTGAGACATGGTATACTAGCGGTACATATGCCACACCTATGTTCCCCGGGTCTCACCGTTGTGAGAATTGGGGATGGTGCAGGTGCTTGTATGGTAGCTTCAGCGTATCTACCCTACGACTCTCCAGACCAACCACCTTCAAAAGAGGTGGAGAATCTGGTAAAGTACTGTGAGGGAAGGAACATTGGAGTGATGATAGGATGTGATGCTAACGCGCACAATACTGCGTGGGGTAGCACCAACAACAACGACAGAGGAGAGCAATTGCTTGAGTTTGTGGAGAGGTACAATCTGTTGGTAGCAAATAGAGGAGCACAACCGACTTTCGTTGATGCGAGGCGAGCGGAAGTCATTGATGTAACTCTCATCTGCAGGAAGATTCTGAACAGAATAAAAAATTGGAGGGTCGTGGATAGGCTAACCATGTCGGACCACAGATCCATACAGTTTGAATTCAAGTACGGAATCCGACGCCAGCGGAATAGCAGGAAGGTCAGGATTCCCAAGAATACAGATCCTGTGAAATATAAGGCGAAGTTGAGGGAAACACTGACCCAAAAAGCGATAAAAGTACCAGGGAATACGGTGGAAGTAGAAAGTCATGTCAAACACCTTAGCTCGGTCATGGTCGAAGCCTACGAGGTGGCATGCCCAATACTTTCAGTAGACGATAGTGATCCAACGCCATGGTGGTGCACGGAACTCGAATCTCCGAAGAAGAAGGTTAGGAAGGCCTTCAATCTGCACATGAGAGGTGGGGGAACCCCAGAAACATGGGCAAATTACAAGGCACGGAAAAGGGAACTGAAGTACCTCATACGACAACGGAAAAGGCAGTCGTGGAGAGACTTCTGATCTGGGATGGAAACTATATCAGAAGCATGTAGGCTTCAGAAAATGGTTTCAAAAGATCCATTCTCCAAAGTGGGACTGATCCGAAAGAAGGATGGAACCATGGCAGAGAACCTAGAGGAGTCCATGGAAGTTCTGATGGAGGTGCACTTTCCTGGAAGTTTTAAGTCTGATGACCCGTGGACACCCTTGAAGAAAGGAATGCACAGGGTTGATAGGCTGGAAGCCGAAAGGATGATCACTATGGACGGGGTGAGGAGTGATATACGCTAATTTGCTCCGTACAAAACAAAGCCCGGAAAAAAAGATTATGCGGAGGCGAAGTCGTTCAGACCGATCAGCCTAACATCTTTTCTCTTGAAAACGATGGAAAGAGTGATGGTTGACTGTCTTGAGAGCACCTCGCTGATGCAAAATCCTCTGAGTAGATGCCAACATGCATATAGAGCAGGTAGGTCTACGGAGAGTGCTCTTCACGAATTGGTAAGAGTGACTGAAAAGGAGGTATTTTCAGGAGGCATTGCGATGGCCACATTTATGGACATCGAGGGTGCTTTCGACAAAATATGCTTTGGAAGGCTGCGGCAAGCCCTGACAGAACGCAATGTAAGCCCAATGATAGCAAATTGGGTGGAAAATATGCTCAAACACAGGGCTGTCAACATGCAGAATGGTAGAGTAAAGACTAGAGGTAGAGTAAGTAGAGGATGTCCCCAGGGCGGGGTGTTATCGCCAACCCTGTGGAACATAACTGTGGACTCACTACTGGTTAGACTGGATGAATCGGGCATACACACGATAGGGTATGCAGATGACATTGCGTTGGTGGTCCGCGGCAAGTTCATTGACACCATCTCTGACATCATGAAGGGAGCACTCCGAATGGTGGAGGAGTGGTGTCGAGAACAAGGCCTTACCGTAAACGCAGGCAAGTCAGACAATATTCTCTTTACTAGAAAGAGGGTAGGCCTGAGGACAGAACCACTCAGACTTTTTGGAGCTGAAATCAACATGTCCACGAAAGTTAAATATCTAGGGGTAACCCTTGATAGCAAACAGAACTGGAACGAGCATGTAGAAGATAGGATTCAAAGAGCCAAGAGGGTTCTGTTCCAGTGCAGACGCGTTTGTGGTCTCAAATGGGGACTAAACCCAGAGGCTATGAAATGGGTTTACACTATGATGGTTAGACCTGTCATCACGTATGCTTCGGTGATTTGGTGGACAAAAGTCAGCCAGAAAACCATTAAGAAGAGACTGGACAGAGTCCAACGGCTGGCGTGTGTTGGAATAACAGGTGCAATACGCACCACTCCAACAAGCGCAATGGAGGTTCTGTTAGGTATGCTGCCGTTGGATTTAGAAATAAAGAAAACAGCGGCGCTGTCAGCCCTCAGGATGTTACGAAATGCTACGTGGCATGGAGCAACGGCCCTGCATGGTCATATTGACATCCTTGATTTTGTACAGAGAGATGTCAGGGAGGCGCTTATGCCTATAGACGGAAGGCAGAGAGTAAAAATAACAGAAAAATGTTATAAAACTCTTATAACGGATGGAGCCGTTTGTGAAGAAATCGCTGGTAGCAATATCAGTATATTCACAGACGGCTCTCTGATGAATGGCCGGGCCGGGGCAGGCGTGTATTCAAAAGAGTTAAGCCTATCCTGTGTACTGAGGTTGGGGAGGTTTGTGTCTGTATACCAGGCAGAAATGCTTGGCGTAGTGCATGCGCTGGACCACCTGATAGATGGCCGGATCAGTGGCAAGAAAATTGTCATCGCTCTCGACAATCAGTCTGTGATTAGGTGTATGCAACGGACAGACATCACTTCCAGGTTGGCCATAGAATGTCTTACAAAACTCAATAGGTGCGCCCAGACGAATGAGCTCACACTTATGTGGGTGAGAGGACACTCTGGCATAGAACAGAATGAAGAAGCTGATTCTTTAGCAAGAACAGGATCAGCAGAAGAATTCTGTGGACCAGAACCACGTATCGCCTTAGGCGACAATATGGTGGCAGGCCTTATTAAACAATGGACGGACTCGGAACACAGTAAAAGGTGGGAAGAAGCTGTTAATTGCAGGCAATCAAAGGCGGCCGTGAAGTGGTCTCGTAGTGAGGCAGCAAAAGTTATCCGATACAATCGAAGGACTTTAAGCTGGCTTACTGCACTGGTCACAGGACACGGTCCCTTCATGAACCATCTCGGGAAGATGACTCTGACCGTGGACGATGCGTGTAGGTTATGCCTAGAGGAGCCGGAAACAGCAGCACACATTCTGTGCCAGTGTCCGGCGCTGGCAAGCATAAGATTGACCACTCTGGGACGCCCATTTATTGGCGAAGCCAAGATTGGTCAACTAACCTATAAGGATATGCTTGAGGTGACAAAGGATGCTTACACGAGGAGCATGCTCACGTACGAGTACTCCGAGCAGTAGTACCCTTTGTCCAATGGGGGACGAAAAGGGACCCACTGTGGTCTGCTTCGGCAAATCCCCAACTTATTATATATATATATATATATCTGAATAGAAATGCAATACAAAATGGAATAAATTCCGTTTTCTATAAGCGTGAGAACGTTCAGCTGGTGTTTTAGTAGTTTTCGAATGTTTCCTCAACTTTGTCACTTTTTCTTAGCATTTAGGCAATTTGATTTGTCACTTAGGCAAATCTTGTTGATTATTGCCTCCTGCTTCCTGGTCATCATTGCTGCTGTGTTGAGTGAGGGCCTCCTAAAGAATGTTTATTTTTACGTTTATCAATTTGCTTGTTCATATTTTCTCGAGATGCTGTTTCAACTGCCACGCAATGATGTGCATTCTCTTGAGCGACCAATTATCCATGATTGTCTCCACTCCGCTTTTTATTAGAGCGAAAACATTTTACTATCGGGTGATTTATCAGTTTTCAAATGCCTCCTCAACTTGGTCATTTCTGGAATATTAGGTTGCATTTGTTGCACAGTACTGGTTAACGGAGCATCCGAGAGCGAAGACAACTCTGTTTGAATTTTGTCTCCTGCTTCCTGATCATCATAACTGCTATGTTGAGTGAGGGCCTCGTAAAGTTGCGAACGTTGCATAGTGGCTCGATTTGACCTGCCCCGTTGCAAAAATCATAACATCTAAACGAATTAAGATAAACACATAATTTCTTTTGCTATATAGATAGAAATATTATGCAGCTTGCATGGTGAGAAATTTCATTAGAATATGCTTACAGGATGTAACGGTATGCGTTGTTGAAGTTTGGGTCTTTGCAGGGAGGGAATAAAGGAATGTCTCCGGTATAGATGTATATATACATTTTTTATCATCTTCACTTCTTGAGTCTATCAGTCCGTCTGCCTGTTCGACATTTCCTTGAAAACACTATTACGGACAAACGAATAAAGCTACAATATCCACTCCTACCTCCCATATAAGTCCCACTTTAGAAACTATTTGAGGAGTCATAACTTTCGGCTTGTACTTCATGTTTCAAAAATAATTGGCAAATAATTTTATATTATCAATAAAAATCATTGTGGAAAAAAATGGGAGTGATCCGCCCACTTTAATAGAACTGTCCCATAAAATTATTATTTTGGAATGTCTATGGAATTATATTTAAAATTTTTTTATTTACGTATTTTTTTAAATACATAAACACTATTAACATATTTAATGCACTAAATACATAATTCAAAATAAACTAATTTACAAAAATTTAGTTTTTTCGAAAACAGTCGTCAATGTCTGAATATTATTATCTAATAAATTAAGCATTTCTAGAAAGTAGCATTTTTTAGCTCCTTATCTGATCTAACATGTCTTAGAGAATAAATTTTTGGGTTCGATGGTTCTGCTAGCATGTTAAAAAGGTCCTTGTTCTGTCGCTTTCGTGAAATTTTCATGTATTCTGATATCTTTACTTTTTCTATATTTCTTCTGACAATTCTCCAATTGGTAAAGACTGTTATTCTATAATACTTTTACCGTGTAGCAGCACTTTATGAACGGTAGGCGCAAGTTTTTTTCAGGATATTTTTTCTGCAGCAAATCTGCAGTTGTTGTGGCATATTCTCCGAATTTGCCGGCATTTACTTTTTCTCTACAGCACAAAACACTGAGAATTACTTGCAGCCTTTAAATTATTTCTTCTTGGATCGATTGATAATTTTTAGACGTAATACTTGATATAAAAAACTCCATTAATCAATTTAAAGTTGTTTGTTTCCTTCTCCGAGTATAAATAAACTTCAAAAAGATAAGTATGTCTAAATAAGAAACAAAAGGTAAAAAAATTCGACAAAATTAATTTTTTAAAAAAGTGACATTTTCAGTCAGATGATTTCAGAATTTTTTTAACTGTTACTATTACTTGTTTTTTTTTAACTGTGTAACTACGCGTGGATTTTTGAAACTCCACATTAAGTTCAAAAACAACGCCAAATCAGTGTTTAAGAAAAACGCAAGAGAAAAAACAAAACAAAAAAAAAGCACTTAGTTTTTAATATCTTTTTTTTCATATAGGCCAATATACTTCTGTGACAAAAATATGTCCATGTTTTAAACATTTCTCAGAAATTTCGGCATGAACGTGAATTTTTTTCAAAAAAATAGGTATTTTGCAAACTTGAAAAATCACTGAACTTTGACGAATTATACAAATAAAACTATTCATCCAAATGAGTTTAAGTTTCTGATTCCTTTGCTCCAAAAATTTCTTTATCTGATAAAAATATCAAGTATGCAAAAGAGAACCACTCGAAAATTGACTTTTGCCACGACCGCAGGCAGAACGAGTCATTGTGCGTCATTTGTTATGCATATCAACTTGGTTGGCTTCAGAATTTTGTTGAGATGATGTTTCAGTCGCTATACTCTTACCATTAGTTGCAGATCTAACTGCGGCTGCATTCTTAAGAGCTCTAATTCGATGTCTATGTCCACGAACGCGCCTGCTCCTGTTTTCGCTACTTTTCTTAGCTTCGGGACGTTCTTTACTTCTCGACTTCCTGGGTGCTTAAAATCTTAATTATTACACTTGTTTCTTTAAATTATATAATGACCGCATTCAGCGCAGACAACTGTTGTGAACTGTAATAGTAGCGCTACCTTAGAAATTAGATTTAAATCAATTATATTAAATTTGTATTTAAATTTAATTCGATTGCAAAGGTTTCTCACTTAAATTTGCTTCGTTTTTTCCATATTTTTTAATTTAACAGCGTCAGTAGCAGCATCTGATAGTTAACTCAACAATTGCTACATGAAGCATAGAATTTTTCGCTCGATTAAATGGCGTCTTCTATCTGATCAGTTTTAGTGAGCGGTCCCGAAATTCTACCATATAGCGAGTTTTTACACAACAGTTGCCAACTGTTGTCTGCACTGAATGGGACAAATGTATCAGCTGTTTTGCTTGTTGGCAATCATTTGTCAAGTTTTTGACAACCAACCTTATGGTCAGTGTTGCCGTTTTGGCTATTTATAGCCATAAGTGGCGATTTTTTTTCTCGCGGTGAGTTTTTAGCTATTTGGCGATTTTATTAAATAAAAGCACAGATGTTCAAATTATTTGATTACTATAACATGAAGATAAATTGAAACTTGTTCAATGTACATGCTTAGTTTGTTTAGCAGACATCAAGTTAAATATAATGCAATATAAATGGTTTTCTTAATTGTATTCCTATGTATTGTTGCTTACTTACTAGCGTTTGCAGAACGTATAAATTGAACAAAATTATTCTAAACCAGTCTGTGAAATTCAAATGATCATAAGCAATGCTTCATTGTTCGTTAAATTACACTGTAGGTAAATTTTCAACTTTTGAAAAGACAAAAAAAAAAAAACTCTGAGACACGTAAATTTAATTTTCGGTCGTAGATTTAAGTGGCATATTCAGTTTTTCCAAATCAAATCAAATTCTCGAGATATTCAGATTTTTGTTACTTAACCATCATTTGGCCTTCATTAAAAAATTTTTTTTTAGTATTTTAACAACTACTTTTTATTATATTTTCGAAAATACCTCCAACGTGAAAATCAAGTTAGCCTTGTGTAATATATGATTTTTCAGAGGTTAAGCAATTTTGCATTTCTCTCGATTTTGACCAAATTTGATTGTTAAACGTAAAATCTTTAAAAAAATTTTAAAATTTTTTTACTCAAATTAGTATTTTTATAAGTTAATTAAATTCTGAAATTTTAAGCAAAATCAGAGGTGGTCAAAATTTTTGTTCTCCAAAAATAAGGAAAATATAACTAAAAATGGGTCTAAAAGTCACTAAATTTCAATCGCAAATATCTCGAGATTTTGATCTGATTGGGAAAAAATGAGTATGCCACTAAATTCTACGATCAAAAAAATAAATTTACGTTTTTGTCATCTTATTGTGTCTTTTGACGTCCCTACAGTGTTATTAAATGAGTTTTAAAGTGAATTTAATTTGTACATTTGTCAGTTTCACGATTTTTTAAGCTGTGTGTGAGTATCGCAAAGTGGTTTAAAAAAAATGTTCTCAAATTCTAGCGGTGACACTTCGTCTCAGGCACACCAATTAATGTATGCAGTTACGAGTCCAGAATTTTTCTTTGCAATTACGTTAATATATAAAATATATTCATTTACGTCAGCTTTGACTATACTGCTGTAAAAAATTGATAAAGATCTAATAGAATGATGTTGTGGTTTAGCGCTATTAAATATTCATAAGGTTATTTCTATAAACCAGGAAACTGTCATCGATAAATTTGCTTCGCGTTCCTAAAAAATTAATGAACTAATTAACTATGTAAGTATTTACAACTATGTACAGTTGCGGTCAAAATAATAGTAGCGCCCTTATATTCATACATGTTTGGATAAATAATACTAGTATACGAATTTCGGATCCGGTAAGTCCATTTTCATTCCTATATGTACTTTCAACACTCGTTCCAACTCCGTACTCAGTTTCCTCCTATATTGTAAAACTTTCAAGATACAGGGTGTTTTACGGTTTTGGTACGTATTTAGTATTATTGATCTAGAATCTAAACTACTCACCATAAAATAAAAAATAACATTTTTTATTTTAGAAAAAATATCAACCTTTCCATCAATATATCAACCACTTTCGTGTCATGTGCTGCAGCTGAGCTAAAATTTTGTGATTACTCAACGAAATATCAACAAATTTTGTATCTTTTGTTTTAGCGGAGCTGTAATCGTCCAAATTTAAAATGCCTTTTTTTCATGTAAAAATACACTTAATCAACAGTATTTTTTTAAATTCTAACTTTGAACAGTAACAGCTCCGCTAAAACAAGAGATAGAAAATTTGTAGATATTTTTTTGGATAATCTCAAAATTTTTTCTCCGCTACAGCACATGACACGAAAGCGATTGATATACTTATGAAAAATCTGATATTTTTTCTAGAATGCAAAATATTATTTTTTATTTTATGGTGAGTAGTTTAGATTCTAGATCAATAATACTAAACACGTACCAAAACCGTAAAACACCCTGTATCTTGAAAGTTTTACAATATAGGAGGAAACTGAGTACGGAGTTGGAACGAGTGTTGAAAGTACATATAGGAATGAAAATGGACTTACCGGATCCGAAATTCGTATACTAGTATTATTTATCCAAACATGTATGAATATAAGGGTGCTACTACTATTTTGACCGCAGCTGTATATTAAGGCGCCTAATGCTAGATAGAAAAGAAAAAAGTAGATCGAGTCTTTCCTTCAAAATAAACTTGGGCTTATGTTATGATGATTCCTCAAATATTTCGACTCTACAGATAGTCATCCGTGAGCTTAAATGGTTCGAAATAACCTCTAAAAATTGATTATAGGCCGGCAAAATCTCTTTCAATCTGCATCAAAAAATTTTGGATATTTTTTATTTTATTTCCATATAAAAACTTTAAAAATTTAAATAACTTCATAATTTTTTTTTTAATTTCATGCAATAGCTTTTTAGTAGGTGTTTATGTTATAATTAATATTTTAGTTTTAATTTTTTTCAGTTTAAGCAATTCTGGCTAGCAATTCTGACCAGTGAGGATATCAATAGAAATAATTAGGTTTTTAGAACTTTAGTGAAAATAACTTAAAAAAAAAATCATAAAAGTGCACGAAAAACATCATTATTTTTAATTCGAATGCAAAAATTTAAAATTTTTTGATGCTGATTGGGAAAACTTTTTCAAAAATTGTATATCAGATCATTTCTTTTTTTCTAACTTACCAATAGCCAGCAAATATTCAAAAAAAAAAATCGATTTTTTGGGGTTATTTCAAAAAATTGCAGCTTAAAGATGGCTATCGCTAGAGTCGAAATATTTGGGAAATCATCATAACATAAGCCAAGGACTATTTTGGGGAACTGCTCCGAACAACTGTTTTATTACTTAAATAAATACTTGTCATCGTGCTCCAAATGAAGCGATTGAATCGAATTTTTATATTTTTTGCTTCAGAAACCCCCCCTGTTCGCCCATCCCCATCAGAATCTACAGCTTTAAAAACAGCTCACATTAGTTCAAATAGAAATTGAGTAGGGAAATTAACCTCATGATATCACAATGGGCCTCATTGGCTTAAGTGTGTCTCTGAAAAGGAACAGCCACTTTAAACTAACCTAACCACCCCCCCCCCCTTATTGAAACACCTATCTACGGCATTGTGGGTTGCATTTCACAAACTATTCTTCATAGCATCGCCGTATACATGGGTTTCAGTATAGCATACAATTTTTACTTGTATTTTGTTGTTGCGGTGATGCACGGATTGTATATTTCCTATTCTTGCACCGTGCAATGGGCATATCATAGACATAGAGATACCCCTAATAATTTTACATGTGACAACTCAAATCACGTGTCACTTAAGTGCACGCAGCAATGTAGAAAACTTTGATCATGAAAAGTAAGTTGCGAGAAATTATTTAAACAAGCAAAGTCAAGAATCAGCTTACAAGAAAGAATCTATTTGCAACTAGTTTGTAAATCTATTTGCAATAAGTTAGTACAAATAGGTATGTAAGTTTATTTCTTTTTCATAATACAATGAATAAATATTTGGATATTTTTTTATATTTTGGCTATTTTTATTTTGCGTTCTGGTTACAAAAAAATTTGCTCTGTCAACACTGCTTATGATATGCTCTTTCAAATGTAATAAATAAATTTTCCTGGCATGCTTTTAGGCTGAAAATTAAATGTTTGAAAGGCATTGGCTTGTGTCTGTGATAAACTAGAAACGGAGCAGGACACATCCAATATTAATTGCATTTTGTTTGCTTGTTTAAAAGCATTAATGTGGCATAACGCTAGAGTGTCCCACCTTTATTCAATGCTTGCGAAAGTTCAAGGGTCGATGCTAGCTTGCTTGTGGCAACAATTTTTTGCTAGGCAGTGGAAATTTTCATTTTAATATCTGCTTTTGGCATTATTATTAAGCTTCCCGATCTCGAAAATTTTATATAAATTGAAAACGTTACACATTGCAATCGTCACGAATAAGAGACCTTGAAATCTTACTCGCCTCCACAGAAGGTTCACTTTAAAAACTTTTTAACATCAAAATTAATTTTATTAGGTATATCGATTTTTTATATCAATTCGACCTTTATGTTTCCGACTTTTTTGAAACTTTGTATGATACTACTATCAAAATAATCCTATAAAAATAAGACCATAAAAATAACCCAAACTGTGTTTTTTTTACGAAAAAAAATTGTTTGTTAAAGTTATACACTGTGAAAAATATAAAAAACTTAAAAAATACAATTAGTGCTTGTATTCAAATAGCTGTAACTTTGAAACCGTAAGTTATACAGAAAAAACGTGACTTTTTTAAAGATCTTGAATTTGTCTTTTTGGTGGTGTATTTTTTTGCAGCATTTTATGAAGTTTTTTTTTAACCTGAAATTGTCAGTCACATTTTTTTAATTGTGTTCGCAACAAATTTTTTATATATTTAGTTTAGTGTTAAGTTAAGGCATCAATTTGAAAGACTAACACGCAGTTTTAGGTTGGGATTCCAACGATTGCTGTTTTTAATGAATTTTTTAAAAAATGCCTACAAAAGACTTCCAATTTTTATACCGAAAATTCTATATTTTTTAATTAGTTAATTGGTTTAATGATCTATTAAATTGTTACATTAATTTAATTGCGAGTTTTAGATCAATTAAGTTTTTAAGAAGGCAGCAACAACAACAACTCTCTATAGAGTCAATCACACAGCAGACTAGACAGCCTGTTTCGGAAATCGCTACATTTCGTCTTCACTAGTCTTGAGTGGTTAAGTTGTGATCAATCTACTGTTAAAGTGCTATTTGATTTCACACTTGCATGAACAAATTTCTCTGAACTATAGTAGAACATTGAATGTTCAAATTGGCTACTTAATCATATGACATTCAAACAGAAGGTTATTTATAGATCATCACCGCCATCAACTCTACCAAGGTTGCCATCTTTTCTAGTTGCTTCTTGTTTATTTAATATTCATACGTGTTCGACAGTGTGTCGAATTGCACCATAGAAATGAAACGAGTTTTTTGCTTCGCTAGACTAGACAGCCTGTTTGTCTGTAATTAGCCTGTAATGTAACAATTTAATAGATCATAAAACTAATTCATGATCACAAAACTAACTATGGCGGAGCACTTTATTGATTGTATTATTTGCAACCCACGCAATTTGAATTGCTTTTTTCAATCATGCGAGAATTGTCCTGGTGTGCAAAATCTGATCGATCAATTGAAACAAATTTTTGAAAATAATATGATTGATAATATTGGTTATAAGCAATGGTTAGCTGTAGATCGTACATCACTTGAAACAATAATGTCTTGTACAGATGAATATTTGCAGAAATTTTTGAAAAAGTTAAAGCGCTTGGTAACATACTCATTCATAGCAAAGGAGCAAAGCAGTTTCTTAACCCTAGTTCGGCCGACGATGTTGATAGCCCTTTAAGGGCCAACGCAGTCACCCCGGTGACTGTTTTATAAAATATGATAAATTCTGCATTAAAAGAGACAATTTTGCAAAAAAATGGAAAAAAATGTAAATTAACTATCTGGCAACACAATCAGGGGATGAGTTTGATAGATTATTCAGAGCAATTGTTCTTAAAGTTAATTCAGTGTACTTTGTGAGTACATATGAATTTTTCTAAGCGTTCAAAACGAGACACATTGACAGATGCGGAGATTGAGGCGTTGCTCTATGATGATGACAATGTGGAATTCAGCGATGGCGACGATGGTGAAGATGATGAATGACTACCAGATGGCGAAATTGCATCGGATGCCGAGATAGATGATTGGATGAACGAAGTGAATGAGCACAATTTCGATGAAGAGATAGACGCAGCCTATTATTATGTCGATCAATTAGTGTATGATGCGACCGATGGAACACAGTTGGCCAAAGATTCACTTCCCACAGCACAAACATCCACAGTCACCACCACGAGTATGGGAAAAAACTGAAAATATTGAAATGAACGAATTTATGAAATTGTTTTGGGTTGTGGTGTTCATAAGTCCAGCATGGAAATCATCGATGAGTTTTGGGGTCCATAGTGGTTTCCACTCTTCTGTGCAGCAATGAGTCGAAATAGATTCAAAGCTATTCTTTGCACCATTCGTTTCGACTAACGCACAACACGTGACGCTCGAAAGGCTACTGACAAAGCTGCTCCAATATTAGAAATTTGGATGCTTATGAACGACAATTTGCGTAAACAATATCGACCATACAGCAACATAACAATCGATGAGGAACTTTATCCGTTCCGTGGCCGAGCATCGTTTCGCCGATACATACCGTCAAAGCGTGAAAAATACGGCATTAAAGTATTTTGGGATTGCGATGCGAAAACCAGCTATCCGTTGCATGGCATATTATAATTGGGTCGGCAGCCCGGTCGAAAAAATTGTTATTGAGTTGGTGCAACCATGGAAAAATAGTGGCCGTAATATTACTACGGACAATTTCTTCACTTCATTGCAACTTGCCAATGCGTTAAAGAAGATAAATCTTAGTTTTGTAGGCACAGTGCGGAACAATAAGCGCTTTATACCAAAAGAGTTGCAATTTCATAAGTCCTTGCCTCTGGGTGATTCGCAGATTGCATTATGATCCAGTCACAAACAAACCAGAAATAATTCTCGACTACAATCGTACAAAAGGTGGTGTAGATATGATGAACCAATTGCTCGGAGCATATACATGCAATAGGAAGACGCATCGTTGGCCATTGGCCTTACTTTACAATATGTTGGATTTAATCAGCCGCCGTACTTATCTTAATGGACTTGCTCGTGAATTGGCCACTATAGCCATCAAACGTCGAACATTAAACCATCTTGTTTTACAGCATTATCACGTGCATACGTACTGCCATGGAAGCTATCTTAAATATTCGTTTGACTCCATTCTTAGCACCTGAGCCACAAATTGAGCGTCCCGATGAAACTGGCCGAATGTCAATCAAAGGCAAGTGTCATTTTTGCCAGCATGTAAACAAAAACAGCGGAACTCACGCAAAATATATCAAGTCTGTAAACAGCCAGAGTGCTAGGAGCACATTCAAACCATAATCAAATATATTCAATGCAAGGAATAAAAATAAAAAACTTAAAATGTGTTTTTCTTATAAAATGACGTTAGTACATCAATCAAAGACCACAAAAATCTTATAAAAATATAATTCTTATATATGCCTCATACATTTTTACATAGTCACCCAGGTGACTGCATAGGCCGAAATAAGAATAAAAAGTTTCAGCATGTATCAGTTGACAAAGACAAAAATTGAATAATTTTAATTTATGTTTTTTGTACTTAAAATTCATTACTTTAAGATGTCTCGGAAGATGGCTTAACATAATTGGTTGAAAACATATTTTTTTGTATGAAAAAGGTGAAATAGTCACCCCGGTGACTCGTCGGCCGAACTAGGGTTAAATAAAAAAAAGAAGAATTGCAATTTGGAGAGTTTGTAGTTATATGCGTCATATCAGAAAACTACGCGTTTGCTCTACATCAAAAAGGTTTACACCGGAACAACGATCAAGTGACTCTGCATCCATTTTCTATATATTACAAAGTTAATGATGAAGTACAATTCTTAAGTTACGTTGCTATTTCCGATTGCTTAAAGCACGATAAAATAGCAGTGCATTTGTTTTAGCGAGGCTTAATAAAATTTCTAAATAATAAGTTGGGGACACTAACGAAAATATTTTACTTGTCGGATGGAGCTCAATATAAAACAAAAAAAAAATTATGAATTTGTGCAAGCATAATATTGATTTTAAAATCCCCGCGAAATGGCACTTTTTTGCTACCTCACATAGCAAAGCACCATGTGAAGGCTTGGGAGGTACAATTAAAAGACTTGCCGCAAAGGCTAGTCTGCAAAATATCGACGAGCCTATAAATACTCCCGTATTATAAATATAATTGTGTTTCAAAAAACATTAAAAATATTGATGTTGAATTTTTCTCATCCAAGCAGTACTGCAAAGAAGCTCAAGTTCTCAGAAAACGCTTTAATAAAGCAAAAATAATTCATGGTACTTTAATCCAAAACTCATTTATTCCATGAGGACAAGGAAGAATACAAATGCGAGTAACATCAACTGCACCTACATCAAATATAGTTACAGTTTTTAAATAGCTAAAAAAAAAAAATAAAAAATGTTTGGTTTTAAGAATTTTTGTCTTTTCTTAATAGTAATAAATTTATTTCAATATTAACAAATATCATTAATTAATTGGTATTTACATAAAAAATATGGAATTTTCGGTAAAAAAATAGGAAATCTTCTGTACGCATTTTTTAAAAAATTCATTAAAAATAGCAATCGTTGGAGTCCCAACCTAAAATTGCGTGTAAGTCTTTAAAATTGATGCCTTAACTCAACACTAAGCTAAAAATATAAAAAATTTGTTGCGAACACAATAAAAAATGTGACTGAAAATTTTAGGATAAAAAAAAAAATTCATATAAATGCTGCAAAAACAAAACCACCAAAAAGACAAATTCAAGATCTTTAAAATATATTCACGTTTTTTCTGTACAACTTACGGTTTCAAAGTTCCAGCTATTTGAATACAGGCACTAATTGTAGTTTTTAAGGTTTTTATATTTTTCACAGTGTATATCTTTAAAACAAAATTTTAAATAAAAAAAAGTACTCATATATAATACTGTTCAGGAGAACTATCCACTTAGAGAATTTCATAATTTTCAAAAATAGTGATGTCAGAAATGTGGGCGATTTGAAATGGAATCATCGATATTTTAAATATTTTTGTTACTGACCTTTTATCTGTCCTTGCAAGGCTTTCGCAGTTTGGACTTAATTTTCGGACTCTAAAACGGTGCCAACAATTTCTCAGATTCTAAAAAAATCAAAAGAAAAAAATTTTCTTTTAGTGTCCATATTAAAGATAACACTATAAACTATAAGATTACCCATATCAGCCAATCAGACCACATATTTTTTTCTTGGCCATTTTGAACAAAAAAATTGAAAAGTTACCCTAGTTTTTTTCCTTTCTAAAAAACGGAAACTTTTGTGTAGGATGTTTGTAATGTGGCTGAAGCTGTAGAAACATATGATATTAAATCTAGAAAGTTACTGATAGAAAGTTACTAAGCGTTTCTATTGACAAACTTTTCCTACCACTACCAGCAACAACTTTTCGTTTACACTTTGAATAACACTTTTTTGAAGAGAAGAACTTGTATGGTAACGTTTTATATTGCTATTCGTATAAAAACAACTAATAAGGATTTTTCAACGAAACAAGAATGAATATATAACAAAATGGTTTCAGATAATATTAAAATAACTTTGATAAAAAAATAGTGCACACTTCGCAGATTTTTTCTTTTATAATTGATGCAGACAAAAATTGCTTTTTAATATAAAATGAATAAAAACCTTGTTATTCACCTTTGAATGTAAATAGCAAGAAATTTTTATTTACTTTTGAATGTGAATAACAAGATTTTTTATTCTTTTTATTTTTTAGACAAAATTGAATATCAAATAAATAATGAATATGAAATGAATTATGAGTAAACAATGAATAATGAATAGAAAATGAATAATGAATAAAAAATGAGCAATAAATAACAAAATATTAGAATAAAAAATTAATAATGAATTAAAAATTAACAATGAATAAAAAATGAGTAATAAATAACAAATTAATAATGAATAAAAAATGAAAAATGAATTAAAAATTAACAATGAATAAAGAATTTATAATGAATAAAAGATGAGCAGTGAATAAAAAATTAATAATGAATAAATAATTTACAATGAATAAAATAAGAATAATGCAAAATTCTGAAATCTTTGTGAATACCATTCCTTTTGAATATCATTCATATAAATAAAAAATCGAAAATGAATAATTAACCCATTAATGCTCACTACCAGAACCTGTTGAGATAAGCTTTTGAAATTTTCAACATAAATTTGTATTTTTATTAGACGGAAAATTCCGAGGTCAACTTAAAACGATTTGGATGTGGCAAAAGGTATGATCATAAACGCATAAGGGGGTCTGTAAGTAGAGATAACAAATTGAAAAATGTTCATTTCGTATCGTAGCACATAGGGGTATTATCGATTTAGGCGGCCAAAATTATTTTATTGGGTACACAGTTTCTAATCATGTATGCTTTTCGGTTTTTTATATACTAAGCCCTGTATGACAATTGGGTCTTATTGACCCACCCCAATTCTTTTTTAAGTGAACATTAAAATTGTTTTGTTTCAAGTATTAAGTGATGTTTCTTTACTGATTTTTTTTATCCTTAACCCTGTGTGATCAATGGGTCATTCATGACCCACCTATATTTTTCTCAAGTAGGTCTTAAACTTTTTTTTTTAAATAACAGAAGTTATTTAAGGTGCACACAGTTAAAAAAAGAGCAAATTTCCGCACTCAAAAATTACTACTGCCGAAAGCGAATTTCGTGATCTTTTTGTTAAGCTTAAAATCAATGCCGGGAAATATAGGGAAACTTTACTTTTTTTACTTTAACCAGTGAAAAATAAGCACTTTTTTATTTTTATTAACTTTTTAAAGACGCGACTATTTCGTGATAGTAAAAATTATGTAATAAGAAAATCTTTCAATAGTGTACACATATATCTGCTAAATCATAATTCAAATCATGCATTTTAAATACAACTCCTTATAAAATTAATATTGCAGCAAGTGTTTATATTGCTAAGTTCTTAAAAAATTTTTTTTTTCTCACAAGAAGCATAAAGTTTCAACTGTTTTAACGGAGCACAGGCTTGTGAGATGGGCGTGGAATGTGATAATATTCTTCTTTAGATATTCGCTTTTGTGTAGCAAGGGTTTTTTTTAACCCGGCAAAAATTTGTAAAACCGACTTTTGACCGGCTAGATTTCAAAAATACGTGCGTAGGCGTTTAACTATAACCTTATGCACATTTTTAATTATATTTTCTTTTTTCTTATTGTCTATAAAAGAAAATAACTCACCTGAGTGGTATTTTTCACTTTTTTTTAACACTGCATAAACTTGAGCGAAAAAGTAAACAAAAAGGCTTTAAATGACAATTTTAAACTTTTTTAAAAAAACGTAATTTTGGCTTTCTCACACTTTTGGAAAAAAAAGCTTTACAGTGGCTGCGGATTTTTGAGGAATTTTTGAAAAATGCGATATCTCATACGTTGTCATGGAGTTGATCAATGGGTTAATCAATTTGTTAAAATTGAATGTGAACTAAAAATTTTATTTATGAATCAATTTTGCATTCATTGAATGAGTTCTTGTGTCGTTTTTCAGTTGTACTCAAAATTCTGAATATGAATGCAGATTTCTCTTCTCTAAGCTCTTTGCTTATGCGGCAATTTGATATTGAGGGTAAAATTTTCGCCATGAAAAATATTTCGAGTCTCGCCACGTTTTTAAGCACAAGAGTAATGATATTTTCTATTTATTGTTTATTTTTTTGTTTGGGGACCACTAGAAGGGTGGCAGCTAGAGTGAAGATGCGTTCAGAAGAAATGTTGATTGGAAAAAGTTATTAGGACTAGCTCTTACATTTTACCACTCTAGGAGCAGGCCCGGCGGTTTGCGTTCACCCCGTGTGGGTAGTTCGTCTACCCAAAAAAAAAAACCTTCAGAACGTGCTACCAATAAGGCCGCGTTCATAGTGGACGCTTTGGCTGAAGCTGATGCATAAAGCTGCTTTGTCAAGCTGTTTTTGATCATAGTAAACGCTTATTCAACGCTGCACAAAGTAGCTTATTGAGCTTATTGGTGTTCATAGTGCGCGCTTTATGCTTGCAGCTGACTGATGCTTTGCTTTCATTTGTTTCTTTGGAAATATGGCCTCAATTGCGTTTTGTTGTGTCATTGAAAGATTTTTTGTTAAAAGAGTGTGGAGAAGAGTAAAGAGATAGGGAAAGAGAACTGTGTTGATTTTTAATAAAAAAAAGAGACATTACGTTGTTGGTAGATTTTAAAATTCTGTTTTGCATTCCACGAAGTAGTTCGAAGTTTTATATTTCTGATTTGTATCGAAGTCAACAACAATTTTAAAACAGGATAGGAAAATAGAGGAAATAAGGGAAGGAAGCAAAGAACTTCCATGATATTTTGCTTGTAGCTTTGTTGGTAGATTTTAAGCTCGTTAAGAATGTTGTGATCACGTGAAGGCAGTGTTTTCTTGTTTTCAACGCAGACTACGTTTTGTCGTTACGCTAAATGGGTAGCGAAGATAAAAAAAAGGAAGCGAGAAACTTAAATTTTATTATTTTTTAATAAACTTTCTGAAAATAACATAAATTATCATTTTTATTCTTATCTTAAAAGTTTTCCACTTAAATAGATTAAAAAATTTGTATAAAAAAAAAATTGTTCTTCGATAAAAGCTTTTCTTTGTAATTATATGTGTACTAAAACACAAAAAATTTTATAAACTTACTCGGTATTTTCATTTGCTGATTTATTTCATTCCACAACTTTTCGGTGATTAACCGATTGTGGTAATTTTTTTCTATAAAGGTCGGCGCGAATAAACTTCAGTTGTCAACTGATTAATATCCATTTTGAAACTAAACTAGTCGTAAAGTAGATTCGCGATTATAACCAACGAAAGATCAAACCAAGAATAAACAAAAGTTCAAAGGAACTTGAAACACACAAAGCATAACAACGGTAGAAAGTTCAGCACAAAAAGGACACAAGAACAACGAAAACTATGTAACAAACGAGATAGAATACACAAGTCACTTGTGAGAAGTGCATAAAACAGAAAAGCACCACAAAACGAAACAACAAAAATGCTACAACAACGCAACAACGCAACAACGGTTAAAACTTTAGCAGAAAAAAATATCAAACATATAAAACAAAATCAACGAAAATATTGTTCACAGACAAAATTGATAAGCCGAATTGTACTTAAAAATGAAGTACGACACAATAAATAATAAAACTAAACAAAAAAATTGAAAGTATGTGATCAAACAAGAATAAAACGCCGAAAAGCATTTTAAAAATGCTCTACAACAAATCATAACAAACAAAATTATTTTGCTGTGAGAGTAAGCGAGATGGATATATAAGCGCTGAAAAGCATTTGAAAATAAGCTTTATGCTAGCTTTATGCTGTCACTATGAACACTTTGAGCTTTTTCCATATGATTATACATAAACATTTTTTCAGCTAAACCTCTCGGCTAAGCTAAAAGCGCTTACTATGAACGCAGCCTAAAACATGAACCACGCTTTTGGATTTATATGTTTGTTTTCTTGTGTTATTATTTGTTTAAGGTGACATTGCACGTTTGGAAAAAACAATGGACTCAATTTACAACATTTATTGTGAAAAGACTTTAAAACATAGAGTCTTGAAATTTTTTTTACATTAATAATACAAAAAACAGTATACAAAATTTTTTGTTTTTAATCCATATGCTCCTCGCTAGGTGGCGCTGAAAAAAGAGTCGTTTTCAGCCGGACCTAAAAGATATTTTGGACCCAAAAGATATTTTGGACCCAAAAAATATTTTGGACCCAATTTATCGGAAACAAAAAAATCAAAGTGCACATAAATAAGGGTACTAGAACCTATAATAAAATTAATAAGTTTGACCTGCGTCTTTTTTTAAATAAATGTAATTTTCAACCCTTTAGATCGCCGTAGCTGGGGAAAATTGTAACCATACTAAATAATTCTACTATAAGTTGAAGCTAAAAGCAAGGGCGTAGGCAAATAACTGTCCCTTGGCCCCTAAATCTGAGATTTTTATTTAATCTATGGCTTTTAAAGTTGTTTCTATTTGTAATCCTTTCTAAAAAATTCCTCTCAATTCACCAGGAATGTAATTGGACAAAAATCGTTGATTCCAATATAGAAATTCCTTGGAATGGAATTGAAAAAAATAATTGTCGATTCCATTACAGGAATTGTAATTTGTAGCTGAAAACTTCAATTTCTTATAAATGGAATTGGAAAAAATCGTCAAATCTATTACAGGAATCGTAATTAAAAGTTAACATTTCAATTACTTTGTCATTGACTCAAAACTACTTTATTATTTATAAGAAAACTTTATTTGACTCGCACTGTTAGTAAAAAATAAAAAAAACTGGCCATTTTAGCCCTTGGAAGGACTTTGACCTAGCTTCTATTGATCAATTGTGTTGTGCGTGTTATTAAATTTTTGATCACAAATGACCGAGAACTGGACCTACGTGTTTTATGCCGACTCCGAACGGCTTATGTTCTCAAGAAGCTTTGCATGGCAATTTTTACTCTCTGAGGTTTGCCATTGTCTGCAGAGAGGTGACGACCGAACAGAAAAATTAATTCAAATGAAAAAACTTTCTGTCTGAGCTGGAATTGAACCCGGGCTACCGGGGTTCTTTAGCTTAGGAGCCACGCACTTTACCCACCAGGCTACGGCCGCCCTAGTCGGTTAATGAATTATTTGCATGTAAATGTATTACTGAAGATACCAATTTTTTAATTTCGTACCAGATTTTAAATTAGAACAAATCATAGAGCTGTTACGCTATCTGGTCCAATCCCGCCGACTTTTCCCCAGGTTCTTAATACACAACATTTACACCTCTGTACAAAATTTCATTAATCTACTAACAAAACGATTTTTTGCAATTCTATTTTCAAGGAATTAAGGTGTTCAATTACAATTCCTGCAATGGAATTGACGATTTTTTCGAAATCCATTCCTGAGGAATTGAGATGCACACTTACCAATTTTTAATTCCAAGGAATTGGAATTGAGGTAGAAATAATTTCAAAAGGAATCATTACAACCCAGCTCTGGCCATATGGTTAGCAGTCAGCGCTAACTCTGTGAGTTGGAGCAGTGTAATTGCTATTTCGTATTTTGTGTTTTTGCACTTTAATTCTCGTTTTTTTGCTTTACTTTAACTTTTTTAATTATTTTGTTGAGTTTTCCTTAGTTTGAGTTCTTGTAAATTTCTGTTTATTATTTTAAAGTCAAATGCATGAATGAAAGATATGGTAAAAAAAATGCTATAAGGTCTTGGCTCCCCTTATTTTCATCCTGCTTTCGCCCTTGACTGCAAGTACCTTTATTAATATGCACTTTGATTTTTTTGTTTCCGACAAATTGTGACCAAAATATCTTGATCCCTGCTGAAAATGACCACTTCCTCAGATGCATTAAAAATAAAAACAAACATTTTTTGGAATATAATTTTTTGTATTATTGACGTAAAAAACATTTCATGTCTCAATCTTTTATAGCCTTTTCCAAATAAATGTTTTAAATTGAGACTTTTTATTTGTTTTTTAATCGTGCAATATCATCTTACTTCTTCGTTCGTTCTCTCCATTGGTTTACCGCTCATTGGTCTTTCTTCTTCGAAGTCTTTATATAAGTTTATTACAGTGCACAATGGGTAAAATGATCGTATTTTCTGGCCAAAACTATAAAGCATCACTGTATAGGAATGAAAATCGGTATACGGAAGTTTTCGAGGTTGCTGATTTCGAATCTAATGTCAAATTTTTAAAATTCAAAATGGCGGATCCAATATGGCGGCAAAAATTTTAAAAGTTCTTCTGATTTGCCCAAAAATTGGTATACTGGTGGGTTCAAGTCTGCTGATTTCGAATCTGAAGTTAAATTTTTTAAATTCAAAATGGCGGACCCAATATGGCGGCAACATTTTTAAAAGGTCTTCTGATTTGCCTGAAAATCGGTATACTGGAGTTTTCAAGGCTGCTTAATTTGAATCTGACGTTAAATTTTTTAAATTCAAAATGCCGAATACAATATGGTAGCAAATATTTTAAAATATCGTCGGATAAACATGTACTTGATGTACTCGAAAATCAGCATTTAAAGACTTTTACAGACACAAATTAAAAATTTTATGCTAAAATTTTAAAATTAAAAATGGCGGATAAGGTTTGCATGAAAATCGGTTTTCCGCAAACTTCACAATGCCACCTTTTTGTAGCAAAAACCTAAAATAAACATTAAAAGTAAATTTTTATTGCAATTTGGCGCATTATATAGCAAAAATCAAAATATTATGAGATTTTACCACGCCCCATTTCTATAAGTATAAACTTATACAAGAATTTATTGATTTTAAAAATGAATGTTTATTAATATTAACTCTTTTTTAAAAAGATGTTAAAGATAAGTCAAATTAAATCAATCAATTCAATTACAAAAACAAACAAAAAATCAATATTACAAAAAATTATAAATAGTATTGAAAATATTCATTCGTTACTGTCTAGATGCAAGCTGTCAAGCATGATAGAATATATGGGACTTAAGTAGTTACTATTTTCATCTCCACTATCACTGGCATCCAAATCGGAGTCTTCATCTGTGCTAGTATCCGTATTTGAATTTTCAGTGGCTGATACAGATATGCCTTCCTCAGCTCCACAGTGTAATAAGCACACCACTTCAGCTGGAAGCCCTAAACGCGGTCTTTGCTGTATGCTTTTGTTAAGGCCAATGGTAGATATTAAGGGATCTGAGGTATCTAAAGCTCTAGTAAAAACATCTGTTAAATTTTCTATACGACTTGTTTTTCTAGCGTGATTAAGCCTATCCGCTTTATACAATTTATGCCTCGATTCTGCAGCATTTTCTCCAAAAACTCCCACTGGAAGCACAGTATTTTCCATTATTTGCTTCGAATGAATCAACACTTTGTGGACAGTGGCAGTCATTGGTAGCCACGGATATTTTTTTTAAATTATATCAGCAGTATAGTAACAATATTGTTCAAATCTTTCTAAATTTAGAGGAAGTTGACAAGATAAACACATCAGGATGACTTTAAAATGAAATATTAAGTCAACGTCAACACCACAAATTTCGGAAAAAACAATGTGCTGCTCAAAAGCACGACGAGCTGTATTTCCGTCATTGCTGCTTCCATAACCTCCTGTTTTAGGCTTATCGACACGTCATCCAAGACGTTCCCAAAACATATTTTGCAATTTTTGCTTCCTTTCCAGCAAGAGTTTTTTATCACTGTTGCTTCTTATCTGCCATTTTTGTACATCTTGTTTATATCCTGCGTGTAAAATAAATTCAAAAAATCTAATCCAACAATGCAGTGGACTGATTCCATATTTTAAGCTTTCTTCCTTTGCATAAAATGTCTCAGACTTAAAATCAGCAATGCTCATGAAATCTCGTGGCGTAGCTCCGCAAATGGGACATTTTTGGGTAGACTTTGTATCCGTAAGGACGTTTAAGACCTTTCCATCAATTAATGTTAAAAATAGCTTACATTTAATCTCAATAGCTTTATCCTCAATTACTTTTACAACAAATGATTCCAGTCCTTCAATATTTTTTTTAATTAAACATTCTTCTTTCAAAATAGTTTCTTTTGTTTCTTTAACATATTCAAGTTTCAAAGGTCTGCTAAATCTTACTGATTGTGGTGTACGGTTGTTCCAAATAATTTTTCCCGATGAACATATTAAGCGCAAAGGAATAACAGTTGTTGCAAAAAGGGATGAGTCTGAATCGTTTGAGTTGCCTGGTTCTGAATAATTTTGTTTATAATTCGCGTGGCCAGTAGAGCTATCAAAACCATAGCTCAGGATTAACTCTGCACCCATTTTATATTCTTTGCTTCAATAGATGTTCTACAACCTCTTTCTGCAATTCAATAATACGTTCAACAGTATGTTTCAGCAAATTTTTTAGAGGTACTTTTGCACACTTATCAGAAACAATCATCCCTTCTGGTTTACATTTTTGTTTTGAAATCGAAACTTCTCTATAAGAAGGATATATATCGCAGTTTCTCAACTTATTTTCCATTTTTGTATTTAAGTACTGCTGTTTTGAAAATCCATTTTCTAGTAAATATGCTAAAGCTTCATTAATAGAAAACGGTATCGGCTTTTTTTCCTTACTAAATAGAGTTTTTTTTTTATGGCAGAGGCTCGGTTGGGGCTCTTGATGCAATGTTTAAGGACGGTTGCTAAGTCAGTATTACCGCGCTTGCGTGCCGAAGTGCTGGCTGCCAAAACCATTAAATCGCTTTCGTTTTCAGTGGTCTTACACATTTCGAAAGCTGCTTTTCTTTTAGCACGATCTGATTTTTCATTGAACGGTACACGAGGACGACCACCTTTTGATTGTAATGCCGCTTTTTTGCCTTCAAGTGTTGTTTCTCCTTTTAACCAACCATCAAATTTTGCCTTGAATGTTCTCTCATTTCTACAACACTTTGTCCACTTTCTGCTTATATTTAATGCTATATTTTTACACGTTTTAACTAAAATCCGTTCTTGACTATCCGTTATATTGATTAATTCTACATTTGCTTTTAAATAATTTAACAAAGAGGTTTCCTTTGCTTTGGTTGTGCGCTCTGCATGCCATATTTTAAATAAAGTTGCATTTTTCAGCTGGTACTTACCTAAAAAAAAAACTTTGTTCAAGAGCCGCAGAGAAACGCATATGAAATAAACGGATTTTTGTTAAGAATCGATGTCTTTTACAACATTTGTTTATCTTATGTAATAGAAATTAGTAGAAATTTTTTTATATGCCTTCAGAAACAGAATTCTAGTATTTTTACTTCTAAATTTAACTGAATTAATGGAATGAAATTTTCTCGAACTATGTTGTAATTGACAAATATTTTTGAATGCACTTTTTTTACTCACTATTAGTACATTTTGCCATATCGATATTTTTTTCACTTGTAAATATTTATATGAAATATTTGATTTTAATTGTAATGAGCACGTGCTGCTTAGCAATGACAAATTCAACATTACACAGAACTAGCAAGATCAAAAGCAAACAGGCCAGCGATTAACCGTTATAAAACAAAAACAATTATTAACATATGATATTTGGTGTATGTATATTGTAAATAAAGGGAAAGTGTTGCATTTTAGTAAACATTCAAATTAAGGTTTTGGCCAGAAAATGCGGTCATTTTACCCTTAGTGCAGTGTCGACATCGTCGCAATCTCCTATAGCGAATCGCTCTAAAAGTAAAAAAAAAATCGCCAAGTCGTTTTCAAAGCGACTTTTAAGCGACACTATTAATTGATTAATTAGTGGAATGAGTTGAACTGAAGCTGGTGAAAGAGCCCTTAAAAATTTTTGCAACAAATATGATAAATTTGAATTTTATTGAAAGCATTTGCTGTGTGGGTTATTACCCACCCACAAAAATTCGAGTGGATATAACTACCCACCATACCCACATTATTTGCCGGGCCTGCCTAGGGGTCATGTATTTCTTGAGATAAACTATAACAGAAATTTTTTTTCTATATTTTGTAATTTTTGTATGGGGACCTTTAAGGTAGACCCCTCTACATACAATAAATGCAATTTTTTCACGTCGAAAAAAGCAAAAAACTGACACTTATCTCGTACCGTAGTTATCATAAACCATTGAAATCAGTATTACATAATAGTATATGTCATTATTGATGCACCAAATAATGACATTGTAAATATTAAATAAACAGAATGTTTTTTATGCAAATTTTGTATTGTATTTCTTTCACAAAAATCTCTCTTATTCTTCGTTTTAAGACGTTTCAATTATGTACTGTATACACGCTATACTGTGATTAATCTTTTTATTAATTTTTCCTTGTTTTTGTCTATTCCATTTTGAAACACTTAGGAAATTTAAATATAAAAAATATTTGTTAAAAAAAGTCTTTAAACTATGAAGCAACAAAAAGTTTATTAATTTAAGTTGTTTAGTGTAAATTATTACTATTATTCCTGAAAGTTTATGCCCAATTTTTAAATATTTTTTGTCTTATTAGTTTTCTAAATTTACATTTTTGTTCTACAGCATTAAAAAAATTTTTTTTGCAAGCAAGTTTTTTATATCCTAATGTTTGCCTCTTGTTTTTTTTTACAAATTTCAACAGCTACATTTCCCACGCACCAATGCTGACATTTCTATCGAAGGATGTGTTCCAGGATATACCATCAAGCATAAAAATAATGTAAGTTCAAACTGTTTGGCGAAAACTACACTCAAAATTATTGTGTCAGCAGCTGCAGGTAACAACGTGAATAATATTCAATTACTTGTCGTCAGCATAGATTTTTCTGTGGGCAGAAAAAAATTATTCCAAATAAACTGAAAGCAGCATAAAAAGTAGAATAAAAATAATGAAATCGCCATGTTCAAAGTTATAAAAAAGTTGCACTTCTCTATAAAAAAATAAACTTTTCTAAAAAAAGTTACTAAAATAAACTTAAAAAAATAATTTGAATAATTTCCTTAGCTTGATATATAATGAAACCCGAAACGAATGCAAAAAAAAAAGAAAAAAGAAAAACAAAGACAAGACTCGTTTCCAGCAGAATTAAATAAATTTACAGGAAAATATCGTCCATCAAATATTTATGACTGCCATAAAGGCATTTATGAAGGAAGTTTGAAGTCTTTTTAAAAACATTTTGATTTCATAACAAAACTTAACTATAACTTTTTTAAGAAAATTTCATTGATCTATCTTATTGAATGTTTTATAATTAAAATAATATCAATTTTTGCTTACTTGCCATAAACAAATTTTTTGATTTTGGTCCATGGAATGAGTGTTGTTTTTCCCACAGGAGACAAAAAAATTATTTAAATGAGTTATGCAGAAACCATGAGTTAAGCGAAGTGATTCCAAAGAATTGTCCAAAAACACTTCGCTCTAAGGTTCAGAAAATATTTCATAGATAAAATGTATTTTAAAGCCTTCAAGATTAAAACATTTTGCACTTGGCTTGTTATTGTATAGTTAAAGATAATTTCATTTATTTTCTGTCTCATGCAATCAAACATTTATTCAAAAATGTATGCAGAAATTTATGTTAAACTCAAATAAAACGCAACATTCCTAAAAAAAGAATTTGCTATACATAACAACGACTTGCATATTTGAGTAAGGCAAAAATATTGGAGCAGTATTTGGAAATAAAACACATATTTTAAAATTAGTCCGAAGCTTTGAACAGTAAACACAACCGATTTGAGGCAGTGTTTTGATTTCATTTAGTCAAAAATCCTAAAAGTATATGTGTAAAAATTACGATTTCATACACTTTATCCTCCCAAAATAACCCTTAAATCGAACCAAAATGTTTATCAGAATCAAGTTCTTATTTTATTATTAGATGTTATTGACAAAAGTGTTGGAAGCTTATTTATATACTTACATGAAATGAAACATAAATAAATTATTACTACAAAAAATACAATTTATTGCATAAAAGTACATTTGTATTTCAAATAAATTATATTTTAGAACTACTTCATTTACCAAAAAAAAAAAGTTGTTCTGTTTTCTTGAAAATATTCTTATTTCATCAGAATTAAATATTAAATATATTTTCATATTTTGATATAAGTTAGATTTGCAAAAAGAATGTAAATTTTTATACACTCATCATGTTTCTTATTTTGTATTCTTTAATATGTGGCAAATAATGCTTTTAAAAGAAATCCTTTACATGATATTAGTCACATAAAAGTTTTAAAAATTTTACTTCTTGTTTGGTAACAATATTATAAAAATTAATTAAATTAAATTGCAAATGAAGCTGAGTAAAATTTTAATCCGAAGTAATGTAAAGACTTTTAATCAGCTCCCGCTCTTCTGAGTTATCTTTGCTATGAGTTTATTATTTTAAAATATTCGGATCGTATGCGCATAAAATATTCACTCTTCTTTGAACTCCTAAACTGCTTTCCTCGTTCGTGTCTTTGTATGCTGAGAAATTTTAAAAGAGCGACATCGCACAGTGCGGCGACTCCATACAAACGATGGACAGAAATAGAATGAGTACTCCTATGATAATTAAAGTTTTTGAGCTTCGTTAGTTTAAGCCAGAGCTGTAAAAGAATGCATTTAATTTGATTTTATTCACAAAAAAGTGAATCAGTGAACAACGAAATAAGAGTGCATTCAATGAATGCAAACTTGATTTATAAATAAAATTTTTAATGCACATTTATTTCTATTTCTAGAAAATGATTAACTATTCATTTCAATTATTCATTATCGTTATTCAAAATAATGAATAATTTTTTTATTCATTTGAATGCTATTCACAAAGAATGCAATTCACAAAGAATTTCAGAATTTTCAGTTACTCTTTTTTATTCATTATTAATTTTTTTATTCGTCATTAATTTTTTATTCATTATTATTTTGTTATTCATTAATAATTTTTTATTCATTATTCTGTTTTTATTCATTATTCATTCTTTATTCGTTATTAATTTTTTATTCATTATTATTTTGTTATTCATTATTAATTTTTTATTCATTATTCTTTTGTTATTCATTATTCTTTTGTTATTTATTATTCTATTTTTATTCATTTTTCATTTTCTATTAATTATTAATTTTTTACTCATATATAATTTTTTATTCATTAATCATATTTTAATCATTATTAATTATTATTTTTTTATTCATTAATCATTTGTTATTCCTTATTAATTTGCTCTTAATTTCTTATTTATGGCTTGTGACTAAAATGAATAAAAAACGAAAAAGGAATAACAAATGAAAAATGAATAAGAAATTAATAATGAATAAAAACTAAATAATGAATAAGAAATGAATAATGACTAAAAATGTATAATGAATAAAAATTTAAAAAGGAATGAATAAAGAATAATGAATAACAAATGAATAATGAATAAAAAATTAGTAATGAATAAAAAATGAATAATAAATAACGAATAAAAATGATTAATGAATAAAAACAGAATACCTGAACATTCTGAAATTCTTTTTGAATAGCATTCAAATTAATAATAAATAATTCATTATTCTGAATAACGAAAATGAATAATTAAAATGAATAATTAATAATTTTTTTATAAATGAATGTGAATTAAGAATTTTATTTATAAATCAATTTTGCATTCATTGAATGCATTCTTATGTAGTTATTCAGTTGTACTAAAAATTCTGAATATGAATGCCGATTTTACAGCTTTTACAGCTTAAGCTAATGAAGAAAAATTTTTAAGATGCTCAGAAATTTGTTCAAAAGACTAGAAAAGTAAAGTTATATATGTTTGCTGAAAATTGTTGAAATCAGCGGTTCGCTAGAGGTACTTCCCCCGGACCTATATTCATTTTTCATCTGATTTTGTATGGGAGGCAACTCGGTCAGAAAGGTAGACAAATATAAAAATAGATGTATATTGGAAATGATTTAAATCGATTTGACCCTTGGGGTAGCTCCTTTGGACATATAAAATTTGTTTTTCAAGATTTTGAATTGGGAGATAAAAAAAATTATAGCCTACTTTCAGGTGCACTTTACTTAAATCGTAGTTGCGGAAATCAAAATTCTAAAGCGTTAATAAGTAAAATATTTTGGTCATGGGCAATGAACAAATAATCAAATGTATTCTAAATTATATAAATTTTTATAAACAAATTATTGTATTTACAAATATTCTTTTATGAACTTCATTCCGAATCATCGCTATTATAGCTTCTTATATCAATCCCGAGATCCCGGGATCTCAGACTTGTTCCAGTCCCGAAAGACCCGGGGTTATAAGGCCTAAGATCCCGGGATTTTTGGGATCCCGGCATTGGCTTCAAATTGCAAAAATGCAACATTTTAATTTGACATTCGAGTAAAATCTTTTAAAAAAGTTTGAACTTACCTCAAATGTTCGAAAATGAAATAAAAATATATTTAAATGGTGGCACTCGCGGTAATCTGCTAAAAAGTAGCTATATAATTATTTGGTAACAATTCCGCCTACTAGTGTTGAGTCCGAGAGACGGAAATTTCTTCGGCTGGAAATTTTGTGACCAAGATTTGGTCAAGCCTGGGTGACGACACCTCAGTATTTTTAAGAGCATATTTTCAAAGACAATCAGGCTAACTAACCGTTCGAAAACTTCAGTGATCTCAAAAAATGTACCTTTTTCATGTTAGTATTATTATGTCAAAAAATATGAATTTAATATATTATGCTGTAGATACGCCAATGTGCAAATTAATGTGGACAAATCAGTTTTTACTCAAAAAATGTGTTTTATTCATGAAAAAGAAAAAATATTTAGAAAACATTGCAGATTAATATTTTATGTGTCCACCTTTAGCTTTGAGAACCATTTTAATGCGTTTAGGCATGAATTTTATAAGCGATTTACAGTCAACGAATTTTGGGATCCCTATACGATACTTCAATAACTGACTCAATCAACTTGATTTTGGTTGGGAAATCCATCTTTCTGAGCCTAGTTTTACATTTAGACCACAAATTATCAATTGGTTTGGGGTCAGGTGAACTACCAGACCAATCAAAAACTGTAATGTTTGTTTTCAATTTAAAATTTTCTAACTATTTTGGGTTCATGACAAGGTGTCATGAATGAAGGAATCATTCTTTCTTGCAACACCATTAAATATTTTTGGCTGTTCATCATGCCTGTTATGGGTACTAATGATCCTTCACCAGAAAACGAGAAGCAGCCACAAAATATTTGTTTCACGGGATGTTTGACTGACTGTTAAATGTGAGCTGCTGAAAGTGGTTCCCTATCAGACCGTTGAACAAACTGGTGGCGCATGACCTACACGAAAAAATGACTTTCACAGGAAAAGAAAACCTTCTTCCAATCATATTGAGTCCAATCCTTGTACTTCTTAGCCCAAGCAATCCTCTTCTTTTTCATTGCGGCAGTCAAGAGTTGTTTCTTTACGAGTTTCCGAGCCCTTCGACCAACTTCTAGTAAACGACGCCGTATTGTTGAGGTATGCACACTCCTTCCAGCAACAGCTAGGTCTTTCTGTAAGTCATCACTGGTCTTTATAAAATTTATTTTACTGTTTCTTCATAACAGAGCATCTTATTTTTTGTGGTGTTTCTTTTACGGCCACATTTACCCTTTCTCTGAGGCAAAATTGAACTAGTTTCCCTGTAAGACTTAATCAGCTTGTTTACTGCTTTTTTGGAAATGCCACATTCTTCTGCAATCTGTTTTTGTGTCATTTTAGAATGTTTAAATAGCGTAATTACTTTTGAACGTATCGCTGCTGCTATATCCATTTTTCAAACCCACCCGAACTGTTTCTTTTAATTCAATAAATAAGTCAAAAATGTTATATGTAACCACTAACAAGCAAAATGTTAAAAATTTTGTGATCAAACTTCCTGAGTCATATAAACAAGTGCACGTTTTGAGATCAACTAAAAGTTTACAAAAAAGTTTCGTATTGAACCATTAAGTAGCGTTGCCATACCCGAATTCTGTGTTTTTTTTCCTTTGGGCTATTTTATACTAAAAAAATATCTTAACTTACATAGCTTGCACAAGAATTCCTTTTTTTTTTTGTTAAGAAAAATATACTTTT
This sequence comes from Dichetophora obliterata, assembly GCA_963920525.1. NCBI lineage: Eukaryota > Metazoa > Arthropoda > Insecta > Diptera > Sciomyzidae > Dichetophora > Dichetophora obliterata. Next base: position 52,719,006 of record OY986435.1, read on the forward strand.
GTCAAATCCCGGGATTAGTGCCGGGATCCCGAAATTGCTTTTGAGTCCCGAAATTGGAAGCCCTAATCGCTATACACTAGGGATGCCCAAAATACATCGATGCATGGAAAAACATCGATGTATTTGTTCGATGCATCAAAAAACTCCGATGTTTTTTTACACCAATGCTAAGTCGACGTTTATTTTTTTCGATGTATTGAAGTTTCGATGTAATTTTTCGATGTATCGAAAAATTTTTCGTATTCAGCAATATACAATTCGCTATTAACATACTAAAAAAGATTAGTTTACTCGAGGTGTGTTTAATGCGCGCAAGAGAATATATTTTGCAACCTTGCGTTTGCAGTAACTGTCAAACGTTTCTTATATTTTCTTTCTCATTTCTTGTAAGCTGCTTGTTAAAAAGTTCGCGATTTTCCCTGTTAATAAAGGTCAACTGAATTGTGTTTAAGTTTTTACTGAATTTTTTGAATGTGGTAGTCAACCGTTTTAGAAATATGGTACCGCTCAAAAGGAGCAACATCTAGCAATATTTCAAGAAAGTAGATGCAAATACAGGCAGGTGTAAAATTTGCCAGAAAAGTATTCAGACTTCCGGAAATAAAAGCAACATGATGTGTCATATACGAAATGCACATAAAGCAGTTAATTTGGATAGAACAAACAAATCATCAACTACTGAGAACAATTCAACAAAAGCATTCACTTCAAAAGATTTCACTTCAAAAGACTCATATGCGAGTTATTCTGAAAATCCAGATATATTAAATGAAAATTCTAATAGCCATTCAACTGAGCCTACGGAAGATTCCGAAGGAGAAATCATTGAATCCAGTTTAGTTTTACCATTAATTTACCAAAAAATAATCCAGTCGACTTTTGCTAACATATACTCTTCCTCAGATGGTGCAAAAGCCAGAAAAATAAACAATTCCTTTTTATATATGATCTGTAAAGACAATGAACCATTCAGTGTAGTAGAGAATGAAGGTTTCAAACATTTGATGAAAGTGACTGCGCCCCATTACAAAATGCCAGGTAGGACTACAGTGACCAGATGGATGGACGAAAAATATGATGCACTATCAAACACTTTAAAGCAAACCTTGACTGTAATAGAACATATCACACTTACTACAGATATTTGGTCAGACTTCATGCAAATGCGTAGCTTTTTGGGCGTGACAGCGCATTTTGCAACTGGTATTGAGATGCACACAGTGACGCTAGGTGTATATAAGATGGAGGAAAGGCACACCTCAGATTATATTTGTGAAATGATGCTTAAGACTTGTGAAGAATGGAACATAGACCGAAATGCAATTTCGGCGGTCGTGACCGACAATGTAGCGAATATGGTCAAAGCTGTGGATTTAGCTTTTGGGAAGAAAAAGCATATGTCATGCTTTGCCCACACGCTTCATTTGGTAGCTCAGTCCATTCTTCAATCATCTGAAAATTATTTCAAAAATAAAATCCGTTGTAGCCTGGTTCAAAAGAAGCTGTGTCGCTAACGATGAGTTAAGGAAAGCAACTAATCCTGGTACAAAATTAATTCAAGATGTTCCCACTCGGTGGAACAGCACATACTACATGCTGCAGAGATTCTTAGAACTCCGAAAAATTGTCAATGATATTGTAAACCGCCACAAAACTGCACCACCAATGCTCAGTGGATTTGAGCTCAACATTGTTTCTTCAATTCTGCACATACTGCGTCCATTAGAAGCTGCTACTAAAGAAATCTTAGGTGAAAAATATTCCACAAGTAGTAAAGTTATTTCTCTAGTACGCTGCATGACATCGAAAATTAAAAATCTAACTCTTGATGAGCCATTGGCTATTGAAATTCAAAACGTCATTTTAAAAGAGATTGAAAAAAGAATGGGTGGAATTGAATATGCCGCTCCATTCGCAATTGCCACAGTTTTGGACCCACGTTTCAAAAAGATGCATTTCATAGATTCCTTGGCTTGTTCAAGTGCAATTACACAAATCAAAGATCTCATAGCAGTTTCGGTTGGCAAAGAAGAATCAATTTCTACTGGTTAGGAGTCTGATCATTCTGAAATAAACAACGAAAATTTAAATTTATGGAGTGATCATCACAAACTGGTTAACAAAAACTGGAAACCTTGTAAAACTAGAGATATTCTATATGATGAATTGTCAATTTATTTAAAAAGTCCCGTAGGGCGCTTAAACGAAAATACCTTGGAGATATAGAAGGACTGGAAGTCTCAGCTCCCAGTTTTGCATAAATTGGCAATAAAATATTTGTCAGTTATAGCAACTTCAGTTCCCTCGGACAGACTCTTTTCCAAAGCTGTTATTTGAAAATATAAAAACACACATTTTTGTTTTTGTTTTTAAACTGAGCTAGAGAAAATATGAGAAATATGGATGTTTTTATGCGATACATCGATGTTTTTAAGCGATACATCGAAAAAAATATAGTGATGTTTTCATTCCATGCGATATTTCAAAATGTATCGATGTATAATTTCGACGATTTCAAGAAAAACATCGATGTTATTTTTCGATGGGCATCTCTACTATACACTTTATGTTTGAAACTGCAACTATTATAAAATGATTTCCTATTTTCCGGGTCAATTTAATAAAAATCAGTTTATTGTTTAAAATTATAAAAATAAGCTTTGATTATTTATATATATAGTTTCACTTTTTTTTCATCTTTTTTGACACAAAATGATAAAAAAATACGAAAAAAAAATTTCGAGAAAGGTAATTTTGCTAGGTTTTGTTTTTGAAGTGAAAACTTCTTTAGGCGCGTTGAAAGATTTTGTTTGAGGGTAAATCTTTGGTTTGCGTCATTGTCTTTTTCCGAGTGACTCTCGTCATCAATACAGACAGCAAAGATAACAAGATAGGAAACTTAGGAAACATAAGCAAGCAACCATCAATAAGTTCCTCTGCTGACGCATCGTTCTTTCCCCTCCCTTTGCTCTGCTGCGAAACATAAGCTGCATTCCCATGGCACTATATCAGATCAAATCTCAGTAAAACAACATTATTTCAACTTTATATCAATTTGTCATCAGAGTCTTGAAACAGCTGTCTTAAGAACAAAAACAAAAGAAAACAACAATACCAAAACGCCCATTGAGCAGTGAAACGTCAAAATAGGAAAATGAATAGTTATTTAGGTTTGCCAACTATGTTCGTTTTGATAAAAAATGCTTGAAACTTGGCAGCATTTTAAGATCAGAAACAGAGCCAGAAATCGAGCTGGTTTTAATTTTTGTTTTTGTTTTGTGAATAAAATAGAGCCGCGCTCTAGATCAACGACCACGGGAATGCAGCTATTGAATGTTACTGTTTTTATGTAGAGCTAGCTGTAGTTATGTAGTTATGTAAAGCCAGCTGTAGGCTAAAATAAAATATATTTAAAATTTTTGATATTAGCTTTTTGTTTGACTGGCCGTGAAGTCTCTTTTTTAATGCCTCCATGAGATCTTGCTACCAGGCAAACAAAAAACATAGCAACCAAAGTGCTGTTTATTTTCCGCCACCAATTCGGTTCATCCCCTCTAACGTTGCGCAACTGATGTGATACTGCTCTTCTCTGTTCATCGTTGTAGCAGATTTGCTTGGTAATTGTTGTTGTTAATGTATTTTAGTTCAGCTACAGATCTACATATACATTGACAGAAAAATAGTAAATATTCTTCATGATTTCTTTATGAAGGAACGATTTGTCAGCAGACAAACTTATTGATGGTTGCTTGCTGCCATAGTAGAATTAGACAAGGTAGGGCTGAATGTGTTCTCTTTCTAAGTGACCATAACTGTCAAACTCATCCATTTTGATATATTTGCCAATTCTTGCTTTCATGTTGCATTCTCATTGGTTGCAGATTTTGTATGAAATGTCAACTTCATTTTGATAGTTTCGGTCACCGGCTCTCCGCCCTAACACTACCTTGTTTAATTTTGCCGTGCTTGCTGCATTTGCTGAGCGCCTGGTAGCCAATATTCAAGAACGTGTATTTGAGCTTCATGACCAACATAAAACATTTGTAGTTTTATAAATGTCGCCAGCATATTGTCTGACTGGAACCATGGTATAATAAATAATAGGTAGGAGTGACATTTCGTGTTTCAACCATCGAATGTCAAGCAAAAGAAAACAAAATAGAGAACGTGTGTCACACACATTGGCCGCATTCAGGGGAGTCATCTGCTGTGAATGGATCATTTAATTGCAAAGGTTTCTCACTCAAAAAAAAACAGTTGCCAACTATTGACTCCGCTGAAAGCTGCCAATGTGTGTGACACACGCACTTTATATAGTTTTCTTTTGTTTGCAATTGCAGCTCGTGAGAAAATAAGTAGTTGTCAAGGCTACCTAATAATAATTTTATCATAAATTTTTTGTTTTTTATTTTAGCTACCATAAGCCTAAAGTATCTTTTTTAAAAATATAATGCAATGATTAATGACGCAAACAGTGAATATCATGTAAATAAAATTCAAGGAAATGTATGTAAATACAAATTTTATGAATATGTATATTATTATGTATTTTAAGTGTATAGTAATTATTTCAATAAGTTTATTTTATATTTTAGTTTATGTTTTACTTTGTTTTTTTGTATTAAAACCCATAATTTAAAATATAATGAAGTGATAAAATATGAAAATAATGTGCATTAATGATGAACCGGATGTACGGATGAACCGAATCGGGGCAGAAAATAAACTGCACTTTGCTTGCTATGCTTTCTGTTTTCCTTGTAGCAAGATCTCAAATGCAGGCATTAAAAGAGACTTCAAGACCGATTAAACAAAATATCATATATAAAAATAAGTAAATTTATTTTATTTTAGCTACAGCTCTACATATACATTGAAAGAAAAAAAATTAAATATCCTTTTTGAGGATTATTTTTCATTCAATAGTGCTCCCTTTATTTTAATTTTATATCAACAATATTCAATTTAAATGTTATAATATAGTTTGGTGTAATTATAAAATAAAAATGCTATCTGAATAAAAAATATTTTGAAAGCAATAATCAAAGGTTGAGGGGGTGAAAATATAAAATTTTTTTCCGATTAGCATGAAAAATTTTATATAGCAGTAAGGCGGTCCGTGGCAGGACAAAGTCTAGCAGGGAATACTAATATTTTACATACATGTTTTCGCTTCGATCGGCAGTCCCCTCACTGCTATACTTTTTTTTTTTTAAAAACTTTAAAATGAAATTTTCCATACAACTGCTCACAAAAACTAATAATGGTAAAAACTTCATTACTTTTGTTTTTGTGAAAAGGGGCAAATACAATTTTGGAAAAAATAGTATATGCAATTATGCATCAAACAAAAAAAAAAAAAAAAAATATTAGAAAAATCGAAGAGTCCGACTTTTTTTCAGCGTTTTTAACTTTAGTAATTTTTTGTGCATTATTTTCATAAGAAATTGACCAAATTTCACAAAAACCAATCTTATAAAATACGTCATAACTTGTTTTTATAAAAACGTTCAAATAAACTTTGGAAACTGAAAACAGATACATTTCTCAAGAAAATATTTAAAATTTATAGAAATCGCTGAGACCGTTTTTTTTAACCTGTAAAAAATGGTAATTTTTGAGTTTTAAAGTTTCTATTACAGGTTGAAGTAAATTCTTTTGCAAAATATTGTGGTCAATTGAATAATATTTGTGAGGAGAAGTGTAATTTTTCTCTTCAATTGAAAGTTTGCGTACCCTGCTTTTAATTCTTCAAAATATTTACACATTGTAAAATCCCGTCAGAACCTAAATCCCTTTCTCTTTTTTTGAGGTTAAAAATCTAGCAAAAATGATAAAATCAGCAAAATCACATCACTGCTTTACGGAATAGCAATAAAATTTCGGATAGTTTTTTGCCATCATCGCGGCTTTGTGTTGCTGCTGAACGTATATTTGACAGCTGTAAAATGCTCTAAAAAAATCGATACAGCAATGCTTGAAGGCATTTGAAATATTTAATTTAGAGATATCTCTCACAAGCAAAATATAAGTTCAGATATTAACATTTTTCTTTTTCAGACGCATTATTAACAGTGGCTTAATAAAAGTGCCAGATTTGATACATTTACCAACTGAAAATATACTACAAATGATGTGAGTTTCTTTGTTTCGTTTTCTTTAGAGAATTGTCGTTCTTTACATTAATTTTCACCATTTTTATTTTCACCAGAGATCTCGATAACAATCATATAACTCGAATTGATAAGAAATCTATAAGAATTAAGACTGACCAATTGTGAGTTAACGTTAATTAAACTCATAACTGCTATTTTAAAAATACTTATTAGTTTTTTTAAATTCACAGAATTTTAGCAAATAATGATATAAGTTATATAGACGATTCAGCATTTTATGGTTCACAGATTGCAAAGCTGTAAGTATTTTATAATTATTCATAATAACTAAATTAATTATTTCATTATTATTATTCCTTATAAAAAGCATGTTATTTTCTTTGAAATATTTTTTTATCAAGGACCTTGAAGGAAAATCGTTTATTACGTGAACTCCATCCAAATGCATTCAGTGGCATGAGCATGATGCAAGAATTGTAAGTAATTTATTTACTAAATTGAATTTGATTAAAGAAAACACTGAAAAGTACTGATATGTGTATGTTCTTACCTTCTATACCAGAATTCGTTCATTTAAGTTTTAAATTATTTTGGTTTTTGGACTGACGTCTAGTCGCTAATCTAAGAAATTTTTTAAAATTTGACGATTAAGTTTTTAGACAAAAATGTAGTTGAATGCTCGCTAGAATTTCCACGATTATATTCAGTGTAAAAAACTAGCTTGTGCAGTGTTAAAATGATGGATTGGTCGGGTCAAAATTTGCACAGCTAAGTTACAATTAGTGATTTTTTATGTGGCTTCAATTGCTCACACTGTACGCGATGTAAAATATACTGATATCTCGGTAATTGGCGCAGATTGTATATTTTTATGTTCAGGGTTGCCTATATTCGACGGACCCATGTTCTTTTTAAAAAAATAAAAAAAAAAAAATAAAAATTTGGCGGTTGGCAATCTTAATCATTTAATTTGTTCCAAGTAGATTTGTTTACATCAATTTTTGAATATGATATCTCTCAAATGGCCGCCTCTGGCGTTGATTGTGCCGTTTTTGCAGCATTTTCCATCGTTTTCGCCAACATTTCGGCCGGAATAGCGGCTATTTCTTCACGAATGTTGTCCTTGAGCTCTTCTACGGTCCTTGGCTTGTTAACGTAAACCTTTGACTTCAAATATCCTCACAAGAAGAAGTCAGGCGGCGTCAAATCGGGCGAACGCGGTGGACAGTCCAAATCACCACTTTTCGACATCAAACGGCCCGGAAACAAATTCTTCAGAAAATCGATTGTTATGCGACTTGTGTGCGGTGGAGCGCCGTCTTGTTGAAACCAGAACTGCCTCATACGCTTTCGACGAATAAATGGCATCACAAAATTGGTCATCATGTCGCGATAACGCTCCTGGTTGATAGTAACAGCATGGCCATTTTCATTTTGGAAGAAAAACGGCCCAATGACCGTTTTCGCACTAACGCCGCACCAAACTGTGACTTTTTCGTCATGAAGAGGCACTTCTTGAATCTCCTGAGGATTTTCAGTGGCGTAAATACGGCAATTTTGCTTATTTACGGTCCCATTCAATGTGAAATGGGCTTCATCGGACATGATAATTTTGTTCCAAAATTCCTCGTCATCTTCGGCCATTTCGAAGACTCTTTCAGAGCGCTCGCGTGGCATGTATTGTTCCATGGTAAAAATTTGCTTGGACTGACGCTTCAAACGTGGTATGTCATTAAGCGATCTGACATCTCTGTCAAAAGTTATGGCGTTGCCAGATGGGTCCGTCGAATATGGGCAACCCTGTATAGGACAAAGGACATTGAGGTTTTAATCGTCGGGCATGCTTTCCGCGAACCATACTGTGCTGACGAGTTGATACATACTAGGGTGGTTACAAGAAATCACTTTTTACAGTTCCCCCCTAAAATGTGCCAATAGACTAGAAAATATGATTTACAAAGTTTAAGCCCAATCCGATAATGCTAACACGTGCCGGATTGAGGTTCAAGTTTGCAAAGTAAAGTAATAAACCTTAAATTTAAAAAAAATACTAAAAATTAACGAGTCAACTTATTCCAAGTTTTAAAGTGTGAGTTTATTGAGTACATAAACAAAAGTATTTAAGGTAAAAAAGAGGTTGATCAACCAATAGTTGTAGCTTTGGTGTCGATTTTAATTTTTAGTTACTTTTTGAAAAAAAGCCAAGTTGGCTTATTTTACTTTTTCTAATTTTTCGACTCTTAAAAAAATTTTTTAAAAATTTGTTCTGTAGAAATCTCATTTGTAGCAAAATTGTGAAGATTTATTGCCCAGAAACTATAAAATAGGTTGAGGGGTTCACAAGATACACGCCTTCTAACATGCGTAATTGAAATTTTTTATGTCAACTCGTAGTGTCCGTCTGTCCGCGTGTCTGAAAGGCGTATCTTGTGAACCCCTCAACCTATTTTACAGTTTCTGGGCAATAAATCTTCACAATTTTGCTACAAATGAGATTTCCACAGAACAAATTTTTAGAAAATTTTTTTAAGAGTCGAAAAATTAGAAAAAGTAAAATAAGCCAACTTGGCTTTTTTTCAAAAAGTAACTAAAAATTAAAATCGACACCAAAGCTACAACTATTGGTTGATCAACCTCTTTTTTACCTTAAATACTTTTGTTTATGTACTCAATAAACTCACACTTTAAAACTTGGAATAAGTTGACTCGTTAATTTTTAGTATTTTTTTTAAATTTAAAGTTTATTACTTTACTTTGCAAACTTGAACCTCAATCCGGCACGTGTTAGCATTATCGGATTGGGCTTAAACTTTGTAAATCATATTTTCTAGTCTATTGGCACATTTTAGGGGGGTACTGCGAAAGATAGTAACAAAAAAAAAAAATTCCCATACAACTTGTAACCACCCTAATACATACACTTTATCAATCCTTGAACTCGAACCTCATCATGGGTTGTAGAATTTCCATTCGATCTCTACCAGATCTCCAATTTTTATCATTACATTGCCCAATGGTTAGAGGCAAAAATTCAAATTTTGAACTTTAGATTTTTCAAAATATTTATGTACAATTCTATTCCTAACATTTTGGTGACATTAACGAGGAAAAAAACGCCAGGTAGCAAAAATGGGGAAAATTGGGCTTCATGTAAATAAGCCCAAACCAAATGCCAGCGGTAACATTAATAATACTACTAGCTGTAATAACAGGCATAAATTTAAATTTCTTGAAGCATTTACATTCATTTTAATAACACTTTCCGCCGAGTTTGAGGTTGATGCTGCGTGGTTTCGCGCATTTTTTCTTAAAACAAGTGACATATTTTGGAAAACTATTAGTGGTCTATTAAAGGGCTAATGAAAATGTCTGCTGTACTTCACATATTATTGGCGTATTCTTCGGAAATAATAGCAGCTACAGTTGTGTTTTTCTAGGATGTCTGAGTTGAAATGTATGGGAAGCGTGCAATAAATTGAATAAAACAGATCGAAGAAAAGATTCAAGAAAACATAATATACAGTAGCTCACACCGAAAGTCGGGCAGGCATTTCTTAGCACTTTCGCATTGGTTTCAGAAATGAAAATGTAAGAAGAAACTTGGAGTAAATATTTTTTCAAAACGTTTTTTATTGGTGAGAAAAATTAAACAGAAACATAGTTAAAAACATCAGAGCATCTATACATCTGAATTCTTTGATTAAACGTTCGAGGTTTTTCGCCGTGATCGATCATTGACATCAACTGGCTTAACAAGAGGTGGTGGTGTCTTAATTGCTATCCGTGCAGTTTATCGTTGTCAGCAGATATCATTGCTAAACACATCCGATCTCTTGGAACAAATATGCGTTCGTGTAGATTGCCCTTGGGATGGTGATGGTTCTAACTATATTAAAAGTATATATATATTTCTATCTTATATTCCACCTTGCTCTTCAAGTAAAGTTTATTCTATGCACTTTATTAATATTTTGAACGTAATTGATAGGCTCAAAGATAATGAATACCCAATTGTATTGGGTGATTTCAACTTAAGCAGTGTAAATTGGACTTATTCTAAGGATCCTTTAAGTATGATTCCGAACTCGATGTGCAACAATGTGGAAATCGATTTTTTAGACTCTATATATTCCTTGGGTCTGATTCAAATAAACTCTGTCACAAATAGCTTGAACAAAATCTTAAATCTTATTTTTGTTGATAACTAGCTGAAACCCGGCGCGTTGCTGCCACTCTCCCTATTCAAACGCCCATAAAATGTTATCAGTTAAACAGCATGTCTAAATTGAGGTCAAATACTGAATTCTGAGACTGTGCGACCTATATCCACAAAGCTATTCGATATAACAAATTTGGGTTGTATAGGAAGTGCCACTCCCTCTTCATCACCGCTAATAGAATGTAATCAATTAAACTGGATGTCTACATGGCGGTCGAATACCGAATTCCAAAACTGTGCGACATATAACTCCAAAGCTATTCGATAGCACAAATTTTGATTGTATGGGAGGTGCCACTCTCCTTTTCCCTACGCCCATAAAATTTTAGCAATGAAACTGCATGAGTACATTGAGGTCGAATACTGAATTTTGTGGCTGAGTTACCTATAACTCCAAATCTATTCGATATCGCAAATTTGGGTTAAATTGGAGGTGTCACGCCTCCCCGACAAACTCTAAAAAATTTTATCAGTAAATCTGCAAGCGTATATTTTGGTCGAATACTGAGTTCCGACGCTGTGCGACCTTGAACTACAAAGCTATTCGATATCACAAATTTTCGTTGTATGGGAGGTGCCACTTCGCCTTGATCAACGCTCATAAAATGTAATCAATGAAACTGCATGTGTACATTGAGGTCCAATACTGAATTCCAAAGCTGTGAGACCTATAACCCCAATGCTATTTGATATCTCTTATTTGGGTTAAATAGGAGGTTTCACGCCCCCTTGTCGTACGCCCATAAAATGTAATTAATGAAACTGCATGTATAAATTGGGGCCGAATACTGAATTCTGACGCTGATATTCAATATCGCAAATTTACGTTAAATGGGAGGTGCCACGCCCCTCTTACCAATGAACATAGATTGAATCAATGAAACTGCATGTGTATATTGAGGTCGAATACTGAATTTCGGCGTTGTACGACTTATAACTCTAAAACTATTTGATAGCACAAAGTTGAGTTGTATGGGAAGTGCCACTCCCCTTTGCCCTACGACGACAAAATGTAAGTATTGAAAATGCATGTATAAATTTAGGTCGAATACCGAATTCTTACGGTGTCAACCTATAACTTCAAAGCAATACGATATCGCAAATTTGGGTTGTAAGGAAGATGTCACGCCTCCCTGTCCAACGCCCATAAAATAAAACCATTGAAACTGCATGTGTAAATTGAGGTAAAAAACTGAATTCCAAAGATGAATTCCTATAACTTCAAAGCTATTCGATATCACAAATTTGGGTTGTATCGGAGGTGCCCCTCCCCCTTGTCCACTCCCATAAAATTTCATCACAGAAACGGTACGTCTAAATTGTGGTCGAATACCGAATTTCTAAGCTGTGCGACCCATAACTCTAACTAAAGCTATTCGATAACAACAATTTTTTATTTATATGTGGGAGGTAAAAGGGGGTGTGGCATTGCCCCTTAAACCATCTCGTACTCAAAGCAAAAAGAACTTACAAAATTTGAGCTCAATCGGACCAATGGTTTCGAAGTATTTTGATATTTTCTTTAAAGTAGGCGTAGATGAATTGTGACCACGCACATTTTTTCAAAGTTAATTATAGTTATCATACGAACTTATTTACCAAATTTTAATTTCATACGACCAAAACCGTCTTAAATACAGCATTTTTATTGATTTGTGGGTGACAAAAGGGGGTGTGGTACAAAACCTGCAAAGATACACACATGCAATTTCTTATGTGCACCCTCCACACAGACCCCAATCACCCCTGAAAATTTCATTGAAATCGGGCAAGCCGTCTAGGAGGAGTATGCGAACAGGAAGTTTTGCCACTTAATTTTATATATATAGATATCAAAACAGTGGGCGCAAAAGTGGGCGTGGTCAATTTTTCTTTCAGTAAACACTTAAATTGGATTACTACGAACATTTGAAAAAAAAATTATCCAAATCGGTCCAGCCGTTTTCCGATTTTAGATAAATTGAAAAAAGTGGGCGCAAAAGTGGGCGTGGTCAATTTTTCTTTCCGACAAAACTTAAATTGGATTACTATGAACATTAAAAAAAAAATTATCCAAATCGGTCCAGCCGTTTTCCGATTTTAGATAAATAAAAAAAGTGGGCGCAAAGTGGGCGTGGTCAATTTTTCTTTCGGTAAAAACCTAAGTTGGACTATTACGAACATTTAAAAAAAAAAATTATCCAAATCGGTTCAGCCGTTCTCAACTGATGCAATTACCAACGAACGACATTTGATTTTTATTTATATAGATGAGCTAAATGCCAATTGTGTTGAATCGGATTTACTTCTTTCAAATAATAGTTTTCATCATAAAGCACTTTTAATGCAATTAGAAATTCTTATTAATGATACATCTGCCATAGAAGAAGATACTTTTGTTTTTGCATTTAAAAAAGCTGATTACACAGCGATATCTACATTTTTATCGAGTGTGGATTGGCGTCTGGGTTTTGGTGATATCTTGTCAGATAATTATGACTTTTTTATCGAAATTATAAATCAAGCATTTACTTGCTTTGTTCCTATTAAAAAGATAAGGAAAAGTTCTAAGCCGGAGTGGTTCAATAAAAGTCTTTCAAAATTAAAAAACCGTATGAACAAATTGTTCAAAAAAAGTAAAATAAATATATCTTTTCGTCAAAGCTATTTACAGGCGCGTAGTGAATACGCATCTCTTAAAGAATCGCTCTACAAATCTCACCTTAATAAGCTGGAGTCTGATATTAGAGAAAATCCGAAAAACTTTTGGAATTTCTTAAATAAAAAAAGGAACACGAAGGGTTTCCCTAAAAATATGTTTTTTAACGAAAAAACTGCAAGTAGCACTTCAGACGTCACAAATCTTTTTGCTGATTATTTTCAATCGAATTTTTTATTAGACGACGGAGACGACGTGAACTGCCCTTTTTATTATAATGACAACCCTATTATTGATATGGGTTCATTAGTTCTTTCTAATGATGATGTCTTACAAGATTTGCTCACTCTAGACATTAATAAAGGAACTGGTCCTGATAATATTCCCCCCCCATATTTCTAAAAAACTGCGCAGCTGTGCTAGCCCAGCCATTAACGCTTTTATTTAATTTATCTTTAAAGACAGGGCAGCTTTTGAATATTTGGAAAGAATCCATTATAGTCCCTATCCATAAGTCTGGCTCTAGGCAAAATATAGCGAACTACCGACCGATATCAAAATTGCCCTTGATCCCTAAACTATTTGAGTCAATTGTCAAAAAACACATTTATGCTAGAATTAAAAACTCTATCTCTGAATTCCAACACGGTTTTGTTAGTGGTAAATCTACTTCTACAAACCAAACACTGTTCTCTCACTTCATTAAAACTGAAATGGAAAAAGGCAATCAAATTGACGTCATTTTTTCTGATTTCGCCAAAGCCTTTGATAGAGTTCAGCACTCCATTATGGTTAAAAAACTTTCCCTAATGGGGTTTCATTCCTCTTTGTTATCCTGGCTGAGGAATTACCTTTCTGATAGATATCAAATTGTCCGTATTGGTAACTGCTACTCAAAATCTATAACCAACCATTCTGGTGTGCCCCAAGGAAGCCACCTTGGACCTCTATTGTTTGTCTTGTTCATCAACGATCTCCCAAACTTTTTACAGCATACTAACTGTTTGATGTATGCTGATGATGTTAAACTGTTTAATTCGGTTTCTTCACCTTCCGACCATCGACTTCTTCAAGTTGATTTAAACAATATGATTAAATGGTGTTCAGTTAATAGACTTTATTTAAATGTTGCCAAATGCAACATTATGTCTTTTTATATGAAAAAAGAACCAAATTTTTTTAATTACTCAATCGCAAATAGTGGTTTTTCACGTGTCGAGTCTACATCTGATCTGGGAATTCTATTTGGTAGAAAAATTTCTTTTTCCAACCATTACGATTTCATAATTACTAAGGCTAATGCAATGATGGGTTTTTGAGGCGTAATTCGAAGGAATTTAAGGATCCATATACCCTTAAAACGTTATTTCTATCTTTAGTAAGGTCTATCTTGGAATATAGATGTGTGATCTGGGATCCATATTACGAGGTAGATTCTTTGCGATTGGAAAGAATACAAAAACGTTTCACTCGTTACATAATGTTTAAATTAAATTGGATTTTTATGCCAACGTACGCATCCAGGTGTGCTCTGCTAGGTCTTAATACCTTAGCCTCCAGACGTAAATTTTTTCTTGTTATTTTTGTTCGCGATATAATTATGTCACATATAGACTGCGCGCCACTCCTCGCTCTTTTAATAATATATACGCCTGAGAGATATTTTAGACATAGAGATTTTTTTTACATTCCGTATCATAGGACAAACTATGGCCGTAATGATCCTATTAATAATATGTGCTTAGCGTTCAATTCCATTAGTGCTCAAATAGATCTCACTCTGAATAGACAAACTTTTAAACAAAATTTATTAAGAATTGTTTAAAATGAATTTACAAAAGTGTAATATTGTTTGATATAATTATGTTTACATTTTATTAGTTTTATATCATATTGCTTTTATAATTTATATGTTATTACTCAAACTGTTAAACGATTGTTGATAGTTAAAATAGAAATAAATAAAATAAATAAATAAAAAAAAGTATGATTTAAACTATCAAACATTTAGAATTTGTATTTAAATCATATAAAGTCAACATAATAAATATAGAGGTCATTTAGAAAAAACTTTAAATAAAAAAAAATTAGAACATAACGGTAAAACAAAATTAAATCAAACCAAAGCTTTAAAAACGAGCTCACATTGAAAGTCAGGCAGATAAGGAATTCAATGCAAAAACAAAAACTAAGAATTTAATATTTTTTGCCAATCCTTTTTCTTATATGACTGCCTGCAGCCTTTTTAAAATGGGTGCAAGCAAATTTTTAAAAACTTCAGCTCCAATCTTATTAAACTCTTCACTTAGGATACTTTTTTTAAGATTGGATATTTAGTTGCCCATCTCTGATACTGCACTCAGGGTTCAAGTTCATCTCATAGATGTTCTATAACATTTTAATCTGGGCCTTGTGAGGTTGTTTATATGACATTTGGACAAATATTATGTACACAATTCCTTACCAAGAGCGTCTTATGTTTCAGGTCATTGTCTTGGTAAGACTAAAAACTATCTGCAATTCCTTATTTACCCGCACTTTCTTTTACTTGCGCCATGAGAATGTCAAGGAACACATTTTTGTCCATTATACCTTCAATAAAATGAATCCTTCCAACATCAGACGCAGCCCCAAACCGTGACTGATCCTCTACCATTCTAAATCGTATGTTTACAATTTTTATTGCAAAATTCTTCATTCGGTTTTCGCTTTCCATCTGAACCATATAAATTAAATAAGCTCTCATCGGTAAGCAAAACCTGCACTAAAAGATTATTGTTTAAAAGTGCTAAAGATCCTTATGTTTTCTGTTTTATTAACCTTGCTCCAGAATAGAAAGTCTTTGGTCATCTGCTCATGCACGAAATTGGGGCGTTCTATTACATTTTTCTGCTACTCTTTGCTTTTTTCGTGCTACTCCTCAATTTAAACATTTATTTCTCAAAACTCTTCAAATTATTTCTAAGAGTACACTCTTTTTCAAATTGAGTTTTAACATGACCTCTAGTTTCAGAGAAGCTATTCCAACAGTAGTAAAAAGTTGTAAGCAGGAATAACGGTTTAAGGACCAAAATTTGCATTATTTTCTTTACTTGCCCGACTTTCAATGTGTGCTCGTTTGTATAGGTTTGTTTCGATTTAAATTTCTTTCACCGTTATGTTCTAATTTTTTAATTATGTTTCTGTTTAATTTTGTTCACCAAAAAATAACGTTTTGAAAAAAATATATATTGCAATATTTTTCATACATTTTCATTTCTGAAATCAATGCGAAAGTGCTAAGAAATGGCTGCCCGACTTTCGTTTGAGCCACTGTACATGTTATGTTTCATAGAGCAATGGACAACTCTGATTTCCAATTCATGTTTAAGGGAACGTGCAAGCACTAAAGAAAAAAATATCATTCTCTCGATAAGTTCGAGAAAAATGAGTTTTCTCATTTATTGCACTTCATAAGATTCCAGAAATTTCACCCAAATTTATGTTTCATTCAACTTCCAAATAAGCTGACAGTAATAATGATTCCGATAATACTAGTTATAATTCGGATGCTAGCATTGAATCACTATTTAATTATTCCATGGAATTAGAAACGCTTGATGATGAAGAAGCTCATAACTGTATGTTAAGTTAAACAGCACCTAGACTACTACATATGTTTTTATTTTAATAATTTTTTAAATTGACTTCAAGTGTTACGCCAATTACTCGGTTTTTATATGGTATCAAAGTAAATTTATAATTTTAGAAATTAAATATAAATTTCTTATTCCTTAAATATCCCTTTCGTTGATTTTGTACAATATATTGTAAAAAAAATTGTATATTTTAACTTCATCTGTTTTCGTAGCTATTGAAAGTTTTGCGAAAAAATAAACATTATTTTAAAATCAAGCATGCTTTGACTTTTTGAAATTCAAATTTGAGTGAGATACCGAGCATAGTTAGTTTTTTATTTCAAATTCAAAAACAGTCCTCTTTGCATTTGCGTGTTATAACAAGTGAGGAAAGAAAATAAATTATTTAAAGCAGGTAATTCAACAATATCTTTTTTTATTAAAATTTTAAATAAGAGCTTATATTCTATTTGTTACTTATTTAAAAAAAAATTTTAAAAAACGTTTAAAAAAAATTGTTTTACCAACTTAAAAATATTGTACATTATATTGTACAAATAACGCAAAAGCTAAGATCCAATATATTGTACATAAATAATTTGGTCAATATATTGCACAAAATACGTGAAGGGTTGCTAATTTTTCGAATATTTTTTCAGTAAATTATAGGATTTGCAGGATCTTTTTAACAATGAGTTTGCGTAAAAAGGGGATATTGCAAGAAGTCAAAGCAAGTTTTGGCAAGTTTGACAGTAAAAGAAATTTCTGATTTTTTGGAAAATATACAAGCGGACTTATCGGACTATGAGGATGACGAAAGTGAAACAAGGGAAGCAGCTGAAACCGGTACTGAAGGTGAAATTGAAGAGATTGATCCTGAGGACGAGATTCTTATAAATTCTTTTATAAGGCATAATAACACGAACGAACAAATTTTTGAGGAAAACTTTGATGAATTTCGAGATGGTTTCGATATTGTACATGAAAAGTCCGGTGAGCATGAATTAAATTTTATTAGCGATGCAAGTGAGCCGGTAGAAGTAGCTGAATCCGTAACAACATGTGAAAACTCTTTTCGGCCAGAATACGAAATTACGTTGAAAAAAGACATAAAATGGCGTAGATTAGAGTATGAACCGAATCCATTTCTGTTTGAACCCTGTGATGCTCCACAAGAAAACAATCTAAGAAAACCTTTTGAATATGTTAAGCAATTCTTTACCAACGAACTTTTTGAAAGTACTACATTTTTTACAAACTTGTATGCTACACAAAACACCATTGCAGGCTTTAAAAGTGCCACGAAGGAGGAGATTCAGGTTCTGATAGGCCTTCAAATCGCTATGGGAAGCATGCAATTACGCAGACTTTCTTTGTTTTGGGACCCAACATTGGGTGTTTCTCTTTTTAAAGAATCAATGACACTAAGGAGATTTAACCGGCTGAGAAAATGTCTTCATTTCATAGATAATTTGTCTATTCCTAATGGTTGTGATGACAAGTTCATAAAAGTACGTCCACTAATTAATACGATACGAAACCGATGCTTGAAAGAACCAGTGGAGCAGGATGTTTGCATCGATGAGCAAATAATTCCCTTTAAAGGAAGGCTTTCCTGTAAAGTTTATCATAAAGGAAAGCCAAACCCGTGGGGTATCAAAAATTATGTTTTATGTGGAAAATCTGGATTTCCGTATGACTTTGAACTATACCAAGGAAAACAAAGTAAAATTGATTCAGAAATCTTAGCAAAATATGGATTTTCAACAACAATAGTTTTGCACCTTATTAAAAGATTAACGAAGTCCGGCCATAACCTTTATTTTGATAACTTTTTTAACTCATACAATTTGCTTGAAATCCTTACGCAGTTAAGAATAAATGCTGCTGGAACCGCACGTATTAACAGATTTGGAACAGCATGTTTAAGTTCAGATAAAGAGTTGCAAAAAAGAGGACGTGGTGCAATGGATAGCTTAGTGAGCAATGATCACAAAATTTGCTTGATAAAGTGGCAGGATAGCAGAGCTATTCATATTGCCTCAAATTTTGTAGCAAGGGGTGAGGAAGACATTGTTAAGAGATATTGCAAGAAGTCAAAGCAAGTTTTGGATGTAAAAAGGCCGGAAATTATACAAAAGTATAACTTCTCAATGGGCGGCGTTGATTTATTAGATCAACTTATCAGTTACTATAGAATATTTCTGAAGTCAACAAAATGGACACTACGCCTAATCTCTCATTTCATTGATTTTGCTATGGTAGCTTCCTGGCTGCTCTATAAAAAAGATTGCAGTTTATTGAATATTCCAAAAAAAAACATTTTGGACTTACTCCATTTCCGGATGAGTGTGGCAAATCATCTAGTGTTTTCTGCAAAAGATGGTACAATTCGGAAGCGTGGCAGACCTCTGCGTGTTCTTGACAATGACATTGAACCCACAACCAGCAAAAAAAAGTATGAAGCTCGGCCTATCCGTGAGATTATTGAAGACAAGCTTGAACACCTTCCAGCTCATGATGGGCTGAGCAATCCGACAAGGTGTAAGAATATTGGGTGTACAGGACGAACATTTTTTATTTGCATTAAATGCAATGTACATTTATGCATTTCTCGCGAAAGAACTTGTTTTCAAACTTTTCATGGAGTCAGTGCCAATTTAAAAATTAATTAATTTTCTGTAAATATATGATATTTATGTTTCCGTACCTTTGAAATGACATTAAACTTTGTATTAAATGCATATTTTTTCCATAACATCAATTAATGTTTATGTTATACAATTTTATGCTTAATTGAATTGCAATATTTTTTATGTTTTATATTATTTAATAAAAAAAATAATAAAAAAAATATATATAATCAAAACATTTTTTTTACTCCTTTTGTGTATTTTGGTTAATATATTGTACAAATTTCCTTAGGCTCTACACCCTTTTCCATGAAATTTATTTATTTTTTTCTTTTAGTATATTGTTAATTGAACCTAAATTTCTGAATCTGAAGTAAGAAACATTTTTTTTTTTCCTGAAATGGAAAAGTTGACATGAAAGGGATATTTTCTCGTTGTATTTAATAATTTTTATTTTTTGTAAAAATATAAAGCAAAGTGGATCTTACAAAATATAAATAGGATAGTCACGGGGATTAGTAAATTCAGCATATTCACGTAACTCGTATTTCACTATACAAACTAACTTAATAATTTAATGACTACCTTTAGTATTTCGTTGTCAGATTATTTTATCACGATTTACTTATAGGAGATATATGACAGTTACCTGAAATAGTGGGAGTGGCATTCCCATGTTTTGCACAAATATAAACTAAATTATTTTGAGATATTTACAAAAATTTATATATCTTATACATAAGAAGAAGTTAACATTTTGATGTAACCACTAACTGCAAAAATGGGTCGACTGGTTTAAACCAAAATTTCAGGGTACATTGGAGATGGTACGAAATTAGCCCAGTGGAGATGGTACGAAATTATTAATATTTCGAATAGGGTACGAAATTAGCCCAGTGGTTCCGAGTAGATATGACATTTTAAAGATTTCGCCATATACTCCCACACAAATATTCTGTCTGTCTGTGTGATGCCTATAGACTCCAAAACTACTGCGCCGATTGAGCTGAAATTTTGGCAGTCGATTTGTTTCGGGTAGGAGATGGTTTAGGAAAAAATTTGCCACACCCTCTTTTGCGGCACCCAAACCAATAAAAATGCTATATATCTGACCAAGGGCGTAAACAGGGGGAGCTAGGGGCAATTTCCCCCCCTAAATCTGAGATTTTTTTAATTCGATGGATTTTTTAATAGTTTCTATATGTGATCCTTTTTTAATGTGTAATTTTACCTTTTTCTTTGAATCTAGACCTGAAAAAGTTAAAAGCAAATCAGTTTTTTTTAAAGCGATATTATATAATTTTGTAAAATATTGTATATTGTTGAAACGGGAATTTAAAAACTTAGAAATTTTCATGAATTAGATAATGTGAACATTTTTTGGTTCATAATTAAATAGTGACATTTTCATGATTTTACAAGGTTAAAATTTTTAGAGCTTTAGGTCAAGTAATTTATAAAAGAAAAAAACTGCAACATTTTTCGTTAC
This sequence comes from Dichetophora obliterata, assembly GCA_963920525.1. NCBI lineage: Eukaryota > Metazoa > Arthropoda > Insecta > Diptera > Sciomyzidae > Dichetophora > Dichetophora obliterata. Next base: position 52,739,718 of record OY986435.1, read on the forward strand.
ACTGAAATTAAAATAACTTTTTTCACTACCGTTTGTATTGGAGGTTAGAATATCGGTAGCAACCGAATAAATGTGGGAATTGCCAATATTGAACTGCTTCAAAATATTTTCTACTTCCGTTTTTTCGGCACTTGGTTGGATCATACAATAAAAAAGTTACAAATTTAAAATACCTCTCTCGGCTATTGTCAGTGGTAAGTTAATCGTAGCAATCTTTTCATTTGTGACTGCAGCCAGAGTTACATTTTAAGTTGACGAGAGCTGCCATATGGTGAGCAGTCAACGCCAGCTATCTGTGAGTTGGAGCAAACATTCAAAAAAACTGAACACCGCCAAGTTGGATTTGTTAATTGATCAATACGCATGAAATTCAATTCAGAAAAATTTGCAAAACTCTTTTATTATAGGTTTGTGCATGTTGAGCGTTCATCGCAAATTTGTGGCGGAAAACCAGGAAAGCATTCTAGATGAAACTTTTAACCATTTTGCGGAAAATCCTCGGCGACTTATATTCAAATAAGAAAAAAAAAATCATTTATTTTTTATTTAATTTTTTATATTATTCCATACTTTGAATTTTTGTGAATTATTGTTAATTTTTTTTAAACCATATTTTTTAACGATATCATATTTTAAAATGAGTTAAACCTGAATTTAATATATGTAACTTTATTTGATCTTAAGGCTTGCGTTTATTTGATATACAGTGTTGCGCAAAAAAATACCAACAAAATAAGTGCACTGCAACAAAATCGTGTATCTTTTTTTATTATTGGGGACACACAAAAATGATTATAGGAATCAAAGCATATATTCATACATCTATATATATAAAATGAAATGTGTGTTTGTTTATTTGTTTGTTTGTACCTTATAGGAGACCAAACCTCTGGACCGATCTTCCTAAAATTTTCGCAGCATTTAACTGGGACTCTGGCATGATTAATAGGGTACTTTTATCCACCACGCCCACTTTTACGCCCTTTTTTTAAAATTATGTAATGGCTCCCATATAGTTTTTAACAGATTTACTTCAAATTGTATACTCCAGGCGAGGTAGAAATAAACATTTCTTACGCCACGCCCCCTTTCACGCCCCTTTTTACGCCAAATTTAAGTTTTAAACTTTTTGTTCTCTGTACAAATTTGTTCCTTCCAACGTATTATTTTTTATTTGGTAGTATATTGCTCTTAATACTGTTAAAGTCGCCATATTACTATGAACCACGCCCACTTCACCGCCCCTTTTTTTAATTCAGATACTTATACCATTAACAATGTTTGCTATACAAAATACTTTTTTGTAATATGTATTTACCTAAAGTTTTATATACTCTTTATCTACAGGTAAGGTAGCCATAGATTTTTTTATTACCAAAGCCCCCTTTTTCGCCCCATTTTACTTTAATTATAATTAATATGCTTTCAATCTATATACTATATAAAAATGAATGTCTGTCTGCCTGTTTGTTTGTTTGTTTGTGCTTTATAGGAGGCCAAACCCTTGTCTTGATCTTCCTGAAACTTTCACAGCATTTTACTATGACTCTGATAAGAATAATAGGCTATGTGAAGTTTTTAAGTGGACAAAGGGGCGTGGCACTGCCCATATAACCCAAAAATTTAAATCGCCATATTTTGGGCATTTTTTGACCTACGTTGATGCTATTTGGTACATATGGTATTGGCATAATTAGGAATACGTACCAGGAGAAAATTGGGTTTGACCACACCCCTTTTAAGGAAAATTAAAAATCGCAATATAGTCTTAACTACTGGACCGATCGTCATTAAATTTTCACAATAGGATATTCTTACGAAATAATAAATTCTTGACTATATAAAGTTGTGAGTGGACGAAGGGGAGTGGCCTCGCCCATATAACCCAAAATTTAAAATCGTCATATCTTGGGCATTTTTTGACCAACGGCGGCAGTATTTGCTATATATGGTATTGGCATGAATAGAAATTCGTACCAAAAGAAAAGTGGGCGGAGCTTTGTTTTTCGATCTTCAATTTTCACAGCGTTCAGCTTTGACTCAGGAATAATTATTACATGATTATATTTTTCGACCATGCACACTTCAGCACCTACTTTTTTACTACGTTTATTAACGGCTTTACCACAAATTTAAAATACATATTAATTAAAATAGTGGGGTAGCCCCATTCTCTTTCTTCCACCACTGTCTTCAAAACAGCTGATTTTATAATACGTGTTAATTAAAATTGAGAGTGGGGTAACCCCATTCTCATTCTCCCACAACTGACTGCGAAACAGCTGATTGTGTAATCGCTGCTTTTTGATTGGTCTAAAAATAAAAAGGGGGAGCATGAAGCAAATAACATGCGATTCAGTGCTGAATTCTAATTGGTTTACAACAAAAAAAGAGGCGATGCATTGCAATAATTAATTTAAATAAATAAAGTTTTGTAAATATATAAATACTTTTAATTTTATTTTATAACGAGGGGGGTAGCAAAGCACACCGGGTTCAGCTAGTCATATATAAAACAAATCAAATTTGGTTTTGTTTTTTTTTAATCAAATTTCAAATTAATGTGGCTACATTCAATTTGTCTGAGAGCAAAACAAAAGCAACAAAACTTGAAAAATGTAAAAAGAGAACAGAAGTTCTGAGAATTACCGGTAAAAGTTCCATTATTTTAAAGCAGGTGTTGTTTGTAAGTCACAAACATTTAAGTTTAGTTTTGTTTTTGCGCTAGTTGTGACATTGACTGTTCCATTTATAATTGCTCGTTTTAAATACTGTTCTTAAGCTCTTAAATTGCAAATTATTTCCGAATATAAAAACGGAAATTCACAAATATCTAACGTGAAACAGTTTGATATTAATCAGTCAATAGTTTACAGATTAATAAAGAAATATACCATCACAAAAGACGTAACAACGGCACATTAAAGAGGGCGGCCGCGGAAGATATCGCTGCGTTATGACAGGAACATTTGTGGCGTGTTCAAACGAAATGCATTTGCCACAGCCAAAGAGGTTGTTCGGATACTTGATTTAGATATCCACGACAGCACTGTTTGAAGACGAGCCGTTGAGAACGATTAAAGAAGTTACAGACCGGCAGAGAAACCTTTGCTTACAGCTATGCATAAAAAATAAGGTTAGGTCTTACAATTTAAACAATTCTGTCTGAAATTGTGACAACAAGTTGCAATTTATTGTTTTTTAGACTCAATCTTGCAAAAGAGCACCTAAATTGGACCGTTAAAAAATCGAAAACCGTTTTTTTAGCGATGAATCAAAGTTCAACTTGATTAATTCAGATGGGATGTGCACGGTACGGCGCCACCCAGGTACACGACTTGAAGCCCGAAACCTCAAAATAAATTTTAAGCACATAGGCGGTGGCATTATGGTCTGCACTTGTTATTCCTATAATGAAGTTGAACCATTTCAAAAAATCGATGAAATTATGGATTGATTTGTATATAATGACATTTTAGAAAACAAGATGCAACCACATTCAGAGTGGAATATGCCGCTTCAGTGAACGTTTCAGCCCGACAACGACCCGAAGCACACTTTAAAGCTCATCAAAGATTACATTAGAGGCAATCCCATTGAAAATCTTTTTGGGATTTTGTAGGTAAAAGTTTCTAGTTAAAGGTTTTTTAATAACACTGCACTGTATGAAGCCCTGAAACTTAATTGGGAGCATATACCTAATACCAACATATCTAATTTAATAGAGTCGATGTCGCTCAGATGTGCAGCGGTTATCAAGAATAATGAATCTTACACCAAATATTAATTAATTATGTTGCTTTTGTTTTGCTCTCAGACAAACTGAATGAAATCACATTAATTTTAAATTTAATAAAGAAAACAAAACCAAATTTGAATATGATTTGTTTTTAATATGATGTATGAATATATGCTTTGGTTTCTATAATCATTTTTGTGTGTACCTAATATTTTAAAAGATACACGTTTTGTAGCAGCGTACTGATTTTGTTGCTATTGTTTTGCGCAACACTGTACATAAGTTGAAAGTCTTTTTCCCTTATATGTAAAATTTTCGATTATATGTAAAAACAGCAGGTAATAAGACACCATGCATTCATTTTGAATTATTTTAATTTTATTATTTTAATTCATTGAATTATTTTCATTGACGCAAAATTCATGAATGAAAGATATGAAAAAAAAATTTTATAAGGTCTTGGCCCCCTAATTTTAATCCTGCCTACGCCCTTGTTTCTGACGGTTTTGGTCGTATAAGACTTAAATTTGGTATGTAATTTAGTTTGTATGGTTACTGTTAGCAACTGTACTAAAAATGGGACTCCACGCCCCCTTTTACCACCCACAAATATATAAAAATGCTATAGTTTGAACGGTTTTGATCGCATTAGACTAAAATTTGGAAATTTAGTTTATATGGTTACTGTCGGAAACTGTACTAAAAATTGTTTTCCACGCCCCTTAAAACAGTTTTGGTCTAAAACAAGACTAAAACTTGGTAATTTAGTTTGTATGGTAACTTTCGGCCACTGTAGTATAAATGGACGTGGTCGCACTATGTTTACGTTTTTTTTTCAAGAGATACGCGTGGAGTGAATCAAAGTGAGCCAGGTATAAACTAAATTAAGCTGAAATTTTGGCAGTTAATTTGTTTTAATTACGAGATGGTTTAACCCGAAACACCCTGTCGTTGCCATATGGCAACGCAAACACAAACATTTAAAATGTGCTTATTTAAGTTTAAACCGTTTTATATTTGCATTAACAAGTCATTCTGAAAGCTTAAAAAAAATTTACTCAGGGTGATTCGGGTTAACGAAATAAAACGTTGCCACGTTCTACCGCCCACAAATCAACAAAAATGCTATATTTTGGACGTTTTTGGTCGTATTATACTAAAATTTGGTAATTTAGTTCATATTATTACTTTCGGCAACTACGCTAAGAATGGAGAATATTTACAATTTTTCTTTCGATTAGCACGAAAATGCGTATATGGATGGTAGTAAGGCGGTCTGTGGCAGGACAACGTCTGCCGGGGATAGCTATTTTTTTTAATATTTTCTTCAAAAAAGTCCAAAATTTCGACTTTTTGTCAAAAAATTACCCAAAAGTTGTTTTTCTACCTTTCATATAGTTAGCATTCATTTGCAAAAATTCTTCCAGTTTTGCGCAAAAATTGTTTTACAGTTTTTGCCATCAAAACCCTCTTTGATTTTTATCGCGAAATTTATTTTTTCCAAAATGTTGTTTTTATATTTTTCACAACAAAAGTGAAGTCTCAAAAATAAATTATGTGAAAAAAATTTCCCCAATATCTCTTTCCAATCAAAATTTATAGTAATAAAGCTAATTTTCTGTTTGTTTGTTTGTTTGTTTGACCTTTATAAAAATCTAAACGGCTCAACGGATTTCGCCAAAAATTTAGTATACATATTCAGTGCATTCTAGGTCAACTTGTAACGTACTCCGTTTTGGCACGCCCCCTTCTACTTTTTTCTTCTAACAGTTTTTTTATTTGATACAGGTATAGGTATTTTAGTATAGGAAATATTCCCAGAACTTAATTTTAAAAAATGTTTGTCATTTTGACACCAAGAACACTCACATATCTTCAAAATTGTAGAAATTTTTAGTACGACGACTTTTTCATAACACATCGCTACCTAAGAATGAGAAAAAAACAACATGAAAATGAAAGCTTTTATTTTCGATGCAAATATCTCCGCTGTGCATAAATGAGTTTCATTCAAATTTTTTTTGTTTAAAAGTTCAAAAAAAGTACAAAAGGTCCACAATTTTTACTTTTTACTTTAAAAATGACTTAAAAATTGTTTTTGCGGTAAAAATAAAATCAACTAAAAATTGCACATTTGGTTATCTTTCATATAACATAGCATTTACTTGCAAAAATTCTTCCAGTTAAGCGCAAACATTATTTTACTGTTTTTGGCATCAAAACACCACCCCCTTTGTTTTTTTTTCGCGAAATTTATTTTTTCCAAAATATTGTTTTAATATTTTTTTTACAAGAAAGTCAAGTCTCAAAATAATTTATGTGAAAAAATTTTCCCAATATCTCTTTTAAATTAAAAGTTATGGCTTTTATGATTTAGTTATTTTATAATTTATTAAATAGCTTTGGAGTTATAGGTCGCACAGTTTCAGAATTTAGCATTCGACCACAGTTTAAACATGCCGTTTCACTGATAACATTTAATGGGCGTTTGGAGAAGGGGGCGTGGCAGCAACGCTCCGGTTTTCCTCTAGTATTCTATAAATAGAAATACTAGTGCTTGTATACGAATGTGTAGTAAAATGTTGGTCTTTCCTGACCCATTAAAAAAAAAATTAAGAAAACACCATTAAGAGGTAGTCGTATAATGTAAAAATATTTAATAGAAAGGTTTCTTCTGAATATTTTATTTATCAGATAATTTTGGAGTTCACTTGATATCACAAAACCTACACAGTAAAAAATATGAGCGTAAATTTTATACTATTTTGTATAAATATAAATCCAAACCAAAAATGTTTTAAAAGTTATACCATCAAATCTTATAAATTTTTCCAGACCATTTTTCTCGTTAGACGAATCGAAACCACTATATTTTGAAATTTCCCGATTTCGGTGAAGTTTTTTCTTTCGAACCAGAATATATTTTGATTAACTCATGATATCCATGTGAAATTTTTAAAATATATTTGTTTTATTATTTTTATAATATTGAGTGGTATAAAATTTATATATAATTTGGAATAAAAAAAGTTTATACCACACAAATGTTATAAAAATTTATCTTCAAATTTTTTACTGTGTAGAGTGGAAAAAACCGTACCTAATACGTAGCGCTACAAAAGTGCACAAAAACTCCTTCACTCTCCATTCCGTGTGTGGCTCTTCGATTCAAACATTATCACTACCAATAGCGCGCAGAAGAGAGTTCTGCACAGTGCTTTGCGCAGTAGAAATAAATAAAACAATTTGATGTGCTCGGAATTGTACTAATTTGGTATCATTCGGCAGATAATACTTATATTAAGGTAAATCTTAAATAGTTGAGTTTAACAATTACGAATGTAGTCACGGCATCATGTTAAAGTTGTCTAATTTTTTAGTAATTTTTTAAGGTGGTGTCCCATGTGATCTTGCATCAGAGGAAAAGTTTTTCTAAAAATAAATTTTTACCCAAAAATAATTTAAAAAGCTCTGTTTCATTTTCTGTTTCAAAAATTTTTAAGTAAAATAAAAAATAAAATTTAAAAATAGAATTTTGTTGAAAATAAAAAAAGAAACTTAACAGACAAATTTTACAAGTTATCATTTAAATTTGCTAAAAAAAGTTAGCAATATTAATGCCGGTGTTTTGTTATATAATAACCTTGAACTTTACGTTAAAAGGCTTTTTAAAGATAAATTCTGTTAAAGGGATAAAGGAGTTTCATAAGAATTTCATACGCTGTAAAGCTCCATAAGTAAAGGTGGTTACAGTGCTTCTTATCGAGTTTTTGTGTATGATTGCATTATTACTATTCAATTATATTGCTAAAGCTACTCAACCACACAAAATTTTATTATCATGAAAGCACTCCTTCTATTTATTTCCAAAATTTTTATGAGTGCAAAGCACTGTGTGGCATCTTTAAAAAAAATTTTAGCATTCGTCAACCAATTCTTTTGCTGCTGTTCTGCAGAATTTGCATTTTGAAGTCGTTTCAGCAGCTGTAACATTTGGTGAAGCGATGCATTTCTTAAATTTTTGGTTTTGGCTTAGGATCGCGAGCAAAACCACAACAAAGCAAATAATATTTTGTTTTCGTAAAACTCAACGTTACCATTCTGTTTCGCTCTCTCTCTCTCTTTGGTGTATTAGGGATAGCGTTAGTGATTTAAAATAGCATCCTCTAAAAAATTCAAAACCGATCAAAATCGAATCGTATGGTACAAAATGGCGTTGGAGAAAAATTTAAAGTTAAAGAAATTTAGAAAGAGATATATTTTGAGTTAAATCAGCAGTAATATTTTGTACTAAAAAAAAATCTATAATAAATTTTAGATTTTATTTAAACTGTTTTATTGGGATTTCAACATGGTTCTTAAATCTTACATAACCCCTTTTACTTCCAAAGTTATATCGTGAAAGGTGATGCATACACCTATAAACTATCCTGCAGATTACCTCTATCTCTCTTACCATTAGTCAGAAAGTGCCTCTTAATTATTATCTAGTCCATTTGAGAGAGATATCAATGTTTTTCGAATCGATTTTTTGTATGAAAACTTTCGAAGGGTGGCAGATTGGGGTGGATGTGTTTGAAATAAACGTTGGGGTGAAAAATAATAGAAACAGCTTATTAATTACACCCCTCTTATGGTTAATTCGGAAGATATATTAACTTTTATCGACATTTTTCTTAATTTTTGGTATATTGAGTGACGTTTAGAAGAATGACAGATATGGTTATACGTAGCCTAGAAAATTTCAAAAATGATTTGCATGAAAAAATAACATATTTGCATTGTGTTGTATTGAAAGCAACAACCACTCCTTCAGCTATTCGTTGCTTTTTGTTGTAATTTCAAAAGCACTAGCGCTTGTTTATGAACGACAAGCACCACAATCGAGCATTACAATTAGATCGTTTTATATGTAATACATTCATGACGTTTGCATTTATGTAGAAAAAAATTCATTCATGCCGTTTTCTGATTTATATCAAAGAGTAGCATTAATATTCACAAGCCTTTCCTTCGCATTACACAAATATGTACATTTACCGCCATTTTGCCGAAATAAATTTCTCCATCCATATTCGCATCTTTTTTTCTTTTTACAGAGATCTCTCCAGCACATCGCTGGTACGCCTTCCCTCGGCAGGCTTGCAAGATATCGAAGAGCTGCATATTGAAAATACACACACGCTGAAAACAATTCCATCCATTTACAACTTTGAGGTGGGTACACGATAGACACGACTTGCATGGGGATAGACAAGACTTTTTCCCTCTAAAATTTAAAATTCAAAATAGCAAAATGAAAACAATGACGGGAATAACTTTAAAACAGCATGTTAATTATGTGTGCATTTTGTTTGTGTGCATTTATATGTTTTCAGAATCTCCAAAGAGCGTATCTGACGCACTCCTTTCATTGTTGTGCATTTAAGTTTCCCTCGCGGCATGATCCACTACGGCATGCGGAGCGTATGAAAGAAATATCCGAATGGCAACAACAATGCACAAAGCCCGCACAACAGACAAAAATAATCAATGCGTTGGCGATGGAACTGGTACAAGCCCAGGCAAAGCTGGTGAATGATGTGAAGAATGAGGGGCAGAAGGAGCAGACCACAGAACCCGGGCGCAAACAAGCTAAGCTGCAGAGTAAATTGAATTTGGCTCAAATAACAGCGAATGGCGCCGGAGTAGTTTACAGGTAATGATGAAGAGCGTGCATAGAATAAATCTACATAATTTTGGAAAAATGCAATACTTTTGAGTAATTTTGACATTTTGTTAACTTTCGGCAGTCGTTCGGCACGCGCACAGTTCAAGCTGAGCAACAAGCTGAATGACACTGAGAATAAGGCTGATTATGGTAATGATAGTATTGATGAAAATGGTGGTGATGATGATGATGATGATGACGGTGTTATTGTTGATGAGAACAACGATACGGTTGACCTGCTGGCTAGCTTTGAAAATGATTACTTGTCCGATTCGATGATTAAGGAAATTGGCATATTTCACGATGAAATAACAATAAATCCGGACGAGAGCCAATTAGACGAGTATTGCGGAAATTTCACCTTCAGGTTAGTTAGCTGCAGAAAAAAACAGCACGATACTCCAAACTGCATTTATAGAAAACACGATGTCGAATGTTATCCAATGCCGAATGCACTCAATCCATGCGAAGATGTCATGGGCTACCAGTGGTTGCGGATTTCCGTTTGGGTTGTTCAATCCTTAGCTGTAATTGGCAATGTTGCGGTCTTGGTAGTTATTCTGTCTATTAGGTGCGTGCTTTCAAGGGGCATATGGCAACGTTTTGTTGTGTGTGGCTTTTCTTGAAAAGTATTTGTTTTATTTTTAGATCCGAGTCTGCTTCAGTGCCACGCTTTCTGATGTGTCATCTGGCCTTTGCTGACCTCTGTTTGGGCTTGTATCTGCTGCTGATTGCCTCGATTGATGCACATTCGATGGGCGAGTACTTTAATTATGCTTACGACTGGCAGTATGGTAAGTTACAGCGTTGCCACCTCGTAATAGTTAACCTTATCAGATGGTTCCTATAATTAACTTGCAATTCATTTGCTATGATTTTTTTTTTTATTTTATCTCTTTCTGTCGAACTGGGTGACTTCGCAGGTGCTGGTTGTAAGGTGGCAGGATTTCTGACTGTTTTTGCAAGCCATCTATCGGTTTTCACATTAACAATTATAACCATCGAGCGCTGGCTGGCCATCACGCATGCATTGTACTTAAATAAGCGCATTAAACTGAGAGCAGCTGCTTATATTATGGTCGGCGGCTGGATTTTCTCGATTGGAATGTCGACATTTCCGCTCTTTGGCATCAGCAACTATTCATCGACGAGGTAAGGAAGACTTGGACGTTATTTGTTGTTGTTCGATGGGGTTCTGTTATGTTATTTGGTGGTTACAATGTAAAACTGCCACTAAATTATAAGTATAAACTTCAAGTTATTGCGTGCAAACTAAAAACACCAAAGTACTTGAATAACAATTAGATTGATTAGAGAAACTCACAGAGTATTATTGAATAGGGACAAATATTCATAACAAAAAATGGTAATTTCTAACACTTCTTGAATATGACGCTCAAAACATTTTTAAAAATCAATGGGTCTTTTTTCTTAAAGTGTGCTGTTGTGCCCAAATAAAAGGGGTTAAAATTTCAGAGCGATCGGAATAAGCTTTACTGTGCCTAGTTCAGCTTTATTTTGACTTGTTTCATTTTACCATGCAATAACAATAGAGTTCAGCTACTACAGCTTTTTCGCACTTTCTCCGCATTAGATCATTTTAAGAACCAGCCCAAATAACATTAAAATATTTCAATGATATCAATAAGAGCGGTCCAGAACAATCTAAAGTGAGAAAAATTTACCCACCATAATATGGGTTGGGCTCAGGGACAACACAAGACATAACAACTAACCATGCGTTGACATAGATCTAATGATACATTAGTTTTCAATCTACTTTTGAGTTGACCTTTCGATAAGTTAACATCAAAATAGCTACAGTTGTTAACAAAGGTACTCATGCGATGTCAAGGAGCAGTAGCCATATAATTTGTTCTACCAAAAGGTAAGTAAATAAAATTGTTAGCATTTCTACTGTTTCTACGGTTAGTGTTTAAATTTATAAGAGTTAGGAATTCTGGTGAATCGAATACACCAGTTATGAGTTGGTATAAATATACGATATCTACAGACTTCCATCTCTCATTCAAAGATTGCATTTTTAATAGTTTTAAACGATCCTCATAAGGAGGAAGGTTTAAAGTGTCAGTTGCACTTAAGCCCCTTAGAGCAACCGAATAAAATGTTTTTTCTTGATAATTAAAAACAATGTCGCAAAAATCCAAATAAATCTAGTGGATATGTTTTTTTAAACTATGTCAAAAACACACAGAAAAGAGTTGAGCGATTACGTTGAAGAACCTAGCCTCTATGCAATTTTTAGCAAAAAGTTAAATTTTCGAAAATATCAAGTTTAGGTATTTTTACAACAAAAAAAAATTCCCAGAAATCGAGAAATGCAAAATTTTTTAAATTAAATATCACTACTAGTTATGACACAGTTTAACATGGGCATCCACAGGGGGGAAAGGGGGAGTTTGCCCCCCTAGGCAGTGAATTTTTAAAATATCTTCATCTATAGTAATAAAACTCATTTTCTGTTTGTTTGTTTGTTTGTTTTGCCTTTATACAAATCTAAACGGCTCAACGGATTTCTCTCAAACTAGGTACACATATTAAGTTTATCTAAACTTAAAATGTTACATACTTAGTTTTTGCCACGCCCCCTCTGAAATTTTTCAACTAACGGTAATTTTTTTATTATAAAACTTTTTACTATCGGAGATTTTTGTGTATTCAATTTTAAAATTTTTTTGTTATTTTGACGTCAAAAACACTCACATATCTTCAAAATTGGAGAAATTTTCAGTACAACGACTTTTTCATAAAACATCGTTACCTAAGAATGAGAAAAAAACGACATGAAAATCAAAGTTTGGTCTTTCGATGCAAATATCTCCGCTGTCCATTAATATATTTCATTCAAATTTTTTTTGTTCAAAAGTTCAATAAAATCACTTCACAAAAATAGGTTGAACTGTACCGTTAAGTCAGTGTATATATGTTTTATGATTATGTCAAAAAAGATCCAAAATATTGACTTTTTACTCAAAAAATGACTCAAAAATTGTTGTTGTTGTAAAAATGAAATCAATTAAAAATTGCACATCTGGCTACCTTTGATATGACATAGCATTTATTTGCAAAAGTTCTTCCAGCTAAGCGCAAAAATTATTTTACTGTTTTTGTCATCAAAACAACCCCCTTTGATTTTTTTCGCGAAATTTATTTTTTCCAAAATGTTATTTTTATATTTTTTAAAAAAAAGTCAAGTCTCAAAAATAATTTATGTGAAAAAATTACCCCAATATCTCTTTCCAATCAAAAGTTATGGCTAAAATTCTATTTTTTCATACCAGACTTTTAATAAAACTGAGTTTTGTTTTAAAATTCTCTATATAGAGAATGAAGTTGTGTGTCTAGAGTAATTATAAACATTTTGGTGTATATAAAAAATCTTACTTTTCGCCTTCCCACCCCCCTCCTGTTAAATCTGTTTTATTGTGATTTGTCATTTTTCTCACTATTGTTTCACCCACACGTTGTCACACAGTTCTTTATCAATAGTACTTTAAATGTTCTATATATATCACCGTATCATCGAAAAGATGACTGTGAATTAGAATACTGTAAAAGTTAATTTTTTCATGTTAATGGCCGCATTCTAGCCGAAAAAGTGCTCAAGTAGCGAAGTAGCATAAAATATTTTCGCTATATAAATTGTGACATCTCAAGGAACATGTTCTGTGAGAGCATACCATTCAGCCCGAAAGTTGTGGAACAGTTCTTTTCGCTGAATGCAGGCAATGTGTTATTTGAACTTTATTGTTGAAAGACAAATTTCCACGCCAATGAAATGTACCGACATGGTTGTAAGCTTGGCTGCATTGAACAAATTTTTCGGTTCAATTGCCTACTAACCCAAAGTATGCTGAAAAGTATGCTGGAAAATATTATAAATTAGAACTAAGTACTGCATTACCGACACGATTCCAATATATTAGAAAAGTCGGTAACTGTTATCCAATTTAGTTCTTTTCGCACACAGCGTAAACTTGCAGCAAATAACATAATGGCACTTCTTGCACTGTTCCTGCAGATTTTTCAGCTGGACTTATGTCGATCTGTTAACGTCGATAATATTGTTACAGGTTGCTGTATATACTATAATAAAAATTAAAAAGCGACTGCTTTCTTAACTTACACCTTTTTGCTAATTTACATTAAAAAACGACTTTACAATTTTTCGTATAAAAGAGTACTTCAGAAGATTTAAGAAATTGCATCAACTATCAGACTCAATTTATATTAATTTTTTATTTAGAGACAATCCAATTGTTATTTTCCAACTGGAAAAACTACTAAAAAATTTTAGGAAGATTTTTATAAATTTGATTTTCATTAGCGAAGTGCAAGTAACATGCTTACCAGTAGCCAGTAAATTCAGTTTAGAACTACAAAACAGTTTTTGATTGTGAAAAAACAGTGATAAAATTATTTCTTCGTTAACCCTTTCCGTGGATTGGTCGAATATATTTGACAATTCAATAAGGTATTCTTTGAACATCACTGACTAACGGTTTATTTGATCTTTATGCTTTGTTTTTCTTTCATACTCATTTCCAAACATTGTTGTTTATAAAATTGAAAGCGCAGTTAGTTGGAGTTTAAGCTTAGTATTGTTTTTGCAAGAGTTAGTGCAGTTGACTTTAGGAAGCTAAAAACTCTCAACTTTTAAACTCTACATTTTAATTTTATAGCCTTGAAATCACTTGAAAAAAATAGTGAGTATTTATACACATGTTATAAGTCATTTTATGAAAAAAAAGAAGTGTGAATATAAAATGGTTAGATTTGATGACTCATTTATAGTTGTCGAATATATTCGACGTTGACACGCAGAGGTAGTACACATTTTATTTTACATTGCAGCTATTGATAACTAATTTTCGCGAAAAATGTCGAGGGCAAAACTTTTAACAGAAGATGAGATCATAGGGATTTTGGATGTTGACTCCGACATTGACGAGGACATATTAGATGAATTACAAATCGAATATGAAGTGCCACAGGTCCAGTGTAAGGATACTACAGCTGGTGAACATCAAGTGCCCTCTGATCTTGAGGTTATGGATTTATTAGTTCCGCACGCCGATGATATTCCGTCTTCAAGTAATTTTCTGGGGACTGACCAAATGCGTTGCACTCCGAAGAAAAACATTAGTTGGAGAAGACTTCGATCTGGAGAAATTCCGGATGAGTTAATTTTTGAACCAGTTATAATGACTGAAGATTTCGAAATTGGTACTCCGTTTTCATATTTTCAAAGATATTTTTCCAACGATTTTTTCACTGACGCTGCATTTTACACGAATGTTTATGCCCAAAGCAAGGGAAATATTTCGTTCAAACCATGCTCTGTAGATGAAGTACGTGTTGTTTTTGCACACCACATAATGATGGGTGTATTAAAATTTCCTCGAGTAGAAATGTTCTACGAGCCTGCAATTGGAATGACATTTTTCACCGAAAATATGACACTTAAACGCTTCTTTGCTATTCGCAACAATTTGCACCTTGTTGATGAAAACGCTAGGGGAAAAGAATGCAAAGATTGCCTATTCAAAGTGAGACCTATTATTGAGCTTGTTCGAACCCATCTTTTAGAGTTACCATTGGAGGAAAACCTGTGTATCGATGAGCAAATCATTCCATACAAAGGCAAATTTACTGCAAAGCAATACATAAAAGGTAAGCCGTGTCCATGGGGTATAAAGGTTTTTTTTATTTGCGGCAAAAGCGGTATGCCATATGGTTTCATTATTTATCAGGGGTCTACTACACCTATAAATGAGCACTGGGTGAAATCTCTTGGTTACAGTTCAGCTGTCGTACTGCACCTGGCCCAACGCATACCTGAAACTGAAACCGGCCACAAATTGTTTTTTGATAATTACTTTCCATCATACCAGAAGTTCTAAAGCAAAGAAAAATATGTGCGGCTGGAACAATAAGAGTTAACCGATTCGCCAATCCCCGATTGCCAGACGAAAAAGAAATGAAAAAGCAAGGTAGAGGATCATCTGCCGAATGTATCAGCTCCGATGGAAATGTTATAGTAACTCGCTGGTATGACAATAAAGTCATTAATCTTGGTTCCAATTTTGTTGGGGTTGGCGTGGAAGACCAACTTAACGTTGGGATAAGGATAAAGCTGACTATGTTTTAATAAACCGACCTCAAGTTATTAGAATGTACAATGAAAGCATGGGTGGTGTTGACTTGTTGGACCAAGTCATACAATATTATAGAATAAATATTCGCACCGTAAAGTAGACATTACGAATTATCATGCATTTTGTTGATTTGGCCTTAACAGCAGCTTGGATGGAGTATCGAAAAGATTGCATCGCTAAAGGAATCGCAAAAAATAAAATTACTGATTCGATGAATTTCCGCATTAGTGTTGCTCGATCTCTGCTCGTTGTCCAGCAAAACGATGCTGCAAATCCAACTAAACGCAAACGAGGAAGACCGAGTAAAGTTAATGTTGGCATTGGCAAGCGCTCTACGGTGTCTGGTATTAGCGAAAGCGACTCTTCCGATGACTCAGACTACGACGATCCAAAACCACAATGCTCAAGAAAGAAGGTTCATCAAAAACCGCCACCAAAAGAAGTTCGACAGGATCAAAAAATGCACTTACCATGTTTTTTAGATTCTAAGAGTGCTGGTCGATGCAAAATGGCGGGATGCAACAAAAGTTCATTTGTAATTTGTAAAAAATGCAAAGTAAACCTCTGTGTAAAGCGAGGAAGTAATTGTTTTGAGCAATTTCATACTGAGTCCTAATAACTGTATTTAAAACAATGTTTATTTTTCATCAAAAACAGTTCAAAATAAATCCAAAATTTTAATAGACCTGCATTTTTTTTGCATACTTTATATGGTAACAATACAAATTTGTACATCCATTGAGATGCTTTGTCGAATATATTTGACAAATCGTAGCACCAAAACGACAAATTTCCACAAAAAAAAAATATTTTTCCTAGAATCAGAGATCCCAAATTAGCTTATGTACAAATTTTCAGTTTTTTAGCGCACCTAAAAATATTTTTTCCACGGAAAGGGTTAAAAAACCTGGTAAATTTTTTAACTAATATTTTTATAGTGGTCTCAAACTTAAATTTAGCACGTTCTTACAAAATTCCAAAATTTACAAAAACATTTAATCGAAAAGTGTATATTAAAATTATTATATAAATGACTCTCGAGTAACACCGGGTATATCAGCTAGTATTAAATAAAAAAGCCGTCAGCTACAGTTAAAAAATTTTACGGGAGAGTCAAAAAACTATCTAAATTGTAATTCTAATTGTATGTTGCGCTCAAACTTAGGGATTTAAGAAATTGTTTACTAAAAACGTCGTTTTTATTTGAAGGAGTGTACAATTTAGCAGGAACATGTATTTTGATAAAGTGCATCAATTATTAATAAAAAAGTCGACTTTGAATTTATCGTAACTTACGGCTTTTTTGATTTTATGTAACATTTTTTTACTCTATAAATTTTATTCGTAAATTTCAGTCACGAATAGGACTCGTAGATTGGAAGTAGTTTGGTACATATTACAAAAATTTTATTCGTATTCGTACAAAAATAAATGTATATTGTACGATTACATTTGTAACATTTACCAGAGCTGTAAAAGATTTGATCAATTTGATTTTATCCACAAAAAAGTGAATCAGTGAATAACGAAATAAGAATGCATTCAATAAATGCAAAATTTTTCATTCACATTCATTTTAAAAAAATGATTAATTATTTATTTCAATTATTTTTTTCGTTATTCGCAATAATGCATAATTTTTTTATGATATTCACATAGAATGCTATTCACAAAGAATTTCAGAATTTTCAATTATTCTTTTTTTATTCATTATTCATTTTTCATAATTTATTAATTTTTTATTCATTATTCATTTGTTATTCATTGTAAATTTTTATTCGTTATTCACTTGGTATTCATTATTAATTTTTTGCTCATTATTTATTTGTTACTCATTATTCATTTGTTATTCATTATTAATATTTTATTAATTTTTTATAGATAAAATATAATAGCACTTAATAAAATAAAAAATGAATAAAGAATAATAAATGAATAATGAATAAGAAATGAATAATGAATAAAAAATGAATAGTGAAAAAAATGAATAATGAATAATCGAAAATTCTGAAATTCTTTATGAATTGCATTCTTTGTGAATAGCATTCAAATGTATAAAAGAATTAATTCATTATTATTAATAACGAAAATGAAAAATCGAAATGAATAATAAATAATTTTAGTAAAAATGAATGTGAATTAAAAATTTAATTTATAAATAAATTTTGCATTCATTGAATGCATTCTTATGTAGTTATTCAGTTGTATTTAAAATCCTGAATATGAATGCCGATTTTACAGCTCTGACATTTACTAATAACAAAAAAAAAAAATTCTATCTTAGCTGGGGTTTGAACCACGTTTTTTTAGCTTACGGGCCACGTGCTCTTTCAGTATACTACGGCCACCTTGCAATCATGCATTTCCTTTTCATTCCTTGCATTCGGTAATTGTTCAACAAACCAGGCTGAAAGATTTTGGTTGTAAATTTTTTCGAAGATCATTCTTCGGAGCATCATATGGTAAGGGGCATTTAAACCAATAACGCATATGAACTTGAACGATAAGCAAATTTATGTTTTAATGTTTAAAACACAAGAAGAAAAAAAGAAGAAATAAATTAAAAACACTAAATGCTTTTCCAAAAGTCGGCTTAAAAAAATCGTTTTTCTGTTATAAAGATGATCCAATTTGGATAATTTTTTAATTTGTCGTAAACTTAATGCAATTGCTGACAATCTTGCAGCATTTAAATTTGAGAAAATTGCAGCGATCTAGGCGAGGGAAAAGCTTATAATTTAAAAGCGAAAACAATTAAGAGATTCTGAATAAAGTAGGCTAATTTTAAATCATGCATTAATTTCTAAAAAAATCTGATGGCAAATTCTTTTTAAGAAAATGTAAAATATTGGAATATCTTATGGTCAAAAGTTTTTTATAATTAAAATTTTAATAGGAAACACGATTTGAAACATTTATTTTATACTTCCTCAAATTCACGTTTTTGAACAGACGTCCACCCACTTCTGGATTTTGGATGGAAAATTTTTTGGATTTTTTTCGCGTCACGTGGTTATATTACATGCAGTATTCAGAATCAAGCCTTGCTGGGAGGTTCTGGAATATGTTTAGAAAATGAATAAAGCCCAAAATGAATAAATTGGTTGGTTTAGATGGTGATTTTACATACAAGTAGGATCCAAGTAGCTCTAGTGAGGTTGAGTGGGTAACGCACTGTAAGGTTATAACCATTCGGTGCGGTTGATGAACGTTAGGAGATTGTTGATTTTTGTTGTTGAAAGTTCTCTAGATTGCTGAGCGTTGTTAGTCTGGACCTGGCCAGGGCCGGGCAAATTCATCCGCCTTTTCATTACCACAAATGTTGCTATGGCCGGGAACCCAGATTATAGTAATGCTAAGTTGGTGACTTAGCCGGGCTAGTTCATCCTTACACTGCCTTACCAGTTTGGAGTTGGTACACAGTAAAAAATATGAGCATAAATTTTATACTATTTTGTATACTTATAAATCCACACCAATAATGATTTAAAAGTTATACCATCAAATCTTATAAACTTTTCCAGACCATTTTTCTCGTCAGACCAATCAAAACCACTATATTTTTAAATTTCCCGATTTCGGAAGATTTTTTTCTTTCGAACCAGAATATACTTTGATTAACACATGATATCCATGTGAAATTTTTAAAATATATTTGTTTCATTATTTCTATAATATTGAATGGTACAAAATTTATAAATTATTTGGAATAAAAAAAGTTTATACCACACAAATGTTGTAAAAAAAGATAAAATTTACCCTCATATTTTTTACTGTGTACTGATTGCAGCTAAAGATTTAACGGCGGCTTGGCTATCCGTCAGAATAGCTGCATTAAGGTGATTGGTGTTAGCTCTACTTAAGGGTCGACAAGCTTCTCTTATCGCAAAAAGCTCGGCTTGGAAGACGCTGGCTGAGTTTCGCAGACGAAAAGCCTCCGACACCCCCAGTTTCTCAGAGTATATGCCCGCTCCCACTCCGCACTCCATATTGGAGCCATCAGTGTAAAAGGACACATCGAAGGCTAGATCAATTCCCCTATTGCGCCATTCCACCCTGGTGGGAAACTTGGTTCTAAAGGATTTAGTGAAGTCGAGTTTGGGAGTGTCGTAGTCCGTGTTTCTAGGAATCAGTTCCTGAGGTAGCAGATTTAGAATGTTGCTGTGTCCATATGGCCTATTCCGCCAGTTGTAAGACTCTCTGAGTCTGATTGCACTGTTTGTTGCGGTAAGCTTAATGCGAAGATCTATGGGAGTAAATGTGTCAGGACATTAAGTGCATCAGTGGGGCATGAGCGGATACCCCCTGTGATACCTATGCATGCGGATCGCTGGATCCGAGCTAGTTTTGTTGTGTTAGATGCTTTATTCAGTGCAGGCCACCATACGCCAAGATAGGACGCACTACCGCTGTATATAGCCATAAGAGCATTTTTGGTCGAAGACCCCATTTTCTACCAAAGGTCTTTTTGCAGGCTTAGAAGGCTTTGCAGGCCTTCTTGACCCTTTGTTCGATGTTAGTTTTCCAGCTTAGCTTAGGATCCAGAATGACACCTAGATATTTTGCGCTGCTGGATAGTGTAAGAGGTTGGTTGTTTAGCTGTGGAAGGACAAATTGTGGCGCTTTGGTTTTTGTGGTGAATAATATCAGTTCCGTCTTGCTAAGGTTAACTCCTAGGCCGCACCTAGCAGCCAAGACACTGAGTTTTCCCAAAGCAACCTCCATTAGCTCACTGAGCGTAGAGGGGAACAGTCCTGACACCATTACGACCACGTCGTCCGCATAAGCCACCACTTTGACCCCATTGCAATTTAGTGTATTAAGAAATTCATTCATGGTGATGAGGGAGGAGATCACTCCTCCTTGCGGAGTACGCCTACTGACAAATTTCGTGAGTTTGCAGCCACCCAGGTCTGCCTGGATTATTCTGTTACTGAGCATTGAGACTATCCAGTATCTCACCGGTGCTTGTACACCAAGGTTGGTAAGAGAATCAAGAATGTCCCTAGTATGAATATTGTAAAAAGCCCCTTCTATGTCTAAGAAGGCCGCAAGAGTGTATTGTTTAAAGAATATGGATCTATCAATAGCAGTAATAACCTCGTTTAGGGCGGTATCGGTGGATCTGCCCTTGAGGTATGCGTATTGGGCGCTGGATATGTTAGCACCCTTTAGAACGTCCCTGAGATGAATATTCAGTACACGCTCTAGGGTTTCAGTACGAATGATGTGAGGCTTGGAGTGTAGTTTAGGCAGAGGCAATTTTTGAAGATAGAGAGTAGGATAGGTGCAACTACATCTTGTAAATTCTGCAACATTATTGAAAGAATGCCTTCGGGACCTGGAGATTTGTATGGAGAGAAGCTGCTTAAGGCCCAGATAACCCTTTCCGTTGAGATAAAGGAGCCAGTCGGAACAGCCGCAGTTACCTAGGATGATTCTAAGCCTAAGGTCTCATTGCAGCTGCTCCTGCAGCCGGGAAAGTGTGTGTTGAGTAAGTGTTCTAGTGATGCATTTGTAGATTCTGTCCAAGTACCATCTTCTTTCCGAATGAAAGATGGACTGGTGCTTTCTTTGGACAGAATTTTGCTTAGTCTTGCCGATTCTTTTATATTGTCTATTGATTGGGTGTATTCCTGCCAAGAATGCTTTTTCGCGTCTCGAATTGCTTTCTTGTAGGTCTTGAGGATGTCTCTGTATGGTTGCCAAAGACACTGCCTATGACACGAGTTGAAAATTTTTCTAACCCTTTTCCTAAGGTTGGATAGATCTTTGCTCCACCACGGAGAATAATTCATATAATAGGAATGTTTCCAAAGTCGATTTTAGTAACTTGATTGCTGCTAGAACTGATGCATGTTAAAAAAATAAATAAGTCAGTTGACTTCCATGTGGGGAACATTTCAAGAATAGCAGGAGGTAAAATCTCCTAAATCTAAATCTGATAAATTTCAGGCCACTCGCAATTGGTTTATGAGTTATAGGCCTGCAAAACTGGTAAACATTTTCTAAAAATCTTGCTGGTTGTATTTATTTTTTAAAACAAAAAAATATTTGGAAATTTTTGTATTCTTACTTGAAAAGAGGAAAACTTTGGGGGCTAAGTAGTAATTAATGCGATTTTATTTAGGGATAAAGAAGACCTCACATTATTTAATTTACTAAATTACTAAGAATATTTGTTGAGAAAAAATGTTTTAAATAACATGAAAAAAAATTAAATTTAAAAAAGGTTTCGGGCATGATACCAGAAAGATTTTTACCTCATCTTTGGAATATATATAATTTTCTTTGTGTACAAGCATGTGTCAACCGGCGTATCATGATAATAAAATTCTTACCAGAAATTGCAGAAAATAGAATTATATAGGTTACATTTTCTTTATGTGCATTTTAGACTCCTTTATGCCTTAATCCTGCGGACGCTCTTGCAGTTGAAGATATTTTTTTACAAAAAATTAATCCAAACCAAAATTAAACCAAAATTCTGAAGTGAAAGTTACAAATGTTTAAACTTGGTTGTTTTTTTTTAAATTCTTCAAAGTGCCTATTTTTGGCCTATCGTACACAAAAAACTGCACAAAATATGGAAAATATATGTATCTTACTCTTAATGGCTTTAAAAATATTTTTTAAATTATTTTTGACTTTTGTGTGGAAAAAAATTTAGAATTACAGGGTTTCCAAGATACCATGTTTTTTTTTTATACCATCTATGAAGCAAGTGATTCAAGTGTTTTGTATAAATATGCACTTGCATCGTTTGTAGAATGCAATTTGCAATTAATTTGACGCTTAAATTTCATTAAAAGCTACACATTCCCACAATGATGTTGAAGAATTGCAAAAAAAGTTGTTGGCAAATAAATATATTATGTGTTAGCCAGTTCGAGAAGGATTCGATATTTTTAATTGACGAATCGTTCTAGAATCATATTCTCGGACTCGTTAATGAATCATATTCTAGGACTCGTTAAAGAATCGTATTCTCGGACTCCTTAGCGAATCGTATTCTCGGACTCGTTCTCGAATCGTATTCTCGGACTCGTTAACGAATCGCATACTCGGACTCGTTAACGAATCGTGTTCTCAGACTCGTTAACGAATCGCATTCTCGAACTCGTTAAAAAATCGTATTCTCGGACTCGTTAACGGATTTTCTCCCGTTCGCGTATTCGAAAACGATAATCGTTAACAATTAAAATGTCCGAGAATGCGGATTCGT